>JAUIMM010000171.1:9259166-10007500 GCA_031769625.1 Taudactylus pleione | reverse complement strand
AAATTAACTTTTTGGGGTCTCCCTATTTTTTTTTGAGTTATTTTTAAAATGTCATTCCCAGGGGTGCAGGCTATTTTATTTTAAGCCTGCACCCCTAAACCCCAATTCTGCACTTTTTTTCGCCACCGATTCAGTGGTGAAAAGTTATCCCCGTTTTTTTTTTCAAAGACTTTTCGAACCTGCGAAGTCTTTGAAATTGAATACAGTGTAAAACTAAAACCTGCGATAATGACATCATAGGTGCGATATTAACGCAAAAAACGGACTTATCGCTCCATATTGAATTCCCCTAATAGTGTTCCCGTTAGGCTGTTTTAGCGGGAACCTGCTCCCCGCCTGATTTTAAAGTGGCAAACTGTGCCCTGCCCTTATAGCGGCTCCCCACTAAAAGCAGCCTGCCCTGTGCTGTCCCCACTCGTGGGCCGTGAGTGGGAAAAGTTGCGGTTTTTGATCGCCACTGGGTGAAGAGATACCGTATGCAAGCACATCTATTCACAGTGAGGGGAGAGCTTGGGGGAAGCCCAACACCTCCTCACCTCCTTAAGTGTTGGACACACCCCCAAGATTGACGAATTGGGGACGTGATCAGCAACGCCTTCTTTTATGGAAGCGCAGGGAAACCCTGCGTGCACCTCAGCGCCCTGCCCTGTCCCGGTCTGGTGTAAACATTAAGATGGTCAAATAAGATAGTACTGAAAGGGAGAAGTCAGGGTAGATGTGTGTATAGATAGTACTGGGGCTAAAAGGGCAAATTAATTCACCAAGAGAAGGAGAATGAATTGAACAAAACTTAAAAAGCCTTAAAGGCGGCAATAGAAATGAAGAATTCTGATGATTTAGTAACTAAGGGGGATTGGTGCTTTGTAAAATGTTCTGATATAGGGAAAGGGGAAGAATGAGCGTACATCTAAATCAGATTTTTGTAAATGGAATGTTGGTTCAACTTTTATCAACACTTGACCAAATGGAGTAGAGGCTTGTTTTTAAATAATGGGTAATTGTCAATCTTATGGCTTTGAAAATTTTAAATAATAGTTAGATGGGTTCTATAAAATATAATGAACATTTGGTTTTAATACTACAGTAATGATTGTGAGATTTTGTGTTAATGGTTTTCAGTCTAACACCAGAAATGTGGATTTGCTTTTGCAGATGAGCTTGCAGCATTGGAGCACAGACATTTGTCATATATTACCAAAGACACAACATTACAAGTGCGTGACACAGATAAAGTGCTGCAGACTGACCAGCTCCAAGTTCTTAAGAAGCAACTAATGTCAAAAGAAAAGGAGGTAAATACGTATTTTTCCACTGGTCATCTACAGCATCACAAAGACTTAAATTACACAAATTCACTAGTACAGAGGTGTTCTCATACACTATTACTGCTGTCACGCCAAACAGCCCCCCTCGGCGAGCCAGGTCCTGTGCGACTGTTTGCTGTGCGTCTTTCACCCGAAAATGCGTCTTAGTCGCAATGCGACGTGACCAAAGCTGGGTACACACTAAGCTATATATCGGACGATATCATTCCGACGCAGATCACAACGATATTTCGGCCACAACGCTCAGTGTGTACGGGTGATTGCGCGCTCCCGTGCATCATTCGTCACCTCTTCTGATCTGCTGTGCATGCAATGCACGGCATATCAGAAGATTCGGCGGCTGACACCATGCTTCTGGATGCGGCGTGGGAACGATATATAAGGCGGTCGTACACCAGATCGTGCAGTATGTATGGAACGCCCGATATATTGTGCTGGCTCTGGGTACACACAGTCTAGTGTGTACCCAACTTATGACGTACCAGGAGATTGCACGAATTAACTTTATATGCGACCCTTGAATAGGAATCGGTATGCATGACTGCCGAACCTCAGCCCGACTGCTCAAATCCCTACGGCGGAGGGCCGGCAGATGAAGATCCCGACTAAAGTAAGTAACTACCCTAACCCTCCCGCCCCGCGCGGCTATCCGCTGCCGACGCCCAGCTTACCTACGATCAGTATGCTGGGCGTCGGGATTTTGACGTGGGGCTAATGATCGGCGTCTATATTTATTTAGACGCCTATCATTAGTCCCATGCCGGGATTTCAGCGTCTGGAAGCCGGCGGTCGGCATTTCGACCGTCTGCTTCCTAACTACATCCCCTTGTATATATGTGTGTGTGCGACAGTCTGAATCCAAAGTCTTCTGGTGCGTCTTAAGGTGCGTACACACTGAGCGATAAAACTGAACGATAACTATATTGTTACAAACTTACAAACCCGTCAACGAACAACAATGCGCGTTCCCACATGGACGACAAAGATATCTTTCATCATCCATGCATGCAGGCCAACTTGGACGATATCATCAACTTTGCCTGTTCAGAGATGTGGCAGGATGACTTCACTGAAAGATATCTTTCAAGTTGTTGGTGGTACAAATCGTACCGTGTGTATGCTAACCATTTATTTAAAGTGACATTGACACTGCAGATTACACACAATCACATTTGACATGCAGTAGTTAATGGGCACTTGCAGTTCAGGTCAACGGAGGACAGGCCATTGACTACTGCATTCACTTCTAGTGAACAAAAATAAATGGAATAGGCAGTGGGAAATAAAAGTTCCACACTGCAAGCGCTCCCGAATATCAAATAAAATGCCAGAGGGTATGGGGGTAATTGCAACCAATGGGTTCCATCCCTATACCCACTTGCATGCTTTGATAGCACCAGTAGGTAAGCTGCCTAGCTAAGTGAATAAATTTACTAAATTGGGAGTTCTATTTAAGAAGTGATGTTGCCCATAGCAACCAATCAGATTCTACTTCTCATTTATCTAGCACCTTCTAGAAGAGAATACCTGGAATCTGATTGGTTGCTATGGGCAACATCACTTCTTAATAGAAAGCCCATCTTAGTAAATTTACCCCCTAGAATCTAGAAGATAATACAGGTCGAGTCTCCCATATCCAAATATTCCGAAATACGGAATATTTTTAGCATGACTGATTGTGTACATTGAACCATCAAAAATTTCACTAACTTTATTAACGCACACAATTCTTAAAAATAAAGTATAAAATAACCTATAGGCTGTGTGTATAAGGTGTATATGAAACAAATGAATTTCATGTATGTAAACAAACTGTTTGAGCCACAAAGTTATTGAAAATATTGTATAAAATTACCTACAGGCTGTGTGTATAAGGTGTATATGATTCATAAATGCATTCTGTGTTTAGATTTGGGCCCTATTCCTAAGACATTTCAATATGGTATGCAAATATTCCAAAATACGGAATATTCAGATATCCAAAATACCCCTGGTCCCAAGCATTTTGGATATGGAAGACTCAACCTGTAGCTAGAATCTGATTTGCTATGGGCAACATGTCCTCTTCTAAAAACCTGCACTTTAGTAAATATACCTCCGACTCTCCAATCTTTCAGCATTAATTATAACCCTGTTGTGTCTGCCAGTGTGCAGGTCTGAAGACTGAAGTGGAGTTGATAACTGAAGAATATCATTCATGTCAAAGAAAATTACAGCAGTGTCGGAATGAGTTGAAGGGAACTCATAAATGGAAACTAAAGGTATCTTCATTGAGTCATTTTTTGGTTTGTTTGCATTATAAGTCAAAGCACATCCATTTTAAGATGGTAACTTGCTTGATTTCTTTTTCCAATTATTTTTCAAGCACCTTTATTGTCAATGTAAAGCTGAAATGTTTTTTTTTTATACACCTTCATGTGAATTCCATTGGTAGACAAATCTGGTAGTGGAGTGGGGAGAGCCGACCACTGTCCACCTCATCTCAGACCACAAAGTCATACACTAATTGGTGATGCTCAGTTGTAGTGTTCCTCCTAGCTCAATGGAGGAATGAATTAAGACGTTTATTATTAAGTGCTTCCTTTACTGGCAATAAAACGACATGTATATCTATACGTGCGCAAATGGCCTACTGTATTGCTGATGTTGTATGCCAATTAATCTCTATCTCCCCACAGAAACGATGCTATTGCTGGTCGCCAGTCTTCATACTGATGATTGCTGTAGTGTTCGCATTCTATTTCTCTACCCACGTGGATCGTTATCTATTCTGAAACTTCATACTACCTCAACTTTATTCATGGAATTAGTTTATACAGAAACTTTTTTTTTCGTACTGAAGTTACTGGTGTCATTTAAATATATTTTTCAAATGAAACATTGTTTTAGGGTTTTGTTTTCTGGTAAATATGGATGTAGCTACAAAGTTAGTGATGTAAAATGTGTCTGGCACGGTCTTCCTATGCATGTAACTAATATAGTACAGTATTGCTATGAATCAGTCCTAAACCCAATGTACTCTTATGATCTTCTTGGGGGATGGGGAGGGAGGGATCCCAGTATTTGCTTCTAGAACAGTCTATAAACTACAATGCCCAATAGATCAGTATTTAGTGCAAGTCACTTTGATTTACAGGTGTCATTCAATTTATTCTGTGTCACCTGGTATATATGATGCTGAGGCTCAAGATTTATAAGAATACGAACTACAGTTTATTGGTGCAGATAAAAGATAACAAAAACATGCAAGTGAAAGGGATTACAACAGAGGTTCTAATTAAGTCACCTGTGCTCAACCATGGATACCTCTAAAACCTGAACTGTTGGGGAGCATTGAGGACCATGCTTGGTAACGTCTGGGTTACAACATACTGCTTTGGATTTAGCACCGTTTTATTGTCCAATATGTTCTTGAAAGTCTGAGGAGAATCCTTGGTCAATCATCAATGTTGATGGTCAGTCATTTCCAAGGAGGGCCGTAACTAGGGTGTGAAATCGCAGGGCCCTGTGGGCGACACAGTAGCTGCCACATGGACCTTGCAGGGTGCCTGGAACCAGCACCCTGCAGCCACTAGCACTACTGCAGAGCCACCTGGAGCGTCCAAAGGATACTCTAGTCAGGCAGCATGTGCTCTACTTACTGGAGCCGGTGGCTCTGCCCCCTAGGTATAGCATCATGAGGTTTAGGGGATGACACAGTGGCAAAGAGCCCTATTACAGCACTGCAAGTATGTTACTTCTTGCAAGTTCTACTTCTATAGCGGTGTCCCACCAGAAAAAGGGTTGCTCATTTCTATATACTCCCTTGATATGTTCAAACTGCCAAGATAACTGGATAGGTTAGGATTGGTTTAGATAAAAGTTTTTGTCTCAGAATGTTAGGGAGTGTCCTTTAAGTGTTCAGCCAGTTCCAGACACACACAGCAAAAACCAACTATGCTGTAACCTGTAGCACACCATCTCTCTCATAGGCCCGTATTCAATTTCAGGCAAAAAGTCTGTATCCGCGATACTTTTTCGCCGATGATGTAATTTTCATCTGTTTTGACTTTACTCCGTATTCAATTTGAAAGACTTCCGCCTAGGCGGAAAGTCAATGCAATGTAATAGGCGGAAAAGTTTCACCTATGAATAGGAGGCGGAAAAAAAGTGCAGAATTGAAGTTTTGGGGTGCAACGTTGCAGGAACCCCCATGCAGCCTTCAGACAGTCCCCCAAAAGGTAAACTATCCAAAAAAAATAAAAAAAACACCCCAAAAAGACTCATTTTGGGGGTGTAAAAAAAAAAAATTGTTGGGGGACAAAGTTAAAAACTAGCGAACTTAACTGGGGGGGGGGGGGTCCCCAAGTGTTTTTTTGATTGCAGGAGGTGTATTTTTCACGATCTTCTCAACTTTACTTTAGCAACTTTTAAATATGCTGTCCCCCATATTTGCTGGGATAAGTTATTTTAGGCAAAAAAACCTTCCTGAATACTATTCTGCACCACATATACAAAAACGCTCTTTAGCAGCTATTGAGCCCCTTTAAAAACACCAAATACCTTCAGCAAGCCAAATTGGGGAGTTCCATAGCTAACCCCCATGTCAGAGCATCTTTTGGGGGGTGTCAGGCTGATTTCCCCAAAGTCGACTACTTTCCGCCTGTTCAAGTTTCGCTGGGTCCCGTTTTTGCATACTTTCATATTGAATAAGGGGTAAAGCGGGCAGGTGCACGATAATTTTCCGCCTACAAACATGCGATGTAGGCACAAAAGTCTGGGAGGCGGAAAAGTATTGCGGGTCCGCTCAAATTGAATACGGCCCCTAGTTGGGATTCTCGCGATATTAATGTCGTTTAACCCCCAAAGGTCAATAGGCCATATCATTTGTTGTAAAGTGATACACCCTATGATGCATCTTTCAGAGTCTCCTAGCGTTTGTAATCCTGTAAAAATCATCACTTTTAACCATATGGTCACTGGCACATATTGATGTACAATAATCTTCTCTGGCCTTTTTGGAATATATACAGAACTTAATTAAAGATGCCACAAGTGTCCCACAGTGTCATACAAAGGAATAATATTGACAACAGTAACCGTTGACTGATACAAATTGTATATAAAAATCAAATTTACATAACTACAGTGAACAGTTAGTATTATAATGCAGAGAAGATAAAGTTAAAGGGGCCATCTTATAATCTAAGGATATGCAGTGATCGCAAATACGAGATATAGCGCGTATTTTACCCGATTTTGTGGACTCACTTTTACAAAATAGTTGGGTCCCCGGGGACGTGCTTCGCTCCTGTGGGAGGCTGCAGAATATGGTCTTTGGCATGGTTGAACAACGAGGGAATTGGGGTTTCACCATCTCATGCAGGGAGGGTTTCTGAGTACTTAGAAACCCCCTGACAGACAGATTCCCTGTACACTGCGGCCGAAGTGGGGGCAAAGCCAAAACAGGAAGCCCCGCCCTCATCTCACCCCCCGCAAACTGCTGCATTACATCGTGCAAGGGCTGGGCCCAATGATGCGAGGTGCCCGCCTCCATTAGCAACCTGTATGAGATAGTGTGTGTGTGTGTGTATGAGATAGATATTACCCCCCCTTCACCAGAAAACCCTGCGTTTGGTGCTGAAGAGTGGTGGACGGGTGGGCAGGATGGACCAGCTGCTGCTACTACTACTTTAAGCTACTTACCCTTAACCTCTCCCTACCACCCAGCACTGCCTTCCTCTAGTCCCCTCCTTGCCCCAGCACTGTCGCTAACTGCTGTCTGCCCCTACTCCCCTTTACTTCTTCCTGCCTTTACCCACAGCTCTACACCAAATGCTGCTTGCCCTTAACCCCCTTTACCCCAACTGTTACCTGCCCCCAGCACTATCCCAACTGCTGCCTGCCCTCACCCTCTAGAATAGGTGATGAGACCCAGAATCGGTGTAGGACCCCAATTCTCTAAAGTAAGGGCTCCCTGGGACCCAAAAATGTTTTCGGTCAGCGGGATCACTGCATATGGGTGGACACAATGAGAGAAGGAAGGCGGCAGAAATTGCAGTTAGGCCAGTTACACACCAGCCGGTTTTGGCTGGCCAGGCAAGAACCTGGACGGGTTTTTTTTCCCAGGCACTCAGTGCCTTTGAGTTGCTTTTAATGTGTTTTTTTTTTTTCTTTTTTAAATCTATTGGGCATTCGCAGCAGCTGCTGCTGCACAAGCCCGGGCCAGCACAAGCCAGTGTGTGTTAAAGAAAACATTGTTTCCTATACATCACTGGCGTGCAGGGATGGCATGAGCATGGCACGGCAGCCGTCCTGCTCAGTGGATACTCCTGGCTGTTACACGGCAACCGGGCTGTGTGAAAGGATCCACTGCTTCCCTGTTTCTTTTTTTCACACCCGGCAAAAAACCGGGTGGGTTTTTGCCACCAAGTCAGAATCAGCAGGTGTGAAATTAGCCGGAGGAAGGCTGGTAAGTTAGAATGAGACAAAATATTGTAAAGGGCACACTTTTAGGCTAGGATGCTAAATGAAAGAGGAGGTCATTCCAGAGTTTAGGAGCGGCCCATGAGAAGCCCAGAATGGAAAGTGGTCAGGGAGGAGATGGTGACAATCATTAGACGAGCTAAAATGGCAGGATAGAATGTGTGAGGAGAAGTAGGCAGTAGAAAGGAGTTTGAATTGAATTCTGAGTGGTATAGGGAGTTGTACACTGAATGGCAGAAAGTGGCAGCAGAGGTTGAGCAACAAAAGTGAGGTGGGCAGTAGAGTTGAGGATGGGCAGGAGGTGGGAGATAGGTCAGAAAGGAGCAAATTCCAGTAATCAAAGCGGGAAATGATGAGGGCATGAATGAGTTTTAGTAGCGTCCAATGCAAATAAAATGAAAGCTGCTTCTTTAGGTTAAGTCCTGGCTATCTGTTCTCTGGGATTTACCTAGCCCTCACTACACTATTACTTTTCTAATAAGTAAAACAGATTTGTACCTACTGATGATATGGACAAGCCTTTTGGGTGGGAAGACAGACACAACAGGGTGTGTGGGGCTTCTGACAGGAAGAATCAAGGTAAAATACATTTAGCCTTATGGTGCATACACCTGGTACAATCAGTCAGCGATAACGATTACGTTCATCCAGCACACCACCGACGACGGGCCAGCGAACTGCGATCAACAGCATGCATGCACGATATTACCATCCACAAGTGCCCGCGCATCGCTGGTCATTTGTGGGTTGGAAGGCACCAAAAAATTAACAATATGAACGATAGTGTATTTTTATTGTACCGTGTGTACACACCATTACTCTGGCTTTTCAAAAAATGGTAATGGCTTCAAACGGCACAAATTGTTATTTACAAATATTGCTTTAAAAGGTGGACATTTAGCCATATGTAGCTGTCTGGAACTAGCTTTTAACAGTCAAGTGCAAGTGAGACAGTAAAAGCAAATGTCTGCATGGACACAAAACTCACATGATGAACATTGCAAGAGAATCATGGTCATTGTAATATCAGTAACAATGTGCCTATGTGTTGCAAGCAATGACAGAAGTTTAGGATTCCCAATGAACCAGGACTTCATTCAATAAAAATAAATAAATATCTGACACCCCAAAGCAGCTTTCTGCAATATCAGCCTTCTCTAAAGGAGAGCAGAAAGCATGCTGGTCAGATTTAGTGCAACTATTTAGCTCATTAAGTATATATAGTACTTGTGTGTAGTCACCACCTTGCTTTCTCTTTATGTCATAGCCTTAGTTCAATTAAAAAAATAAATAAACCACATCCTGGCAGCAGCTATTTATGCCACCTCAGTGTACTAAAAGGTGCACACCTAAACTTTTTCTGAATTACACATTAATATTTAAAGGAGGAAATCCTTTATGGACCAGGTACATTCATTACACTAACCCAGAGGTACCCAAACGCAGTCCTCAAGACTCCCCAACAGTTCAGGTTTTAGAGATATCCATGGTTGAGCACAGGACCCCTTTTACACTGAAAATTTAACTCCCAGGTAATTCACTTTTACCCGGTAATTTGCTAAACAAACCAGGATTTCTCTCTGTGTGAAAGGGTCATCCTGGGACTAAACGCCCAGGTCTCCAACCCTGGTTTTTTGCAGGGTTGTAGACCCGGGGTTGACCCTTTCACACTGGGGAAGAAACCCAGGTTGTTTAGCAAATAACCAAGTAAGAGTGAATACCCAGGATTTTCAATTTCCTGTGTGAAAGGTGTATCAGACAGAAAATGGCAAAAAACCTGGCACGCAAAATGCCGGGTAAAAGCCAGATTTTTTTTGCCATTTTCTGTCTGAAAGTGGTATTAACTAGTACCTCAGTCGGTTTGATTTAACCCTCTGTGCTCAACCATGGATATCTCCAAAACCTGAACTGTTGAGGAGCCTTGAGGACTGTGGGCCTGATTCAGAGCCGCTCGTAAGCAGCCGCTCGTTCGCTCCGAGCAATGATCGCACATCTGCGCATGCGCCAACCAGTGCGGTCGGAAATCGAGCGCTCGCAAAATAGCTAATTTGAGTGACAGGATGAGGCGTTTGTGGGTGGTAACAGGGGAAGGTGCTTGAAAACGGGAAGTGGTGATCCGAACGCAGGCGTGCTAAACGGTCAAAACGGGCGTTTTAAGGGTGTGCATAATTAACAAAGCAGCGTCATCGACCACGTCACTTGGTTGTTTCTTAGCCTGAACTGTTCGCATGATTGCGGTAGGAAAATCCTACCACAAGCACTGCGAGCAGTTCAGACGCCTTTCGATGTACTCAATTAATCAAATAAATAGTGGAGATGACGTAGGATGCGAGCGGCCACGGGGCGTCTTTACAAAATAGCAAGCGCATGTTTTGTTCGCTCAGACATAGAGGCATCAACAGACCGCAAAGAGCGAGCGCTCAATTTAAATAGCCGACCCCTTTTTCTGAACGTGCGAGCGCCGGCTCTGAATCAGGCCCTGTGTTTGGGAACCTCTGCACTAACCAATAGGTATTTTGTCATTACAATAAAATAGGTATAATGTATTGCAGTCTGGGTTGTAATGGGGATAAAGCAAATACACCTATAATCCCATTTGCAATATAAACACATTCTTTTACAGAGCAACAGCTGGTAGTGTTACAGTTTCAGTGATAATTTCAAGGTCTGTAAAATTACTTTGTTCATGAAACACACGTCGCACGTCCTTGCTCCATGCCTGCAGGGGCGCGTGCAGAGAAGGATATATCGATTCTGGA
The DNA here is from genome assembly GCA_031769625.1 of Taudactylus pleione. Classification (NCBI taxonomy): domain Eukaryota; kingdom Metazoa; phylum Chordata; class Amphibia; order Anura; family Myobatrachidae; genus Taudactylus; species Taudactylus pleione. Next base: position 9,996,951 of record JAUIMM010000171.1, on the reverse strand, counting down.
ATTGTAAAAGAATAAAGCTGAATGTTATGTAGTTCTATTTTGGGACATGTGGTCTGGACAATGAAATGCTTTAGTGGAATAAGAGACAAACAATTGTCAAAGTTTCTTGTGGTGTCAAACCAGTAAACAGCTGGGTAATGGAGAAGGAGACCAAACATGGTACAGAGATTCCACTCTGGACAAGGGAGGTCTCCAATTGTTATAGTTCCTGGCTGTTCTCCCAGGTAAGGTCTTAGGTGTGTCAAGAGATCTGAAAGATGGGATTGGATCTGGCTGAATTGATCCTGGCTTAATATTTTGGGTTGCTTGAGCCAGGCAGAAACATCCATTATATGCAAGTCCTTACCCTGTAGTAATATCTTCAGGCAAGAGACAACCCTTGACACATTAAGAATAAGAATATTCTCTGCCATGTTAAGAAGGTGGAGAGGCTCCTTTATAAAACCCATCTGTTGAAGCTCCTTGAGGTAGCGCTGGATTTGTAGCACATCTGCTGCACTGCAGTCATACAAAAAACATGGCTTTAGTCCACAATCTACAGACAGTATTTCAGCAGCAAGTTTCAGGACAAATGACCTCCTCAGTCCTTTAAGATGGGTCTTCGCTGCAGAGTGCAGTTCCATTACGAAAGACATTGCGGCAGTACTGAAGGAAGCGGGAACTTGACGCACGTATTTCCATCTATGGTACATAAACAAAACCCCTTCAGTAAACATTGAGGATTGCACTAGCAGTAGTCTGCCAAATGTATAGTTTCAATATTTTATTACAGATAAAATTTTCATAAATGCAGCTTAGTAGGACTTATATAAAGGTAACATTCTGTATATAATCATACCTATACTTAAGCACTAAAACTACTACAGAAAGCATGCTAGCATATAGATCAAGCAACAATTAAGAATCATTCATCACCATTAGTCAACATTTTTACATTTAAATAATATATATCTACCTTCTAGTGGCTTCAGTATGCAGATGGATGATTAGTACCATTACCCTACAGGTGTCTCCTCATAAACCTATCCTTAGACGCTCCACCATGGGTAGCAAATCCTGTGATTAAAAATTGTTTCCTGAATCTTGCGTCTTTGTACACTTTTAATGAAATAAGACGCTTCAGGGTCCATAGGGCTCCACAGGGAGACAATGGGGTGTAGAAGGACCAGACACCAACAGCAAAGCTTTTTTCTATTCCAGGATGCTCAGGTCCTTCTCCCTATACCCCACCCACAGCCTGAAGGCAACTCCATTTCGCTGGTGTCCGGCAGAAGCTGTATCACCGTTAGAACCATGGGGCTGTGGTTTTCATTTTTTTTTTTTTACTATGGAGCAAGCAGTGCTAGTCTGCTTGCTCCTCTGCAGTGCCGCGACTCCAGCCAGCAGCTAGGTACTCTCAGCGATGCTCCGGGGGGACCTAGCTAGCAGTGCTCCTTGGACCCCAGACTGCAGCCAGAACTCAAGGGGACAGGTAAGGCAGGGACCTGCGTCTATGCACAGTCTTACCTCCGATCACAGGAGACAGACCGGAGGCGCTGATGTGGACACCGGTTTCTACCGTGACTCCGTTAGACCATCAGGGCACAACCTATACTGGCACAGGGGACAGCTAGGGCCAGGCACCAGGTGGTTGATGTCAGCATAGGGGAGAAGGTCCTCTCCCTGCAGCCCCTCGTCCAGCTCAGGACGCAATTCCACTGTGGTCTTGCCGCCCCTGGGTGGCTCCTCCTTCAGCCTCTGCCCCCTCAGAGACTCACGGCAGCCATTTTCTGCAACAGCCTTAGGTCTCCGGGAACACTGGGTCCGCTCTCCCTGTATACCTCTCCGAGGAGCCAGGTTATATAGTGCTATTTCCTACCAGCCACTGCGGTCTGTAGTTGAATTTAGGGCCCACTGCAGTTAACTTGTATACTCTGCATTGTATGTGACTTAGACTAGCACTGCTGTCTGTTTATTTTTCTCAACTGTCAACTTATACCCTTCCCTTTCTTTCATTATAACCCAGGAATACTGAGGTATAGGGGGTTCACTGTACCTCACATCTACCTGTATTTGTGAGGGCTATCACATACTGTATATTTATGTTGCACACTACACTGTGCCATATTGTACATATATCTGGGTTGCTCACTGCACTGTGCCAGATTGTGTGCTATATTATCCTTGCAGCTATGTCTAGCAAAGGCAAGAATAACAAGCACCCTGCTGCTCACACTCTGGTTTCTTACAAGTCATATTTAGCAGGCTTAGCTTCATAGACCATCTTGAATGAGATCCTATGTGCATCTTGTTATACAGCACCTGGCCCATCAGCCCCAGCATCCTCTCCTCAGGACTTCTCCTGGGCTTCTTTTCACAGGTGTTGGCAAAAATTGCAGACCACTTTGTAGTCCCTGTGGTAGCTCCACTTATGGGATGGCTACAGTAAGTACTCCCTGCAAATATTTTGCCTCCCCCATGGGTAAACATATTTTCTACCTCAGTGCAGATTCTGGTGGCTACCTCTACAACCTTTCAACAAATGCTGCAAAAGAAAAGACCCTTACCTAGTAAGTGTGCTGTGTTATCTTCCCAGTCCTCCCAGCTATCAGATTCTGAGTTATCAACTGGGGAGGTAGAAGACGTAGACCTCGCTCACTGACTCCCCCTCGGGCGAGCAGGAGCCCCCCTCTAAATTGAATATACCTGCACTTGTGAGAGCTGTAAAATTTATTCTTCAAATAGAAGCGGTAGAGCCCACTCCTAAGGCAAAAGAGCCACTCTTTAAGCGACAGAAAGTAGTTTTGCCAGCGTTTCCCCACTCTGATCAGCCATCTGATCTAATGAGTGAAGCATGGAATATACCAAATAAAAGGTTTCAGCTGCCTAAACGCTTGATTTCTTTTTACCCTCTTACAGGGAGACTTGTACAGCTAATGGGCAGACAACCACATACCTGGTGGTTGCTCAGAGAAACCTGACCCTGTCAGGATGGCTAGGTCTCCAATAATATTTTGTAAAGGTACAAGCAGACGACCAGCATGCAGTTTAACACGGAGAGGTAATCCTATTAAAGCGGCTTTAGAAGCTGTTGCATCTCTTAATGAGTGGCCTTTGAATATGGTGATATCAATATCCAACTTCTTCATTGTAGAGACAATTCAGCCTCTAATGGTAGAAGATCTTGGTAGTAAATGTAAAAGCATGTTATGAATAGTTATTTAGCATCTTGTCTGACTTGGGATGTTAAAGATAAATACTGTAAGTAGACAATTAGGACACACTATGCACTGGTTAGGATCCTTCTAATCTGTAATGCTGTCTAACTCCATCAATTAAGTTTGGAAGGAGGTTTTAGGGAATTGGTATGAAATAGCGCCGGCTGCATGGCTGGCGATTCGATTCCCGGCAGCGGCAGGCCAACAGCGCTGGAAATCCCAATCATCCTCAGGTAAGTATATACTAACCTTACCCTCCTTAGGGGTGCCTAACCCTAATCCCCCCTGGGGCTAACCCTAAGTCCTCCCAGGGAGCCCTAAACCTAACACACACACACACACACACACACACACACACACACACACACACACACCCCAAAATCCATTATGCTGTAAAAAAAACAAACAAACAAAAAAAAAAAAAACAGTTGTTGTAGTCCCAGACCTTTTGGGCATCAGAAAATGGCCTCAACAAATCTGACTGATCCACCCATTTATTAGTGGGTCTGCAGGTTTTTACTTGGCAAAAGGCTGTATTTAATGTTTTATCCAAAAGGGAACTGCATTCTTTTAGAGGATTGTCTTTCTTGTGAATATACCTACCTCTATGGTAATTAGAGATCATATTGAATGGTTTGTAACAGCCACTTGTGTGTGCTAATTGGTCTCCATTTGTTGAGGGAATTTGCAGAAAGCCATAAAAATGGGGCACACACAGTTATTACCTGCTCTAGTGAGGCATTCCAGGTTGAGCAAGAGAGACACCTACATTGGAGTCCATATTCCTACTAGTTGACACAAGCAGATATTGAACAGGAAGCCCATAGACCGCTCTATGCACAGCCATACTTCCCACACCACAGGTGTCCTTTGCTGGGATAGTACCACTGCCTTACAGGAGTCTAACACATGAAGGGTTGAAAAACAATACACCAAACTGCATGGGCTACACCTGCCTATTCACATACCAGTAAGTAGAAATCCAAGTCTGGGAAAATACAAGGTAGAAGTACCCTGGCCTTGGACAGAGTCATCTAAAACCTTCACCATTTGAAACCGAATCTGTTGCTTGGGAACAGACTTAACCTTTCGTATGCAATGTCACCGTGAAGCACAGACAAATAATAGGATGTTAGAAGAACTGCACCTAGCTAGCACTTTGGGTTCTGTATGTTACACAAGACTTTGTATTGTATCTAAGTGCCACAAATCTGTACAGGACTAACTCAAACTGCCTGTACAAGGACTTTATCCAAGAACTTGCATATTGTAGGAGATATTGCATGGAGCCACAACTCCATAGATCCTGTGAGATTTGAATTTGTTTTACAATACAATGATTGGGAAATAAAGACACAAGAATTAGGTACAATGTGTGTTACCCTCTGCTTCTCTGCACACCCACCTCACACAAACACAACCTATCAAAGCTTAACAAAACAGGTATTACCAGTCCTAGTGCAGGAATATGGCATTCTATATGGGGGGGGGGGGGGATTTGTATGAAATACAGACTCTGGGTCGTAGAGGTCAGAATGCCCGACACCTGGATCCTGACAGGGTTAACATACCGACACTTGTTGGTCAGTATGCTAACCTACCCTAACCTCCCGCCCCCCTAGTACCTGAACCTAACCTCCCCGCGCCCTAAACCTTTCCCCTTAGTGCTTAACTCCAACCCTCCCCCAAGTGCCTAAACCTACCACTCCCCCCAACCCCGCTACTCACTTAGGTATCCCGGCGGTCGGGATGCTGGCGCTGGAATTGTGACCAGCGTCGATATTCTGGCGCCGGTACTGTCAGCATCTCAACTGCCGGGATGCCATCCTCTATATGGGATCTATATGCCATCCGATAACAAACAAAAGTGTAGCTATAATTGGCGCTGTTGAAAAAATAAAATGCAAACAAGCAAAGTACAATAAAAATGAAAGAACACCCTCCTTGTAGTATCACAACGGAGTATCCATTCTTTTTTTCAGGATGATATCATATAGATTATGTGGAAAAACAGAATAAAAAAAAAAAAAGCACACATACCCTGTATCAACCCGTGGAACATTTCACTCATTATCAGTACATAGAAATGTGAAGATAAAACATAATAGTGTAATTCTGCAATGGCCCCTTAACAAGAAACCTCCTCCCCCAACAATAATATGTCTACAAGAAGTTGACTTGGTTTTCAGCCCTTATGCATCTTTCATGAAGCAATTATGATGCAGCTTAGACTGGGTGGAACTTGCCAAGTCACATGCAAAACTAAAAAAGTATGCTTAGTATAAAACTGTTAAAATTTGTAATTACACAGTATTATAGATGCATAAAAACATGCATTGTATCAGTAACTGTATGATTAAGAGGTGTGGAAGGAATTTGTACCAAATAGCAGATGGAAGATGCAATTGCTGCGACTGGAAGTACCACTTCCTATAGAATTACTGGAAAACAAGTGGTGTGACACCACCTTGCCATTTGATCAATCACATTGCCAAAGGTCCCATTTTCCAAACAAATATACATACAACACAAATCTATACAACAGTGAATTGTAAAGCCGCGTATCCACTTGCCGAATAAAATGGGCGATGAACGATAACGTTCAAACGCTCGTTAATCAGGCATGAAACTGTAGAAAACGACAAGCGATCTGTGCTCCTGCTGGTCGCTTCCGACATCAATCATCGCCTGATAACGACAGATTGGGCATGTTCGGGGATGAGGGAGGGTGTCTGCACTGAACTACATATTGTTCAGTGTGGGCACTGCACAGTACAATAAATGACTGCACGATAACGATATAAAGTTTTACATTTAGATATGGTACTATATCAACAGGGATATAAAAAGGTAGTGACGCTCCTTAGTCTACACATACATTAGAGACAAAATGGGCATTGACAGGACAGGCAACAGAAATATTGGGGCCCCCCATCCTTGAGTCCCCGCTGGTACAGGCCATTCGGCTTGAAAGTCTTCCTTACCTATATGGTGGTTTCTCTGCAAAGGAAAACCTCTGGGCAGATGGTGACTTCAGTCGGTATGCACTATTCACGTAGGAGGTCACATAGTCTGGACGAGGCCTTTTAGTGTAGGAAAATAACCATTATCATCATACAACAGAGGTTCAGCTATATAATACACAGTAACACAAGTTTTGGGGCAGAGCAAAATGTAAAAACTTACCTGATCAAACAAATGTATATTATTAAACTGTATTTGCTAATCTGGCATACCATTGGTATCAGTAATAAGACTGTATTTTGTTTAGTTTTTTTTAGAATTAGTGTTTCAATGAACTGTCCCAGAGACTCTCCTTCTAAACCTGCCAGTTGTGGATAATCTCCAGCCCCTACCCCCCTCCCCTTCCTGTGCCTTCCTAGCCACATCCCACCCACCCCTGTGCCTCTCCACTCTCCAGCCTCATCTCGCACCCCCTGCGCCTACCCCCTTACTAAGTACTGTACGTGTCTTATGGCGTGGCTAAATAGCAAAGTCCGTGGCATGCCAAACATGCCTATTTTCCAATTGCCCCAAATATACCTATGTGGACACATCTTTATTTAAAAAAAAAAAAAAAAAAAACACAAACAAAGAAGATGGCCCCTGCCAATGTCGTTTTTGGGAAAAAGAAACAGCCAAATCCTTATCTGATCTCTTGAAGTCACCAATGGTGTTTTATGTAGAGATTGAAAGAACAGTTTATTGCCCACAAACAAACAACACCCTCACTTGCGCTTATGAGTTGTTCCTTCAGTAGTTCACGTGTCCAAAATGATCCAATGTAGGTAATCCACAGTACATGAAAAGGATAAGAAAAGTAAAATAGGGTAATACAGTCACCTCCTGGGTACACTCCACCGCAAGTTAGTGTAACACGCAATGAAGAAAGGTGAACGGGGATCCACTCTCAGCTCTAGTTCCTACTCCCCTGATGAAATCTCACCCATCAGTTAGGGGGAAAGGCGATACAATGAATTTCTTACACGTATGCTTACTTCTGATAATGTGGTACTTGCACATAAAAGGTAACTTTGATTATCTCGGCATAGGTTCCTCACATTGGAATAGGGCTCTCCAGCAAGGGCAAACATATAAACGAAAACAAGGCAGTAATTGCGCTCAAAAAAAAAAAAAAAAAAAATTGTGGGTCCCAGGGACCCCTCACTTTACAAAATTGGGGTCATACTCCACAATTTCTGGGTCCCATCACATATTATGAAGAGTGAGAACAGGCAACAGTTGGGACAGTGCTGGGGGAAGGTAGCAGTTGGGGGTAAAGCTGGTGGTATAGGCAGGGAGAAGTAAGCGTAGATAGTTGTGACAGTGCTAGTGGGAAAGGAGGGGGCTAGGGACAGGCAGTGCTGGGGGGTAGGGAAGGGACAAGGGTAGAAAGCAGCTGGCACAGTACTGGGGGCAAGGAGGGGGTAAGGGTAAATAGCAGTTAGGGCAGTATAGCACGTGTTTTACATTCACTGATTATACTATGTAGTTACATTTAACTTTTTGTTTCCACATTTCTGCCAAATTATATAAGTTTACTTATATGGTGCATGATGCAGTATTATTTTAAACCCAAACATATTCTATAGCACTGTACTATCAAGCCGCATGCTAAAGACACTTTACTCACGGAGCAGTCTATACATAAACATTACACAGGCTACAAGCTGCTAGAACTGGGGACATAGCACTCTATTCATAACATTACACAGGCTACAGGCTGCTAGACCTGAAGACATAGCCTGTGTGATGTTTATGTATAGAGAGCTACAAGCTGCTAGAACTGAGTACATAAGTCATTCTTCCTGCAGATTTCTCCACATCAGGGTGATGATTCGTGTAATCAGCACATAGGAAGACTGGCAGGACACATACCTGCTAAACCATCACTCTGTGCTGCTATAGGGGTTTATGAGCCGGGCTCCCTGTAGTCACCATGCTGCGCTACACTCCCAGCTCTGCAACGAGTGACCGCATGCAGACGTCACTCCGAATCAGACCTAGGAATAGGGAATACAGACCTCACTGCTGCTGCTCTCGGGCTGTGGGCGTGGAGAAAGAGTCCGAGGTCGGAGCGTGGTGGGTGGGCCGGTTGGTGTCTGACTGACTGGTCAGAGTTACCTACTGTAGCCAGAGATTGGGAGAGGAGATGCCGGTGGCTATTGGTTGAAAAGATGACGCCGGCAGCGATTGGCTGCTGCACACAGCTCATCCTGCAGGACCTGCTCAGTTTTTAAAATCGGGTCCGCAAATAAACTATGTCGTGTAAAAATATAGCGCGTATTTTGCAATCACTGCAATGGAGTCACCCAGTTTCATATACAACCCACACAATGGGATGTTTATTGAAGTAGCATGAAAAGAATAATATATACATTTCCAAAATTAAAAATCCCTACCATCAAGATGGACTAATGCTCAACTCTCTGTCCTCAAAGATGGAGCCCAGGTTTGCAAAATGGCACAGGAGTAGCATAGATGGCAGGGAAGCCACACAGATATAAGTGAGGAGACACTATTCAACATGTTTCGGTGCTCTGCAGCACCTTTCTCAAGATAGGCGTCTCCTCTATAATCCCTACAAATAAATTCAAATAGATATGTCTAAAAAAAAAAAAAATCTAATGAAAAGTCCATATATACACATATATACACATAATTGACCCTTCATAGATTTCATTTCAGTCCACATATTACATATGCTAAAATCTTCAAAGTAGATAAAAACTATATGTAGACACACACAAATAAAAAAAAAATATATATATATATTATAGCGTTCCCGCTAGGCTGTTTTAGCGGGGCGCGGCGCCCTGCCCTCCTTCTGGAGGGCAAAAAGCACCCTGCCCTCCAGGAGGAGGGCAAAAAGCGCCCTGCCCTCACAGCCTGCGGGAGCCGTTCTCACCCGCGGGACACTGCGTCCCGCGGGTGGAGAAACATGCGGTGACCCAGTCACCGCCGGAGAATAGACGCCGGGCGCATGCGCCCGGCATCTATTCTCCCTGTCTGCAGGGCTTGGGGGCTGCCCGGCGTGTCCTTAAGTGCCGGGCACGCCCCCAAGAGTGACGAAAAGGTGACGCGTCTTATAGACACGCCCCTTTTCCAATGACCACGCCCCCTTCTCGGTCACGCGCGCGGGCATGCCCTCTCTAGCTCCGGCGCCCTGCCTCCCGCCGGAGCTAGAGGGAACATACATACATACATATACACAATACATTTGGGCCCATATTCAATTAGACACAAAGTCAGAATGCGCAGAAAAGCATCATGGATGATGTCACTTCGCCAGGCAGAAACTTTACGCCGCATTAAATTTCGCGTACGCAGAAAGTCAATACAATGTAATAGGCGGAAAAGATTTGCCTTTAAAAGTTGCGGATTTGGGGTGCAAAGGTGGGGGAAGCCACTGAGCACCCTTCAAAGAGTCCCCCAAAGCATAACTGCGTAAAAAAATCCCCCCCCCCCAAAAAAAAAAAAAGTATGGAAGACCCCAAAAATTACTTTGAAAGTGGGGGCAAAAGTTCAAAATTGCAGTACACATCTAAAAAGTAGCGAAATAGACTTTTTAGGGGTCTGCACTTTTTAGGGGTCACCACTTGTGCAAAGACACTATTTTGAAGCAATTGATAGCACTCAAGTACCCCAAACAGCTTTATTAGGGTTATTCGGAGGCATGTATATTGATCCCCAATGTTAGTGCATCTTTTAGGGGGGAGTCAGGCTGATTTCCACATTTCTTACAGCACTTTCCGCCTGTTTAAGTTTCGCCGGGTTGCGTTTTCACGTCCTGTGGAATTGAACAGGGTGAACAGCAGGGACGCGCCCAAAACACACGATGACAGCAGAAACAAGATTCCGCCGTCAGTAGCGAAATTGAATAAGGGCCTTAGTGTGTTAGATAATATAGTGTCCCAAAAAATAAAATATATATATATACACCCGATATTCAGCGGTACTCGAGGTCTTAAAACATCACATCATTTATTGCTCCACCAACGTTTCAGGTCTTCTATGCCCTTTTGTCAAGGTATCAAAAGTTAGACAGACAAACTTCTTACCTTTATAGCACCCTGTGTGTGTCACTGCTTCCCCGGAGTCGCCCACGTCTGCACGTTGCAGGGCGTGTCTCCCTCAGATGACGTAGTACCAGTCTGCCGGCTACTGCTCCCATGGTAACGGGACGAAGCCCGACTGTACCTCATCGCTGGGGCATAGAAAAGTAAATCTAAAAATAAGTGTCAAAAACCACCACCAATGAATAAAAATATTGCACTACAGTAAATATGCTCGATGCTAGATACATTACTCAAAGAATGTCTACTAATGTTACTGTACATAGTTGTACCAAATGCATCCACATCTCTCCCACTACTAAAAGTCACATAACTAACTTAAAGGCTTAAATCAGTATAACTCTTATCTGTAGCATTACAATGATATCGATGGAAAAAATCTTTAAAAAGGACAGAAAAACTAAGAGAACCTAGAACATATAATGTAATACATAAGGGATAGTTCCTATTAATGCACCCTCTACCAGGATCATAATGCATTCCAACATATTTTGTAATTAAGACCTTTAGGATGGATTGTATTTAATTTCATGATCCATTTCGCTTCCATTCGTAATAACTGTCCAGCTCTATCTCCTCTTCTCAATGTGAGCGGGATGTGGTAAATTATTTTATGTTGAAATTGTGCCAAGCTGTGGTGCCTTTCCGCATAATGCCTTGCTACCGGCTGGTCCGTTGAATTGCCTGCTAATGCCGATCTTATGGGCGAGCGATGCAGGGCCATTCTTTCCCGCATCGACCTCACCGTTTTCCCCACGTAATAGAATCCGCATGGACAGATTATAATATATATGATAAATGAAGAGGTGCACGTGAGGATATCATTAATTTTGTATTCTTTACCACTATGTGGGTTCTTAAACGTTGCACCTGTCGTCATATTTCTACAGGTGGTGCATTTCAGGCACTTGCAACATCCAGGAGGTTTTTGAAGAAAACCCTGTTTTGTGTGACTTCATCTGGTTCAGTCCCGTGATGTCCGTACGGACTACTAGGTCCTTAATGCTTCGACCTCTCAGATAACATGCCATCGGTCGGCTTTTAAAGCATGTTAGTTCTTTGTCCGATGCAACAATGGGCCAAAGGGCTTTACTAGCATGCTGAATCACCGAACTGGATGTTGAGAATTTATTTTTCCAGGGTATCACTGCATCCCTCTTTCTGGATGTTTTCTGTAGCAAGGATGCTCGTGGTAATGCCAAGACTTCCTCTTTTTGTTGTTTCAGTAATTTAAGACAATAGCCCCTCTCTCCAAATCTGGCGATTATTTGGTCAATGGCATGTTCAACATCTGAACGCTCACTCGTTATTCGAGCCACTCTCATCATCTGCGATTTTGGCAGCCCCCGTTTTAAGGACGGGGGATGGTGGCTGGTGGCATGTAAAAGATTATTCTTCTCTGCCGGTTTTGTATAAACATTTGTGATCCTGCCACTGTGTATTGTAATCTTCACATCCAAATAATTGAGGCTGTCTGAACTGCATTGATAGGTAAGCCTAAATGGCGACACTCTTAAATTAATAGATGACATTAAGTCCATAAAGGCTTGTTCCCCTCCTGTCCACAGCATAAATAGGTCGTCTATGTATCGGCAAAAGAATAATATATATGTTTCGCTACCTCTGGATCCCCAAAAAACATCTCTTTCTCCTCTTTCAGCATGTATATGTTGGCATATGTCGGAGCCACATTACTGCCCATCGCGCAACCTGTCTGTTGAATATAATATGCACCATCATACAAAAAGTTGTTACGATTTAATATTAACTTCAGAAGAGTCAGTAACAAGGTCAAATCCAAGTCCTGTATATCCTCTCTTAGTGCAAAATCCTCTACCGCTTTTATACCCTCACTATGAGGGATAACGGTATACAGGTTACACACATCCATTACACATATAATTGTTATCAGGAACACTCTTAATGCGTTCAAGATACAGTAAAAACGAGGTAGTGTCTTTGAGAAATGTCTCTTGTTTCATTACATAAGGTTGAAAAATACTGTCTAAGAACTGGGAGATAGGTTGGTAAATAGAGTTGCGTGCCGAAATTATAGGGCGACCGGGTGGTTTTACTAGGGACTTGTGTACTTTCGGAACGGTGTATAAAATCGGTACTGCCGGGTTGACTTCGGTCAGTGCTGTCTTAAGTTTTTCCGATAAGAACCCTTGTTGGTAAGCTGTTAAGAGGATATCTTCCAACTCCCTCTTGTAAATATCTGTTGGATCATAATCCAATTTCCTATAGGTCGAATTATCCGATAGTTGGCGCGTGATTTCAGCCTTGTACTCGGCAAGGTCTTGTATCACTATGGCGCCCCCTTTGTCAGCCGCTCGTATAATGACATCCTCATATTTGCTCAGATCCTTAAGTGCCATTCTTTCTGCTTTTGACAAGTTATATTGTGGCACTGGTGCTGCTTCATTGTATTTTTTAACCGCATCATCCATGAGCCTAACGAATGTCTTGATGGATGGATTATTTGATTGTGGATCAAATTTGGAAGTAGATCTTTTTTGAAGAAAATTACTGAATCTATTTTGTGTTTCTGGTTCCTCTGATTTACTGGCAAAATATTCTTTCATACGTAGTTTCCGTGAGAATTGATGCAATTCCATCTGCCATTGGAACTCGTGTGTTGGTGGGCACGAATGACAACCCTCTATTTAACACTTCAATTTCACTCTCACTAAAATTTCTAGATGACAGGTTATAAATCAATTCTTTTTTCTGCCTCCCCAACCTTTGTTGCCTTTGATTTTGGCCCCCCCTACGGGAGGGCGTCTTGTTTGTTCTGTTGCGCTGTCAGTATTCTCGCAACAGAACCAACAGGACGCCCACACGGAAACTACGTTTGAAATAATATTTTGCCAGTAAATCAGAGGAACCAGAGACACAAAATAGATTCAGTAATTTTCTTCAAAAAAGATCTACTTCCAAATTTGATCCACAATCAAATAATCCATCCATCAAGACATTCGTTAGGCTCATGGATGATGCGGTTAAAAAATACAATGAAGCAGCACCAGTGCCACAATATAACTTGTCAAAAGCAGAAAGAATGGCACTTAAGGATCTGAGCAAATATGAGGATGTCATTATACGAGCGGCTGACAAAGGGGGCGCCATAGTGATACAAGACCTTGCCGAGTACAAGGCTGAAATCATGCGCCAACTATCGGATAATTCGACCTATAGGAAATTGGATTATGATCCAACAGATATTTACAAGAGGGAGTTGGAAGATATCCTCTTAACAGCTTACCAACAAGGGTTCTTATCGGAAAAACTTAAGACAGCACTGACCGAAGTCAACCCGGCAGTACCGATTTTATACACCGTTCCGAAAGTACACAAGTCCCTAGTAAAACCACCCGGTCGCCCTATAATTTCGGCACGCAACTCTATTTACCAACCTATCTCCCAGTTCTTAGACAGTATTTTACAACCTTATGTAATGAAACAAGAGACATTTCTCAAAGACACTACCTCGTTTTTACTGTATCTTGAACGCATTAAGAGTGTTCCTGATAACACAATTATATGTGTAATGGATGTGTGTAACCTGTATACCGTTATCCCTCATAGTGAGGGTATAAAAGCGGTAGAGGATTTTGCACTAAGAGAGGATATACAGGACTTGGATTTGACCTTGTTACTGACTCTTCTGAAGTTAATATTAAATCGTAACAACTTTTTGTATGATGGTGCATATTATATTCAACAGACAGGTTGCGCTATGGGCAGTAATGTGGCTCCGACATATGCCAACATATACATGCTGAAAGAGGAGAAAGATGTTTTTTGGGGATCCAGAGGTAGCGAAACATATATTATTCTTTTGCCGATACATAGACGACCTATTTATGCTGTGGACAGGAGGGGAACAAGCCTTTATGGACTTAATGTCATCTATTAATTTAAGAGTGTCGCCATTTAGGCTTACCTATCAATGCAGTTCAGACAGCCTCAATTATTTGGATGTGAAGATTACAATACACAGTGGCAGGATCACAAATGTTTATACAAAACCGACAGATAAGAATAATCTTTTACATGCCACCAGCCACCATCCCCCGTCCTTAAAACGGGGGCTGCCAAAATCGCAGATGATGAGAGTGGCTCGAATAACGAGTGAGCGTTCAGAGGTTGAACATGCCATTGACCAAATAATCGCCAGATTTGGAGAGAGGGGCTATTGTCTTAAATTACTGAAACAACAAAAAGAGGAAGTCTTGGCATTACCACGAGCATCCTTGCTACAGAAAACATCCAGAAAACAAGAGATATGGTAAGAACTTACCTTTGTTATCTCTGTTTCTACGAAGTCCATAGGGTCCACAGGGTTGACCTTGGTGATATAGCTGGATCAGGATCCATGGGCACCACACAGTTAAGCTTTTAGCTCCCAGGATGCACTTGGGTCCTCCTCTATACCCCGCCCCCGAGCCACAGGCACCTCAGTTGGTAAGCAGCCTAGGCCAGAGGAGAATATGGAACAGAGAGAAGGTAGACTGGAACACACAAGAAACCATACTCACAGAAATGGGAGACGGAAAACCGGTGACCAGCCACACAGCCCATTTGAAGCCAGGTGCGTCAGGGCGGGCGCCCTGTGGACCCTATGGACTTCGTAGAAACAGAGATAACAAAGGTAAGTTTTTACCATATCTCTTGTTTTCTACTTCAGGGTCCATAGGGGGTCCACAGGGTTGACCTTGGGGATGTCCCAAAGCAGTTCAACTAAGGGCGGGGACGCTCCTGTGCTGAAAGGAGCACCCGGCGCCAAAAGGATGCATCCTGAGAGGCGAAGGTGTCAAACGCATAGAACCTCAAAAACGATTGAATGGAAGACCAAGTGGCCGCCTTACACAGCTGAACAGCAGAAGCGCCACGTCTAGCAGCCCAAGAAGAACCCACAGAACGAGTGGAAAGAGCCTTAACAGAGGCTGGCACAGGTAAACCCTTCTGTGCATAAGCCTCACAAATAACGGAACGAAGCCAACGGGCTAACGTTTGTTTGTTGGCAGGCCAACCCCTCGTGAAAACCAAAGAGGATAAACAAGGAATCAGACTTCCTAACCGAAGCCGTCCGGTCCACATAGATTCTAAGCGCCCGGACCATATCTAAGGAAGTCTCACCAGCTGAAAGATCAGGGGACTGAAAAGCTGGCACAACAAGTTCCTGATTAATGTGGAACTTCGAGACCACTTTGGGCAAAAACTCAGGACGAGTGCGGAGCACCGCTCTGTCCTGGTGAAAAATCAGGAAAGGAGGGTGACAGGAAAGCACCCCCAATTCAGACACCCTCCTGGCAGAAGCAATCGCCAGGAGAAAAGCCAGTCTTAAATGTCAGCCACTTGAGCTCCACCAACTCAAGAGGCTCAAACGGAGGACCCTGCAGGACCCGTAGAACCACCGCCAAGTCCAAAGGAGCCATAGGAGGCACAAAGGGAGGCTGGATCCTGAGAACACCTTGGAAAAAAGGTGTGAACATCCGGCAGTATTGCAATCCGCCGTTGAAACCACACGGACAAGGCGGACACATGAACCTTCAGAGATGCAAGGAGTAAGCAGAAGACCAATCCTTATTGAAGAAATTCCAAGATCCTAGAAACTCGGAACACCTGAGGATCATGTCGTCTGGACTCACACCACTGAAAGTAAGTGTGCCACACCCTGTGATAAATTTGTGCTGAAGCAGGCTTGCGTGCCCTGAGCATTGTACCAATAACCGAACTGGAGTAGCCCCGAGACCTCAAGACTGCTGTCTCACGAGCCACGCCGTCAAAGACAGCCGACCCAGATCCGGGTAAAGGCAGGGCCCTTGAGACAACAGGTCCCGACGCTGAGGAAGAAGGTACGGCGCGTCGATGGAGAGGCTCCTGAGATCGGAGTATCAAGGCCGTCTGGGCCACGCCGGAGCCACCAGCACGAGCGTGCCGCCGTCCTGCTTGAATTTCCGCAGAACCTGAGGAAGTAGGGATATCGGAGGAAACAGATACGCCAGGTGAAACGTCCATTTCACCGACAGCGCGTCCACCAGACTTGCGCCTGCGTCATAAACTGGCAACTTGAGATTGTGACGGGAGGCCATCAAGTCCAGCTCCGGCAGTCCCCACCTGTTCACGAGTAGCTGAAACACCTCTGGGTGAAGCGACCATTCCCCGGGATGCACGTCGTGACGGCTGAGGAAGTCAGCTTCCCAATTGAGGACTCCGGGGATGAAGAAGACCGCAGAGATCGCTGAAATGTGACACTCCACCCAAGTCAGGATGCGAGACACCTCCGACATCGCTGCCCGACTGAGTCCCTCCTTGGTGGTTGATATACGCCACCGTGGTGGCGTTGTCGGACTGCACCTGTACCGCCCTTCCGTGAAGAACGGGACCGGACGACTGCAGGGCCCTGTATACTGCCCGCAGTTCCAGGATGTTGATGGGGAGAAGTGCTTCCTCCGCAGACCAACAACCCTGGAGAGACAATGAGCCGGTCACTGCCCCCCAACCCCGGAGACTGGCATCCGTCGTGAGCAGGACCCAGTCCGGGATCCAAAAGGAGCGCCCCTCGACCAGATGAGCTGTCTGAAGCCACCAAGCCAAAGAGTGCCGAACCTCCGGAGACAACACCAGCACCTGAGAGCGGATCCGGTGAGGTAACCCGTTCCATTCCGATAGAATCAGCCCCTGCAGGGGCCGGGAATGGAACTGGGCAAATTCCACCATGTCGAATGTCGACATCATGGACCCCAGAACTCTCATAGCCGAATGGACCGACAGGCGGCGACTGCTCAGGCAACTGCGTATCCGCAGCTGTAGGGAGGCGACCTTCTCCGGAGTCAGGAAAATCCTTTGCTGACGCGAATCCAGCAGGGCTCCCAAATGAACCATCCACTGTGATGGACTCAGGGAGGACTTTTTCCAATTTATCAACCACCCGTGTGCTTGCAGGCAAGCGATCGTCAGGTGGAGATGTTGAAACAGTACCTCCGGGGAGCTCGCCAGCAACAGGAGGTCGTCCAGATACGGCAGCAGCCGTACATTCTGGTTCCGAAGATGTGCGGCCATGACCGCCATAATCTTCGTGAACACCCTCGGTGCAGTGGAGAGACCAAAGGGTAGCGCTCGGAACTGATAGTGGTGTTGAAGGATAGCGAACCTCAGATACCGCTGGTGCGAAGGTGCTATCGGAACATGGAGGTAGGCGTCCTGGATATCCAGGGACACCATGTAATCCCCCGGTTCCATCGCCAGAATGATGGAACGTAACGTTTCCATCCTGAACTTGGGAACTCTGAGGAATTTGTTCAGAGACTTCAAGTTGAGGATAGGGCAATGAGAACCATTAGGTTTCTGCACCAGAAACAGAGACGAATAATACCCCATCCCTCGTTGTGATTGAGGAACGGGAACAATGACCCCTGCTTTCAGCAAGGACTCTATAGCCTCCCGAATCTGTAACGCCTTGGTCTTGTCCTGAGAAGGACTGGTGCAGAAAAACTGGTGGGGTGGTCTGTGCCGAAAAGACAGGGCGTACCCCTGGGAGACCACTTCTCAAACCCAGGCATCCGTGGTGGTATTGTGCCAGCACTGGGCAAATAGAAGAAGTCGGCCTCCCACTCTGAGGTCCCCCAGAGGGAGGCCCGTCCCATCAGGCCGCAGGTTTATCTTCCTGCTTGGAAGAAGGGCGCCGAGCACTCCAGGCTTGCTTCTTGGGTTTAGAGGCAGTCTTACTCGCAGACTGTCTCGGGAAGGACTGACCTTTTGCCTTACCCTGAACCCGAAAGGAACGAAAAGCCTGAACTCCGAACCTTAGCAGGCAGTGCCGCCGAAGGGAGGAAAGCCGACTTGGATTTAGCCAGGGTATCCACTATTTTATCCAAGTCCGGACCAAATAGTAATTCCCCATTGAAAGGTAAGGCCTCCAGGCCTTTCTTTGAATCAGAGTCCGCTCTCCAGGACCGCAACCATAAGGATCGGCGGGCAGACACCGCTGCAGCCGATACCCGCGAAGTCAGCAGACTAGCATCTAAAGAAGCTTCCCCAATGTAAGAAGCAGCGTCCCTCATCTGTCCCAGCAACGCCCTCTGGACATCCGGAGCGTCGCCCAGAGACCTCAGAGGAGTGGCCGAAGAGACTGCAGCTCAGCGACGACAGACTGCGTGCTGAAAGGCGCACTGAGCTGAGGGGAGGAGCCGCTGAACAGGGAAGGCTTCCTCCCCTGGCTGGCCATAACCCCAGGTATGCTGGCTTCCCGCTTGCCTGTTATCCCTGGTGGTCTAGTGGTCCCACGGGTTATGGGGGGCCCGCCGCCACTGCCAGCAGACTCCGGTCTGTCCCCAGGACCGGAGGCTAAAGGACTGCATCTTAAGGCATTCCGCGCGCCGCCGGTAGCCAGCGACGCGCGGCTTACCTGAATCCCCGGCGACTCAGGCAGCAGTCCTGGGAGGTAGACAGCGTCCGGCTAGTACGGACTCTGTCCTCCCGCCGCGATCCCCAGATCAGTACTGGCATCGCGGCGCCAGTCGGGGATCAGAGCGTCAGCGTCTGTATAGACAGTCCTTCGCTGCCGTCTGTAGTAAAAAGAGAAATTAAAATAAATAAAATCTAACCTAAAATAAAAAGCTTCTGGGGGCTGCTCCTGCAGCCACCCTGTGCGGTGACCGACTCCGGCCGGGCACCAACTTACACTGAGGTGCCTGTGGCTCGGGGTATAGAGGAGGACCCAAGTGCATCCTGGGAGCTAAAAGCTTAACTGTGTGGTGCCCATGGCTCCTGATCCAGCTATATCCCCAAGGTCAACCCTGTGGACCCCCTATGGACCCTGAAGTAGAAAGAGGGATACAGTGATACCCTGGAAAAATAAAATTCTCAACATCCAGTCCGGTGATTCAGCATGCTAGTAAAGCCCTTTGGCCCATTGTTGCATCGGACAAAGAACTAACATGCTTTAAAAGCCGACCGATGGCATGTTATCTGAGAGGTCAAAGCATTAAGGACCTAGTAGTCCATACGGACATCACGGGACTAAACCAGATGAAGTCACACAAAACAGGGTTTCTTCAAAAACCTCCTGGATGTTACAAGTGCCTGAAATGCACCACCTGTAGAAATATGACGACAGGTGCAACGTTTAAGAACCCACATAGTGGTAAAGAATACAAAATTAATGATATCCTCACGTGCACCTCTTCATTTATCATATATATTATAATCTGTCCATGCGGATTCTATTACGTGGGGAAAACGGTGAGGACGATGCGGGAAAGAATGGCCCTGCATCGCTCGGCCATAAGATCGGCATTAGCAGGCAATTCAACGGACCAGCCGGTAGCAAGGCATTATGCGGAAAGGCACCACAGCTTGGCACAATTTCAACATAAAATAATTTACCACATCCCGCTCACATTGAGAAGAGGAGATAGAGCTGGACAGTTATTACGAATGGAAGCTAAATGGATCATGAAATTAAATACAATCCATCCTAAAGGTCTTAATGACAAAATATGTTGGAATGCATTATGATCCTGGTAGAAGGTGCATTAATAGGAACTCTCTTATTATATGTTCTAGGTTCTCTTAGTTTTTCTGTCCTTTTTACAGATTTTTTCCATAGATATCATTGTAATGCTACAGATAAGAGTTATGCTGATTTAAGCATTTAAGTTACAGTTATGTGACTTTTAGTAGTGGGAGAGATGTGGATGCATTTGGTACAACTATGTACAGTAACGTTAGTAGACATTCTTTGAGTAATGTATCTAGCATCGAGCATATTTACTGTAGTGCATATTTGTATTCATTGGTGGTGGTTTTTGACACTTATTTTTAGATTTACTTTTCTATGCCCCAGCGATGAGGTACAGTCGGGCTTCGTCCCGTTACCATGGGAGCAGTAGCCGGCAGACTGGTACTACGTCATCTGAGGGAGACGCGCCCTGCAACGTGCAGACGTGGGCGACTCCGGGGAAGCAGTGACACACACGGGGTGCTATAAAGGTAAGACGTTTGTCTGTTTAACTTTTGATACCTTGACAAAAGGGCATAGAAGACCTGAAACGTTGGTGGAGCAATAAATTATGTGATGTTTTAAGACCTCGAGTGCCGCTGAATATCGGGACCATGTACTAACTTTTGCAGAGGGCACAGAGGCGTGTTTCTATATGGAGTAGTGCCGGACCAGGTGGGATCTGTTATATATATATATATATATATATATTTATAAATAAGTCATACAGCTTCTCACAGAGTGTGACAATTATCAAGCTTAATATACAATGTATTGCTTTACAGACTACAGACTAATGGCTATATCAATACATAATAAACATGCCTGAAAAGACAAACACTATGTGCTTACCACTATTTCTTCCAGCATGCCAGTGTGAGGCTATCCCAGTGTCTGTGCTGAGTAAAGTTTTATACAGGGATGATGTCAGACCTATCACATGACATACCCATCATGCCTAGCGACCTGCACGTCACCCTGGTTTACACAGAACAGTCAGACATCGTTTCTTACTGTGTTTGTCAGCTGAGCAGCAATAAAGTTGAATGAAAAAAAAAGGTTAAGAAAGATTATGATGTGGACAAAAATTAGTTTCTAAGACATAAGTCCCATTTTCATCCAGTTTGTTAGTCGGACTATGAAAAATTAGACATGATAATTACACACTATTATGCAGAATCCCTTTCATAGATTCAGGGACACAGTATTGGCAACTCCGTAAAAACTACATGTCCCAAGATGCATAGGGGCAACTGCATCTTCACTTATTATGAACCTAAACATAGACCTGTATTCAATTAGAAGTGAAAAGCCGAGATCCTCGAAAAAGTATCGCCAATTGCGACTTTTCGCCAGTCGGAAAAGCATTGCCGTATTCAATTCCATTCGCGTACGTGAAAACACAATGCAATGTAATAGGCGAAATAGATTCGCCTCTGAATAGGTGGAGGAAAGAAGTGCAAAATTTTTGTTTGGGGGTCCAAACGTGGGGAAACCACTCAGAACCCTTGGGATAGCCCCCCAAAAGACAACTGCATCAAAAAATAACTAAAAAAAAACGTAAGAACACCCCAAAAAAGTACTTTGAATTTGGGGGCGAAAAAGTGCAAAGTGGGGGGACAAGCTCGCAAAATAAGGTTCCGGGGGTGCACTAAGAAGGGGTCAAGTGTTTTGGGGATTGCAGGTGTTTTTTTGGGGTGCAAAATTTACTTTATTTAAAACTTAACTTCAGAAACATTAAAACATGCTTGCACCCATTTTCACCCCCCACCCCCACGGCTGTCTGCGCCCGGCTTACCTTCGTTAGGTATGCCGGGCGTCGGTCTTCCAGCGTACGGTTAACGACAAGCGTCGAGTTGTCGACGCTTGTCGTTAGTACCACGCCGGGATTAGAGAGTCTGGAAGCCGGCGGTCAACATTTATGGTGCGTACACACTGGGTGATTAAAGTGGACGACTGAACGATAACGATATCGTTATCGTTCAGTCGTCCACTTTATCGTCCATTTTTAACACAAAAAAGATGAACGATGAGGACGACGCGCGTTCCCGCGGGTCGTTCGTCATCATCGTCCATCGCGCTGACATGCAGGCCAACCTGACGACCTCGTCAGGTTGCTGCATGTCAGGGAATGGGTGAGAGAGCCCGGCGCTGAACGATATCACTAATGATATCGTTCAGCGGCTGTGCTCAATGTCATGAACGACATTGAGCACAGCCTGCCGGGGACACACTAGACGATATCGCTCAGGGAGCATATCGTCTAGTGTGTATGCACCTTAAGATCGTCGGCTTCCAGACTACATCCCTTGAGAACATCCCGAATGTCCTTTAAATATGATTTTTCTTTTATTACTTAGGGTTGTTGTAACTGATGATCTATGTAGGCAGATAGGTTTGAGGTGATGGAATTTGTTCCGACCGCTATTGGTCTTCCTGGGGGGATTAGTAATATTCTTATGTACCTTAGGTAACAGATAAATGACAGGTACTGCATAATTCTTATGAATTAGATATTCTGACACTTCTGTACTGATCGTCCTTAAATTCCTATATTTGTCAATCAGCAACTTAAATTCATTAAATATTGTATTAGATGGATCACATCTTAATTTTAAATAGGTGGTTCCATCTTCTAATTGTCTTAGACCTTCATTAATATACATTTCTTTATCTTGTATCACAATACTCCTTCCCTTGTCGGCCGGCTTTATGATAATGTCTTTGTTGTCTTTCAATGTTTTTAATGCCTCCCTTTCTTTCTTATTGAGGTTATTAGTATATTTCTGTTTTGTATTGTTGTCATCCATTTTGTCAAAATCTTCTATAACACTTTTGTAGGAGATCTCTACGAAGCACCCTCTGCTGTGTGTGGGATTAAACGTGGATTTTTTCTTGAATTTACTAACTTTGCTTTCTCGTCTGATGCATTGAAAAACCTCTTAAGTGAAAGTTGCTGTACAAACTTTTGTAAGTCCACCTATAGGTCAAAATGATTGACACTAATGGTAGGGGATAATTTTTAACTTTTTTTCAAAGTCTTTCATTCTATTTCATCCAATACATACTTACTAAGATTGAAGATTTTAACTCCCTCCTCTGCCTCGTTCTCCATTTATTTGAGAATATGGGGTATCTTCTCTATATCAGTTTTGTGTGTCTTTTTGTTTACATTTTTTCTGGCCCTCTTCCCTCTTTTAGTTTTCTTATTATTTTTTATATTTTTAATGTATGGAAAAGATGGGATAGAAATGGTTACATTATTCTCCAGGGAAACTTGTTCCTGCCTAAAAAATTATTATTTCCTTTCTCTTGGTTTTCATGATGAAGCCCCAAAAATCTATTAGATATGGGGGTGGGATGTATCGGCGGATGATCCCTTTCCCAATCTTTATTTGTTTTATGAGTTTTCTGGTGGTGGTGATAATTTCCCAGAGAATGGTTACCCTCCCTCTGCCTGTGGGACCACTGTTCAGAGTGGTGATAACCCCTCTTCGGATTCTGTGTATCTAAATTTCTAGGAGTGGCTGAAAGATGATTCCTACGGTTCTGTATTCCTGAAGGCCCTGCCTGTGCCCAACTCTTTTCTACATTAAAAACTGGGGGTTTTTTTCCTTCTGATTTGATGCATTTAAGGCTTTTTGGGTTTGAATATTAAAGAGGTGTTTGGACTTATGATTGGGATTCGTGTCCATAATTACTATTCCCTTGTCTCTATTAATCTTTTTCTTCTTTTTAGTCACTAATTCCCTTTAGTTTTTTTGCATTTTGAAGATGATACGGATTTCCAAACGTTTGCAATCTTCCAAATCTGTAAATGGACTAATAAGAAGCTCATAATGTACAATTTTTTCCTCTACCTCTTATAATTTGGCCCTTCTTTCCTGTAAAATTAGGTCTATAAGTGAAAATGAGCAGTTATTAATAACTTGTTCCCACTTGCATTTAAAAGATTCTGATGTCTTTTGAAAAGAGGCTCTTTTATCTATTTTTAACCCTTTGGGAATGATTTGGGTGGAGATGTAATGTTCTAATGTGACAATCTCCCACCAAATCTTATTCTCTTTGATGAGTATATTTTCTAATTTATTCATAAGTCCCTCAAGGGTTTCATCCTCTATGTTATGTCCGATATTTTCAGTACAGGATGAGAATGTATCTTTAAGTAATGAAATTCTGTCAATTCTGTGTTGGAACATGCTGCTTGCCGACTAGAATTGTTATCCTTAAAAAAGAAAAACCTATATGAGAGAGGACTAAGGGCCTGATTCAGAGCCGCTCGCTCTGACAGAGCGCTCGCTCTGAATCAGGGCCGAGCTTTTTTATTTTTGGAGCGGCCCCTAGGCCGCTCGCATAGCTGTGGGTGTCCACCCACAGCTATAGCGAGCGGCCATGATGATGGTCGCGATGGTCAAGACCATCGCGACCATCGGACTTGTGACGAGACCCTTGTGGTAGGATATCGTTCATCGCAAGCCCCAGAGAGCTTTCGGCTCAAACAGAGCCGGAAGTTCTCCACTGACATCACTTGTCATGACATCACTTGTGATGTCAGTGGGGCTGCCCCCAAACGGAAGGCGGGACCCCGTTTGGGCAGCCACCCCCCCGGCCCGCCCACCAAAGGGGGAGAGCTGTCACTCAACATCGACAGCTCGCCCCCTTTGGTGCGAGACCCGGAGCGACAGAGTGCCCGTCGCTAGCCGGGTCTCGCACATGCGCACGACGGAGCCATCGACCCGGTTGCGAGCGCTCAGTGCTTGCGACCGGGTCTGAATCAGGCCCTAAGTTCTCAATATTAGATTAGTGCATATTTCTAAAGCTTCCACAAATATGTTTTTTTAATGTGGTCGCAATTGTTGCTCCGTTCGGGTACAATAACCTCCTGAACAGAGCAACAATGTGCGATAAACCCGTGGTTAGGGTGTAAAAACTATACTTGGAGATTCAAACATCCGTGGTTTTCTTTATTTTTCATAGAATTGTATCTATCAATACCTGGGAATCCTGCTACACAACTAAACCCGGTCTAATAGGGCACGATAACTACGATAATGGGCGCCCAGAACAATTGAATTGCAGCACTGGGCGCCCATTAATTATAGCCCGCCCACAAAACATATAAAAGTAAAACTCCTAGATGAATTCTTATATCCTGCACAGTGTGCATAATTAATGTTAATAATTAAGTTTTTCTGCTAAACTATTACACCATATAAAATCAAAAACAACTGTTGGCTGACTGTACCAACAACTAAGCTACAAACAATGGGGGTCATTCAGACCCACTCGCGAGCGCAGGACGCTCGCAAGCGGGTCGATGTTACCCCAATGCACATGCGCACGACGGAGGGAGCTCCGTCGTGCGCATGCGCGAGACCCGGACAGCGACAGCCAAGCTGTCGCTCCGGGTCTCGCACCAAAGGGGGCGTGCTGTCGATGGTGACTGACAGCACGCCCCCTTTGGTTGGCGTGCCGGGGGAGTGGCTGCCAGACGGAAGCGTTCCCATGGGAACGCCTACCGTCTGGGTCCGGCCCCACTGAAATCACTAGTGATGTCAGTGGGAGTGATTTTGGCTCTGATAGAGCCAAAATCACTCCAGGGCTTGCGGTCACCGAGACCCTACCACAGGGTCTTGTCGCAAGCCCAATGGTCGCGATGGTCTTGACCATCGCGACCATCTTTTTGGCCGCTCGCATATGCTGTGGGTGGTCACCCACAGCTATGCGAGCAGCCAGGAGGCCGCTCCATTTTTAGGTAGGAGGGCACTGATTCAGGTCGAGCGCTCTGGTCAGAGCGTCCGGCTCTGAATCAGGCCCAATGTGCCATTTTTTTACCTTTGTAAAGTAATAATCTTTTAAAGCAGTCAATTTGTGCTTGTGATTTAGGCATACATACATACATAGGCTATCAATTCATTAATATATTATAACACCATTCCAATTGTACCTTGTATAAATAGTCTTTTGTTTTTAAGCTATTTACTCATTTAATTTCAATGGCCCATTCATGGTAATGTAATATATGTTGATGACCCCAATGTATGCACTGTTGAAATTAATTTTAATAGTTCTGTCTATAATACTTGCTTAAACACATAAAATCAGATCATATCAAGCTCAAAATGCAGTGTTTCTATATTTGGGACTAATTTTTTTACATGCAGTTTTTCTTTAATTAAAGACAAAGCCAGTGGGCAAGGTCCCTAATACTGGCTGGTGTATTAATGGAACAACATCTGCAGGCACAGATCACTGGAATACTAGCTATTTTACGACCATTGGACAGAATAATAACATTACGGAAAAATGACAATTCATATCGTTCTCTATTAGTTTTGGCTTTCAGAAATCGCAACAGCATTTTATAAATGGTTGCCTGTATTTCCCCTTTGTGGTAGGGACCTGGAAGTGACGTGAGTGAGGGCGGAAGTGCAGTTCCTGCCCATGACAGCCAGCTAAAGAAGTACTTTGTCCCCACTTAAACAAGTTTGTTGTCCCCTCGCGGGCTCGCTGCGCTCGCCACGCTTTGGTTATATTCCCCGTCTATGCCCACTTGGATGGCAGGGAATGATGCTGGACACTGGCTGATAACGTCAGGGTCCTCTCCTTGAAGGGGATTTAGACATTACCGTTTATAAATTTCCCCCACCTACCATGTGCCGCTGGCCGATTTAGTACATGTCACTCAGAGCTTGGTTCTAGCATCAATAAACCCTGCTCAGAGCTCAGCAGCAACCATATATATTGTGCAACTGCTCTTCGTCCGCCTTTCGGTTCACATGATCCCTATTGCTACAGCGACGCCGCCTAATTAGCTATAAGGCCTGAATAATATGTGACTGCTTCATTCCGTCTGACTCTGATAGGTCATGTGTTAGCAACATACATGTATGTGTGGTTATGTGTTCTTCGAAACAACATGCTGCAATAACAGGAGAATCAGTGTAAAGATTAGTCATAGAAGTTATTTCAGGAATCTCTCTCACTATATTTATGGGAAAATGTATCAAACCCCGCACGCCGGGATTATGACCGCATCCCCTCTACTCTTTATGAGGCTAAACGCATCTCCCCATTAGTCCAGGAATTACCAGTCTTGGGAAATTGGCTAAACTGTGCATTCATCATTGTTTTCATTTAGCCTTTTACATACATCTTTATTATATGAGATATAACAGCAGCAACCGTAGTAACATACTCAAACGTAACGTAGTGCACAGGAATACAGGAGTTATTATATTCAAAAAAATTCACTCACTTTTTTCACAAGCAATGCTTGCTCACCCCTCTTGTGTAAGGAATAGATTTCTTGGGAATAGTAACGCATTACCACCTGAGATAAAGGTTTTAATACTTTAATTTCCCAAGCAGTGTCTTTTGTCATCTCTCTGCTCAAAGGTTTGTAATTAAACAGCAAAGTACATCAAATGACATATTTTAGTTAAGGTTAAACTGGTTCATAAATAAGGATAATTGTATTTTGCACTCTTGCCTGATGTACTGTTTGATATTACCTCTGCTAGATGGAAGGTGTTAAAAAGAAGAAAAATAAATATAGCTAAAATTGGTTATTATTTTACGTCTCATATTATATGCATAGATGGGAATTCAAAATATCAATTTTGAAATTGTAACTTTTACCAAGCTTAAGCAATATAATATTAGAAAATCACCATGAGTATTGATATCACAAGGTGATTTTACCTAATGCTATATGTTATCCGCCAGTTAAATAGTAATTGTTGCTCTCTTATGGGACCCATTTAGTAATGATCGCTGTTACAACGCTATCAGTGCATGACAGTACTGCCCATGATCGCACTGCAAAATGCGATTATAGCCGCCGGATGTATCATCCGGCACATGCAGGGACACGGACTCCGAAAGGAGCTCGTCCCTGCGATGTTTCCGGAGAGCTGCCGGCCAGTGACAGGGCTGCTGCACATGCGCAATCACGCTGACTGCACATGCACAGCCGCTATAGCCGCGGAGGGTTCCGGAGGATCCCTCCACCGAATAATTATGCACGGTGTAGCCTATAGGCTACAGTGGATAACGCCATTTTCGGATGGCATTAGCTGAGGGGCCAATATTGGGAATGCATCGCATTCCGGATATTGGTATATTTGCCAACATTGCATCTTCCATAGAAACCTATGGGGGATGCGGCTGCCAGCGGTAATAGAGGGATCAGAGATACCTGCTGCGGTCCCTCCTTAATACATATGGAGGATACTTAAGATTATACCTCAAATATACTTTGATAAATGGGCCCCATGGACTGGAACTGGTTTTACTGCTGCTTACTGTGACATTCTCCAAGACAGATGGAGAAGCTGCTGCTTGGAGGATGTGACAGTCTACACAAGTGCACTGAGTCACGATCATTATGATGGCAAAGTAGGCACTGTTTGTTGCAACTCTGTCAACAAATTTAGTTCAGTAACAACAATGAAGGAAACGGTGATGGGCATGGACAACTAGGGCTGGGTTAAGGGCCATATGTGGCTGGGGCTTGAAAAAGAATCAAGGGCCTATCGTGAGAAGTGAAGGAGCTGTGGCCAGTGCTATGTACATTCCTCCCCAAACACAGCCTGGTAAGCGTATTACGTCGCATAGGGAAATGCAGCACTGCGCTGGGCACCCTGAGGACTCTCCGATCGGCTGCACAGGCTGCCGGGTGCCTGTCTGACAAAGGACGCTCCGGGCGGCACTGCAGCAGCGATACTGGCTTCCAAAAGCATGGGGCAGCGATGGTGCTGCCCACAGAGTCCTTGCACTCTGTGAGGCGGCACTGGTCACACACCCCTAGTTACGGCCCTGTCCAAACTTACCACTTTTTGGGCAGTATCCCGTGAGGGGAAAAGTTGGGAGGAGCACTCTCTCACCGCTACTCTGCATAGTGCTGTGCTGTGTACATGTCACAGCATCTATACAGTGCAGTGGAGAGCCTTGGGTCATCTCAGCATAGGAGTGCTGGGCATGCCCCCAGAATAATGGAAACAGGTGCATGCCACAAGGTCATGCCCCCTTCCTGCAAGGCCACCCCCTTTTTCTGGAACATATAAGGTGTCCTTATTTTAATCTCTTGTATGTTGAGAGCAATGTGTGTGAGTGTGTGCCCAGTGCCATATGGGCATGTACATCCCCTACACTATAATTTCCAATGTCTCCCTAAATACATAAAAAGTAGAAAATTTGCAGCATTTTGTGAGCAAAACCATGTGGCCAGTTAGGCGGTTGGTCATCATCATGATGATGGGCATATTTTTATGTGGAGGCCTGGGGCTGTAGTCCCATCCACCCCTTTGGTAATCTGTCCCAGCATACAGCTATTTATTTATGAAATATCCAGTTAATAACCCCAGGACAGCATAATACTACGTAGATGTAGCCATGCCCATCGTTGCCGCTATTCGTGTGCACGGGCACATGCATCGCGCAGCACTCGCCATACTGCGAATCATAGAAGCCGGCATTTCTCCATTAAAGTATATGGCATACGCGTGCACACGCACGGCATAGACGCAGAAGCACTAGTCGCACCATCCATGCCACAATGCGCAATGATGAGCGTGGCTACATCTGTATATAGGCCTAGAGTAGTGGAAAGCAATGTATCCAGAGCAAAAGATAATAGTAACATTCCATATTCTTACAGATTAATGGCTTGCTGTCTGTATAGATCAGTACAATTGTGAATGCATGTCATTAGCACCTAGTAAGGGTTTATAGGTGGCCTTGTTTTGTTCCGTAATTATTGTAATAATTATTGACTTTATAAAGAACATCAGATTATAACAAACATTTGTCAGTACAATGCGGTAGCCCCTGCAATGCTTACAGAATTGTGTCGTTGTAATGTAAGCAGTCATCTTTTCAACTGAGACTCAAACCGGTTCATCCAGTTGTGTAATAAAACACAGAACTGTACTGGAAGTCTTGTTTCATCTCACCATGACCTTATCAGCATATCTAAAGATATTACAACATCAGTTAACTATCTACTGGGCCTGGGTAAAAGCCATGGATATGTCTGCTAACATTTTACGCAATAAGAAAAGAAAGAGTAAATCAAGCAAAGGACTGTATAAAAGAGGGTTATACTCTAGTCATGTACAGCAGTCAGGGCGGGTTTTCCATGCCTCCTTAGACTGGCTCAATGCAGTATGAAGCCCCTTTCTTGCCTCACTACACATGCTCAAAAGGGGTTGGGTATGTGATCCTGGCGCTGTTAATGCTGGTGATCAGAATCCCGGCAGTGTAATCCCGATGGTGAAAATCCTAATGAATGAAGGTAAGTATTCTACCCCTTACCCTAACCCACCATTCCCACAGCCTAATCTTACCCCGCACACAGCACTGGCGCACGCAGACCCACCCCCCCACAGTGAACCTAATTCTTTTTTTTAAGACACAGACAGTTTTGTCTCCATCTCTGCACTAGCCGCGGGTCATCAATGTACAGGGCTGCCTGGCCGCTGCCTGTTCAGCTGTCAGCACTTCTGTGGGAGCGCTGACAGCTGAACCTAAATAATGATGAGCCCATCCAGTAAGGGCCAGAAGGAGTCGGACTACCACACTACTACGCCTCCCTTGCTGCATCTATTACTTCTACCGGCCTCACGCGATGTGACGACGTCATGTCACATGCATGCTCTGTTTCTGGGTCCTTCATGTGAAGAACTGAACTGAAGCACGGAGGAAAGGACTGGGAGCTAGCGGCACTGCAGGAGGAGATGCCGAGCAACAACAAGCAGCAGCGAGGAGGTAAGTGTACGCTGCGCTGAGCTGGGCTGGTGGCTGCGGACACAGACGATAAGAGACACAGGGGGGTCTGGCAGATTAACACAGGAGTGGTCTGGCTGATTGACGAACAGGGGGATCTGGCTGATTGACACATGGAGGGGTCTGGTTGATTGACACAGAGGGGTCTGGCTGATTGACAAACGGGGTATGTGTATATGTACATGGAAACCCCCTCCCTAAAAATCCTGCATTTGCCCCTACACAGTCTAATCCTACCTGTCTCCCTGCCCTGCAGCCGGGAAGCAATCGGGAAGCCGACTGCCTAAATACTGGCAGCCGGCTTCCCGACGCCGGGAGACCGGCGCCCGGCATCCCGATCGTAGAGATGCCGGGCGCCCCGAGCGGACAGCCGCGGGGGGGGGTTAGGTTTAGGGCTCCCGGGGGGGACATAGGGCTAGGCACCCCCCCGGGAGGGTTAGGGTTAGGCTAGGGGGAGGGAGGGTTAGGGTTAGGCACCCTCGGGGGGGGACTTAGGGTTAGGCACCCCCCCGGGGGACTTAGGTTTAGGCAGCGGGGAAGGGTGTGTTTAGGGTTAGGCACTTAGAGGGGGATTAGGGTTAGGCACTTGGGGGGGAAGTTAGGGTTCGGCACACCTAAGGAGGGTTAGGGTTAGGGGCGTTAGGTTAGTAGATACTTACCTATACACGATCGGGATTTCCAGCGCTGTCGGGCTTCCGCTGCTTCTAACTCTGCTCTTGTCGGGCTGCCTCTGACGAGAATCGAACCGCCAGCCATGTGGCCGGCGGTATTTCATACCCATTCCCTGCAGCCTGACCCTAACCGTCCCCTCCTGCAGCGTAACTCTAACCCTCCCCCTAGTGCCTAAACCCTAAACCTAACCCTAATACTCACCGTCTGGATCACAGCCGTCGGGATTCTGGAGCTGGGATTCTGACTGCTGTCGGGATTCCGGTGCCGAGATGCAGACTACATCCTGCTTAAAAAAGTTGCTACTGCGCATGTGCAACCTGGTTTTGCATTGTGAAAATGCCTGCTTTGAAACTTGCTGATAAATTGACGTGACCTCTAGACTTTGCAAATCTCGCACCCTGTTACACCCTTTGTATTTATTACAGTTCTTTTATATACTGTCAATAGGATGCAAATTACATATTAGCAATCAAACCCATGACATCAGCACTGTGCAACAGTAATGCTGGCCACTGTGCCGCTGTGGTTCCTATTATTTAAGTCACCTTGAAGGCAATATGTGTTTCTATCATTCCTTATATTAGGTTCCTGGTTATTTCTATACTGTGTATGTGCCAATCTCTTG
Organism: Taudactylus pleione; assembly: GCA_031769625.1. Taxonomy (NCBI): domain Eukaryota; kingdom Metazoa; phylum Chordata; class Amphibia; order Anura; family Myobatrachidae; genus Taudactylus; species Taudactylus pleione. The sequence continues at coordinate 9,965,085 of JAUIMM010000171.1, read as the reverse complement.
GAACATGGCGGAACACCAGAGAGGTAAGTATACTAGATGGCTATAGGGGGTGCGGTGTGGCCCCCCTGGACCCAGGGGCCCATGTGCACTGCACTCTCTGCACCCACGATGCTGCAATTATAAGCTGCACAGGGTGAAAATAAGACACTAGCTTATAACGTAAAATAAAAGAACAATACAACCTCACATGCACTAAGAATGGTTCAAACCAGACGGCACAAAGTCCTTACAGGGAATGTTCAGATGGTTCCAGTATGATCATCCATAACATAAAATAAAAATAGCGTAATACAGTCATGTACAAGTACAAAAAAACCCAGAGAAGTGTTTATGTAGTAAAAAGATGGTGTATATGAGTCCTCTCCCAGCCTCAGGTAATCCCAAACTTCGTAGGAATCACCCAGGTGTGAGTAGATAAGGTGCTGTGTAAAATCCTTCCACGTAGGCTATAATATAGTATAGAAATATAAAGTTTTATTGACAAATTATGAAAAAATTGCCATACCATCGATGGAAATGTACTGATCCCACTGCTCTTGGAAGATGGAACAGGTCAGTCAAGGTAGGTTGGTATAATATATGGAATGGTAAGAGCACCGCATCAAAGAAATAAAGACACTCTTCAACACGTTTTGATGCACTGCAGCGCCTTTTTCAAGATAAGTGTCTTTCTAAAACAGTATAAGCAAATACATATACATGTATACATATAAATACCATATAAAAAGTGGTAAACAGTAGTAAAAGTGGTAAACAGTATAAGTAAATATTTGTACATTGTATTCATAAACATATCTTGGCATATACAAAGCTTTTAATAAAAACTTTAAAGAAGAACACTTAATCGGATAGTGTAAACCTTCATAAAAATACATCGCAGAAATATTTACTGTGATAAAACTTGCTTAAAAGTACATCTAGGACATGCAGTATGGTGGGAAATTTAGAATTCACTGCTCTCCTATTATATAGAATAATATAATTATAAGTACGTCCAAAACATGAAATAACTAGAAAAGGATGGGAAGTCATTTGCACAGCCACCATTTTGTCCACATTGGATAACGTTTTATACAAAAGTGATGTTAGGACCATGGTGCATTGCGCAGCTAGAGACGGTTGCTAAGCGACCATTTACATGCTATTTGTTACCCATTATAGATAAACCACTTATTTCACTGCAGCAATAAGGCCAGGTGAAAGTTATCTCTAGAGGAGAGAAAACACACAGAGACACTACAATTTTTCTTTACTGCGATCGCAGTGGGATCTAATAGATAATTTGCGGCAAAACACTATTTTTGCTCATTATGATAAGCAGCAATAAAATGTGTTTATCATCACTTTTGGCAAGATCTTGAAATATAGGTTTCTTCTTCAGGGACCCACAGGAATACCTTGGGGTGTAGGTGGTAGTTAGGACCGGACATCATACAGTTAAAGCTTTCAGCTCCCAGGATGCTCTGGTCCTCTCCCCTATACCCTGCCCCCGAGCCTGAGGCAAATCAGTTTTGTGTGGTGTCTGGCTGGAGTCGGTTCACCTTTTTATACAGGAGGCTGCCTTATGCAGCTCAAAGCTTTATTTTATGATTTATCTCTTTTTTACAACTGAGCATGCAGCATCAGACTGTTCTTTGGAAGTCTGTGGTGCCGCTCCATTGCCAACTGTGTGCAAATCATGATGATTTCGGTGGGATCCCGGGGACCTGGCTAGCTGGCCCCACGGGATGCCCTAGACTTCAGCCCGGACATCAGGGGACAGGTAAGGCGGGTCATCGCTGAGTGTGCACACTGGCCCCATCTGCGTGATTCACTAGATCACCAGGGTACAGAGGTGTGTGAAAACTGGGTCCCGGTGGTCAAAAATCAGCATGGAGAGGTCAGCCTTCCCCTTTAAAGCGGCCCCTCAGCTCAGGGCGGGCGCCCTTCCTATGAGGTCTGGTCATCCTGAACTGCATTTGTCAGAGGACCACGCTCCCTCTGAGAGCTGCGGTGCCCATTTTCTATACAGTGACAGCCACAGCATACTTGCCGACTATCTGGCTGCTCCTTCCGGGAGGGAGCAGCCAGATCAGCAGGGCAGGGGTGTAACCGGCAAAAGGGCGCGTGGTAATGTAATACTCGGCAGAGCCAGGCTTAAGCTCCGCCCCCGTAATTAAGCCCTGCCTCCCGGTGACATCATCTGTCAATCACCAGGAGGACAGGAGGAAGCAGGCTGCAAAGGGGGCATGGCCTCACGGGGAAAAGGGGGCCTGGCCTCGCGGGAGCGTGAAAAAGCTCCTTAGTGAGAAGAAGGGTGGCCATTTTAGGCTGGGGCTGCGGGACGGGAGGAGGGAGGTCCCGCGGTTCCCTGAGGTTCAGGGGAGGGAGCATGGCTGCTGCCATGAGCCACATCTCATATGTACAGGGGAATGCCCCTGTAATGCAGAAAGGGGCCCCCTGCAAGAAGCCCCTAGGCTATAAGGGATCTTGGAAGTCCCTGGATACAGACAAGGGGGGGAGTCACCCTTTCCCACAGTCCTGCAAGGGAGCTGCTGTATGAGGAGCAGCACTATTGATAATGAGACTCCCTTATTAGAAGAGGATTGGGGAGTGCTGCAGAGGTAGCAGCTGGAGCCAGAGTGCCTGTTCAGTGAGGAAGTCACTGCAGAGGATCTCAGGGGAAGTGCTGCCTGATGCCACAGTGGAGGATGAGAGATCTCCTGTGAAGAGACAGCCCATGTGATGAGAGGGTGAGTGTCTGTGATGCATAATGCTGGATCCCTGGTTAATAGCCCCTGGAGAAGTGCCCCATAGTAAGGGAGGGCTCAGTGCAAAATGGCAGTGTGGCTAGAGGGGAGTCCTATAGAAGAATCCTTTGTAACCATGTGCTGAAGTAGAGAAGCCCAGCAGTGAAAGGGTTAAGTTGCCAGCATGTCAGATGAAAGGTCCCTGGATAGTGGGACTTGTACTAAAGGCAGATTCCTGGGATATACAGGACGTTAGTATGCCTGAAGAAGGTGTATGCAGGGTGATTGAAGGAGAGAGGGTCCCTGTGTAATGGGATGTGCCGCACGTTCGCAGTCTCTCGTGAGGATAGAGACGAGTGCGATGAACTTCGTATCTGGAGTCCCCTGTATGCTGTATGAAGTTTTTGTTGGACTGACATGCGTAGAACTACTGAGCCCAGCAACACCGGGTATGTGCTACTATTTCACTGCTGTGTCATATGTTTAAGTCTGCGCTGGAGGTGTTCATTTGGAGTGGAACGTAACATCTTCTGAAACCATTAAGCGTAAAATACAGCATTTACCATCTGCTGCAAGAATTGTGCTGGAGGAAGTTGTCGAAGTAGAGCTTGTAACCGTTACGCTTACTGTGCTGGAGGATATGGAGGAGTGTAAATAAAGTTTTCCTGTTATTGCCTCATGAGATGGTCTGGCGCCCAACATTTCTTTATTGCACTGCACCTGTTGTCCACATGTGTTCCCTCCATCAGGTACTTTGTGCTAAGCACCCGAGTATTCGGGGGCCCTGCTGGTCCTGGATGCCATACCCACGCCATAGCCGGAACAAAGAAGAGTCACCGTGAAGAGGTCAGAGACAGTATTCAGGTACTTCATGTAAGTGTACCACAGTACCAGTAGGGTTTCACAGTTGGGCAGGCAGATGTCATTTGCAGGCATTACGGGGGCGGGGCCACGCGATCGCGTCATTTTGGCCCCGACCCTGCTACATAATGCCAATAAAACAGGCCTTCCCCGCTACGGGGTGTTTTTTTTCAGGTATTCGCGGGGGGGTCGGAGGCAGTCAGGAGGCTTGCCTGCCTTTCCAGGGGGCCAGGAGCTGCACCCGTTTATCGGAGGCTCCCGGCCGAATCGGGAGGGTAGGCAACCCTGAGCCACAGCTGTTCCTGGGGAAACGCTGGGTCCGGTCCCTCTACATAGCTCTCCCTGGAGCCAGGTTATGTAGCGCTACAGCCTACCAGAAGTTGAGTCCCTGCACATAGATTCTGTGTAGTTGAAAGTGGTGCTCACATTACAGTATAGAGGTTTATGCATTGTATGTGACTTACTGCTAGCGCTGTTGTATGTACTTATACTCAATCTGTCAGTTTATGCCTGTCCCTTTCATTTTCTCTTTCTGAAACCTTGGCATACCGGTGTATTGGGGGTTTATGCAGTGGCGGAATTCCTGGAGACAATGGAGTCATTTGCCGCCGGGCGCCAGCCTCGAAGGGGGCACCTGGCTCCATTGTCACCCGGCCATTCCGGGCACTGCTGAGGAGGCGCTGCATGGAGAAGGAACGCCGCTGAGCTCCAGCTTCTGGGTCCCGCAGTGCACTATGGGAATGACGTCATTCTCATAGTTCCAAGGAGCGGGCGCCGGGGACGGACGGAAGCAGGCACTGGAGCGGGGTTAAGGTAAGTATTGTGTTGTGTGCACGCATGGGGGGGGAGCTTACTATTGCGGGCACTACAGGGAGCTTTACAGGGGCCTTACTACTGGGGGCATCATATGGGAGCACTACAGGGGCACTATTGGGAGCACTACAACTGGGGGTACTACAGGGGCCATTACTTCTGGGGAATTGCAGGGAGCATTACTACTGGGGGCACTACAAGGGCATTACAACTGGGGGCACTACAGGGGCTCTTATTACTGAGGGCACTGCAGGGGGCATTACTACTGGGGGTGCTACTACAGGGGGCATTATTTTTAAGGGCATTACTATTGGGGGCACTACAAGGAGCTTTACAGGGGCCTTACTACTTGGGGCATCATATGGGAGCACTACAGGGGCACTACAGGGGCCCTTACTACTGGGGGCACTTCAAGGGGCATTACTACTGGGGCACTGCAGGGAGCATTACTACTGGGGGCACTACAAGGGCATTACAACTGGGGGCACTACAGGGGCTCTTACTACTAATGGCACTGCAGGGGGCATTACTACTGGTGGCACTACTACAGGGGGCATTACTTTTAAGGGCATTATTACCAAGGGCATTACTACAAGGGGCATTAATACTACTGGGGGGACTGCATAGGGGGACCACTACTGGGGACACTGTATAAGGGGCACTGCATAGGGGGACCACTACTCAGGGCACTGTATATGGGGCACTGCAAATGGGGACCACTACTGGGGCACTGCATAGGGGGACCACTACTGGGGGCACTGCATAGGGGGACCACTATTGGAGGCACTGCATTTGGGGACCATTACTGGGGGGCACTACATAGGGGGACCACTACTGGGGGCACTGTATAATAGGAACTGCAGAGGGGGGCGGCGGCAGCTGGGGCTGGCACAGGTGCTGGGGGGTGGTAAATTTTAATTTGGGGGGTTGGGGGGGCACCAACATTTATCTTGCCCCCAGGCACATGGGATGAAGTTACGCCAGTGGGTTTATGTACTTCACTCTGAGGTAATCAGCGGTGAAGACAGTCACTGTATCATTAACCTGGGCTGTCATGTCCTGCAGTTTTTCTATAAACACTGGCAGGATCTCTGTACTGCTCACGCACTCATATATTTGATCCACTGTACATGCATTCAGTTACCTATTGCCCAGTGCCATAGCATGTGTTACATATAATTGGTGTATACTGTTCCATACTTGAACTGTAATTTGCTCAGTACCATATTGTATGTTTCTGTACTACAGTTATGTCTAACAAGGGCAAGAGTACAGCTTGCACCTGTTGCGCTCACATGCAAATCTTGTGCTGCTGGCTTAACTTGGTTCAGGATGGCCTTTGTGCTAACTGTTATTCTGCACCAGGTCAATCAGCTCCATTAAAGCCTGCACGGGAGCCTCCCTGGGCTTCCTTTTCACAAGCGCTGGCCTCCATTGCAGACCACCTGGCTGTCCCTGCTGTAATTCCCCCTATGGAACTGCCACAGCAGGTACAGACATTGCAGGTACCTCCTATTCCACCTCCGTGGGTTGATATCCTCACTGCTGAGTCTGGCAGCTATGGCTACGACCTTCAGACTATGCTGCAGGGGGATATCCTCATACCTGGTAGATCTGCCAAGCGTCCTGTGTTATCTTCACAGTCTACGCACCTCACGGAAAACAGAGGTATCTTCAGAGGCAGATGAGGATGAAGGCTCTACTGCTGAGTCCCTCACTAGAGAGGATGGGCTTCAATCCAATATGAACATGCCACCCTTGGTGCGGGTGGTCAGGTCTGTTCTTCAAATTGAAGATGACGAACCTGCCCCTAAATCCAAAGACTCAGTGTTTTAACGACAAGAGGTGGTTGTGGCTGAGTTCCCTCTCTCGGACCAGTTAGCTGAACACATGGCGGCAGCTTGGCAAACACCGGGTAAGAAGTTTCAGCCACAAAAGCAGTTGCATAAGTATTACCCTTTGCCTACCGCTCATTGTGGGAAACCCCTCCAGCAGTGGACTCCCATATTACCAGATTGGTTAAATCCTCTACGTTTCCTATTCATACAGCTTCCTCATGGAAGGATCCTACAGATAGGAAGATGAATACAGCTCTGAAATCTGTATACTTTCTTTCAGGTGCAATTGCTTGCCCTACCATGGCTATTGCCTGGGTGGCTAAGGCAATTGAGAGCTGGGTAGACACCTTAGAGGACTCTCTCTCTCTCTGGATACCTCCCGACATCAGATGGCATGCATGCAGCAATATATATTGGAGAAGAAACCTTGGATGCTAGTCTGCCAGCATCCAGAGCATCAGCTACATCAGTGTCTGCTCACCACACCCTCTGGTTACGGTCTTGGAAGGCAGATGCAGACTCCAGAAAGGCCTTAGAATTTTTGTCATATACGGGTGACATTCTCTTAGGCCCTGAATTGGATAAAATTGCGACCAACTAAAACTGCCTTTCTGCCTTCAGCAACTACTCCAAAACCCAGGACTACATCCTTTCGGTCCTTTCGTCCCCAAAGAAGATCTAAGGGTCAGTCGTTTCCTAGATGCTCAGCTTCCGCTTAGGCAATGAAGCTGAGTAGCAAGCAGGCCTGGGCCGCCAGACGCCCAGCAGCCAAGTCTGATGACAAGCCCTCTTCCTGATGGGTTGGGCCTCCCCCTGGGAGATCCCAGAGTGGATGGCTGGCTTCAAGTCACCCAAATCTGGCATCAGACCACCATAGATGCATGGGTGCAAAAAGTGGTCTCTCACAGGTATGTACTCTCATTCCTAAGAAGGCCTCCCCTCCAATTCTTTTACACAGGGCCCCCAGTGGACTCAGACAAGGCCAGGCTTCTACAAAATGGCATTCAGTCCTTGCTGCTAGTGAGGGTAATAGTGCCAGTTCCACCCTCTCATTGGGGGAACAGTTACTATTCTACCCTGTTCCTGGTGAAGAAACCCATAAGGTCTTATTGACATATTCTGAATCTCAAGTCCCTGAACAAGTTTGTCAAGGTGCCAAGATTTTGGATGGAAACTCTACGGTCACTTGTTCTGGCTATGGGGATTTTATGGTTTCTCTGGACATTCAGACGCATACCTACATGTGCCTATAGCACCATCTCATCAAAAATACCTGTGTCTTGCTGTTCTACAGCAATATTTTCAGTTCCAGGCTCTTCCCTTTGGACTGGCTACTGCTCCACAGGTATTTACCAAAGTTATGGCTATTATTTACAATTGTAAAGTGCAACGGAATATGTTGTGCTATATAAGAAACTGTTAATAAACTGTAAATAATATATTATGGCTGCCCACCTGCGGGGTCAGGGAGTCAGATTACTACCATACCTGGATGACCTGCTGCTCCTGGCAAGGTCTCCAGAGATTTTCCAACGACATCTACAGATAACCATTACCTGTCTACAAAAGCACGATTGGTTGATCAATTGGAAGAAGTCCTCCCTAAATCCGTCACAGCGTATGGTTCATCTGGGAGCTGTGCTGGATTCTCAAACACAGAGAATCTTCCTGATGGAGGACAAGATTGCTACACTTCAAACATGCCTTTGCAGGTTCCTCCGCAACCGCCGGGTGTCTATTCCTGCGGCTATGCAGATTCTGGGATCCATGGTATCCACCTTCAACATGGTGGAATATGCCCAGTTCCACTCCAAGCCACTACAATACCTGATTCAATCCAGATGGAACGGGTTCCCTCAGAGGATCAGATTCGAGGCAATGATTATCTCTCCACAGATTCAGCTGTCTCTTTCTTGGTGGCTACAGACGTCCCACCTGACCAAAGGCGCCCCTTTTGGATTCCGGATTGGATTCTCCTCACAACAGACGCCAATCTCCGAGGATGGGGCACAGTGCCAGGTCAAAACTCCTTTCAGAGTTGTTGGACGTTAGAGGAGTCATCTCTGCCAATTAATGTATTGGAACTCAGCAATCTACAGACCCCTCATTTAAGCTCACGATATTCTCCAGGGCGAACCTGTACAGGTACAGTCCGACAACGCCACGGCGGTGGCTTACATAAATCACCAGGGAGCCACTCGCAGTTGGGCGGCTATGGCAGAAGTGGCACGCACTCTCGCATGGGCCGAGGGATACATCCCGGCCATCTTCGCGGTGTTCAATCCGGGAGTACTAAATTGGAAAGCGGACTTCTTCAGTCGTCATGACGTGCATGCAGGGGAATGGTCTCTCCACCCAGATGTCTATCAACTCCTAGTGGACAAATGGGGCCTACCAGAGGTGACCTCATGGCCTCCCTACACAATCGTAAGATACTGGTGTACGGGTCCAAAACAAGGGATGCTGAAGCAGCCTTCAAAGACACATTGTCAGTACAGTGGACCTTTCCTCCAGTTTCCTTGCTTCCTCGAGTTCTTCGGAAGTTCAAGCAAAATGGAGGCAATCTCCTACTGACGGCACCAGCTTGGCCGAGACGGCATTGGTACTCAGATCTTCTGAGCCTCTCCATAGACACGCAGTAACTGCTTCCTCAATGGCCGGACCTGTTATCTCAGGGTCCCTGCCTCCACCCAGACCTTGGTCAGCTGTCTTTGATGGTGTGGCTCTTGAGACATCCCTCCTAAAGTCAAAGGGTTTCTCTCGCTCTGTGGTTCAGACTATGCTCAGGGCCCGTAAGCTTGCCTCTGCGCATATTTATCACAGAGTGTGGAATACCTATATTCAATGGTGCACCACTAAGAGTTATGACCCTCAGGCGTTTTGGGTCTCTAGAGACATGGACTTCCTTCAAGCTGGATTGGACCAAGGATTCCATCTTAGTTCATTGAAAGTGTAGGCCTCTGCCATGTCCATGGTTGCAGCTAAAAAATGCTGCCATGATGGATGTTCACACAATCTTTAAGGGTGTCCTCAGCATACAACCTCCCTTTGTTCCTCCAGTGACTCCATGGGATTTGTCAGTAGTTCTCCAGGTCCTTCAGAGTCCTCCGTTGGAGCCTTTGGATTCTGTGGACTTCAAGTGGCTCACGGCTAAGACTCTGTTTCTTCTGGCTATAGCATCGGCCAGAAGGGTGTCAGATTTAAGGGCGCTTTCCTGTCGCTCCCCATTTCTGATTTTTCATCAGGACAGGACTGTTCTTCGGACTCTACCTGGATTTCTTCCAAAGGTGGTATCCAGATTCCATATAAATGAGGAAATTGTGGTTCTGGCCTTTCAGTCTTCTGACCTTTTGGCAGGTGAGGCCTCATTGGATGTGGTCCATGCTCTGAAGATCTATCTATGTAGCTCGGACTGCTTCTGTCAGGAAATCAGACTCTTTCTTTGTCCTTTATGGTTTTCACAAGAAGGGCTGGCCTGCCAACAAACAGACTCTGGCCAGGTGGATTCGAATGACTATCTCACAGGCCTATACCCAGGCAGACCTTACTGTGCTGGCCTCTGTCACTGCTCATTCCACTAGCTCTTGTGGGCAGCATGATGTGGCGCCTCAGCTGAACAGCTTTGTAAGATGGCCAAGTGGTCTTCTGTCCACACCTTTCTCAGGTTCTATGCCTTTGATACCTTTGCCTCTCAGAATGCTTCCTTTGGGTGCAGGAATCTCCTGTTTGCTAAAACTTACCTTTGTTAACTCTCTTTCTTCGAAGTCCATAGGGTCCACAGGGCGTCTGCCCTGACGCACCTGGCTGCTATGGATTGTGCTTCTGGTCACCGGTTTCCCATCTCCTATCTGTGAGAGTGTGATTCTTCTGTGTGCCACTCTTCCTTCTCTCCTATCCTCCTCCAGCCTCAAGCTTGATAACAAACTGATTTGCCTCAGGCTTGGGGGCAGGGTATAGGGGAGAGGATTGGAGCATCCTAGGAGCTGAAAACTTTAACTGTATGGTGTCCGGTTCTAACTACCACCTACTCCCCAAGGTATCACTGTGGACCCTATGGACTTCGAAGAAAGAGAGTTAAGTTTTACCATAACTCTCATTTTCTTAATCTTATTTAGTTGAAACTCCTGTGTTAGGCTAGGTAAGCACTGGCACCTACCGTGTAATTATATACAAATTTAATATGTATTAGGCTGCAGATAGATGCGTTTCGTAAGATTTTGTAAATGCAATGAAACTGCTTTCTTAAACAACACCTTTCAGATTTGTACCCACAGTTAAATATCTCACATTTTTTTTTGCCCATAAGGCAGAAGAGGTGGTATTAGAGATATGAGAAAATATGATCCGATAATCCTTTGCGTTTTCTCTTATATTCGTCAGCACATTTAATAAGTAGTTGAGCATTCTGATTCCTGTACTGAAAGCAAATACTTTGCAAAGTATAACCCCAAAAGAAAGTCTCTTTGTTACATTGAAGTATGTCCAAGCACCTCTTCCTGTAAAGTTTCCTCTTCAAGTAGTATGACCTTATGCATTTTGCTACCACGTTATCAGCCAGTATTATGGAACATTCTTATTTGTGGTGTGTGTTCGAGAAGGGATTATTTCAAACTGCACAGCAAACACACACATAAATACTGTAGAAAACTGGTAGTGAAATTATACACTGAGTGGCAAAATTATCATAATCACCAGGCAATTTTATGCAAAGCAGCTATTCCGCAACTAATGCTGACATAGGATGTTTGAATCTGTATAGTGCTGGGTACACACTTGCCATAATATCGTTCGTTTGATCGACGAACTATATATTACCAGTTTATTTGCAGGTGTGTACACCCGATATGTCTGTGTAGAACGCAGTTGCTAAATAGTATACAGAGAGGACCAGTAGACAAAAAACTGAGGGGATCATTCAGACCCGCTCGCGAGCAGCAGTACGCTCGCAAGTGGGTCGATGTTCCCCACTGCGCATGCGCACGACGGAGGGAGTTCCGTCGTGCGCATGCGCGAGACCCGGGGAGCGACGGGCTTTCCATCGCTCAGGGTCTCGCACCAAAGGGGGCGTGCTGTCGATGTTGATTGACAGCACGCCCCCTTTGGTGGGCATGCCGGGGGCGTGGCTGCCAGACGGAGGCGTTCCCATGGGAACACCTACCGTCTGAAGCCGGCCCCACTGACATCACTAGTGATGTCAGTGGGAGTGATTTTGGCTCTGATAGAGCCGAAATCACTCCAGGGCTTGTGGCAGGGAGACCCTACCGCAGGGTCGTTGTCGCAAGTCTGATGGTCAAGACCATTGTGACCATCTTGTTGGCCGCTCGCATATGCTGTGGGTGGTCATTGTGGCTGGTGGAGGCATTGTTATATGATGGGGCATGTTTTCATAGGAGTGTCTGAGCCATTTGATTTGTGTGGACAGTTAGTGCAGTCCATGCCTGGAAGAATTATTCAGGGCCAAAGGAGGTTCAACAAAGGGCCTGATTCAGCATGGATCGCTATTGTGATAGTGTATACAGATAGCCGTTTGTTGCATACTGCACATGTGTATGCACCGCAATGCACGTGTGAGTTAGTATTGCAATTGCTCTGTGATCACTCGCAGATACAAAGCCATTGCAGACAGAGGAATGGGACGTCAGCGTTTGGGGGTGGTGACATGGGAGTGGTCAAAGAAACACAGGCATGCCAGTCCGTTTGAACGCCGTTGCATGGGAGTGCATACATTTGCCACTGCAATGGCATATGCAGCTTGAGTACTCCATGCGTGCGACAAGGTTAGCAATTTCTGAGTATGGTCAGACCTGTTGTAATTGTTCATTAGGGGCCGATGTTACTTGATGTTCCTGATGTATACGCAGGATTGCAAATATTATGGATGTGCGAAAGCGATAGTGGGTGTTTCTATAATAGCTTTGCGATTGGAGTCATTAGCATATTTTCACAGCAGAAATCGCAGCTGCGATTAATGAATCAGAACCAAAATACCCATCATTTGCTGGGTCGCTAGATATTATGCAGACTATTTTTTCCTCTCTCTTCCCCCACCTTTCTCATCTCTATTCCCCTATTCATCCTCCTATTCCTCCTGTGTTCCCCAATTATTTCCCCTATTTCTCTCATGTCCCTCTATCCTTCTCTATTCCTACTGTCTCTTCGTAATTTTGCCTCTATTCCTCCCCTCTCCCCCTATTCCTCCCTCTCCCCCATTCTTGGCCCTCTTCCTCCCGTCTCCCCCATTCTTGGCCCACTTCTTCCTGCCTCCCCCTATTCTTCCTATTCCTCCTATCTACCCTAGTTTGGCTCTATTCCTCACATCGGCCCCTATAACTCCCAACTCCCCCTGTTCCATATGTCTCCCCTATTTCTCAAGTCTCCTACTATTCCTCCCATCTTTCCCTATTCCTCATATTCTCCCCCTATTAATTCTCCTATCCCCTTTTAACTAGGGACTCCCTTCATCTCTATTGTACAACTGCTAGATAGAAATTAAGCCCATTATATATTAGATTATAACTGATCAGTAGGTTGGTACAAAAAGAAGATTCCATATAATGAGTTTCCATGTAATATGGTTGAGCAGGAGGTCTTAGGTCAATAAACAGCTATTACACATGAAATATTATGGAGACAATATAGGGCCCCCCAGCAAGTGCATGCTAGTGAAATCAACAGTTATGAAACATCTGAGTGTAAACAAGACAAATAGTTCCTCTGGTGGTAAAATAATCTGTGGAGGGCTTCCATTTCTCAGCTCTACAAGATTATGCAAACATAAATTCAACTTTTTAGTAGGTGGAGAGAAACTATTAAAACAAAAATTTCTGGGCTAGACTTTCTTCTAGACTATTCTTCTCCCAGTCAGTAAAGCAACCTATCAGTTGATTCAAAAGGTTTCATAATGGGCTTTGAGTCTGTGCATCAAAGGTATAATATAGGATCCCCACTTATTATTGGAGCAGTGCATGAATGATGGGGGCACCATCACAATTCATAACTGGCTTGCCTTGCAGCCATTCTCTTTGCATAACGGTGGCAACTTCTCCTGTACACATGCTGCGTCCCCTGGCTTCTGCTCCTCCTCTGAAGGAGGAAGCTGCTCAGGTCAAGTGTGATCTGTAGTTTCATTATTATTATTGCGGAGATACCGCTGATCTTTAAGAGACTGTCAAGGAATTATTAATTTTTTTTAATGGTTATAGGCTTTGACATTGCATATGTCTCATATTGCTTTTACTAATGTGGCTCTTTGTTTTAATTTATTGTAAGACATAACTGCATCTTTTTATGGATTAATTTGAATACATTTTAGATATTATTATAAATCATGTTATTATAATATACACACTGGTCTGCATATGCAATATTTAAGTAATCTAATCTATTAATTATTGTAAGGGTATTGCGTCCATATACCAAGAATTGTTTTATATTACGTATTGCATTTTGTATATATTCTGCTCATTTTCTGTCAGGCGCTCAACTCCTCTGCATCTCTCACTGCCACAGCTGTCTGTATTCCTTTCCACTGTAAGTGCCAATGCATGTCATCATAATCCCTCTGTGTGTCTTTGTGTGGTATCCCATGTGCTGGAGTGGGCACAGATAAGTTAGGTTTAGATCAGTGGTCTCCAACCTTAATTGGGATGGGAGCTAATTGGGAAAAATTAGATGTCTTGAAGAGCCACATTTTATTTTTGAAAACTAGAATCTGGCTAATAACCACATTTTTCATAGAAAAACAACAAAGCTGGAGCAAGACCCATGGAAGGACAGAGAAAACCAGAAACCCAACAGGTAACTAGTATGAAACCAGACAAGATGGACTCCAATGCAGAGATTTTATGGTTAGTAAAAATTGTATTTCCTTTTTCAACCATCTGGGGGATGCCGTTACCTATGGGATCTACCAGGGCAAGCCAATTTGATGGGGGGAGCGTTGGAACCGGCCGCTCAAATAATTTTTCGTCCAACACTAGCATCCCTCGCTCCAAATGTATGGAAGAGGTTAAAATTTGGTAAAAGTATGTACAGATGACCAGGTAGCTGCTCTGCACAGCTGCTCTACCATGGCCCCATGCAGCATAGCCCAAGAAACCCCGACAGCAAGAGTCGAGTGGGCCCGAATTGAAGCCAGAACCGTCACATTTGAAGACAAATATGCCTGCCGGATGGCAGAAGTGACCCCTCTAGCAATGGATCCTTTTGAGGCTGGTCAGCATTTTTTTGGTGCATCGGTCAACACTAACAAAGAATGTTGCGTTCCAAGTAAATGCGTAACACACGTACCATATCCAACAGTGCTAAAGAAGAAGCTTCACTAGTCACTGAAGCCTGGCGAAAGGTTGGAAGGATAATATCCTTGTTAATGTGGAAAGCCGATACCACTTTTTGATGAAAGGAAGGTTTAGTGCGTAAGACCACCCTATCCTCATGAAAAATGAGAAGAGGAGAGTTACAAGAAAAAGTCGCTAACTCAGATCCATGTGAAAAGTCTAGAACCAGGCTAGCGAGATCTTCTGCCAATGACAACCGCCCATTGTTCACTGATCCGGCAAATTCATTGTGGGTTCTCTGGGAGGAACGAATACTGCAGAAGGTCAACTTTCTTCAACCCGTAGAGATAGATCCTGGACCTTCTGAGTTAGGGTTTGGATTTCAGCGGCAAGTGCCTGGGAAATGCTCTGTCCTTGTTCCATGATTGTGCTCTGAAACTGTATTATCTTTTTTGGGCCGACTATAATGTTATGATATCCAATACCTACTCCATGTGAAAAGTCTAGAACCAGGCTAGCGAGATCTTCTGCCAAACAACTGCCCGTTGTTCCCTTAGAGCTGGGATACGTTCACCGGTACTTAGGCAGCCGCCTGGACTTATAGCTCGAGGTAATAGCAATTCACATGCAGGAGCAAAAGGATACAATGGTGAGAGCAACAGTTGGAATGGAGACTAAATCGTGGATAGTAGATATGAGAATAGAACTGGAGCAGGAAATGGTACACTATCGATGCGGCCAGAAGCAGGTTCAAGATGCTGTTGGTAGTAAATGTGGTATGGTTATAAGAATAGAAAAGGTGGCTTGAGACCTGTACTGAAGAGTCAAATAATTGATTTGGCTTTGAGAGCCATTGTTGTGGCTTGGAGCCCGTGCTGAGGAGAGGAAGATATTTGAGTTGGCTTTGAGAGCCCATGGTGCGGCTTGGAGCCGATGCTGAAGAGTAAGACAATTGATTTGGCTTTGAGAGCTGATGTTGTGGCTTAGAATCCATACTGAAGAGTTTGACAATTTATTTGGTTTGGAGAGCCGATGTTGTGGCTTGAGCACTGAATTAGATAGAATATCCTGATGAATAGTACACAGATTTGAGTACGAGTTTATGTACAAGTTAGTGTACAAATTAGCGTCCAAAATCCTGACAGACTGTACATAAGTTTGTGTACAAGTTAGTGTTCAAGTTTGTGTACAAATTAGCGTCCAAAGTCCTGACGGACAAAACATAGGTTTGAGTGCAAGTTTGTGTACAGGTTTGTGTACAAAATAGCATCCACAGTCCTGATGGAAAATGCATAGGTTTGAGTACAAGTTTATGTACAGGTTGGTACAAATTAGCATCCAAAGTCCTGATGGACAATACATCAATTTGAGTGTAAGTTTGTGTACAGGTTTGTGTACAAATTAGCGTTCAAAGGGCCTGATTCAGAGCCGGACGCAATTAGCGCTCGCTCGTCCAGAAAATAGGGGTGGCTATTCAAATGAACCGTTCGCTCTTTGCGGTCTGTTCACGCCTCTATGTCTGAACGAGCGAACCAAACTTGCGGTCGTTTTTTGGAAAACTACGCCCCCTGGCCGCTCGCATCCTATGTCATGTCCGCTATTTATTAGATTAATCGAGTACATCGACCAGCGTATGAACTGCTCGCTATTCTTGTGGTTGGTTTTAGCTACCACAAATTTGCGAGCAGTTCTGGCTATAAAATAACCCAGTGCCGTGGTCAGTGACGCTGCTGTATTAATTATGCACACCCATAAAACGCCCGTTTTGACCTTTAAGCACGCCTGTGTTCTGATCTCCACTCCCCGTTTTCAAGCACCTTCCCCTGTTACCATCCACATACGCCTCCTCCTGTCACTCATATTAGCAGGCATTCGCTATTTAGCGAACAAACAATTTTTGGCCGCACTGACTGGTTCGCGCATGCGTATTACGATCCGTATGCATGTGCAGTTGGGCAAACATCGCTCGGAGCGAACGAGCGGCCGCTTACGAGCGGCTCTGAATCAGGGCCAAAGTCCTGACGGACAATACATAGGTTTGAGTGCAAGTTTGTGTACAGGTTTGTGTACAAATTAGCATCCACAGTCCTGATGGAAAATGCATAGGTTTGAGTACAACTTTATGTACAGGTTGGTACAAACTAGCATCCAAAGTCCTGATGGACAATACATCAATTTGAGTGCAAGTTTGTGTACAGGTTTGTGTACAAATTAGCGTTCAAAGTCCTGACGGACAATACATAGGTTTGAGTGCAAGTTTGTGTACAAATCAGCATCCACAGTCCTGACGGAAAATTAATAGGTTTGAGTACAAGTTTATGTACAGGATGGTACAAATTAGCATCCAAAGTCCTGATGGACAATACATAAATTTGAGTACAAGTTTGTGTACAAGTTGTGTACAAATTAGCATCCACTGACCTGCTGAGAATGCTGATTCAGCTTGGAGGGCCATCACTGCCAGCACAGCTAGGAAGCTGCTGGTGGAATAACGAAGCCAAAGAATAGCACAAGAGTTGATGGTGCGGCTAGGGAGCCATAGGAGAGGCCACAAGAGCCAGAGACAGCTGGGAGACAAAAACGAAGAGACGGAGATATTGGATATTGCTCATG
Source organism: Taudactylus pleione (assembly GCA_031769625.1). Lineage (NCBI taxonomy): Eukaryota > Metazoa > Chordata > Amphibia > Anura > Myobatrachidae > Taudactylus > Taudactylus pleione. The sequence continues at coordinate 9,947,955 of JAUIMM010000171.1, read as the reverse complement.
CCGCTGAGCTTAGAGAACCCACAGGAATGCTATAGTTGGCGAGGCGGCAAAAGTCCAGTGTGTACAAATAGGAGGATGGACCAATCAAGCTGCACTGAGGATGATACATCACTTCCTGAGGTGTGCCAATCACCTATTAACAGAAGAAACTGGAGTAACCCCGTCCTGACTGGCTAATCTGCTTGAAGGAGACAAGTCGTGACTGCGACTTGTAACAGTACCCCCCTTGAAGCGGGGATGAGGAACCCCCAGAACTCAGTTTGCTTGGGAATTCTAGGAAGAAGAGTCTCTTCAGCCTGGGAGCATGTAGAGCCATTTCAGGAACCCAGGAATGTTCCTCCAGACCATAGCCCTTCCAATGGACCAAGAAATACAGACGACCCCTGGAAATCTTAGAGTCCAAGATCTTTTCGAGGAGAAACATAATCTTATTAACAAAAGAGTAGAAGAATATGAAAAACACTAGTAGAAAATAAACAAAAGAAATTTAAGAGAGACCAAGAAGACTACAAAAGAAGTAAGAACTTTCCAGAACACAATGGGCTCCAGACCATACCCCAAGACATATTACACACTCTATAGGAATTGGAACAAAGGAAGAGGGAAAAACAGCTATATTCAAACACCAAAAATGATCAATAGGTCTCCAAACAGACCAACCACTGGTCATAGAGACACTAGATTAGATAGGTCTCCAAAAACCTACCTTAATACTCTGACAAATCTAGGAGCCAGACCGAAAATGTCTGACAATTTCAGAGAAAATCAAGATAGAGCTAGTAATGCCAAACAGGATTTTTTATCCAAAGAAGGAATCTCGTGGGGAGAAACCACCCAAATTCCAACATTCCAAAGAGATCAAGGGTTCAAAGTATAGAGGATGCAGAGGGGGAAGAATTATCCAACAGAAAAATAAAAATAAATGCATACTAACGAAGTCGGCACACACCATTTTCAATATGTCATCCAGGCAACTTACTTCACAAGAGAAATCACTACTGGCGAAGGGTATAAAATTTTCTCCTACTATAGACCCATACATGTTCGACCTATTCATAGAACTAAATAGATTCACTAGAGCCTTTTGCCGGAAAAAATATTTTTCTAACAAAGACATAAAAAACAACCAAATAGAAGGCACACCAATAGTTTTGGATCCAAAAAGGTATCAACATTCTCACAGACCTTTTGGAGGAATCCAATACCAGTGAACATCCTACATCCCCCCAAAATGAGACCACTGTAAAATTGTTTGATATCACCAATAAGAACAAATTCAGAAATAAATCTGATTTTTTTTCCCATGTGGACTTGAATCAAGAACATTTATTCTATGAAACCACCATAGACGATTTTAGAGACCTATGTTCTGACAAAAACAAAAGGACAAAATCTAATCTTAATAAGTGGGAAAAACAGGCCATCAGAAAACTCACAAATGACCATTCAATTATAATTAGAGAAGCGGATAAAGGAGGCGGTCTAGTAGTGCTCAATAGAGAAGATTACATTACTGAATCCATCAGACAGCTGAATGACACCAAGTTCTATAACAGACTAAAATCAAACCCAACCTGGGATTTTTTGGATGCCCTCTTAAAAATCTTAGACAGAGCACTGAAAAATGGGGTCATCTCCAAAGAAGAGAAGAGGTTTTTAGTCAATCCTTTTCCAACCATACCTATTTTTTACTATTTACCTAAACTGCACAAATCCCTCACTCACCCCCTGGGTCGTCCTATTATCTCAGGTTAAAATTCACTTTCCACTAATCAATCTTTCTATGTAGATAGTTATTTACAACCACTGGTGTTTTCTTTAAGATCAAACATCAAAGATACCACTCATTTTTTGGAGAAAAGTCATGGCCTAATTTGGGAAGATACTTTTGCCTTTTTAACACTAGATATCACGGCATTATACACTAATATCCTACATGACTTAGGTTTAGGAGTAATATGCTCTAGATTGAATAGAGATGGGGATCTTAAAAATATCACATAGAGACTTTATTATCGAGGCAATAAAATACATCTTAGAACACAATTATTTCTTATTTCAGGATGTCTTCTACTTACAAACCATGGGGACGGCAATGGGCACCAGGTTTGCCCCTAGTTATGCCAACCTCTACATGGGAGAATTTGAGACTCACCATGTGGAGGGGGCCCTATGCAGTGAACCTTGTGCTCTATGGCCGTTATATTGATGACCTATTCATCATATGGAATGGCACTCTAGAAACTGCCACCTCATTCGTAGGTTATTTAAACAACAATGAGTATAATCTGCATTTCACACACACATATAACATCTCCACCATCAACTTCCTATATGTAACTGTACAGGTAGTGAATAATAAATTGATAACTTCCAATTTTCAAAAACCTACAGATGCGAACAATTACCTGCATTTCAAAAGTGACCATCACGAACCTTGGAAAACTAACATTCCTAAGGGCCAATTATGTAGAGTTCGAAGTGAATAACCTTAGAGATAGATCATATCCGGATTATCTCCTAAAAAATGCCCTGGAAGAGGTTAATAAATTAGACCAGACAGATTTTATATTCAAGGAAAACAAAAACGATAATAATAATAATAATAAAATAAAGAAAACTGGGAAACAAGAATGCCCGGAGGAAGAAGCTCTATTATTCATATACAAATGTAACAATCATTCAGGAGAAATAAAAAACATTATCAAGAAAAACTATTCCATCCTTCAGAGTGATCCCCTATTACGTCACTGTATACCTCCAGAAACCACAGTAATTTATAAAAGAAACACAAACCTCAGAAACATTCTAGCATCTAGCCACATAAAAACACACCAACCCGTAATCTACCTGCTTTCTTGCAGTTGCCCTTGTTATTATGTGGGCAGAACAACATGCTCACTAAAAAAGAGGTTTTTAGAACACATAAGAAACATTAACAATAAATTCACCAATCACAGTATCCCTAGGCACTTTCTTGACATGCATCAGAGCAATCCATCAACGCTCATAATCATAGGGGTTGAACACGTTCAGAATACCAACAGAGGTGGAGACAGATACCAACAGCTCTGTCAACAGGAACTCTACTGGATGTATAAATTGAACACCATATATCCAAATGGTCTTAATGAGGCAGTTGAGCTAAATTGCATCAGGTAGCACTCCTGAGGTGACCCACACAGGTGGATTCTAGGGGCTGTCCGGCCCCACCATCCATCCAGTTGTCCCCCATTTCCTACCTGGATACACAGCTATTAGCTCCATTGCCTCAAGAGAAACCTCCCTCCATCCTAACAGTCACTACTCATGAATCCCCATCGCTCCTATTCCATACATTCCTCTCTTCCCCAAATCACACTCACCTAGAGCCCCACAGACCAGCAATGAAGATAAAAACATGGTTAAATCAGATTCCAGATTCATACTGTGATTATCTGAGTTATAAATCTCTACTTTTGCATGGACCACATTTCATTATGACCAATGTTATGATATATCCTAATGATCGATAGCTATCTAGAAAAGGTGATGTAATCTAACCCTCCTCACTTCGTAAACTTTATGTATATACTATATCCTGTATGATTGTGTGTGAATTAAATTTATTTTTAATACAATATTAACTTTTACAATATGCTTCTCAAATTTATTACATCTTGTAAGATCTCATATAAACCAAGAATATTCTAAATGTAATAGTATATAACCCCCTATATATGCTAAGTCTCTTATACAGATCAGCCCGTATGATCCTGTTTGAATTAAAACACAATCGAATGATTAAATGTTTAAACTAGTACCCGACAGGTCAGAAATTGAATAAGTACCTGATCATATATATTTCCTTCTCTTTGGCAAAGAGGTCCCTCTTTCTCTCCCCTTTCTTCCCTCACCTATCTATCCTCTCTGACACATCTATATACAGTCAGGTCCATAAATATTGGGACATTGACAGAATTTTCATATTTTGGCCTCTATTCACCACCACAATGGCTTTGAAATGAAACAAACAAGATGTGATTTAACTGCAGACTTTCAGATTTAATTTGAGGGTAATTACATCCAAATCGGGTGAGCGGTGTAGGAATTACAACGGTTTCAATATGTGCCTCCCACTTTTTAAGGGGCCAAAAGTAATGGAACAAACTAAACAATCCTAAATCTAACTTTCACTTTTTAATACTTTGTTGCAAATCCTTTGCAGGCAATTACAGCCTGAAGTCTGGAATGCATAGACATCACCAGACGCTGGGTTTCATCCCTGGTGATGCTCTGCCAGGCCTCTACTGCAAATGTCTTCAGTTCCTGCTTGTTCTTGGGGCATTTTCCCTTCAGTTTTGTCTTCATCAAGTGAAATGCATGCTCAATCGGATTCAGGTCAGGGGATTGACTTGGCCATTGCATAACATTCCACTTTTTAGCCTTAAAAACTGTTTGGTTGCTTTTGCAGTATGCTTCGGGTCATTGTCCATCTGCACTGTGAAGCGCCGTCCAATGAGTTCTGAAGCATTTGACTGAATATGAGCATATGATATTGCCCGAAACACTTCAGAATTCATTCTGCTGCTTTTGTCAGCAGTCACATCATCAATAAATACAAGGGAACCAGTTCCATTGGCAGACAATACATGCCCACGCTTCACTGATGAGGTGGTATGTTTTGGATCATGAGCAGTTCCTTTCCTTCTCCGTACTCTTCCCTTCCCATCACTCTTTGTCTCATCTGTCCATAGGATGTTGTTCCAGAACTGTACTGGCTTTTTTAGATTTTATTTGGCAAACTCTAATCTGGTCTTCCTGTTTTTGTGGCTCACCAATGGTTTGCATCTTGTGATGAACCCTCTATATTCACTCTTGTGAAGTCTTCTCTTGATTGTTGACTTTGGGCCTGATTCAGACCCACTCGCGAGCGGCTGTCCGCTCGCAAGTGGGTCGATGTTCTGGACTGAGCATGCGCACGACGGAGGGTGCTCCGTCGTGCGCATGCGCCAGACGCGACGAGCGAAGGAAAGTCCTTCGCTCGTTGTGTCTGATCAAAGGGGGCGTGCTGTCGATGTTGATTGACAGCACGCCCCCTTTGGTAGGCGTGCCTCCCTGACGGGGGCGTTCCCACGGGAACACCTCCCGTCAAAAGCCGGCCCACTGACATCACTAGTGATGTCAGTGGGAGTGATTTTGGCTCTGATAGAGCCAAAATCACTCCGGAGCTTGCGGTTGAAAACCTCAACCGCAGGCTCCGGCTCGCAGTTTCGAAGGTCGCGATGGTCACGACCATCGCGGCCATCAAACTGCACGCTCGTATAGCCTGTGGGTGGTGACCCACAGCTATACGAGCGTCCAGGAGGACGCTCCATTCTCATGGAGGCCAGCCCTCATTCAGAGCGTGCGCTCTGCTCAGAGCGTACGGCTCTGAATGAGGGCCTTTGACACATATACATCTACCTCCTGGAGAGTGTTCTTGATTTGGCCAACTGTTGTGAAGGGGTTTTTCTTCACCAGGGAAATAATTCTTCTGTCATCCACCACAGTTGTTTTCCGTGGTCTTCCGGGTCTTTTGGTGTTGCTGAGCTCTCCGGTGCGTTCTTTCTTTTTAAGAATGTTCCAAACAGTTGATTTGGCCACACCTAATGTTTTTGCTATCTCTCTGATGGGTTTGTTTTGATTTTTCAGCCTAATGATGGCTTGCTTCACTGATAGTGACAGCTCTTTGGATCTCATATTGAGAGTCGACATCAACTGATTCCAAATGCAAATGTCACACCTAGAATCAACTCCAGACCTTTTACCTTCTTAATTGATAATGAAATAACGAGGGAATAGCCCACACCTGTCCATGAAATAGCTTTTGAGTTGATAGTCCCATTACTTTTGGCCCCTTAAAAAGTGGAAGGCACATATTGAAACCGTTGTAATTCCTTCACCGTTCACCCGATTTGGATGTAATTACCCTCAAATTAAATCTGAAAGGCTGCAGTTAAAGCACATCTTGTTTGTTTCATTTCAAACCCATTGTGGTGGTGAATAAAGGCCAAAATATGAAAATTCTGTCAATGTCCCAATATTTATGGACCTCACTCTATGTACAAATTCTCTACAGTCATTCAGACATCCCCCAAGATAGCCAAGAATCAGAAAATTATCCCTTTCTTCAACCATAAGCACTTACCCAGCAACTGCATTTTATAGGCACGGAGTTCAGTTACCTAGCAACCCAGGGAATCCCTTACTATTCTGCGCTCATGTGATCTAACATATCACAGGTTAGTAACCCAACAACTACTGAGCTGCATATTTGTTCTAGCAACAGCAGGTGGGTTAGGCAGCAAGCCTCCCGAAAACGCTGAGGCAGAGGAAAGTGAAAGAATTTTCACTTCCTCTGCCTGTGAATAACGCGGTGCGTGCGCATGCGCGGGTCACGTGCACACTCGTGTCACGTGCACACCCGCGGTCATGTGGGCTCGCGCCTGAGCTGAGAATTTAGATTTTTTTTCTGTCAGAGCTGGCATGGAGGATACAATATCTGTCTCTGTGACAGACTCACTGCAAATGTCCTCCATGGCTGAAAGTTATAAGGGGAAAACAGCCCATAAAAGGGCAAGAGCTTCCCCCTCTACTTCCTCCTCTTCAGAGGACATTCACATTAAGAAGAAAAAACCTTTTCCTGTCAGAAGTTTTGACACTTCTGATTCTTCTGACTCTGAAGTAGAAAAATCTCCTCAGCACTGTGACAAGTCACCACCCTGTTCAGGGAACTCACTAATCCATAAGAAAACAGGTAAAAATAAAAATAAGTTTAGCCCAGGGAGCCCTGTTCAGGTGTCATTCCCTGGAATTGTCCGTAGCAGTCAACCGCATAGTGCTCGGAGCAAGCACATCACCTCTGCCCGTAGCTGGCAAGATACCTCTGCCCTTAGCCGGCAGCACAAAGGTACCCGCTCTCAGCATGTGGGGTCACCTGGTTCCTACAGGGACCATGGCCACTCTTCCTCGGTAAACTGGGAATCAGAGGAAATTACCAGAACCTCCGCCTCATTCAAACATGAATATAGTGAGATTCAGATGGCCAGGGTTGCTTTAGCGGGAAAAACACTGCCCACTAAATTAAATTCCACACACTGGGCCTTAAAAAGTAACTCTGAGGTCTAAAACTTTACCCAGCTGGCATTTTGAGCAGCACTCATCAAAGAAGATGAGTTGGTGTTACGATCCTGTACGAGTCTACCAGACGTACCCGCACTGTTTGCTTCCAATATTGACCATGCCCTAGCCTCAATAGTGGGAGAAAAGAGGCACAATGATTCCACAGACCGTACCATGAGAAAAATTCAATATAAAATAGCCGACGAAGCTGGCCCACTGCTGTTCGTATTAGATAAAGCAGAGAGAGAAGGGGAATCCAGCATCTCTCTGGAATCTCTGATGGCTTCCAAGCTTGCTCTCCTTAAGGCCATTAGCAGAGCAACACTCATAATAGGCCAGACGTTCAACTACATCACCAACACCTGCAAGTCCAGATGGCTTACTGGCGCAGGACTCACAGACCTAGTGCCTAAATCATTAGAATTCCCTAACCTTACTTACGCAGACCTCTTCAGCCCTCAGTTTATAGAGGAGGATAAAATAAGACATAAGGCAAGGAAGTCCTTTTCAGACCTTAAAAAATTAAATGAGCCCTTCAAGAGGCCCTTTCTTCAAGGGGGTCGGACTTCGTGAGCCACAGGTTTGACCCAAAACTTCCAAAGCACAAGAAGAGCCCAGAGAGGAGGCTTTGTGCACTGATCCAATGATCCCTCAAGAGGATCGTACTCTAACACTTGGAACAATGCCAAGAGAGGCCGTAACTATAGTAAGTTCACCCACTTTCCCTTCTCTCCACAAAACTCTCAAACAATCATATCTAGACTGGCAAAAGATTACCACAGACAAGTGGTTGCTGAAAACGATCCATTCAGGGTTAAACCTCCCTCTAATTTGTTTTCCACACCAAGCGGGTCATATTCCTCGTCCAAGGAATTACAGCCCTCAGCTAGATGAGGTACTGACTACAGCCCTCCAACAGAGAAAGATAGAATTGGCAGACCTGATGGCAAAAGGCTGGATCAGCCACTTATTTCCCATAATAAAGCAAGACGGCTCTATAAGACCGGTATTAAATGTCAAAGCTTTAAATGAATATTTGAAATCAAAACACTTTCGCATGGAAGGTATTCCAGACATTCCTTACCTCCTCACAAAACACTGCTTCTGCATAAAGATAGACCTGAAAGAAGATTTCCATTCCAAATAAGTTCATCCGAATCACAGGCGTCTCCTCAGATTTTTTTGGAGAGACACTTTATTCCAATGGACAGTTATGGTGTTTGGCCTCTCTTCCGCTCCCTACACCTTTACATGGGTCATAAAAGCCGTAGTGTCCCACTTGCATCAGCAAAGCATTCAATGTATCATTTACCTAGACGATATGCTACTGGTACACTCAGACCACGACACCCTACTGAGACACAGTCCTGACGGAAAATCCATAGGTTTGAGTACAAGTTTATATACAAGTTGGTACAAATTAGCATCCAAAGTCCTGATGGACAATACATAGGTTTGAGTGCAAGTTTGTGTACAGGTTTGTGTACAAATTAGCATCCACAGTCCTGACGGAAAATGAATAGGTTTAAGTACAAGTTTATGTACTGGTTGGTACAAATTAGCATCCAAAGTCCTGATGGACAATACATAAATTTGAGTACAAGTTGTGTACAAATTATCGTCCACTAACCTGCCGAGAATGCTGATTCGGCTTGGAGGGCCGTCACTGCCAGTACAGCTAGGAAGCTGCAGGTGGAATAATAAAGCTGGAGCACAGCACGGGAGTTGATTGTGCATATAGGGAGCCATAGGAGAGGCCACAAGAGCCGGAGATAGCTGTGAGACAAAACCAAGGAGACGGAGATCCTTCCAGCAGAGTCGACAGGATACTGCTCATGCTGCTGAGCCTAGAGAACCCACAGGAACACTATAGTCGGTGTGTACAAATAGGAGGATGGACCAATCAAGTTACACTGAGGATGATACATCACTTCCTGAGGCGTGCCGATCACCTAGCAACAGAAGAAACTGGAGTAACCCCGTTCTGACTGGGTAATCTGCTTGAAGGAGACAAGTTGTGACCACGACTTGTAACACCGAGGCAATGGCCAAAAGGAAAAAAACAACCTTCAAAGTGAGGTATCATAATTCTACAGATTCCAATGGCTCAAAGGGTACCTTTTGAAGTGCCTCCAAAACTAAATTCAAGTCCCAAGAAAGAACTGGCGGGACATAAGGAGGCTGTATGCAAAGTACCCCATGCAAGAAGGTCTGACCTTCAAGAATGGTGGCCAATTACCTTTGAAACAGGATTGATAGGGCCAAAATTTGTCCCTTAAGGTAGGACAATCTAAGACCATTAGCCAACCCATCCAGCAGAAAGGACCACAGACGAGACACTCAGAACCCTTCAGGTTTAAACTTGTGTCGATCACACCAAGAAATATATATCTTTCCACTCCTCGATGATAAATCTGGGAAGTGACTGGTTTGCGAGCCTGTATCATGGTTTTTACAACAGATTCTGAAAACACATTGGCCCTCAAGATGTTGGTTTCAAGAACCATGCCGTTAAAGCCAAGTGAGGCAAATCGGGGTGATGGCATGGACCCTGAAGTAACAGATCTGGACGCTGGGGCAGACAATACGGAATGTCTGCCAATATGTTCCGAAGAATTGCGTACCAATGACGGTGCGGACAGTCTGGAGCCACCAGAATGACCAGCCAAATCAAATCCATTGAAGTACCCTTGGTAACATTACCAGAGAAGGAAAGATGTATCCTAGCTGGAACACAAAAGGTGTCTGTCATGGCATCCACCAGGGATGCCTGAGGATCCCAGGACCGAGATCCGTACCTTGGAAGTTTCTTGTTGAGACAGAAAGCCATTAGATCTATGCCTGGAGACCCCCATCTGGAAACTATTTCTGTAAACACTTCCTGGTGTAATTCCCATTCCCCTGGATGCACACTGTGGTGACTCAAGAAGTCCGCCTCGCAGTTGTCCACCCCTGGAACGTAAACTGCTGAAATAGCTGAAACACAACTTTCTGCCCAGTGAAGGATCTGATAAATCTCTCTCATTGCTTGCCAGCTGCATGTCCCACCCTGCTTCTTTATATAACCAACTGTCGTGGCATTGTCTGATTGGATTCGCACTGGTAGGCTCCTTAGATGGGATTGAGCCTGAACCAATGCATACAGAATTGCCCTTAATTCCACTATATAGATGGAAAGAGAAGCTTCCTGGATGGACCAAAGACCATGTAGGCGCATGTCAAGAACCATTGCCCTCCAGCCTGTTAGGCTGGCATCTGTGGTGACAATGATCCAATGTATTACTGACAAATGGCAACCCCTATTCAGATTTGCATCTTGCAGCCATCATAGGAGTGATTGACGGGTCTGCAGAGATAATCTGAACATCTGCCTTTTTAATTGAGGGTCTGACATTACCCATCGATGAAGCAATTGATTTTGTGGTCAGGCATGGAATCTGGTGAAAGGAACCACTTCGATTTAAGCCACCATTTTTCCAAGGAACTGCATATCCCTGAGGCATCTGTTGTCAGGATGCGGCCTGGGATCGGCCGCTATTCACCTCTGTGCTGGTGTCCTTGGGCTTAGGTGTTCAGACGCTGGGAGTAGAGGTGAGTGATGACTGAGTATTCTCCCTGGGATCCGCTAGGGCTTCCGTGCGTGCGTCCTGGTTTCCGGGGTGCAGGGCATGGGTGCAGCCATGTTGGTTCATATCACCTAACTAGTCTCTCCCAATGGTAGTCCTGTAGTCACTTAGCTTATCCTCTGATCAGCTACCCAGGGGTATTTAAGTCTGACTCCAGGAACAGGAAACTGCTGGTCAACGTCGCTGTATGATAGAACCCTGCTTTTCTTTCAAAGATCTTCAGTACTTCATGTCTCCAGTGTTTCAGTGACTTCCAGCTATACTTTCTCATGTGTGCTGTTCAGATGCCCTGCTGAACTTTCTGTGTTACCTGTTTCACCTGTGAAGCCGAATACTAGTGTCTCTGTGCAAGTCCGTGTCCGTACCTCCAGTGCATCTCAAGTTAACCCTGTGTATCTGTTACCAGTGTCTCTGTGCAAGTCCGTGTCCGTACCTCCAGTGCATCTCAAATTAACCCTGTGTTTCCGTTACCGGTGTCTCTGTGCAAATCTGTGTCTGCGCCTCCAGTGCGTCCCAAGCCTACATCTGTGTACTCGCTACCCGGATCTCAGTACAAGTCTGTCTCTGGATTATCTCCTCCTAGTGTTTCAAGTGCCATATCTTTTCAGTTCTCTTTTAGTGTTCTTTATTTCCAGTATCCCTAGTGTTTCCAGTCCTCGTAGTTTTAGTATTTGTTTTGGTCTTCTGCCATTCCCAGATACCTGTCCAGAGGGCCGCGACCTGCTCACTTGGTGCTGTGAAAACCAAATCCCAATTGGAGGGGTCACTGGAGAAAACCACCAAGTGAGTTAGACTCCACACCTCTGGGCAGGTTTAGCCAAACCTGGGTTTGGCCACAACTAGGAGACCTAGTTACTGTCCCGCCCGTCATTCATTCATCTTTATACTAACTCCCCGGTTCTCTACCTCAGTAGAGGTATACCAAGTGCCTGGTCGTGACATCTGTTAAATGATCCTTATTCTGGATTGACGATCCTGAATCTTTGCCTGCGGAAGAAACACTCTGTGATGCTGGGTGTCGAAGAGAAGACCCAAAATTACCATTCTCTGAGATGGAATTAATTTGATTTGGGAAAATTGATGATCCATCCGAATTTCAGGAGCATGCCTATGGTAAAATTGGGCTATTGAAGGTGCCCTTAGCAACAAATTTCCAGGTAAGCCAACACATTGACCACCCCCACTCCTGAGTAGGGAGATCATGTGTGCCATACCTTTGTAAAGACTCTGGGAATGGTGGACAAACCAAATGGCAGGGCCTGTAACTGAAAATGCAGGTGCCCCACTGCAATCCGCAGAAGATGTTGATGACCCCTCCATATATGAATATAGAGGTAGGCATCCTTGGTATCTATGGAGGCCAGAAATTCTCCTCCCTCCATGGAATAAATGACAGACTTTACGGACTCCATCTTGTATTTTTCCAAGTGGAGATAAGGATTTAACACCCTGAGGTTGAGAATGGGACGACATGACCCTTCTGGTTTGTCTACCAAGAAAAGACTGGAGTAAAACCCAAGGCCTTGCTGTAGTACCGGAACCAGAATAATTACTCCGGAATCGGAAAGCGCAGAAATTGCCTGTATGAGAGCCGCCTTTCTGCAACCATCCGCAGGAAGAGTAGTGTAAAAGAATCTTTCTGGAACAGGACCCTCCAAATCTAAAACGTAGCCCCAGGTTACCAGTCCACTTATCCAAAAATCCAGGTTGGATTCAATCCAAGTTTTCCGGAATCTCAGTAAGCGGCCTCCCACCAGAGGTCGGGTACCAATCCCGTGACAGTCATGTGGATTGACCTGCTGAGTTAGCAGCAGGGCGACAGGTGCCGGGGACACCATGCCCCCTGAAGGCACCTCTACGGGGACCCCTAAGCATGCCCTTGAAGGCCTGAAAGCTTCCCCTGCCTTGGTTCTGAAAGGAATGAAACCTAGGAGATTTTGGTTTTGGTGTCGATACAGGAAGGTAAGGACTTTTGACTTCCGTGACTTGAGAAATAATTTTAATTAATTCAGGACCAAACAGAGAACCTCCTTCAAAAGGCAGTGCCTCTAAAGCATGCTTGGACTCTATGGGGTAAATTTACTAAAGTTACAGTTTTTAGAAGTCAGTTTTAAAAGTGATGTTGCCCATAGCAACCAATCAGATTCTACTTAACATTTAACTAGCACCTTCTAGAAAATAATAGCTAGAATCTGATTGGTTGCTATGGGCGACATCACTTTTAAAACTCACTTCTAAAGGCTCTCACTTTAGTAAATTTACTCCTAAGTCTGCCTTCCATTATTTAAGTAATAGGAATGTCTGTCGGAAATGACCAAAGTAGAAATATGAGACTGTACCTGAATAGTGTCTATTAAAGCATCACCTACTGTATATAGATCAGAACCTCCAAAATTTGATTAGCTAAAGAGCTATCTTCAGGCATATCCCCTGATTGAAATCCAGTAATCATCTGGTTCATCCAAGGATTGATAGCCCTTATTCACCCAGGTGCTGGCCAAAATTGGGCGCAGCGAGACTCCCGACAAAGTAAATAAAGATTTAAGTACAGCCTCATTCTTCCTATCCATAGGATCTTTAGGAGTTACAGACTGTTGTGGGAATAATTCCTAACCAACCTAGCAATAGGAACATCCACCGGGGGTGTAATTTCCCAAAAATTAAAGGCTAAAGACACTTAAATTTCTTATCTGAAATTTGGAATGAGGTTTTAACCAGGTTTCCTTTAATATTTCTCCAAAATGTGAAAATTTTTAGAAAACAGATACATGTTTCTTCTTACTTTTAAGGAAAGATGCAAAGTTTCCCAGACCCTATTTACCACCATAGACATCCCTGAATAAGGATGGGAGTCATCCTCCCAGTTTAAGCTGTCTTCCCAGTCATAATCCAATTTCCCTTCTTACTTGGAAGAGGTGGCTGAAGCCTCATCTCAAGGAAAATCCACTGAGGACTGGCCTGAACGTCTCTTTGTGGCTGTGGTCCCTGCTGACGTTACCATTTAGGATCCCTAAAGACAAAAAACACAGACAAGTGTTTTTTGGAACCCTTGTCTGCAGGGCCAGATTAAGGTCTGTGGGGGCCCCTATATACCACCATTTCTCATCACCCAAGGATTTTTTTTATTTCTATTCACCTTAATGCTCCTCTTGCAATGCCCACTCTAGAAGTGCCCCTTATGCAATGTCCCCAGTAATGGTCTCCCCTATACAGTGCTCCATATGCAGTGCCCCTTATGCAGTGCCCCCAGTATTGGTCTTCTCTATGCAGTGTCCCTTATATAATGCCCACAGTAGTGGTCCCCCCTATACAGTGCCCCCAGTAGTTGTCCCCCCTATGCATTTTCTGCAGTAGTAGTCCACCCCTATACAGTACCCCCAGTAGCAGTCCCTCCATGCTCTGCCCCCTGTAGTAGTCCCCCCTATACAGTGCCCCCAGGAGTAATCCCCCCTATGCAGTGTCCTGTATATAGTGCCCCCACTAGTATTCCCCCAAAAGCATTGTCCCCAGTAGTCCCCCCCATGCTCTGCCCCCAGTAGTAGTCCTCCCCTATACAGTGCCCCCAATAGTAGTCCTCCCCTATACAGTGCCCCCAGCAGTAGTCCTCCCCTATACAATGCCCCAAGTAGTAGTCCCTCCATACTCTGCCCCCAGTAGTAGTCCCCCCCTATACAGTGTCCCCAGTAGTAGTCCCCCCTATACAGTGCCCCCAGTAGTAGTCCCTCCATGCTCTGTCCCCAGTAGTAGTCCCCCTATACAGTGCCCCAGTAGCAAAGACCCCCCCTATACAGTAAGGATATTGAATTAGAACCTCTATACACTCCTGCCTATATCTTCTAATATCCTGCCTATAAACCTCTAAGGATGACGCTATATTGCGTACGCAGTTATATAGTAAATAAAGACTCCAGACCTTGAACCTGTGGTTCCAAAGCACAAAGTGATATTTCAAGTAAAAGTACAGTCAGTTACACGCTATGATCTAAGTACAATTTAGCGCAAAGAATTATACAGACCCAAGTACAGTTCTACATACGCAGCACTTCTGGACCAGATGTAGGCATCAGCAAGAAACCCCCGTCTATCAGCATTCAGCAAGAAGACTCAGACTGGGGTCACAACACACACGTTTATACTCTCACAGAAACAGACAACACAATAGAGAGGCTTGTCGATGATGCCATTGGTTCCCAAGGAGGATGCATCTGTTGTAGAGCATTTAACAGGTTGATTCAAATAGACACAGTCCAGCCTCTAACAACTGGTTGTCTCTGGTTTCCTGTCTCATGCACATCCTAACAGTTGGTCATATAATGTACATTTCGGTGCTTTAAGTCTCTGCGGTCCATAAGTTGAGAATGCATATTGCGATCTTCACACTGACGATACCAGAATGCTGTTGAAAGAGTGCAGATCAGTATAATATCAAACATGACTTACTTATGTATTAAACCTTAGCTACCAAATAACCTTTATTTCACAGCAATTATAATAAATGAACAAACTTGAATCTTATACTTTAAAGCTTATGAGACCTTTTATGTGAATATGTACTGTGTAAGTATTTGGGGGTTGATATAAAGACGATAGTTAACTTGGGGCAGATGCGTGCGCATGAAGCAAACAAACAGCGTTTTCATACAGGATCTTATGCATTCGCTAATATGCGACTAGTTAACAGCGCAATTGTGCGTATTTATGTGTGTATGAGAAATGGTGTAAAATGCAATCGCATGATGCTAATAGTAACATTGCCATATGTACTTAAGTGTGAGTTTAGCTAAAATGGCGCTGGGCGGCCATTCGCAAAATGGCATTTTGCAATCTGATTTACAAGATGGCGTCTTGCGGCCAGTCACAAGATGGCATCGTTACGACCTAATTTTAAGCTGATCTTGTCTCAGCCAATTATCCAGCTTCGACAGTCAACCCTTTGATAGCGAACAACATGCTATCACAATCTGATGTTAAAAATTAATTTAGGTTTACATTTATATGTTATTTAATGTTATTTTGGGATGGCACAAGGTGGTTCTTAATCCATCAGTAATGTGTCTCTGAGTGGGGACATAAAACTACTATTATACACACTACTATTATACGCGGATCTTGGAAGATGTGAAAGGTGTGGGGATACACCAGTCCTATAAAGGCAGTCTTGAAGAGGAATTTGAGACTTTACATTATCTGAGGTGTTTTAAAAATAACATTTCAATAATACATTCTATGCAGGTCTAAATATAATACATTAAATGATGGAATTTCCTAGTTCAGGGTTGTAATGCAGTTCTATATTTACCTCAGTATTCATATTGTCATTACTGACCACCATCATAGTTTTGTTCTTTCGTTTTACTTTATTTTTACATTTTCCACACTTCAACACAATAGGAACACACACATAGGCCAATTATTATGATGACAATCAGTATAAGGATCAAGAATTTGCCTATGCTGGCGATCACTTCCTGGACCCATTCCCCTAGGCCTGAGAACCATTTCACTGGGTTCAACCATGAGACCCATCCTTCTATCTTCTCCCCTACTTCAGCCACTGAAGCATTATGGTTCTTACGAAACTCCCATTTTAGCTGCAGAATTTCGTCCATCTTCCGGTCTATTACCTCTTTGAGGTCGCTGGTATCATTGGTGACATAGGTGCAACACTTTACTCCAAATTGAGTGGTCAATGTTACGCAATACCCTCCAGTAACAGCAGTTAAATAATTGAACACTAGCCTGTGTTGCATCAGTTCTTTCTTGTACGCTTGCAATTCTCTCCCTGTATACCTGAATGTGTCATCATACATCTCAGTGATATTATCTATCAATTTAGCAAGTTCCTGAATATATCTAAAATTTAATGTACCCTGAGCGATTCTGGTGGGATCCATTGTGACTAAGACTTGGAAGCCAGTTGTCTCACTAATTAACTGAGTGGCTTTATGCACGTCACCAGGTATCATATTTCTTTTGCCTCTGTGTTCATACTGCGTGTGAAGATATGGTGATGGTGTGTTTTTATGGATACCGAGCATTTCAACATGTGTGAGGGTCATAACTTCTGGGACTACTCTTCCCAGGTAACACAAACCTTTGGAACTCGGGGAGAGTCACTTATATGCCTTTCTTCCACATATAAAATACACATTATCGGGGAGAACATAAGGAGTAGTATGCATCATTATCATTAAACACATTTCCCTTGCAAACAATCCTATCTCAGGGTCTTCCATCTGGTACATGCAAGTCTCTGGTTGTATTATTTTAGCACAATAACCATCTGGTACCTTACCAATAATTTCTTTGGTGGAACTCAATGTGTACCGGTACCTAAAATGTTTCCCACTAGATTTAATTGAGCGTAACAGATCATGGTTTATGGACTCATTATCAGCTCTCTGTGAGAAGGTCATTGTCTGATTATTCCCTGTCACTTCCCAACTCCCGGGTTTATTGGAGTTGGTTCTGTTTAAACACAAAAGTGATCTATCTACTTGGAATTGATAGAGGTTGAAATGAGGTGGTTTGAATGAGAGGAATTTTCCATCCAATGTTTTCCCTTGTTGTAATTCTAAAATTTTCGTGATATTCAGTGGAAATGGCACCAACCCTACATTATGCTGTCCCTGTGGCACATGTGAACACACCCAGCAATCAGTTTGGTTTAACACTTTGCCTACCATGCTATGATAATCCTCTAAAGGATACCCACCCCAATACGGGTTATATTTAGGCTATATTGAATACAGTTCTCATCAACTAGGAACCGACAAAGTTCACAAATACAGGAATCTTCAGACGATAAACCTCCACACCGTCCCCGAGTATCCGGAATTATAGCTCTCTTAACAATAACAGTACTAAGATTGGTCAGACACTCCCCTGATTGGCATTGCACTCCTCCTGACTCTACTCCATCAGCACTGCCATCAGCTCCCATCTCCTCAATTGATCCCCCATCACAGAAACCGGATATCCCCGAGCCAATCAAAATGGTGAAAACTCTGGAAAAGAATATGAAAATGAACACAGCAGGCCAGTCCATTGTCACAACAAAGACCTGCAAATTTCTTTTAGTTCAGGTATCTCACTACAACCTTTTCAATCCTCCCGGAACAAGCTCACGATAGACAGGTCCACGTTATCAGCCTTGTCTCCGACTTGTTTCTCCAATGGTTGATTGACCTTTTTGCAATGAGTAGAATGCACCCAGGTATCTCTCTCAGCCACCTTCAAAGATGTAGTACTTGTCAGCAGCACCTGGTACGAACCTTCCTACCGTTCAGTTAAACAACCTGAACACAAGAAATTTCTGATCATAACATATTCTCCTGGTTCAACATCATGACAGTTAGTTTCAGGCATGTCATGGGACAAAAATTTCAGTTTCTGCTGTTGCTGTTTTAACTGTTTACTCATTGATATAAGATACCTTACAGTTTACTCATTGTTACCCTTCAAGTCTTCCTGTGGACTTATAATCAAATGAGGTTGTCTACCGAACAGTATTTCAAAGGGGGACAGATTCACAGGGGGTGTAGGAGTGGTCCTTATACTATGTAGAACAATGGTAACGCTTCTGGCCATCCTAGTCCAGTCTCTGCCATGATTTTACTTAACTTATTTTTAATAGTCCCGTTCATCCTCTCTACCTTGGCGCTGGCTTGCGGTCGGTAGGGGGTGTGAAGTCGACTATTAATACCCATCAGCTTACACATATTTTGAAAAACATCACCTGTGAAATGAGTACCCCTGTCACTCTCAATGATTTTAGGGATACCGTACCTGCGTACAAATTCCTGAACTATTTTCTTGGCAGTAAACGCAGCAGTATTAGTGGCCGCTGGGTAGGCCTCAACCCAGTTGGAGAATACGTCAGTGCACACTAACACATACTTAAGGTTCCTGCACGTTGGTAATTGGATGAAATCAATTTGTATTACCTGGAAAGGTGGAATGTGGGATGGTTCGGTAGGGATCGCTTTCCCTATGTTCTTCCTCAAGCAGGTCAAACAAGAAATTGCTCTCTTTTCTGCTTGGGAAGAAAAACCTGGTGCACACCAGTATGCCCTCACCAATTTACACATACCTTGTTTTCCCAGATGAGTCAGACCGTAGGCTGCCTCAGCCAGGCTGGGGTAATATGCTTTGGGGGCTACTGGCTTACCTTGTCTGTCCCTCCAGAGCCCGGAGGACTCTTGCCCACATCCCTTGGATTTCCAGATGGAATCCAGGTTCTGGATTCACAGCACCTAGAATAAGTTGTTATTTCTTTCCAAATATTGCATTTTTGGAACATATGAACTGTTATTGACAATTTGTAAAAATGTGTTTCAAACTTACCTGGCTCATTTTGCCTCTGGTCACCATGTTCCTCGCTTGCCATTTTTAAAACTTGCATGAAGACTAGTGCTTGTGAAGACTATTGATACATGTGAGCGCATCCCTGGATTGGTTACCTGTGCATCCATCTTTCCCTACGCATAAAGCATACGTGTACGTCATTAATTAATCACTGCGTGGGTTGGGCGAGATGTGAGCGCCTCCCTGGATTGGTTACCTGTGCATCCCTATTTGCCTACGTACAATGCACACCTTGCCTGCATTATTCAATCACTATGTGGGTTGGGCGAGATGTGAGCGCATCTCTGGATTGGTTACCCATGCATCCCTATTTGCCTACTTACAATGCACACCTTGCCTGCATTATTCAATCACTGCGTGGGTTGGGCGAGATATGAGCGCATCTCTGGATTGGTTACCCGTGCATCCCTATTTGCCTACGTACAATTCACACCTTGCCTGCATTATTCAATCAATGTGTTATTTGTGCCCTTATTTAAGGCAAAGCCAAATGGTCCCTTACTTGTGGGTTGTAGTTGGAGTTAGTTTTGTGGCTTGAACGGATTTGGAGTGTTTACAGTGTTTGGAGTTGTTTGAGTGGTGCTTGTATGTGTTGATTGAGTGGTGCTTGTGTGTGTTGTGTTGGTTGTTTGTTTTTTTTGTTTTTTTTCTTGGGGTGTGTTTGTTTTTTGTTTTTTGCAGCCTACTGCAAGCATATTTCCATTGTGTTTTTGTTTCACATTTTTAGAACATTATTTCACCAATTATAGTCATGTTTTATATTTTTGTTTTAGGCATTTAACAGGCCAGTTTGTAGTGGATCCAGGTAAGTGTCTATTTAATTAATCCTAAAAGTTTGTCAATTTTTAATTTTAAGGGTTTTATGCTGAGTTTTTAGATTTTACAAATGTTTCAGGCTGTTTATTAAAAATTTAAACAGTGATTTTGTCATTTATTTATATTGCACAATTTCAAAGTTAAGGATTGTTTTACCAATAATAGTAGTAATATACTTGTGTATGACTTATCCTTTTTTTTACTTTTCCAAAACTAACAATTATTCAGAACACAAACAACACATGTAGGGGTTCCAGAAGATGGCACAACCCAACCCTGTAAGAATATGCACCATTATTACTAAGCTAAGAATTTTTTCAATTTTTTTTAAAAAACATTCTCATGACAACTAATTTTTTGCTATTAAAACTTTACAGAGCGATGTTGGCCAGCTAATAGTGGCCATGTTGCCCCCCACCAACCTTCCTCAGCCTCCTCCTGGGCGTAGGCATAGGAGGCATGCAAGGGCCAAGATATATAGAGCACGTGTCACCCTTTTTGGAATGCCTGATGATGTGGTTTTAACCACTTATCGCCTGCGTCCAAATATTATCCTAGACACTCTTTCAATAATAAAGAATGATCTAGAAAGTCAGATTAACATTCCTACAGCAATCACACCACTTACACAGTTGTTGGCGGTGTTACATTTCTGCGCCTCAGGATCCTTCCAAACCACTGTGGGGCTGGTGGGTGGCCTCTCCCAGCCCTCATTTTCACGGATCCTGAGGTGTGTGCTAGATGCATTCTTCAATCATATAGCACATTTTATTAGTATGCCTTTGGATATGGAAGCCCTTGATGTGGTAAAGCAGAAGTTTTTTGAGATTGCAGGCTTTCCACACGTCATTGGGGTAGTGGATGGCACTCACATAGCACTTCAGCCCCCCGCATGCAGGGAACAAATCTATAGGAACCGAAAACATTTCCATTCACTAAATGTAATGGTACTATGTGATGCCTCCCTCCAGATCCTCTCCCTGAATGCCAAATTTCCAGCTGCAGCCATGATGCGTACATTATCCAGCATTCAGGGATTTGGCCTAAATTAACCACACTGCAAGCTGGTGACACGTGGCTTCTTGGTAAGTATAAATCCAGTATGTAGCTATAGTAATAGTGTAAACATGGTTTCATTAAAAAATGTTCCATTTCCAACAGGTGACAGTGGACATCCTTGCACGCCCTGGCTGCTGACTCCTTATTTGAATTCCACACCAGGGCCACAAACTCAATATAATGCCGCGTTTACTGCCACCAGGCAGGTGGTGGAGCGCTGTATCTGCCTTTTAAAGGGCCGGTTCTGGTGTCTCCATAACTCTGGTGGTGCACTCATTGTACTTGCCGGATATGGTTTCTCGCATTGTGGTACTGTGTGGGATTTTACACAACATCGTAATAAGGAGTCAAGTACCCATGCAGCCAGAGGATGCCTTGCCAGAGGATGGCCCCTCGGAGGAAGGTGTTGTGATGCTGTCAGGGGTGGGGCCAGACGTGATTATGTGGTTATAGTAGCATGAACGTATGATAATAAAACTTAATCTTTAATAGTACAAATTAATAAACATATAATTACAAACAAATCCAGCGAATTAAAATGGGTATAGATAAGTGAACAAAATAATAAAGTAAAGAAATAAGTATTAAAATAAATGCTGTAATTATCCCATTGATTAGCTGCTGATGTAGAGAAGATATAGTTCAAGTATATCAGGTTCTGTACTTGAGAATGTATCAGTCTATCAGGGAATTGTAACGAAATATAAAGAGAAACAGTGTCTCATATTTTAAATACACGCCCCACTGACACAATGTATCTCTTAATGCAGAACTCTATGATTGGTACACTTATTCAGCTATATGTGATAATTGGATTCACAGTGCTGAATATAATTAAAGCAGTCAATAACTGTATGGATTCTAATAAAAAACGCTCTCATACAAAATGAATGATAGATGAGGGAACTCAATTTATCATCTAAATTGATGGATCATTCAATATGAAATAAACAGTAATTCCACTAACAGTTGTAAAGTATTGGATAAACAAAATTGTTTCCTTTATTGACAACACTCTATCTTAACTCTTTATTAAACTGCGGAGGCTGCTATAATAATATTCCTACTGGTAATAAATATTGTAATCAAATATTCTCATGATTTCTCAGCAGTATGCATGTATTTTAAAGAAATTGTAAAATATAGCAAAGATACCACAGCCGTATTGAATGGCAGCGTGTTTCATCATTGACATTGTCCCATTGCTATAGTTTTTAGCCCCACTTGTGGTCAGTATTGTATGCACTAATGTGCGCTCACATTCATAAATCGATATACACTGGCAAAATAGCAGGGATCCCACGCATGCACTAAATGACAGCATGTGATAGCATAATCTCTATTAGATTGAGCATCATATTAGCCCCGCTCGTGGTATATATAACAAGCGCTAATACGCGCTGTCATTATGACCAATGATAAACATAAGCAGCATGTACATTTACACGGACATAGTATTATTAATCACAGCTAGACGCCGATGCGCGTCTCGCTGTAGCTTTATCAAAGAGGCAAGCTGACCGCTGCCTTTCCCGGTTCTTTTATATGTTGAATAGCCAATCCCTGTCAATATTGTTTTTCAAAAACGGCAATCCAAGTTTATGATTGGTGATCACACATCCCATTCTAATTAACTCCTTGTATATCAGTGTGGCCCATAATAGAATGAAAATAAAGATCAGTATAAATAAAAGACATTCTTAATTTTTATATATGAGTACACATTAACAAAATACACTATCTTATGGTCAATAATAAAATATACCATTTCATAATCTCATATAGACAAATATTATTTATGAATCAGCTAAAATATATACATACATATACAAATATATACGCATACATACATATATACATAAACCTACATACCTACATATAAACCCCTAAGACACATACATAAAAATATATATAATTAATAAATATACATTAATTGTGAGTAAATGATTGTAAGTGTAATGCATATAGTGTAATGAAATATCAGTGATATAATAATATTTTAAATGTGCATAATATAATTTAATATCAATGTTATAAGTGTCATAATGTCCTTGATTAAATTAACTATACTTGGTGCAAAAATAATTTTATTGTAGATCAATAAATATACGTATTAATAATATATTACAAAAATAATAATAGTAGTGCCATAATGTCCTAAATAAAGTGAAATAAAATAAAAAAAATTTATAAAATATATTCTCACATAATTAGTGCAAGTTAATAAATATTTCTGAAATATATAAATATGTTCCACATGAAACATTTTATAAAAAAAGTGTAAATTAGTAAAAATTATATATATATGTACTCATAAAAAATTATTATATGAAAATCATTCCAAAATTTCAATCATAAGGGTGTTGATATTGTATAAATAGTGGTCACCTCTACAGATAGTTATCGATTCATCTATAAAAACATTGAGAAATTGATATTTTCATTAAGTCCTAATGATGTGACACTATTCATCAAAAAAATCTGTCTGGCTTCTTTCTTAAGGAGTTCCTGAATTATATCACCTCCTCTTAAACCAAGATTTATTTTTTCCATCCCGAATGCAATTAACCCATTACTCCTGCCATGATGGTAATGTCGGAAGTGTCTGGCTACACTCGTTAAGGGTTTCATCCTGTTGTTATCCCTGTACGCATTATTGATATTGGATACATGTTCCAGTTTCCTCTTCTTCGGTTGTCTTTTTGTCATACCAACATATACCTTACCACAGGGGCAAATTAAACAATATATAACTCCCAATGTGGCGCAGTTAATGAAATCTCTTATCTCACATCTCTTCCCATATCTGTTTACATAATAGTATCTTTTAACCATAAACTCACAAGCTTTAGTGTCCACATTTATGGGAACCAGTGTTTTGTTCTCTTGGTTTCTTCTTAATCTCAAAGTGACTATGGGTGAAGCAATCCTTAAGGTTCTGTGACCTCCTCCAACTGATATTAATTCTAGTACCGAGAGCTGCTGCCAGATCCTCATTTGTTTTAAGTACATGTAGATGTTTTTGAAGGGCATTTTGTAAGCTCTTCCATTGTTTACAAAAAGTGCCCACAAAGCTTATCGGTTGTTTTTGCTCTTTTTTTCTGACAATATCATTCTGATATAGAAGTGTATCTCTATTTCTCAACTGGGTCTCATGATATGCTTTTTTAATGATCTGATTACTGTAACCACAAGATTTTAGTCTTCCTTCTAACTCCTTAGCTCTTTTCTGAAAATTTTCATCTGTAGAGCAATCCTTTTTCATCCTAAGAAATTCCCCTTTTGGAACGCTCTTTTTTGTAGCTGGGAAATGAGAACTTTTGTAATGTAGTATACTATTAGTTGCTGTCTTTTTTCTGAAAACATCTGTAACCAGATTTCCTTCGTCACTAATTTGAATAGTGAGATCCAAAAATTGTACCTGTAAAGGATTTATTTCTGCAGTTAATCTCAGATTCAAGGTGTTACTGTTCAATATGTTAATACATTCTATTAGACTATTCTCTTCTCCTTCCCAAATGATGAAGATATCATCTATGAATCTGAACCACATCATTAATTTGTCTGTATATAGAGAATTATCTTCCGAGAAGACCACCTCCTGCTCCCACCAGCCTAAATATAAATTAGCATATGTCGGGGCACATGTACTGCCCATTGCAGTTCCCCGCACCTGCAAGTAATGTCTCTCATTGAATACGAAGTAATTTTTTGTCAAAATGAAATTCAATAGTTTTACAATAAAGGCATTCAATTTATCATCTCTCCTCTCCATATTCAAGAAATATCTCACTGCTTGTAGTCCTGAGTCATGATTAATGCTTGTATATAAGCTTTCCACATCACAAGAGGCAAGTATGGTGTTCTTATTAAGGGAGATACCATCTAACGTTCCCAATAAGTCCATTGTGTCATGTAGATAAGAGGGTAATTGTGTCACATGTCTTCTCAGATGTTTGTCTACAAAAATACTAGCTTTCTCCCCAAGACTTCCAATACCAGACACTATTGGGCCTCCTGGGGGATTCTGTTCATTTTTATGTATTTTGGGTAACAAATAAAATGTTGCGGTTTTGGGGTTATCCACCCACAAAAAATCTAAATCTGTTTTAGTAATCACACCTTCTTTAAATGCATTGGTAATCATATTCTGATATGATTTCAGATAATTTTGAGTTGGATTAAAAATCAGTTCTTTGTAGCACTGAACATCAGTTAATTGCCTCTTAGCTTCCTGTAAATAGATCTCTTTAGGCCAGATAACTACGTTTCTGCCTTTGTCTGATGATTTGATTTCAACATCATCCCAATCTTCAATTTCATCAATAGCTCTTTTCTCATCCCTATTTAGATTAAATTCTCTGTTTTTCAGACATGATTAAATCTAATTCCTTAGATACCAATTTTACATACACCTCTACTTGTGGACAGATTTTCATATCTGGTGTAAATGTTGATTGTTTTTTGAGAATGGGTTTTTTATGACAGATGTCAGTATGACTTCCAGTACTTTCCTCAGCTAAATCTTCCAACATCATAAGTGCATTTTCATCTTCCTTATCCAAAATAATAGAGGAACATTCCAGTGGGGTTTCAAAGTGATAATCTACTCTTTTTTTGAAAAATTTGTGCAGGAGTAATTTGCGTGCGAAGAGGTTTACATCTTTCTCCCATTCAAACCTATCCAGATTTTTCATAGGTGAAAAGGATAATCCTTTGCTTAACAAGGAAATGTGTTCTTCACTCAGAGTTTTATTTGACAAGTTCACAATTCTAAGTGTATCTAACTGTTCATCTATCTTCTGAAATTCCTCCTCTGTCTCTGAGGCATTTCTTCCCATTTGGACTTGTTGTTTCTTTTTCTTAGATCTCTGACCCCCTCTACGTGTTTTTTTATATTTATACCTATAGGTTCCTCCACAATTTCTGTGTCTCTCCCTAAAAAACTCCTCCCTCCAAAGGAAGTATTATGTACCTCATTATCTGAAGACTCAATTTCTGAGGTTGAATAAGTAGCTGTTGGTTCCTGTCTTTTTCTACCCCTTTCTTTATTCCATCTAAAGATCAGATTTTGTGAATAGTCATTTTTATCTCTTGTAAACTTCCTTCTCTTCTGCTCTATAATGAGTTTTTCATTCTGATCTATTTCACTTTTACATTTTTCAAATGTCTTCTGAAATTTTTCCAGGTTCTCAAATGTTTTCAATTTCTCTCCTAACTTTTCTCTCTTTGGTATATTCATCAAACATTATGTTATCGTGCTTAATTAGCACTTGCATCAATTTCTGCGAGCATTTCAGTAGGGCTCCTTCCCATTCTTTCTTAAGATCTTCTGTTGCCAGATCATATGCTGGGAAGACCTTAGGTCTCAAACCTCTCGGAGTAAGATTATGTTTGATGTAACTTTCAAAAGTCGTTTTGTTCCAGAAAGTTTTGGTCTGTTTCAACCAAAAAAATTTCAACTGAAAAAGATCATCAAGCCAGTTGTCACTAGACCCTAATGACGTATTGTCCATAAATATTTGATCTTTATTATCAATCATCTGGCTTTGTCTGTTGCCTATTTCTCTAGAAATACTAAAGGTTGGTTTACTCATTTTGAAATTAAATTTTTTGTAAAAGAGAATTATTAAAGAGATTTTCAAAGTAAAAAAAAGGGGATTTTAGTTAAATTGTTATATTACATTGAAAAAGAAGGGGGGTAGGCTTTAGGTCGGTATTCGAGTATTAATATTAATATTTTATTCAATAAATGTTTTTAGTTATACTCCTTGTGCTGATCTCGAAAACTGCATAGACACAGTAGAATAATATACACAATGACACAAAAGAAAGATCGCACCAAGGGAAATTGTATCAATAATACATTCATGCAACTAAACCCATATAGATATTAATAAAATAGCTCAATTGTGTATCCTATAATATTGTGGGGTGCTATTCCCAGACCCAAAATTCGGGAGGGGTAAGTTGGGATGAGTGGGCAGAGGAGGGAGGATTACTAGGGGAGTATTGGAAGAGGGAGGGAGGGTTACTGGGGGAGTATGGTGGTGGGGAGGGAGGGCTGGCTTGAGCAGGTGGGGAAGGTGAGGGTGAGGGCTGCAGGTTGGGCCCTGTATTACACATTCTGGACAATAGGGACAACATACATGAGTGTTTGTTTACATTTAGGAAAAGAATTGGAAAAGGTACAGACATTTTTAAGGGTCCTCTAATTTAATCATTTATACAAACGCATACTTACATCGGCGTATTAGCATCCGCAAATTGGCCAAAAGGACTGGCGACCGGCGGCACAAATCTGACCACCGCCTCTCAAGTTGGGCAATATTGCAGCGAAAAACCACATGCCGAAGGGCACTCCTCACCTCCGCATAGGCCGCATGCTTTAAGCGGTTGGTAATGGGAGGCTCAGCGTTGGTTAGACGCCTGTCAAGGATATTGACCATGATGCTCAATTCACAGCGGGTAAATGCCGCGGATCTCATGATGGCAATGGCAGTTTTTACAGAAAACATGAAATATACATGGGGTAAAAGAAAGATGATTGGCTAAAATATTTACTTAGTTTCATAAACTAAATAACTATTGGACAATGCATTAATCATGTGACACGAAAAAAAAAGGACAGATTTGATTGGTTAAAACACGCACTGTGCAATTGCAAACCTAAGAGTGCAAATGATCCTAACGCAAAATGCTAATTTATTTTTAAAGTTAACACAATTATCTTCAGTACATTCAAAGATAATAAACATTACTTTGCATTAGAAACAAACAAAACACACGATAACGTGGAAACAAAAAAAAAATGTGATCAATAAAGTTTATTCACAAACTAAAAAAAGCTTGATAAAAAGAACAGCAAGAGTTAAATTGACAACAAGCTAATAAGAAGCTGTTTGATAGTCCATGTAAACATGACATATGACCATCAATACAACACATACGGCCGCAACCATCACAACATAATTAGCATACAGCGACTGACAGCGCCTGACTACGATTGACTTGATCGTTCGATCATATCAGTCGGTAGCTAGAGGGGGTGCAGTGCTAACAAATGGGAGTCACTTTGTTTACGATCAACCAGCCATATGATCGCTTCCGTTTGGGATTTTGCGGTCGTAGCCCGTACGACCGTGCGGCCGCTACGACCGCCTCTGAATGAGGTCCTAAGTCCTGTAAAGGCAAGGCCAAAATAGAAAAACCTGGGATCCACATTCTACAGTATCCACACATTCCCAAGAAGGTACGAATTTGCTGCTGGTTCTGCGGCAGCGTCATGTTCTGTATGGCCTGGATTCTGTCATTTGTGAGATGTCGTAACCCCTGGGTTAGGCAGTGTCCCAAATATTTTACTCTGGATTGGCACGGCTGTAGTTTGTCCTTAGCCACCTTGTGTCCTGTATGCGAGAGATGAAGCAACAAAAGTTTAGTATCATTTAAACATGACATAAACGAATCAGAACATAGCAATAAATTGTCTACATATTGAATTAGAATAGATCCATTGGCAGGTTGAAAAGATTGTAAACAGTCGTGCAGGGCCTGGGAGAAGATACTGGGGCTGTCTATAAAACCATGGGACAATCGTGTCCATGTGTATTGTACACCTCTGTATGTGAATGCGAATAGGTACTGACAGTCAGGATGAAGAGGCACAGAGAAGAAAGCAGAACAGAGGTCAATGACAGTGAAATGGGTTGCATTTGGTGGGATCTGCATAAGAATAACAGCTGGATTTGGCACTACGGGATATTGGCTCTCTACTACCTTATTAATACCTCTAAGGTGTTGTACCTGCCTATAATCTCTCCCACCGCTCTTCTTTATCGGAAAGATGGGACTATTGGCTACACTAGCTATACGAACTAAAATTCCCTGTTGTAATAATCGCTCAATTATTGGATAAACTCCTAATTCTACCTCCTGTTTTAGTGGGTACTGGGGAATTTTTGGAGCTTGCCTACCGCCTTTTACAGTTACCATTACAGGGCTTATGTTTGCCATTAATCCACTGTCCTGTCCATCCTTGGTCCAAAGTGAATCTGGAATTTGGGATAACATCTGACCTACCTGAGATGGATTTTCATTTACAATGGTAGAGTGATACATTATCCTTTGGGGAGTGTCCAATATATCCCTCACCTCGTGCGCAACTCTCTCTGGGATATCTAAAAATACACCATGAAATGAGTACCCCTGTCACTCTCGATGATTTTAGGGATACCGTACCTGCATATAAATTCCTGAACTATTTTCTTGGCAGTAAACGCAGCAGTATTAGTGTCCGCTGGGTAGGCCTCAACCCAGTTAGAAAATACATCTGTGCACACTAATACATACTTAAGGTTCCTGCAGGGTGGTAATTGGATGAAATCAATTAGTATCACCTGGAAAGGTCCATCAATCGGTGGAATGTGGGACGGTTCGGTAGGGATTGCTTTCCCTATGTTATTCCTAAAGCAGGTCAGACAGGACATTGCTATCTTCTCTGCTTGTGAAGAAAAACCTGGTGCGCACCAGTATTCTCTCACCAACTTGCACATACCTTGTTTGCCCAGATGAGTCAGACCATGTGCTGCCTCAGCCAGGCTGGGGTAATATGCCTTGGGGGCTACTGGCTTACCTTGTCCATCCCTCCAGAGCCCGGAGGACTCTTGCTCACATCCCTTGGACTTCCAAATGGATTTTTCCTGAATTGAACATAAATTTTGCATCTCAATTAATTTCAGCATATCAGTTGCTTGGAAAGACATAATTTTTTCAGTTGGAGAAAACATTTTTAACCCTGCTGCCCATTTAGCAGCTTCATCGGCTCTGTTGTTGCCCAGTGACACCGGATCATCCTCACATGGATGGGCTTTACATTTAATTACTGCCACCGCTTTCGGCAGTTGGATTGCTTCTAAAAGATGTTTTATGTGTCAGGAATGTGCAACTGGTGTGCCTGTTGCTGTCATAAAATTTCTCAGTTGCAATAGAGCCCCAAAATCGTGCACCACCCCAAACGCGTACCTCGAGTCAGTGTAAATGTTAACAGATTTGCCTGTTGCCAGTTCACACGTTCTTGTTAGTGCTACTAACTCTGCCACCTGGGCTGAGTGAGGAGGACCAAGAGGTTTAGCTTCTATGATGTCTGTGTCATTTACAACAGCATAACCTGTACATAATTCACCTGTGTCTGTTTGTCTATGACAACTCCCATCCATATAAAAAGTCACATCCACATTCTCTAAAGGTGTGTCGTGTATGTCAGGTCTAGCAGTAAAGGTCTGATTCAGATATTTCATACAATCGTGCGTATCATTATGTCCGCTGAACTCATCTCCCACCAGCAACTCGCCTCCTTCCATCCTTTGTACATCATGTTGTACATATGGTAAATACGTTGCTGGATTCAGCGTACTGCAACTTTTAACAGTAATCTTTGCGGGTGCGATTAGTGCTAGTTCCCATTTGGTAAACCTAGTCGAAGAGACGTGTCTGGTTTGAGCTGAGTTCAACAGAGCAGATACAGCATGGAGAGTGTAGACAATCATATCATGACCCAATACTACATCCTCACTTTTACTCACCAATAAAGCGGTAGCTGCTACACTTCTCAAACAGGTGGGGAGTGATCTTGCCACAGTGTCCAATTGGGCACTGTAGTATGCTATGGGCCTACTGGCATCACCATGTTTTTGTGTAAGGACACCTGCAGCACAACCATCGGCTTCCGTACAATACAAATCAAAAGGTTTTTCATAATCAGGTATTCCCAATGCAGGAGCTTTTGTCAGACTATCCTTAAGATTAAGGAAAGCCTGCTCTGATTCCTCTGAGTGTATGACACGATCGGGCTTTGAGGAAGAGACTAATTCCTGTAAAGGTAAGGCCAAAATAGAAAAACCTGGGATCCACATTCTACAGTATTCACACATTCCCAAGAAGGTACGAATTTGCTGTTGATTCTGCGGCAGTGTCATGTTTTGTATGGCCTGGATTCTATCCGTTGTAAGATGTCGTAAACCCTGGGTTAGGCAGTGTCTCAAATATTTTACTCTGGGCTGGCACGGCTGTAGTTTGTCCTTAGCCACCTTGTGTCCTGTATGCGAGATGAAGTAACAAAAGATTAGTATCATTCAAACATGACATAAACGAGTCAGAACATAGCAATAAATCATCCACATATTGAATTAGAACAGATCCATTGGCAGGTTGAAAAGATTGTAAACAGTCATGCAATGCCTGGGAGAAGATACTGGGGCTGTCTATGAAACCTTGGGGTAACTGTGTCCATGTGTATTGTAAACCTCTGTATGTAATTGCGAATAGATACTGACAGTCAGGGTGGAGAGGCACAGAGAAGAAAGCAGAACAGAGGTCAATGACAGTGAAATGGGTTGCATTTGATGGGATCTGCATAAGAAAGACACCTGGATTTGGCACTACAGGGAATTGGCTCTCTACCACCTTATTAACACATCTAAGGTCTTGTACTAGCCTATAACCCCTTCCAACACCCTTTTTCACTGGAAAAATGGGACTGTTGGCTATACTAACTGTACGAACTAAAATTCCCTGTTGCAAAAATCACTCAATTATTGGAAAAACCCTTAACTCTCCTCCTGTTTTAGTGGGTACTGGGGAATTTTTGGAGCTTGCCTACCGCTTTTTAAATTTACCATTACAGGGCTTACGTTTGCCATTAATCCAGTGTCCTGTCCATCCTTAGTCCAAAGAGAATCTGGAATTTGGGACAACATTTCATCTATCTGAGATGGATTTTCATTTAAACTTGTAGAGTGATACATTATCCTTTGGGGAGTGTCCAACATATCCCGCACCTCATGTGGAACTCTCTCTGGGATATCTAAAAATACACCATCAGGGGTACAATATATAACATATCCCATTTTACATAACAGATCTCTATCCAGGAGGTTAGTAGGAGCCGCAGCAGCCAGAAGGAAAGAATGCCTGGTATGCAACAGCCCAATAGTAACCTCTGTGGACTTAGTTAAAGGATAATGTTCCACTTTACCCGTTACACCCATTGTTGGTATTGTCTCGTTGGTCACCTGTACATTAACGGGAGATTTTATCACTGACCTGGTCGCCCCTGTGTCTACAAGAAAAGGATATTCAGTACCAGCTACATCAACCATCATGACCGGTTCTTCCCTAGTACTTCCCGTTAACCTGACTATCTGTAGACTACAGGTATGACCTGACCCCTAGCGTTGGCTACCATTCTCCAATAAAGCATTTACGGCCACAATTGGAGCTGGTGCCTGCTGGACATTTGCTGGTCTCTGTGCATATCCCTTATGGGGATATCCAGGTCTTCCCTGAAATGGGGTTCCTACTCTTTTTGCTGTACAGTTTCTACTTAAGTGTCCTGTTTGTTTACAATTAAAACATGTCCGTGGTTAGGGTGAAGGCATGTGTTGTTGTGAGGTTTGAGCAGAGGGTAAAGGTGGTGGATATGGGTAAGGATAGGGAGGGTAAGGGTATTGTTGTGGATATGAAGTTTGTGAGTAGTATGGGACCTGTGGTTGTATCGGATTAGTGGGATAGAGCTGTGTTTGTTGTTGCGTGGGGTTAGTGAGGGCATATACTTGTTCAGATGTAAGTGTGTGTGCAGGTGCAAGTGTGTCTGTTGGCTGTGATGTTACCGTCATTCCCTCCAGAGCTTGGATACTGACAGCCATTAGTTTTTCGCTCTGGGCTTCTCTCTTCTTTGAGATGTTTTTATCATGTTCGATGGCGGATTCTATGAGGGTATCTATTGTGAGTCCCCGCCAGCCAGGCTGTGAGGTCTGAACCCGAGTTTTTAAACTCTCTTTCAGACCGTCCACGAGTACTGTGACTATCATTCCCCGGTGGTGAGTGCTGTCTTTAATATCCTCTATCCCAGTGTACTGCCTGCAGAGCCCGATCGCAATAATCTTCTGCAGATTCACTCTTTTTGCTTAATGGTGAAAATTTTATTCCAATTGAGTTACAATACGGGAAATGTTACCTTGGTTTACTTGGTTTGTTAAGGGAACGTCACCATCCAATACACAATCCGTGATAAATTTTGTCACGTCGGTATTGCGTGGTAGACAGGCCCTTAACACCACACGCCAATCTTTATTAGTTGGCTCATGTGAACTACCCAAATTTCTCAAAAATCTTTGACATTTGGCTAGGTCCTTTTTGGGATCGGGGAAATCATTTATGATGGAATTTAGTTCTGCTCTTGTCCAAGGACAATGCATTACCACTTACCTCGTGGGCACTATACCGTTCCCATCTGCATTTCCATTTGGAACGGTTATTGTCCGAATGGGATGCAGACCGGTAGCGCTGCTACCTTTGACCTGGTTACCTGCTGGGGGTTTAATCTGCTGCTGCTACGTATGGTATGAACAACTTCCTCTACGGGTGCAGAGGGTGTTAACACTTCCCTTGCTATTACCGATGGAGATGGCGGCACCACTCGTGATTGTGGTGATGCAGCATCTATCATTTGCACAGCATGGGAAATGGCAGACATTACAATAAGCTCATCATCCACATCATAAACATTTTCTTTAAGGTTGCTTAAGAGAGGGTACAAGTTGCTTGTTACATTTTTATGGGTATTTTTGGTAACTGTACTTGCACCTCCATCCACATAAGGTGGGGGAGGTGAGCGTGAACTGCTGGCAATACTCTCCACAACACTACCTTGCCGCATGTGCGTGCCATTTTGCGGCTCGCCCATATTGCAATTTAGCGACGCGGATGTATTCTCTGGCAATGCGCTCGCAATGCTAGTTTGCGTCGCTTGCTCATTTTTAAGCCACGCATCCCCTTCATGCTGCCACAAATTTAAACATTCATAATATTTAACCTTCTCTCGGGAGCGCATCAGACTGATGTGATCCCGGACATTGTCTAGTACATTTTTATCAAAACTACCAATTCTGGGAAACGGTCTAACACTCTTCATCGTCATTTTAAACCTTACATCACAATACCTTATCGCATAAGTACCGTACTTAGTATGCATAATACGACGGGCCGATCCGATCGGCGCCTCCATTAGCAGCACATCATTGTCTAACATCTCTACTGTTTGCGCGGCTCCCATTCTGAGACAAAATCCTATGCTTTTCAATAAAAATTTAAACTGGTGAAAGACAATCAAGATACTTTCACTTACCTGTGGACGATTTAAGTCGGCGGCGCCCACACACCTGGATAAGATTTGAAAAAGGCAACTTCCACACCCGGATAAGATTTAGTAAGGCAACTTCCACACCTATGGAAGTTTGTATGTCGGCTACTTCCACGCACCTCTCTACAACAAAGACAACATGTACACCTGCTACTGTGTATAGAACGGTAAGCTGCTTACCGAGGGACTAGCACTTAGCCCTTAAAGGTCATACGGTACCTTTAACTGTAGGGAACAAGTTACCCCTACCAACAAACACTCACTGTTACACACTTTTTTTTCCTGCGCAGCACAACCGTAAGTACGTATACGCTATTGTGCGACCAGCCGCATACACAATAATGCGACTACCACACAACCGTATGACAATTTTTTAGCTGCATACGCAAAAGTGCGTCTTTGCTGTGCTCAAACCTGCGACTCAGCCGCGTACTCAATACTGCGGCACCCCTCTAAACGTTAGGTTCTATCAACAAAGGAAAACAAACTTTTTCCTCTCTTGTCCCTGGATTCTAGTCAGCTTCCTTGATTCACACAGAAATGGATAGCGATCTTTCAGCACAAAGCGGTTGCAGGTAAACCCTGCATGTGGCCACTCCACCCTTTGCTGAAATATCGATAACCGTATGTACTGTGTGAGCAGGTAAGTGACTTCACTACGAGCCCCCAACTAACGATACTGGATCAGAACCTCTATACATACCTTCTAATATCCTGCCTATACCTTCTAAGGATGACGCTAATTTGCATACGCAGTCATACAGTAAATAAAGACTTAAGACCTGGAATCTGTGGTTCCAAAGCACAAGTATTATTCAAGTAAAAGTACAGTCAGTTACACGCTTTTGATCCAGACACAATTCGGCGCAAAGGAATTATACAGACCCAAGTACAGTATACATATGCATCGCTTCCAGACCAGATGTTAGGTATCAGCAAGAAACCCCTCGTCTATCAGCATTCAGCACGAAGACTAAAACCCAGTGTTGGAGCACACATATTTATACCCCCCAGAAATAGACAACACAATAGAGAAGTTTGTGGCTGATGCCATTGGTTCCCAAGGGGGTTACATCTGTTACAGAGCATTTAACAGGCTGATTCAAATAGACACAACCCAGCCTCCAACAACTGAGGGTCCCTAGATTCCCGCCGCATGCATCATCCTAACAGTTGTTAATATAATATACATTTTGTTGCTTGAAGTCTCTGTGGTCCATAAGTTGAGAATGCATGATGCGATCTCCCCACCGATAATACCGGAATACTGTGGAAAGAGTACGCATCAGTACAATACCAAACACGGCTTACTTATCATATATAAAACCTTAGTTACCAAACAATCTTTATTTCACAGCATTTATATTAAATGAACAAACTTAAATCTTATACCTTAAAGCTTATGAAACCTTGTATGTAGATATGTAATGTGTGAGTATGCAGGGTTTGATATAAGGATGCTAGTTAACTTGGTGCGGATGCGTACGCATAGAGCTGATAAACAGCGCTTTTATATAGGATCTTATGCATTCGCTAATATGCGACTAGCTAACAGCGCAACGGTGCGTATTAATGTGTATATGAGAAATGGTGAAGGATGCAATCGCATGGTGCTAATATTAAAATCGCCATATGTACTTGATTGTGAGTTTATCTAAAATGGCGCTTGGGCGGCCATTCGCAAAATGGCATCTTGCGATTTCATTTCCAAGATGGCGGCTTGCGGCCAGTTGCAAGATGGCATCGCTGCGATTCAATTTTAAACAGATTTTTGTCTCAGACAATAATCCAGCTTCGACAGGTGCAATATATGACACATTCCATCTTACATAACAAATCTCTACCCAGTAAGTTAGTAGGAGCCGCTGCAGCCAGAAGGTAAGAATGCCTAGTATGCAGCGGCCCGATAGTAACCTCTGTGGATTTTGTTAAAGGATAATGTTGCACTTTACCAGTTACGCCCATTGCTGGTACTGTCTCGTTGGTTACATGTAAATTAACGAGAGATTTTATCACTGACCTGGTCGCCCCTGTATCTACAAGAAAAGGATATTTAGTACCAGCTACATCAACCATCATGACTGGCTCTTCCCTAGTACCTCCCGTTAACCTGACTATCTGTAGACTACAGGTATGACCTGACCCCTAGCGTTGGCTCCCACTCTCCAATAAAGCATTAACGGCAACAATTGGAGCTGGTGCCTGTTGGACATTTGCTGGGCTCTGTGCATATCCCTTATGGAGATATCAAGGTTTTCCCTGATTTGGGAGTCCTACCCTTTTTGCCGTACAGTTCCTAGTTACATGTCCTGGCTGGTTACAATTGAAGCACGTTCGTGGATTGGATGAAGAAAAGGGTTGTTGTGCGAGTTGAGCAGGAGGGGGAAGTGGTGGGTATGGGTAAGGATATTGAGGGAAAGGATATGGTGGGGGATATATGTAGTTTGTGAGTAGTATGGGACTTATGGTTGTGTAGGATAAGTGGGATAGGGTTGTGTTTGCAGTGGTGCGGGACTAGTGAGGGCATGTAACTGTTCAGGTGCAGGAGTGTGTGTGTGGGTGCAGGTGTGTCTGCTGGCTGTGATGTTACCGTCATTCCTTCCAGAGCTTGAATACTGACAGCCATTAGTTTCTCGCTCTGTGTCTCTCTCTTCTTTGAGATGTTTTTATCATGCTCTATGGCAGATTTTATGAGGGTATCTATTGTGACTCCCCTCCAGCCAGGCTGTGAGGTCTGAACCCGGGTTTTTAGGTTCTCTTTAAGGGCATCCATGAGTATGGTGACAATCATTCCCCTGTGGTGAATGCTATCTTTAATATCCTCTAACCCAGTGTACTGGGTGAGAGCCCGGTTGCAATAATCTTCTGCAAATTCACTCTCCTTTTGCTTTATGGTGAAAATTTTGTTCCAGTTAACTACTACTGGAAAATATACACCCAATTCAGTTATAATATTGGTAATGTTACCTTGATTTACTTGATCTGTTAAGGGAACGTCACCATCCAATACACAATCCGTGATAAATTTTGTCACGTCGATATTGCGTGGTAGACAGGCCCTTAACACCACCCGCCAATCTTTATTGGTGGGTTCATGAGAACTACCCAAATATCTCAAAAATCTTTGATATTTGGCTAATTCCTTCTTGGGATCGGGGAAATCATTTATGATGGAATTTAGCTCTGCTCTTGTCCAAGGACAATGCATTACCACATCCCTTGTAGTTACAACTCCGTTCGCATCCGCATTCCCATTTGGAACAGTGATTGTCTGAATGGGATGCAGACCGGCCGCAGTGCTACCTTTGACCTTATTACCTGGCTGGGGGTTTAGTCTGTTGCTGCAACGTATAGTATCAACAACTTCCTCCACGGGCGCAGAGGAGTTTAACACTTCCCGTGCTGTTACAGATGGAGATGGTGGCACCACTTGGGCTTGTCGTGGTGCCGCATCTAACATGTGTACATGTGTGGGAAACGGCAGACATAACAATAGGCTCATCATCCACATCATAAACATTTTCTTTATGGTTACTCAAGAGAGGGTATAAATTGCTTGTTACATTTTTATGAGTTTTTTCAATGACTGTACCTGCACCTCCATCCACATAAGGTGGCGGTGGTGCGCGTGAACTACTGACAATACCTTCTGCAACGCTACCTTGCCACACGTGCGCGCCATTTTGCGGCTCGCACACATTGCAATCCAGCGCCACGGGAGTATTTGCTGGCAATGCGTTCGCAACGCTAGTTTGCGCCGCTGGCACATTTTTAAGTCACGCATCCCCTTCATGCTGCCACAATTTTAAACATTCATAATATTTTACCTTTTTCTCTCGAGAACGCATCAGATTGATGTGATCCCAGACATTATCCAATACATCTTTATCAAACCTACCAATTCTGGGAAACGGTCTAGCACTCTTCATCGTTATTTTAAACCATACGTCACAATACCTTATTGCATAAGTACCGTACTTAGTATGCATAATACGACGGGCCGATCTAAGCGGCGCTTCCATTAGCAGCATATCATTGTCTAACATTTCTATTGTTTGCGTGGCTCCCATCTTGGGACAACTCCTACATTTTTCAATAAAAATTTAAACTGGTGAAAGACAATTAAGATACTTTCACTTACCTGCGGATGCCTTTAAAAAAGGGTGTATCCGCAAACCCTATGGAGGACTTCTAGACGCTTCCACTCACCTACGGAAGTAAAGGCCGCTTCCGCTCAGCAAAATCTTTTTGACTACCTTTCAACTGCTAGGGGGCATTAAAGTACCCTTTGTGTTCCAGTTGATTTCGTCCACCCTCTCACCAGCTCACAATCACAATTTAGCCAAAATTATGCGGTTCAATTATAGTGTTCAAATAAGCCAAACAGATCACACACATAGATTACTGAACGCTATAATCACGCTGGGAGCCGAACCCTAACAAAAATAACAACCCATACACCTGCTTTGTGTAAAGTAAACGGTAAGCTGCTACCGAGTCACTAGGCCAACTCCTGCGCCTAGCGCTTAAGGGTCCTACGATACCCTTAACATTTAGGTCCCGTGTTACACCCTAAACAAGTACTCACAGTTACACTTTAACCCAGTTATTGGCAACAATTGAAAAATGTAAACTCAACAGCTTTGTTCAAACACGTGGCGGCACTACCGGAAGTATGTATACGCTATTGTGCGACTAGTCGCATACACAATAATGTGACTAGTACAAAACCGTATGACCTGACATTAACTGCATACGCAAAAGTGCGTTTCTCTTGCGCGCGCAAAAATGTGACTAAGCCGCGTGCGCAATGCGGCGACACCCTTTTTAGCGTGAAATTCTATCAACAAAGGAAAACAAACTTTTTCCTTTCTTGTCCCTGGATTCTAGTCAGCGTCCCTTGCTCACACGATAACGGGTAGCGATCTCTCAGCACCGAGTGGTTGCAGGTAAAACTGCGTGTGGCCTCTATCCACCCTTTGGTGAGATATCGATAACCGTAGGTATCGTGTGAGTAGGTAAGTGACCTCACTAAGCTAATGAAAAGCTTTTGCATGCTAGGTTATGCATTTCGCTAACATGTGACATGTTAACAGCGCAACTGTGTGTATTAATGCGTGTATAAGGTATGGAAAAAGATGTGATCGCTTAATGCTAATAATAGCATCGCCATATGTACTTAAGTGTGAGTTTAGCTAAAATGGCGCTGAGTGGCCATTCGCAAAATGGCGTCCTGCCGATCACATTTCCAAAATGGTGTCTTGCTGCCATTCGCAAGATGGCGTCGTTTCGATCTTATCTTGAGCTGATCCTGTCTCAGCCAATTTTCCAGCTTCGACAGTCCCACAACGTGGGGATTAGCTAATCAATAAAATAGCTGTTTCCCCGCGTCAAAAAAACAGGACTTCCACGCAAGGAAACACTGATTCCGCGAGAACTGCAGAATCAGCGTGTTATCCACGCTCGCGCAAGGGCGAATAGGGCGGCCTCACGCAGATTTTAAAGCCTGACAGCGGGGACACCTGCGCGTGGAGTCCCCGCTAATTGAATCCTGACCTGCGCGATAATTAGCCTACTTGGATATGCCGCAAAGAATCTTCAGTACAAAACAATGTACAGTATGTTACTGCCTAAATTCCTAAATAAATAGTGCAGTACAGTTGCTTATATACACGTAATGTTATAAAACCACCATACATCACCAGGTTAACTAACAAAAGTAGTAAACCTAGTTTAACTGCTTCAGTGATAACAGACAATTCTCCCCCTGTAATTTGCAGTGAGTCTCAGATATGGGAACCCAGCAGCACTCAAACACTTGCCAAAATAGTGTTTGGAGTGTGGACTATGAAGTAGGGATGAGCGGGTTCGGATTTTTGAAATCAGAACCACCCCGATCCGAGTCGTATCCGAGTCAGGCTCGACTTTTCCCACCTGACTCGGAACTGAAATCGAGGCAAAACGTCATCATCCTGCCTTCCGGATTTTGGGGGTTTTGGACTCTATAAAAGGTCCCCGTGTCGGCGCCATTTCTGACTCCGGCTGTGGACAGTGAAGAGGGAGGGTGGGAGCTAGGGCTGGCTGGGCTGTGTTGTGCTGCTGTTGTCCATAGGGGCTGTGACCACTCAGTCCATAGTGGCTCGCTGGGCTGTGTTGTGCTGCTGCTGTTGTCCATAGGGGCTGTGACCACTCAGTCCATAGGGGCTGACTGGGCTGTGTTGTGCTGCTGTTGTCCATAGGGGCTGGCTGGGCTGTGTTGTGCTGCTGTCATAGGGACTGGCTGGGCTGTGTTGTGCAGTCAGTTGTCCATAGGGGATGTGTAAACTCCAAAGTCTATAGGGGCTGGCTGGACTGTGTTGTGCAGTGTCCCATAAAGGCTGTGCCCTAGAGAGGTGCTGTAGTGTTGTCCAGGGGGTGATCTGTGCATCAGGGGTGCTCCCCCAAAGTGCACTCCAAAAAAAATTATTATTTTTTGTGTTTGTGAATTGTGTGCGCAGTAGCCGCAAGTGCATCAACAAAGTAATGACAAGTGTGCGCCTGTGTCATAAGTAATGGGCTGGGTAGCTCATCTGTTAAAGGGTGCTGTAACCTCTAAAGTGCACTACAAACAAAATAAAAAATTATTTTCTGTATTTGTGAATTGTGTGCACTGTGGCTGCACGTGCATCAACAAAGGAGCAGCGCCAAGCGTGCGCCTGTGTCATAAGTAAAGAGCTGGCTGGCTTGACCGTTAAAGGGTGCTGTAACCCCCAAAGTGCACTCCAAACAAAATAAAAAATCATTTTCTATGTTTGTGAATTGTGTGCACTGTGGCTGCACGTGCATCAACAAAGTAGCACCAAGCGTGCACCTGTGTCATAAGCAAAGGGCCAGCTGGCTCATCTGTTAAAGGGTGGTGTAACCCCCAAAGTGCACTCCAAACCCAATTAAAAATTATTTTCTGTTTGTGAATTGTGTGCACTGTGGCCGCACGTGCATCAACAAAGTAGCACCAAGCGTGCGCCTGTGTCCCATAAGTAAAAGGCCGGCTGGCTCATTAAAGGGTGGTGTAAGCCCCCAAAGTGCACTCCAACAAAAAAAAAAAAATTTTCTTCTGTGTTTGTGAATTGTGTGCACTGTACGTGCATCCTCAAAGCAGCAGCGCCAAGCGTGCATATAACTATTAAAGGGTGGTGTAACCCCCAAAGTGCGCTCCAACAAAAATAAAATTATCTTTTTTTTCTGTGTTTGTGTGTGAAATGTATGCGCAGTACCCGCACATGCATCCTCAAAGCAGCAGCGCCAATCGTGCATCTGTCTGTTAAAGGGTGTTGTAACCCTCAAAGTGTGCTCCACAAAAAATAAAAAAATCTTCTTTTATTTCTGTCTTTGTGAATTGTGTGCACTGTAGCTGCACGTGCATCAACAAAGGAGCAGCGCCAAGCGTGCGCCTGTGTCCCATAAGTAAAGAGCCGGCTGGCTCATTTCTTAATGGGTGGTGTAACCCACAAAGTGCACTAGTCTCCCACAAAAATAAAAAAATATTTTCTGTGTTTGTGTGCGCCTTAGCCACACGTACTGTATATATCAATATAACATAAATGGAGGATCAAACTTTCTCCGATAAAAATAAAATAGGGAAAGATCAAAAACCACTTCCTCCTTGTGCTGAAGCTGCTGCCATAAGTCATGACATAGATGATAACATGCCATCAACGTCGTCTGCCAAGGCCGATGCCCAATGTCATAGTAGAGGGCATATACAATCCCAAATGACAAAGTTCAGGAAAATGACGTTAAAAAAAACATTTAAATCATCTGAGGAGAAACGTAAACTTGCCAATATGCCATTTACGACACGGAGTGGCAAGGAACGGCTAAGGTCTTTCCCTATGTTCATGACTAGTGGTTCAGCTTCACATGACGATGGAAGCCCTCATCCCGCTAAAAAAATCAAACGAGTTAAGCTGGCAAAAGCACAGCGAAGAACTGTGCGTTCTAAGAAGATATCACAAATCCCCAAGAAGAGTCCAAGTGTGGTGGCGGTTGCAATGCCTGACCTTCCCAGCACTGGATGGGAAGAGGTGGCTCTTTCCACCATTTGCACGCCGTCTGCAAGGAGCACCCACAGTCCACTTGCTGATATGCAAATTGAAGATGTCACTGTTGAAGTACAACAGAATGAGGATACCGGTGTAGCTGGCGCTGAGGAGGAAGTTGGCAAGGAGGATTCTAATGGTGATGTGGTTTGTTTAAATCAGGCTCCGGGGGAGACAGTTGTTGTCTGTGGGATGAAAAAGCCCATGCTTTCATGCTTGGGCAGAAGACCAAACATTCCACCTCTTTGGTCTGCCAATATTTCTATCCAAATCCGGACAACAACTGTCTTGCCATATGTACCATATGTAAAGGTGAAATAAGTAGGGATAGGGACATTAACCACCTAGGAACATCCTCCCTTATACGTAACCGGCAGCGCGTTCATAAAAAGTTACTGTCAAGTTCAGAAACTTTGGCTAAGGCCGTAAGCAGTCCAGGGACACCTAAATACCTTTGTCCTGTTGTATCCAAGTGCCTGCAAACCACACCGTCAACTCCCTCCTCAATTTCCTCCTTAGTCAGGATGGGAAGTAGTCCTGCAGGCCATGTCACTGGCTTGACTGACTCACCTATACGGGATTCCTCCGGAGGATCCAGCATTGCTACGCCTACTGCTTCTGCTGTTGCTGCTGGGAGTTGTTCATCATCCCAGAGAGGAAGTATGAACACCACTACTTTTACTAAACAATTGACCCTCCAATAGTCCTTAGCGAGGAGGATGAAGTACGACAGCAGTCATCCTGAAGCAAAACATATAACTGCGGCCTTGACTGCTATGTTGGTGTTAGATGTGCATCTG
Organism: Taudactylus pleione; assembly: GCA_031769625.1. Classification (NCBI taxonomy): domain Eukaryota; kingdom Metazoa; phylum Chordata; class Amphibia; order Anura; family Myobatrachidae; genus Taudactylus; species Taudactylus pleione. The sequence goes on along the minus strand of JAUIMM010000171.1, from coordinate 9,904,868 downwards.
GTATCCGCCATTAGTGCAGTGGGATTTAGGCAATTGATGGAGGTAGTGTGTGTCCCTGGTTCCAAATCCCATGTAGATTCCACTTCACTAGGCAGGCGATACCGAGACTGTACAGAAACGTCAGAGAAAGTGTCCTCAGAGTCCTGAAAAATGCAGATGCACCCAATGTCCACTTAACCACGGACATGTGGAACAGGGCAGACTAAGGACTATATGACTGTGACAGCCCACTGGGTAGATGTATCACCTTACGCAGCAACAACAACAGCGTCACCAGTAGCAGCATCTCAGAAATGCCAGCTCGTTCCAAGGCAGGCTATGCTGTGTATCACCGGTTTCAGTAAGAGGCACACCGCCGACAACCTCTTAGAGAAACTGAGGGAAATCATCGCCCAGTGGCTTACCCCACTTAGACTTTCCTGGGGATTTGTGATATCTGACAACGCCACCAATATTGTGCGGGCATTACATCTGCGCAAATTCCAGCACGTCCCATGTTTTGCTCACACAATAAATTTGATGTTGCAGAATTTTCTGAAAAGCGACAGGGGCATGCAGGAGACGCTTTGGGTTTCCCAAAAAATTTCTGGCCACTTTCGCCATTCAGCGACTGCGTGCCTAAGACTGGAGCGCCAGCAAACACTCTTGAACCTGCCCCGCCATCACCTAAAGCAAGAGGTTGTGACGCGGTGGAACTCAACCCTCTATATGCTTCAGAGGATTGAGGAGCAGCAAAAGGACATTCAAGCCTATACATCCACCTATGACATAGGCAAAGTAGGGGGTATGCACCTGACACAAGCACAGTGGAGAATGATTTTGGTGTTGTGCAAAATTCTCCAGCCCTTCGAACTTGCCACACGCGAAGTCAGTTCAGACACTACCAGCTTGAGTCAGGTCATTCCCCTCATCAGGCTTTTCCAGAAGCAGCTGGAGAAAGTGAAGGAGGAGCTAAGACAGAGAGATTCCGCTCTGCATGTGGGACTTGTGGATTGAAGCCCTTCATTCGCTTTGTCAGGATTCCAGGGTGGTCAATCTGTTGAAATCAGACCACTACATTTTGGCCACCGTGCTCGATCCTAGGTTTAAAGCCTATGTGGTGTTTCTCTTTCTGGCCGACACAAGCCTGCAGAGGTGCAAAGACCTGCTGGTGAAAACACTGTCAGCTGAAGCAGAACGTGACACGTCAACATCTCCTTCTTCATTTTCTCCCACAACTGGGGCTGCCAGGAAAAAACTTAGGTATCCTAAGCAACCCGCTAGCGGTGATGCAGGGCAGGCAGGTCCAAGTTTGGACATGTGGTCCGGACTGAAGGACCTGGCAACAATTTCTGACATGTCTACTGTCACTGCATATGATACTGTCACCATTGACAGAATGGTGGAGGATTACATCGGTGACAGCATCCAAGTAGGCATGTCAAACAGTCCGTACCTGTACTGGGAGGAAAAAGAGGCAATTTGGAGGCCCCTGTACAAACTGGCTCTATTTTACCTGAGTTGCCCCCCTCCAGTGTGTACTCCGAATGAGTGTTTAGTGCAGCTGGGAACCTTGTCAGCGAAAGGCGTAGGAGGTTGCTTCCACAAAATGTGGAGAAGATGATGTTCATAAAAATGAATTATCAACTCTTCCAGGGACTCCAGCCTCCAGAACGTACAGAGGGACCTGTGGTGGTGGATTCCAGCGGGGATGAATTAATACTCTGTGAGGATGAGGATGTACACAACACTGAAGAGGGTGAGGAATCGGTGGATGAGGAGGATGAGAACGACATCTTGCCTCCGTAGAGACAGTTTGTGCAGGGACAGATTAATTGCCGCTTGTTTTGTGGGGGCCCAAACAAACCAATAATTTCAGCCACAGTCGTGTGGCAGACCCTGGCGCTGGAATGATTGGTTTGTTAAAGTGTGTATGTCCTGTTTATACAACATAAGGGTTGGTGGGAGGGCCCAAGGACAATTTCATCTCGCACCTTTTTTTTTTCTTTGCATTATGTACAGTTTGGGGCCTAGTTTTTCAAATTGCCATCCTGTCTGCCACTGCAGTGTCACTCCTAGATGGGCCACGTGTTTGTGCCGCCCACTCGTGTCGCTTAGCATAGTCATCCATCTACCTCGGTGCAACCTTTTGGACATTAAAACACTATTGTGAGGTGTGAGGTGTTCAGAATAGACTGGAAATTAGTGGAAATTAAGGTTATTGAGGTTAATAATAGCATAGGAGCAGAAAAACCCACAAATTCTGTGATTTTAGCTGTTTTTATGCTTTTTTAAAAAAAAATACAGATCCAAAACACAAAACCCAGAACCCAAAACACGGAAGGGTGGTTTTGGCAAAACCAATCCAGATCCAAAACACGAAGAAAGATCCAGATCCAAAACACGAAAAGTGGCCGGTGCACACCCCTATTATGAAGCCCCATGAGCCTGCTGTCAATCAACTTGCATGAGGATGTGACTGGTATGTCATCGGTATCCTGCTTCAATCAGGATGCCTGACATCATCATAGGCATTCCCTAGCCACCAGGGTCTCCCTCCGGAGATCCACAGCGCTTGTGTACAGCAGCTCTTAGTGATGACGTAATAGGCGGCGTGCCTGCATGTGCAGCGGTGCCGCATCATAAGAGCGTGGCCAACAAGCCGCCCTCTCTCAAAAAGCCCGCAGCATGCTCTTGTTCTGTAATCTCTCACGGCCCAGCGGCCCTTCGAAGGACCGGCGCCGCACTGCCACGTGAATAGTAACATGCCCAGTCGCTCTGCTAAAGCGGCGTGCCAAGAAGCTGTAATACAGCAACAAGGTCTTTACATGAGAAAATGTATCAAGCTTACCTTTTTGCCAGCTGTCCCCTCAGTTGTGTGTCTGGTATTGAGTCCCACAGGCTGTCTTTAAAGTGGGATACAGGGTTTGCACAAACCCTCTTTCTTCTTCAGGGTCCATAAGGATCCACAGGGATACCATGGGTGTAGATGGTGGATAAGGATCGGATACCAAACAGTTAAGCTTTCAACTGCCAGGATGCAATGGTCCCTCACCCTTAAACCCCGCCCCTGAGCAAATCAGTTTGCTTGGTGTCCGGCAGGAGCTTGGATCACCTTTTATTGCAGCCCAAATCTTTATTTTTCTAATTACTAATTTTAATTATCTTTATTACTGAGTGTGCAGCATCAGACTGTCCTTAGGACATCTGTGCTGCCACTCCATCACCCCCCGGGTGCCACAATTCCATAGCAGCGCTTGGTACTTCCGGTGGGGCTCCTGGGGACCTTGCTAGCTGCCCCTGAAGAGGAACCCAGACTACAACTAGACCACAAGGGTATACAGTATATGGTGCGGGTATCCAGCATCCCAGTGGTCAAAAATCAGCCAGGGTAGGTCAGCTTTCCATATTACAGCACCCCCCCCAGCTCAAGGTGCAATTCCACCACGGTCTGGACGCTCTGAGCTGCTCTCCTCCTCAGACCCTGCCCCCTCAGAGGTCTCTGGCGGCCATTTTCTGCAGGTTCAGCCACAGCTCTCTCTGGAAAACACTGGGTCCTGTCCCCCTACATACCTCTCACAAGTCATGTTATGTAGCGTTATAGTCTACCAGACATCGCATCTGAGTAGTTGAATGTAGCGCCCTTTTGAAGTTAGTGTTTTTCTGCATAGTATGTGACTTTTGCTAGCGCTATCTGTTTGTATGATTTTTCTAATCTGTCAGCCTATGCCTTTCCCTGTCCTCTCACTATAACCCTATCATACTGGTGTATTCAGGGTCTACTATACTTCACTTTTACTTATAAATGTGAAAGCTGTCAGATACTGCTTGGTTGCACTCTACACAGTACCATATTCTGTGCTATACTCTCTTGCAGCTTATTTAAGCATAGGCATGATCACTATACTGCACACCCATTTGTATACACTGTCGCATAATAGCGTTTGCATACCCATTTGTATTTGGTGTATTCTGTCGCATATTAGAGTCCTCCTTGGGCATCCCTGACTCAGGTGCTAGCTACTATTGCAGACCGCCTGACAGTCCGGGCAGTAATTCCCCCTATGGGGTTGCCTCAACAGGTACAAGCAGTACCGGTACCTCTATGGGTAGATGTCCTCTCTACTTCGGTACAGAGTCTAGCAGCTTTCTCTACAGCCTTTCAAAATATGTTGCAAGGTGTGAAGCCCCTACCCAGTAAACCTACCAAAATGTACTGTGTTGTCTTCTCAATCTACGCAACTTTCAGAATCTGAGATATCATCTGAGGCAGAAGACGCTGACGATCTCTCTGATACTGTTTCTCCCTCAGGGGAAGGAGATCATCAATCTAAAATGAATATACCTGCTTTGGTGTGAGCTGTCAGATCTATCCTTCAAATAGAAGATGATGAGACCCTACCCCAAATCAAAGCACCCACTATTTAAACGACAAAAATTGGCTTCAGCAGAGTTTCCTCTCAGCTAGCCAAACACATGGCAGCAGCTTGGCAGATGCCTGGTAAGAGGTTTCAGCTCCAAAAACGCCTGACCTATTGTTACCCTTATCTTGCAGCTCATTGCACAAAGTGGGAGGCTCCCCAGCAGTAGATTCCCATGTTACGCGATTGATTAAAAGCTCCACATTAGCTATCCCTACAGCTTCCTCATTAATTGACCCAATGGTTAGAATGATTGAGAGTGGCCTTAAATCTGTGTATTCCCTGTCAGGTGCCATTGCTCACCCAACCATGGCTATTGCCTGGGTGGTAAAAGCAATTGAGAGCTGGGCAGATGCCCTAGAAAAGTATTTCTCCCTAGAGGCCTCTAGGGATCAGATGTCTTATATACTGTAGCTCACATAAGAGATGCAGCTTCCTATATCAGAGAAGCGACCTTGGATGCTAGTCTCCTGGCCTCTAGAGCATCAGCTATGTCAGTGTCTGCCCGGCGCACTCTTTGGCTACGGTCATGGAAGGCGGATTCAGACTCTAAGAAGGCCTTAGAATCATTACCTTACACTGGTGAGATCCTGTTCGGCCCAGATCTAGACAAGATTGCAGCCACTTTGGCAGCATTAAAAACTGCTTTTCTGCCCTCAACAACTACTGCAAAGCCTCGGACAACGTCCTTCAGGTCCTTTCGTCCCCATGGAAAGCCTAAGGGCCGGTCCATTCCTCGGCAATCGGCTTCCACAAGGGCCGCCAAGCCTGGGACCAAGCAAGCCTGGGCCACCCGATATCCTGTTTCCAAAACTGAGGACAACCTTCTGCCTGACGGGATGGGCCTCCCCTGGGGGACCCCAGAGTAGGAGGCCGACCTCTTCAATTTGCTCAGTGCTGGTGTCAAACCACCACAGACGCTTGGATACAAGAAGTGATCTCTCACAGTTGCGCCCTCTCATTCCTAAGATGGCCACCCCACCAGTTTTTATACACAAGCCCTCCATCAGACCCAAGCAGGGCCCTGCTTATCCAGAAAGCCATTCACTCCTTGCTGCAAGCGGGGGTAATAGTTCCAGTTCCGCTATTGCAGCAAGGGAGCGGTTATTATTCTACCTTGTTTCTGGTGCAGAAACCATATGGGGCTTATCCTCAACCTCAAATCCCTGAACAAATTCATCAGGGTGATCAGATTTTGGATAGAAACCCTGTCCTCTATTGTACTAGCTATGGAGCCAGGGGACTTTATGGTATCTCTGGATATTCAGGACGCTTACCTACATGTACCTAAAATGCCCTCTCACCAGCGATAACTCTGGTTTGTTGTACTACAGCAACATTTCAAATTTCAGGCTCTGCCCTTTGGACTTTCTACAGCTCCACGGGTCTTTACCAAAATGATGGAGGTCATGGCAGCCCACCTGCATTGTCAGGGAGTCAGACTGCTTCCATACCTGGATGACCTTTTGCTCTTAGCACGCTCCCCAGAGGTTCTTCAATGCCATCTTAAGATAACCATTGCCTTCCTCAGAGACACAACTGGTTAATCAACTGGAAAAATTCCTCCCTGAACCCTTCACAAAGGATGGTCTATCTGGGGGCTCTTTTGAGAATCTTCCTGACACAGGACTTTCACCCCTTTCTCTCTGCGAGTTGCTGTTATCTATCGGCCACCTCAACAGTTTCTGGAACATTTTTCTGCCTGGCTCCCTCACTTCCCGTCCTCAGACATCTCCAACATCATTATGGGTGATTTCAATATCCCCATTGACAGTCCACAATCTCCTCATGCCTCCAGACTACTCTCTCTAACCTCCTCTCTTGGCTTCTCTCAATGGACTGACTCCGCTACTCATCAGTAGGGCCACTGCCTTGATCTTGTATTCACCTGACTATGCTCAGTTTCTGATTTCACTAATGCTCCTTTCCCTCTCTCAGATCACAACCTTATCATCTGCACACTCTCCTCCATTACATCAACGTCATTGAAATTCACCAAACCTAAAGCTAAAACCCGCAGAAATATAAATGCTATTAACTTTCAACCTCTCTACAATAACGACTCTCACCAATTTCTACATTCACTTCTCCTGAGACTGCTGCATCACACCTAAACCAGATTCTGGAAAAAGTTCTCAATGAAGTAGCTCCAGCTAGCCATCATCACACACCACTTAGAGTTAGACGTCAACCGTGGCATTCTAACTTAACAAGGCATCTACAAATACTCTCACGTAAAGTTGAACGTAATTGGCAACGTCTCATACTCCAACTGACTTCCTCACATATAAGACTATCTACAACTCTTATCGTACTGCTCTGGACACTGTCAAACAAACATATTTCAAATCTCTAATCTCTGCTCAAGCCTCTAATCCCAAGCAACTTTTTAATACATTTAAACTGCTTCTTACCCCTCTCTCACCTAAACCACCTGCTACTATCTGTGCACAAGATCTTGCTTCCTATTTTAGGGACAAGATTGATGAGATCCGAACTGAAATTATATTTCTTCCTCAGCTAGTGACCTGCTCCATTCCCTACATGAATCCTCTGGCACATTCTCTTCATTTGATCTCACAAATGAAGATGAAGTATCTTCCCTCTTCTCATCCTCCTACTCCATTATCTCTCCTCTAGATCCTATACCCTCACAAATCAGTAAAGCTCTGTCTCCTGTGCTTATCCCAACCCTAACTAAAATCTGTAATCTCTCTCTCTCTACTGGCAACTTTCCATCACTATTCAAGCATGCCGTGATTACTCCTATTCTGAAAAAACAAAATTCTGACCCTAACACTCTCTCAAATTACCGTCCTATCTCCTAGCTCCCATGCCCCTCCAAGCTACTTGAGAGACTTGTCTACACCCGCCTCACACACTTTCTTAACTCACACAACTTATTGGACCCACTTCAGTCCGGCTTCCGTTCCCAACACTCCACAGAGACAGCACTGACTATGGTAGTAAATGATCTGGTCACTGCCAAGGCTAATGGCCATTACTCACTCCTAATTCTTCTAGATCTCTCTGCTGCTTTTGACACTGTTGACCACTCTCTTCTCATACAAACACTACAATCCCTAGGTCTTAAGGACACAGCTCTTTCTTGGTTCTCTTCCTTCCTATCTGATCGCTCTTTTACTGTTCATTTTTCTGATTCTGCCTCGTCTTCGCTACCTCTATCAGTTGGAGTACCGCAAGGCTCTGTCTTAGGGCCTCTGTTATTCTCAATCTATACCTCCTCTCTTGGCAAACTAATCAGCTCTTTTGGATTTCAGTACCATCTGTATGTGGATGATACTCAAATCTACCTATCTTCCCCAGATTTATCACCATCTGTACTGGTCCGTGTCACTGAATGTCTTTCTGCAATTTCATCTTGGATGTCATCTCGCCACCTGAAACGTAATATTTCTAAAACAGAATTAATTATTTTTCCACCAGCCAATAACAGTTACCAACCTGATCTCTCTATCGCTGTTGATAACTCGACAATCCACCCTGCCCCACAAGCTCGCTGCCTTGGTGTCATCCTTGACTCTGAACTGTCCTTTGTTCCCCACATTCAATCTGTCTCAAAATCATTATACATACATCTAAAAACATATCCAAAATTCGACCATATCTCACACTAAACACTGCAAAAAGTCTAATCCATGTACTTATTATTTCCCACATTGACTATTGCAATAGCCTCCTTACTGGTCTTCCCAAAAACAGGCTATTGCCATTACAATCAATTATGAATGCAACTGCAAGGCTTATCTTCCTTGCCAAACGTTCATAGTCTGCTGCCCCACTCTGTCAGTCCCTCCATTGGTTGCCGGTTTTCTACCATATTCAATACAAAATACTCTTACTTACACATAAGGCTAATAACCAAACCACACCAACATACATCTCAAAATATCTCCCTACCCGACTTCTCTGCTCAGCACAAGTTCTGCGTCTCTCATCCCCACACATTACTTGCTCCCACTCACGGTTACAGGACTTTCTTCAGGCTGTACCCACTCTATGGAATGCCTTACCACGCACAATAGGACTTTCCTCTAGTCTCCAATCCTTAAAGGCGATCTCTGAAAACACCTTTTCAGCCAAGCTTATCAGATCCCAGAACCACCCACATAACCTTCATAGCTTCCATATCTAATTACATCCCCTTTCACAGTCCACACACAACCTCACACATCGTCCTTCTCTCACATCCTCATGACATTTGGCCGACATTCCTGTGTGAATGGATCACGCAGCCCACCAAAAAACTGTGCATTCTGGCTGGACCAAAATGCAATATATAGCACCTATCCTTGTGTATCAATGCCTAGTTACCTATAGATTGTAAGCTTGCGAGCAGGGCCCTCCTACCTATATAACTGTCTGTTATTACCAAGTTTTGTTCTATTAATGTTTACAATTGTAAAGCACAACGGAATATGCTGCGCTATATAAGAAACTGTTAATAAATAAAAAATAAATAAAATCATCTGATTCCACAGATGATGCTTCTGAATCCATATGCTGAACAGACCGATAAAAAGATAACTTTCGCTTAGGTGCCTTATTAACTACCGGTCTGCTTGCAACAGCTGACTGAGCCATACTCTGACTTGAGTGAGCATAAGCATCCATCCAGGAAGAATGTATAGAAGTTTCAAACATAGTATGATGTGGGTACCCCATACAAGGAGGCAGTATGGGAGTAGCCATACGATCCACAAACTGCTTCATAACTGGAGACAAGGACACTCAAGATGGCTCTTGTACATGGACTGGTATACCGGACTGGTGAGGTGGTTATTTATAACAGACAGTACACAAACCATCATTTATAAAGTCCTGAGAGGACAAGCCCACCAAACAGGCTTTACATGAAACCAGCACAGGGGCCTCCACCACCTGACTCCCTTTACTTTGTAAAATATCAATTATAAAAGGTAACAATGTATTGTGACAACCTTCACAAATAACAAATAAATATAAAGTATAAAGAAAAACCCCACACACCTGGAACCAGGGCCAGACTGGGACTAAAAATAGGCCCTGGCATTTAAACAGCAAAACAGGCCCACCTTGCGTCAGCATATGGCTCCTGGCATAGACTCCTCCCCTTACTATTCCTGACCCCTCCCCCTTCTTAATCTATACTCTTACATATATAATTAATATTAGAACAACTGACAAGTACACATCATTCTCTATTAAAATGCATACAACAGAGCACATCCTACAGGGAAGTCAAACAGTTGGTCTGGTGTTGGTTCTATTAAGCTGTGTACACACCTATAGATATATCTGTCCAATTTCTGTGGTGGGACAGGAAATCTGGGAATGTATGGGAGCAAATAACAATAGAAATTTGATCCCAGATGCTGGAAAATGGACCAGATTTTCTTTCCCACCAGAGAGATCGGACAGATATCTATAGATAAAGCTGGCACTTCACTGGTGTAGGTCATACACAAAGAAAGTGGAAGGCATTTTCCCAAGCCCTAGTTTAGCAGTTGTAGAAGATTAGATAGTGTCACTGTAGGATTTTTTTAGAGGAGGAACGCAGAGGATACATCTGTGCACACCAAAGCAGAACCGTAACTACACATTTTGACAAAAGAGCGTATGTACCGACATCTATAGGTGAAGCAGGGAAAGCGCCTGCGGTGTGGTCTTGCTGGAAAGGGGCGTAACCACCTAATTTTTCATGTTACGTCACACAGTAGTGTCTCTTTTTTACATTACGTCACACAGTAGTGCCCCATAGTCACGTTACGTCAGTGTAAATTTTGCACGTTATGTCGAACAATAGTTTCCCTTATTCACATACACAAACATGAATATTTGCAGATTATAATATTTCTATTTTATAATAATTAACAATATATTGTATACAATTAATATTAATACTACATGGATCTGCAGGTCTGAAATAGCAACATACTAAAAGGAATAGGGGGAGACAGGAAGAGAGGAGGAAAGGGGGAGCCAGGAGAAAAAGGAGGAATTTGGGCAGCTAGGGAGAGAGAAGGTTAGAGGGGACCCAACATAGGAGAATTAGAGAGCCAGGAGAGAGAGCGGAGGAATAGGAGGGACTGGGGTAGAGAGAGAGAGAGAATATGGAGAGCCAGGAGAGACATAGGAGAAATATGGGGAGTGGGAAGAGAGAGAGAGAAGAAATAGGGAGAGCCAGGAGAGAAAGAGAAGGTATAGGTTAGCCCGAGAGAGAGCAGAAATAGGGAGAGCCGCGAGAGACAGTGAAGAAACTGGTTGAGCCGAGAGAAAGAGAGGATGAATTGGGGAAGCTAGAGAGACATAGGATGAGCTGGGAGAAAGAAGGAATAGGGGAAGTCGGGAGAAAGAGAGAAGAAATTGGGGAGGCCGGGAAACACATAGGAGAAGGGAGCTGGGAGAAAGTAGGAAGGAATAGGGAAAGATGAGAGCGAGGAGGAATAGGGGGAGAGAGAGAGAATGAATACGGGGAGACGGGAGAGACAGGAGAAATAGGGGGAGTTGGGAGAGAGAGAGAGAAGGAACGGGGAGCTAGGAGAGAGAGAGAAGGAATAGGGGGAGCCAGGAGAGACATAGGAGATGAAGGGGAACCTGGGAGAGAGAAGAGGAATAGGGGAAGACGGGAGAGACATAGGAGAATAAGGGGAGGCTGGGAGAGAGAGAGAAAAAGAGTGGAGGAATAGGAGAAGCTGGGAGAGACATGGGAGAAATAGGGGGAGCTGGGAGAGAGGAATAGGGGGAGCTGGGAGAGAGAAGAAATAGGGGAACCTGGGAGAGAGAAGAGGAATACGGGGAGACGGGAGAGACATAGGAGAAAGAGGGGAAGCTGGGAGAGAGAGAGAAGGAATGGGGAAAGCCGGGAGAGACATAGGAGAAAGAGGGGAAGCTGGGAGAGAGAGGATGAATAGGGGGAGATGGGAGAGACATAGGATAAAGAGGGGAAGCTGGGGGAGAGAGAGAGAGAGCAAGGAGGAATAGGAGAAGGAGGGAGAGGTATAGGAGAAATAGGGGGAGCTGGGAGAGAGCGAAGGAATAGGGGGAGCTGGGAGAGACATAGGAGAAAGAGGGGATGCTGGGAGAGAGGGTAGGAATAGGGGGAGACAGGAGAGACATAGGAGAAATAGGGGGAGCTGGGAGAGAGAGAGAAGAAATTGGGGAAGCCAGGACTAATAGGAGAAAGAGGGAGAGCTGGGAGAGAGAGAGAAGAAATTGGGGAAACCAGGACTAATAGGAGAAAGAGGGAGAGCTGGGAGAGAGAAGAAATTGGGGAAGCCAGGACTAATAGGAGAAAGAGGGAGAGCTGGGAGAGAGAAGAAATTGGGGAAGCCAGGACTAATAGGAGAAAGAGGGAGAGCTGGGAGAGAGAGAGAAGAAATTGGGGAAGCCGGGAGAGACTTAGGAGAAAGAAGGGAAGCTGGGAGAGAGAGGAGGAATAGGGGGAGACAGGAGAGACATAGGAGAAATAGGGGGAGCTGGGAGAGAGAGAGAAGGAATAGGGGAAGCCGGGAGAGACAGGAGAAAGAGGAGGAATAGGGGGAGAATGGAGACAGGAGAAATAAGGGCAGGCAGCAGAGTTTAGGAATAGGGGGAGATGAGAGGGGAATAGGGGGAAACAGAAAAGAGAGGGAAGAAATAAGTGGAGATGGAAGAGAGAGTAAGAGGAGGAATAAGGTGAGATGAGAGAGACAGAAGGAAATTAATGGCGGCGATGGCAGAGAGACATACCTCATGTAGTTTTGAAGTGTGAAGTAGTGTCCTGCTGCAGTGCCCGGGTTTCATTATCAGCATTAGAACCCGGAATTCGGCTCCTCTGAATGGCATGTATTCTGCCTCAGTTCCTCGTGTGGTTCCACCTCCCGGGCAGCAGACTGTCTGGATAGCGCTCCCCCCGCCCAGTTTCCCACTGCTCCCATTGCCATGGCGCTTGGTCGTGGCATTGCGCAATGACGTCATGACGCAGTCGCTCATGACGCGGCCGTGCATTCCTGAAATCTGTTTGCTGAGGAAGGCGCTGCCCGGGAGGTTGTACTGCCGGGTAAGCCTGTGCTCAGCCAAAGCGGCCCATTTGGCCATCGGCCCTTCTAGCATTTGCCAGAAGTGCCCGATGGCCAGTCAGAAATAAAAGGCAGTATAAACACAGCAGCTAGCAGTCACATACAATGCATATGTAAATATAGTTGCACTGGGCTCTGAATCAACTACTCAAAACAAGATGCTTTGTAGGATATAGAGCACCATATACCTGGCCCATGAGAGAGGTATACAGGGAGACTGTCCCAAAACCTCCTGAGACTAACAGCTACAGCAGCGCACAGATAGTGGACTGTGAGCATCTCATATACACAAGGCGGGTAGGAGGAGCGACACAGGCATGCAAAAACCTTTGAAGGGACTGCTTCTTTGTCGGGGGAGAAGCACCTACCTCCCCTAAGCTGCACCAACTGACCGGGTATGCTGGCCTCGTGGCAGCAGAAGCGTCTGCTGCCGATCACCGGCATCAGACAATTAGGTTCCGGTGGTCTAGTGAGGACGCGGACGATCTGGGCCCTGACTGCAGCGGCTTCTGGTGCGTCTCCTGCGCCGGAAGCAAGGACTGCTGCGCGTGATTCCCCGTGAGCGAGGAATCTTCTTACCGGATATCTCCATGCAGCAGTTGCAGTCCGGGTCCCAGCATGGCTGCTAGCAAGCTCAGCCGAGACACGCTGAAATCAGCATTTTTGTTACTGGTGTTGCGGCCCAGTGGAGATAGACTGAGTCACAGTACGTGCGTCTTAATTCAGATGCTCAGTACTGCCAACCCAAAAACATAGAAAAATAAAACATAAAAATAAAAGCTTAGGACTGCCTGAGCAGTCCCGTTACAAAGGTGCGTCTGAATCCTGCCGCACCAAATGAACAACTGAAGGCCTCTGGCTAGGGGAAGGGTATATATGGAGGACCCGAGGCATCCTGGGAACTGAAAGCTTTAACTGTTTGGAGCCTGGATCTCTCCAACCACATTACCCCATGGTATCCCTGTGGATCCCTATGGACCCTGAAGAAGAAAAAAAGGCTTTTCCTGGAACAGTTAGCAACCTGGCAAGGAAGCCATCCTGAGACTGCATATATGAGTGTCTGAGTGCTGGGTTGTTCTGTCACATTCATGTCTGCCTCCCCTCCACCAACTACTCCTTGACATACCCCATCTACAGCAAGTTATTCCACACATGCCCACCTCACAAGCCTCTAGCTTCTCCTTAACATGCCCCCGCCACAACTGTGGTGTGGGGGTGCAGCTGGCCACCATTCCAGGAAACAGGGCCCGGCCAGTCTGCAGTAAACTTCAGCTACCTAAGCCTGGCCAAATGAACAACCATTGCGACCATCATTCATGATGGTTGCGATGGTGATCCCAGGCTGGTACATCAGTCACAGCGCTGGGATCGCAGATGCAGCAAGGAAGTGTCAGTTTCCTACAGACATCTCCTGCTGCATTTGAGATGGACGGAATTGCACAGTCGCCTGTGTGCAGCTCTGCAATTCTGTCCATCTCTGAATAGGGCCCAAAATTCGTACAATTGAATATATCTGTACAGGTCAGACGGAGAAGCTTCTGCATAAGGTTTTCAGCTGAATTGAGGTGTGTAGGCCATTCCAAGACTTAAATTTCCCTTTTTTGAAGGCATATCTTAGTTGACTTGGATGTATGCTTGGGACCATTATATTGGAAGATGAAATTTCTCTTCATGTTGAGCTTTTACAGACGTTGGAAGATTGCATTGTGCTCTCTCTCTTAAATTGGTTCTCATAAGCAGGGCTCCTGTTTATACTTTGTCTCACGTTTCCACCTCCTTTGTCAACCTAGGGTCTCATTCAGTGATATACGCTAACCCAATGGTTAGCATACATCTCCGATGGTGGGAGGGCTATGTGTGTGCAGCCATCCATCTACTAGTTCACTCAAATTCTCTGCATGCCGCAGCCTGATTGACATGCTTCGGCATTTGGGGGTGAAGCGGGGGCATTCCTGGAAATGGGGGGCATGTTCCGAGAGAGATGAAGCCAGGTGGATGCAGATTTACTGGCCTCGCAAGCTGCCAAGAACTGCCAGGCTGATTAAGTCTCAGCTTATGCAGCCTGGCAAAAAGGAGCAAGCATCACTACCAATGGTCATCGTGGTAATTCCAGGCAGCGTCTACGGATGATGCACTCGGTTGGCAGGTGCAGCAAGCAGCTTTCTATTTCATACAAATACCTACTGCTGCATTTCAGTTGGACGGTATTGCACAGCCACATTCTTGCGCCTGTGCAATACTGTCCATCTCTAAGCAGGCCCCTAGTCTGTATATGTTCTAATTTTTTTCCACTAATGGAACTCCCTCCCTCTCCCTATTAAACTTCCCACCTCTCTGAAAAGCTTCAAATGGGCTCTCTAAACTTATTTATCAAAGCCTACAAGATCTCATCCCAAGCCACTGTTATTCCTTGCACACTGCTTCACCCTTCTGTATTGCCCATGTCCGTCTGCCCCTCCCCTACAGGTTGTAAGATCTCATGAGCAGGGCCCTCTTCCCTTGTAGAACTTCCTTTCCATATTTATACCATCACCTCCCCCTTCTTGCTTACAGTGGCTCTGACCCCAACTGCTGCACCCATCAACTAGGGTGGTGCCAGACAATGCACTCTTACATCCCTGCATTCCTTTAAGATTTTGTATGAAAGTGTATCCCTAAGCAGTAGCTAAAAATAAAAATGACAACATCTGCATTAGCAATAGGAAATTTTACTTTTTACAAAAAATACATATATTAAAAAGGCAAATAAGAATGGCATGGAAGAAATTTTTTGTACAAAAGCAGGTTTTGCAGGAAAGCTAATAACAGCAATGAATTTAACATAACTCATTTAATTTGCATATTTGACAATTAGAAGATAAATGTTGATAACGCATTAAAATAATAAATAAGTATCAACTACTTTAGAGGATGCTAAAATATGCAAAAAAGACTGTTGCTGCATATGCCAAAGAAATTCCAGCTTTCTCCAGGCAAATAATGCATATATTTTACCGAAGTTTCAGTCTGTATAGATAAACAAAAAATTTGAATTAAACAAAGGTCATTAAAATAAAAATAAAGAAATATAAAAAACTCTTTCTACTGTAGATATTTGGGAAGGTGCTAGTACAAGCATAAGGTAAGTACGGTTTGACTTATGCACAGATAAAAAGGTAGGCTAAAGTTGGCTCCATTAATATCCAGCACTATTCTGTTGTCCAGCACTAAGGAAGATCTTGGAGTACATCTTTTAAACTGCAAATAAAAGTCAGAGTAATCTATGCCCTAGTAATCCAACTGTAGCATAGAACACTAGCTCATTCTTCTTGGACAGTCTTCCCAAAGTTATATCTTATTGCATCACTGAGCTTGCAGTGCCTGAGCCATGTGAAGGTTTGCTGCTTGTAGAATTGGTGGCTGCATGTTTCCCTGCTGCAGTAGTGGCCAAGCATCTGGACCTTGGTGGTTCTGTAGAAGGCGGTAAAGCTGCTTGAGGTGGGCAACAATGTTGTCTTTGATATCAGGAACAGAAATTTGCAAGCGAACGCTTCCACTTTCAAAGGAACGAGTGACATCTCCAGAAAACATCTCAAGAATCATCCGAGCCACCACTGGAATGATCTGTGAACAAAAGGATTATATTTTTCAAAATGTGACAAGTGTCATCGCAGAGGAAATTAAAAACAGATAAAAATAATAATATTCATTATAAAAAGGCAACTGGAGACTTAGAAGGAAAAGATTCATACGACATAGCTAAAATAGAATGTATAGTTCTTGATCACTAAATGTATTTAGTTCTTCACAGTGGCTCACCACAGCCCCTGGCAGCCTGGACTAATTTATAGACCCCAGCTACAGGGGCATTCCCCTTCCAACACTAGAGGCCAGTGGACTAAAGTTTGTATTGTTTAGTGCTGCGCACCACATGTGGCATCATAACGTCACTCCGTTGAGAAGCAGAGAGGAGCAGTGGTGTGAGGACCAGCTGCCCAGCAGCCGGAAGATGCAGATATAAGGTAAGTGACAGTGGGCTGGAGCCGGAGGGATTTAGGGTACTGGAGAGACACTGGGGGGGTTGGAGCGAAGGCGACACAAGGGGGGCTGGAGTGACAAAAGGAGGCTGGAGCTAGAAAGAAAAATGGGAGCTGGAGAGAAACTGGAGAACTAAACAGACAAAAGGAATCTGGATAGACACTGGGGAGATAATAGGGGGCTGGTGAGATCAAAGGATGCTGGAACTGGAGAGATCGGGGGTTAGGGTGAGGCTGGAGAGGCACAGGGAAATGAGTAGAAGGAAAGGCTCAGGGACAGTAATCTTCATTAAGACACTAATTCTAAGGAAACCATATTACTGATATAAATGTTATACCAAATTAGCAAATACAATTTAAGAATATAAAACAGTATGAACAGGGAAGTTCACACTGAGCTCTGCCCCAAAACTCCTGTAAATATGTATTATCTACTTGAATCTCTGTTATATGATAGTCACCATCTGCCTAAGGAAGGATCAATTTCTTCAGAGGTTCCCCTTTGCAGAGAAACCACCATACAGGTGAGGAAGACTCTCAAACGACCTGTACCTGCCTAGGACCCGAAGATCATCTCAGAAACAGGATTTATGTTGCCGGCCCTGCCGATTCATAACTGCCGCTATTGAAGCTCAGCTTTGATAGGGCAGCATTCAGTGCTTCTGCACATACTAATTGTATAGTATGAGTGAAATGGTCAAGGGGGAGCTGCTGCATGTGCCCAGCGGCTCCAGCAACAACACAGGAGATAAGGGGCGGTTGGCACTGGTGCTCTGACTGTCACACTGTCAGCAAAAGCTACATAATCTAGTTATATATTGTAACAAAAGCACTTGTTAGGTTATACAAGAGAGATATGTTGGTCCCAGGTTCCTTACTTATATGCATTAAAACCCCAGGAAAATGTCTGATTACAAAACAGACTTGATAGATTTTGGGCTTTAGTAAAAGCCAGATACCCTGAAGCTGGGTACACACGTAAAGATTATCTGTCCAACCAGCCAACTAGTTGATTGGTTGGAATGAAAATCTGGTAAGGTATGAAAGCAAATGACAATCAGCAATTTGCTCCCAAATGCCAGAAAATGGACAAAAACTGTTGTTTGAACAAATTGTTTAGACCAAACATTTAACAAACTTGTCTGAACGACCATTTTCATCAGTTTTCTGGCATTTAGGAGCAAATTGCTGTTCATCATTTACTCCCATACCTTACCAGATTTTCATTCCAACCAATCAACTAGCTGGCTGGTTGGACAGAAAATCTTTAGATGTGTGGCCAGCTTAAGGGTTCCTAGGGCTATGGATGGCGAGTGAGGGCGGGCTCTATCCATTAGGCCCATCTTGAGTCTTCAGCCTGAGAACATGCTAATTAGTACTTGCACCTGTGGCTGATAAAGGTGTGTCAGGGATTTTTCTAGGGGTCTCACTACCTGGGGAAACAGCCTGTACAAGCTTCTTAAGAGACATTGGGGTAGATGTATGAAGTCTAGAAGCGGTATCAGCGCACGTTATATGTTCGCTGATACCGCTTCTTCCCGATGTATGATCGGGGGTCTGGGCAGTAAATGACAGGAGCGCTATGCGCATCTGTCATTATCGGCGCTGCTATCTACATGACCGTTCGGTCGGCTGTAGCTGTCGTTATCGACAGCTACAGCCTGGCGCTAGCCTATCCCCACAGCAGGGACAGCGCTGTTCCTGCTGCCAGCTCCAGGCTGCACGCGGGGATCTCGCGATACTTGCGAGATCCCACGCATGCTCAGTGGAGCCGGCCGGGACAGAGACACAGCGCATCAGCACTAGGCTGA
The DNA here is from genome assembly GCA_031769625.1 of Taudactylus pleione. Classification (NCBI taxonomy): domain Eukaryota; kingdom Metazoa; phylum Chordata; class Amphibia; order Anura; family Myobatrachidae; genus Taudactylus; species Taudactylus pleione. The sequence continues at coordinate 9,886,581 of JAUIMM010000171.1, read as the reverse complement.
TGCGCTGCTGTCTCTAGCGGGTAGCGCCGGAGGGGGAGTTAACGCTCCCACCCGCCTGCCGATGAGATGTTCTTACATCTCATCGGTAGTGCTTCCTACTTCGCCTCGGTAAAGAGGCAAAGCAGGAAGCGTTATAGCGGCACTTAACGTGCCGCTTTCATACATCTACCCCATTGTGATGTACTGACCGTGAGAACTGTGCATATGTCTATGTTTGTGGTAGGGGCATTAGGTCTTACCACAGTTAAGAGAGGGATCCTATTTGTGTAGTTAGAACCCAGACAGGTTAGGATTGTGTTTTTTTGATCTATTTTTACTGCACAATAAACTAGATTCAGCTACTTACACCGTGGACTGGTGTGATGTTTAATGACTGCTGTGTGTCTGGAAGTGCCCATCTACCCCAGGAGAGGTCACCCCTAACTTGATCGCCTCACAATATCTATATCTATCTATACACACACACACACACACACAGGTTGAGCCGAAATACGGAATATTTTTAGCATAACAGATAGTGAAACCTTTGCTTTTTGATGGTTCAATGTACACAAACTTTGTTTAAGGCACAAAATTAAAAATATTGTATAAAATTACCTGCAGGCCGTGTGTACAGTATAAGTTGTATATAAAACAAATGCATTCCACAGATATTTCATTATGGTATGCAAATATTCCAAAATACGGAATATTCCAATATCCAAAATAACCCTGGTCCCAAGCATTTTGGATATGAGAGACTCAACCTGTCTACACAAACACACACACACACTTTGAGATTATATAGATATACACAGAGCCAGCACACCACAGAATACAATAACACTTGCCTAGGTGCCCTCAGTAGTAGTAGAAATAGTAGATACTATACATGAATGTAAAGAAGCAAAGGCACTCACAGAACTTATGACCAGAAGAATAACACTACACAAGGGTAGTTCTGTTCAAACGTTTCAGTTGATAGACTGTGTTCTTGACAAAAGTCTATCAACTGAAACGTTTGAACAGAACTACCCTAGTGTAGTATTATTCTTCTGGTCATAAGTCCTGTGAGTGCCTTTGCTTCTTTACATCACACACACACACACTTAGAAGAAACTAAAATGCTTTTTCTCAGGGGAGCGCCTAATTTTTCAATTTAATATAGTCCACTTTTCACTAATTATTTTCTATAAATATGATGAGAGTTTGACAATTCTTAATCTTGAATAATCTTTGGAACCGAAAGATACCCCTAAAAAAGTAATATATCGACGAAAAGCGTTTGACGATACGGTTGTTCAAAATAAACCTGATTGGTTGATAACAAGCTAGCCCATGTGAAGGCAAAAACATAAGCAAAATCTTTGTTAGGTAAAACCCCTGTTATGAAATGGTGAATTTTGTATTATGTGAGAAAAGTTTTTTCAATGGTTTTATTGACAATCAAACTGTTTTTTAATTGTATATGGAATATTAAAATATTATTGGGTGTACTCGGGAAAGTATATATTGTATCTGGGAAAGCGATACAAGATTAAGAATTGACAAACTCATCATATTTCTAAAAATAATAAGTAGTGAAAAGTGGACTATATTAAATTGAAAAATTAGGCGCTCCGCAGAAAAAAAATTATAATTTTTGTTCTTTAAATTCAATTCATTCTGGTCCTACTGGCGAAGGACCTATTTTGGGGAAGAGCAGCCCACTATTTTTAAGAAATCTGATATATTGACAGCAATAATATTATTGATATACAGTGCATATAGCGCATTAAAGGTCATTTATAATGATAGATAGATATCGATCTATCTATCCAAGACAAAAAAGGGGGCAGATAGTGTAGTATGTTAAAAGCAAAATGGTTTTGTTAGGATAAAATCACATGTACATCTGAGGATATTAGAAGCTGGTTCCTGGTTTGAAAATAGCGGCACGTGCTTTCTATTAACAGGCTTGTTTGCTCCTGATAATGCCTGTTTTGTAGTGGCATTAGCATAGTCAGACGTAACTACAGCAAAAGACACAAGGAAGGCCTCCGACTTCGAATCAGGCCCTAGGAGGAGGGAGTATTCTGTCCCCCTCCACAGACTGCGCACCTATTAAGGCTGCTTCCAGACATTTCCCGGGCTGATTTTCCATCTTAGGAAGACACAGACGGATGTGCCTATTGTCACTGCTGAGAAACAGTTCAGTACACAACATATATGTTTCTACTCATGGGCATTATAATGCTGGGCATACGCTGCCAGATAAAATGCCTGTAAGACCAACAGACATTTTATATGGCAGCCTGACACCCACCAGCAGATATAACGGGCATACACAGATATCTCACATTGTATCGGCCTCGATATCTGTGCTCCTCCCCTGGGGAGGAGACATTTCTCCTTCTCTCCCTTTGAAGGAACAGGAAATTGCTGTCAGTCGGCCATGGCTGGGCATACACTGTCCAATGCAGCTGACATTTAACTTACAAAATATCACATCGGACGGGCATGGTGTCTCCAACAACGAGTGCTTATAAATACGTAATAGGCATATTCACTCTGCAATTAACTTTTAGCAAAAGCTCAACAGTCCACAGTTGCCATTTGCTGTAATTTTTGGTCAAGGCTGCTAGCTTCAAAAGTTTTTGGCAGAAAAATTAATATTTCAGCGCTTCTACATATATGGTGGGCAAAGTTCCAGACCGTAAGGGACAGTGTAATACTCAGGTGTTAAAAAGTACAATTCCCAGCAACCTAGGGCTGTTAGGAAATTAATTACAGCCTGACAAAAATCAAAGCTAGAGAGTCAATGGGAACCTGTTGTCAGTTTAGAAGTCCTAATGCCACCCAGAGAAACAGAGACTGCACAGAACTTGGTCACTGAAGCTGTTGAGAAAGACCAAACACACAGAGGGGGTCATTCAGAGTCGGTCGCAAGCGCTGAGCGCTCGCAACCGACTCGATGTTGCCCCACTGGGCATGCGCACGACAGAGCCGGCTCCATCGTGCACATGCGCGAGACCCGGTTAGCGATGGACGCTCCGTCGCTAGGGGTCTCCCAGCAGGCGGGTCGAGCTGTCGATGGTGAGTGACAGCTTGCCCCGTTTGGGAGGCGGGCAGGGGGCGTGCCTACCCAAACTGAGGTGTTCCCGCCGGAACGCTTGCCGTTTGGGGGCGGCCCCACTGACATCATTGCTGATGTCAGTGGGGAGCTTCCTGATCGATCAGAGCAGGGAGCTCCCTGGGGCTTACAAGTGCCCAGACCCAACCTTAGGGTCTGGTCGTAAGCCCCGATGGTCGCGAGGGACTTGACTATCGCGACCATCACCCATGTCGGTCGCTAGAGCTGTGGGTGTTAATCCACAGCTTAGCGATCGACAAGGAGGTGGTCGTTCAGGATGCAAGCGGCCGCCCTGATTCAGAGCGACCGCTTGCAACTAACGACCACCTCTGAATGAGGTCCAGAGTACTTTGAATGTGAGATCTTGCCACCAGTCAACACAATAGACTTTACCACTCTTCGGGGCATAGTTATCACAATCCGCATCGCCCAAATTCGCAATGTGATATTTGAATACATTGCAAGGACGTATGTATCAAATATCACACGCAGGGATAGAGCAGTGAAAGCGCTGTCCCAGAGAATTATCTCTGCACTGTTCTCAGGGTAATTTTTGCAAAAAATACTCAGTGTGACTGCACATGCACCGCCGCCGGCTACCGCTACACTTTGCACATACTGCCTGCCAATACAGGAACTTTACTCACATCAGACAGATATAGGTATCATTGTTCTTATTATCAGTGTTTTATGCATTTTCAAAAGTGCCCACCTCGCAGATACATAAAAGACAGCACTGCTCTAGCTTGACACAGGTTGTAAGTAGCTATTAAATTTCAATCATATCATTATCACTGCATTGTTGCCTGTCCATGTCTATTAGTATTGCATTAATATACGAGGTCTATGCTTTTATGCATTTTACAGTGAACTCTATTCAGTCGTTACTCCATTTTGACATATGGGCTGTATTAGGAAACTTGCATCCTATCCTAAGTGTTTGCTTTTGCTACACTTAAATCACAACATCTTATACTACTCAATACCATTTCCATATTGATTGTTACAAAAAATAATTTAAATGTACCACTGACCAATCAAAGGCTGTCAGGCCATATGTTATAGTGCCTTTAGCCTTATTATACATGCCAAGTGTTTAATCTGTTTTAAGTGGGTAGGTGAGCTTTGTGTTCCTGCAAGTGCTTTTTAGGTAGTAAGGCATAGATTTCCTATGTGTTATGAGGAAAACCCAGTGCAGGTAAAATAAGACTAATTATGATGTTACGCACCCATCTTTGCACGGTGTACAGTGTGTCACGCATGTAACCTCATCAAATCTCTTACCCATATAAACAGATAACAAAAAATTTAAAAAAAGATAGCTGGACATCTAGGATGATATAGCTAGAAAGCCACTTTAAATGCCTAGCAGCATTCCGGCTTCCAGTTTTAACTTCAATTTTTTGTGTGTCAAATGTACAGTTTTTACAGCAAAGTCTAAGTAATTCACCTGAACAATTATCAGTTTCCTCTCCTTTGGTTTACCATCAGGCCACTCCTCTCCGAAGCAAAGGTAGATTTCATAGGGAGGCTGTTTGGTTCCACTCCCCCTCTGATGGGAAATCAACTCTGTTAAGAAAAAAACACAAATATAGATGAAAGGGTCTCTGGGAGAAAGGACACCTGCTATGATGTATATTGGCAAAGCATGTTCAGTACTTAAGGTGCATGTTCCAAATGCATAGACAAATGTGAATTTTCAGCATTCATGCAGTAATCTACAGTTTGTATGAGTTTACACTTACTTAGTGTGCTGTGTACAACTCAAGAAATGTGATGCAACTATGTACTTTAATATAAGCATGTAAGAATTTCAAGTATTTATATTTATGAACTATGCGTGACAATTATTGTGATATAGTTCAAATAAAATGGATACACAAAATTAGACATACAGCTAATTACAATAAAATGATCTTTACATTAGTGAAAATAAAACTCACCACTTAAAAAGGTTTCCAGACAGAATAGTTTCACCCTCTTCTGCCTTTCAATCAGATTTGGTGTATTTGGACAGGGGGAAGATGGCCCTGTCCAGTACACCTTGCATTGGCACAACCTGATGGCATAGATGGCATGCCCGCTGACTTCTAGGATAAGACCCCTGTCCATGACATCTAGGAGGCGGCTAGTGTACAATTTCTGCCTTTCGTTACCAATTGGCTCTGGACCAGGGAATCGAACCTGCTCAAGGCTGATAGGACCAAACAGCTCTTCTTGATTAGGCATTGGACCTAGGTCTCCATAGAAAAGTCGGCAACCTTGAGGGTTGCTGACTGTGTTAGTTGGGCCCATCTCTTTCCCTCTGTACAGAAACTGGATCTCCAAATCAGTCACTGCAAAATAAAAAACACATTCTAATAGGAACTGAGATACTAGATTGTTAAAATAAAGGCTATACTAAGAATGTCATCCATTGTGCTGCTATATGCATTTTTTACAGTAAAGGAAAGCTTTTTTTTGTACAATATGTTACTTCAACCGCCTTTTCTCTTTCTAGAGCTAACCTGCAAAGTACATGTAGGGCAGTCTGCCCAACAGAGGTCTCCTAAAAGGAGGTGGCTTCTTTGAATTAACTGTTTTGTATTACAACTGGTTTACTCTCAGTGTTTTATTTAGATCACATAGATATTGTATTAACATGGTTAAATATTCTGAGCACTTACAATATTTTCAATGGATATAAAATATATTTTCACACTTTTAGATCACATGTAGATAGTTTGTGCAGTTTCTAATTCATGCACAAGATTTACTCACTTGGTAGGGAGCTGATCCACAACTCAGGAGAGCTGAAAAACTCAGCAGGGCCTGGGGTCTGAGGGACCTCCATGTCTTGTGGCTCAGATTTTGGCCAGGTCTCTTCTGGAGAACAGCTACCTAGACTGGCTGGGCCCATGGGAGAATCTGAGAAGTTAAATTTAGATTTTTAAATTGCATGCAAGAATAGATTTTTATATGCATTTAAAATCATTGCAATATATATTAATACACACACACAAAGAACATTTTTATGTATTCATTTCTATGGCAGAAATCCCATGTGTCTGGAGCTCCTTTTATGCTTTTACCCAAGGCTAATGCAGACAATAAGAACAAGGGGACGGAATGGAGTTTGTAGTATTATACCTGTTGACATGCATTTAACTACTGTTAAAATTATTAGCAAATTAGCTGTTATTAATTCCAGTGGATATGATGCCCAGGGCTGTAGCTAGGGTGGTGCGATCTGTGCCATGCCATGGCAAAGGGCACCGCATTGCTGGGTGTACTGTTTGGGCCTGTCAATTTTCCTGTTTATTATCATTCTCATTTGTAGCTTCCTCTTCTTTTAACCCCAGCAACTCCTGGCTGCCCCTCTCTCTTCCCTGGCCCTTCCCCATTAGGCCATTGCCCTTTTTCAGGTGCCCCGTCTTATGTCCCTATTTAAAAAATGTGTGGGGGGGGGGGCAATACCATCTCTGGCACAGGGCACCAAAAAGTCTAGTTACGGCTCTGATGATGCCTAATATCTTTATGTAAACAATCACATGATGATTGGAGGACACCAAAATATATTCAGTATCTATACATATCTGTTTAAGTCAGATTACTTTCAGGTCACCTGGACTCTAGTTTAGCATAATTGATAAACAAAATACTTGGATTTTTTTGGAAACTGAAAATCTAACTTTACCTTTTAATTATTAAGAAAACTGGTGACATTAACAAGTAATATTAAATAGCTTCTTTCAATACATACGATTTAGTTTCAGAAGCAATTACAGTGCATGTTGAAGGCCAACACAGGTTACATATTTCTGACATAAGCAACATCATTCCTAAACCTTGAAAGACTGGCTGGACAACATTACTAAACTGTGTTGGTGTCCAAAGCTTATAACGAGCAAATAGGTTCAGTGTTTTACAAAGACAAAGCTTTGTTTAACGGAAATAAAATTTAAAAAATAAACACACCAGAAAATAGTCATCATTTGTGCAAATTGTATTTATCTTAAATTTTTGCATAAAGATTTTTCTGATTTTGAAGTACAGTATGCTGAAGGAACAAGAGGAGGTCTGAACCTCGGCCAGGACCGCCACTTCTATGAGTGCATTCGTGAGTGGAAAGGTTGGGATGCCTGTTCCACTGTTGAATTTTTAATACTAGAAGAAAGTCAGTGGCAAATTACTGTTACACTGCAGGACTCCTACTGGGCTGCACACAAATACACACAAGAGGAAAACCTACAGTGATTTAATACCTCAAAATCAAACGTGCATTTGCATGCATACCCACCAAGCTCAAGTGGTTGCCCCTCCCCATTGCTATGGAGTAAACATTTTACTCCAACATGGCTTACCACTGAAACCCTGCACTGGTTGAGATGGGGCAGGGATAGATTAGATAGACAGAGGTCAGTAGGATTAAAAAAAAAAAAAAAGAGAGTTTATTGTTTTTTGATTAAGTTAATTTCCAAAAGGAGAAAGTAGTTAAAGTTTAAACGTAGAACATTGCCCAAATTAGGGAGATTACAATTGTGAATTAAATTTACAAATATACTGACACAAACCATTGATTGTTAATCCATTGAAAGGCTCCTGTATTGGGACATGAAGTTGAGATTGGTTTATATCATCTTCTTCATATTCATCATCATCCCATCGAGATGAGCCAGTAGAACCTGCAAGCAAATAGGCGCATTATAAATGGCAACAGGACTGCCCAAATGGCATATCAATTAAAAAACATTTTTATAAGAGACTGAACTGTGACATAAAATCATATCTGGCAACAATTCGTAATATCCAGAGAACGCTAGGAGTCTTTGTTTGACACAATCAAGAAATCTTTGAAAAAGGCCTCAGTATCTAGATATACATCTATAGTATGAGCCACATAAAAAAAAAAAAAATAAATCTTATTCCCTTATCTGGAATAACCCTGCGTACATACAGTATCTCTAGGCTAATTTGCAGAGTTCCTAGTCTAAAGGACTTAGGCCCTCATTCAGAGCCACTCGCTATTTACGGTCGTTCGTTCTAAAACAAGGGTGTGGCTATTCAAATGAACCGTTCGCTGTTTGCGGTCTGTTCACGCCTCTATGTCTGAATGAGCGAACAAAACTTGCGTTCGTTTTTTGGAAAAATACGCCCCCTGGCCGCTCGCATCCTACGTCATGTCCGTTATTTATTAGATTAATCGAGTACATCGACAAGGGTATGAACTGCTCGCTATTCTTGGGGTTGGTGTTTGCTACCACAATTTTGCGAGCAGTTCTGACTATAAAATAACCCAGTGACGTGGTCAATGACGCTGCTGTTTTAAATATGCACACCAATAAAACGCCCGTTTTGACCTTTAAGCACGCCTGCGTTCTGATTTCCACTCCCCATTTTCAAGCACCTTCCCCTGTTACCACCCACATACGCCTCTTTCTGTCACTCAAAATAGCAGGCATTCGCTATTTTGCGAGCACATGAATTTCGGCCACACTGACTGGTTAGCGCATGCGTATAACGATCCGTACGCATGCGCAGTTGGGCTAACATCGCTCGGAACGAACGAGCGGCCGCTTACGAGCGGCTCTGAATCAGGCCCTTAGTCAGGTAAATTGCATTCATATGTTTCTCAGATATGATGGGAAAAAAAAACCTAGCACCTTTCCATAAATGGGCATGGATGATCGGCAATCTGTCAGGGTCAAATTTATGTTAAAAATCCCCACATTGACGGTCCTAATCATTATGAGGTCGGGATCAGCAACTCCTGGAAATCCAACATGTTGTATTTCCCCAATACCCCGACCCAGTCATCTGGGGATCGGGGAATTGCAACAATCTGTCACAGATATAAGGGAGCTATAAGCCAACAATATGAATAGCACACCCAGAATCTATGGTTTTCCCATTACCCGATTAAGACAAGAGGTAATTATAAGCATGTAATGTGCTCATTATACAGGTTTTCCTCATATCTCCTAATAAACTGAACTAAAAAGGCACTCCTAACAGTATGAGGCTGTACACTGTTTCTTGTAACATTTCACTTTCATCTCCTTTGTTCCAACAGGAGGAAAGTAATCATCTGTCCTGCTAAGGCAGTTCAGTTAACATAAAGGGCAGAAACTGCAGTATTTGGACTTTTTATAGACTTACCGCAAAAAGTGTGGGACCAAGATACTCAAATTTCTCCCAAAAAAATATTAATGCTTTATTTTTTTTGTCTTTAAAAGGTTTTGCTTTCTAGATTTGATATTATAACTCTTACCTGGGTTGATAATGGATCCTTGGGATTGAGGAATGTCACAGACCTCATAGATTTTAACTGGGTTCATAGGAACCTCTTTTGTTCCATCATAAATCAGTTTAAATTCTCGACTCTTATTAAGTGCACAGCGCAGCTGGGCTTTCCACTTTGCTGGATCGGGATCATCAGCACCTTCTTGATATTTGCCAGTCTCCACAGCCCATGCCTGAAAAAATATTGGTCTGCAATCAATCATTTTTTTACAAGTATTAGCTGCAAAAAGTCCTGTAGCTAAAATAAAAGTTATACCAATAATAATGATTTACTAGCATTAGCTCTAAATTTCAGCCTACTGCCATTTAAAAAAGATGAACTTTCCAACTTAGGAAAGTGTTGGATGACAACAGTGTATCACTGTGCATCCAGCCAAGCATAGGCAGACCCTGAAGCTCCACCTTCAGGCTGATCATTTAATGTGGCCTACTAAATGTGAGAGTCACTGTCTACTACATTGCAGACTGTAAGGGAGGTCAGACTGTTGGCGGTAATAATTTAGCCATATTTTCGGTCATCTGGATAATGAGACAATTTTTGTGGTTGTTTGGAACCCTGAACATTTGGATTATGTCCAATTTAGATATTTACAGGTGTGACTAAAATGGATACGGATTCTGTTGCCCAGTAATAGTGCACAATGTCAAGTTACATTATGTATGGTTAGATTTATACTGTACATACAGAAATTGAGTCAATCAACACGCTTTAGAAGGATTTAGCCATAAATCTTTTATGTATAGATTTGTTTGATAACACAAATCTGCCCAATTAAAATGTCATTGCTTTTAATCTCTCAAATACAAAAATGTTGTCAGTTGATGGCTGCATGGTTATGCTATTGTACCATTACTAGCTCTCACCTGCGGATCCATCCAGTTTGGTCTAGTCTAGACAGTTACTATGGCTATAAACATGGCAATAGGTATAATGACAATAACATTTAGATAGTGTGAATGTTAGAGTAAACAAGTTTTTAAAAATCAGTTTAGGATGTTTTTAATGTATGTCACTAATCCACTGTACTCTAAACAGTTGTAGCAATTGTTCTTTGTTTTCATTTTTCTGTAACCCAATTACAGATTAGACATATGTATGCGTGTTTAGGGATCAGTTTGTAAAGGTTATGGTAAACCCAAATAGGAGATCTGATAAATGGTGTCTGGGTAAACACTTAAAGAACATACTCAGACTAAAAGAGTAGCCCATTCCGAGACTGTCAAAGGTGACAGAGTATTAATAGAGAGTTGTCACTCAAAAGGGGATTTGTCATTTATAAAGGGAACAGAACAGAAAATCAAGAGAGAACTAATGAAGTGGAAGAGGTACCACAATACTCAGCTAGAATTAATTAATATAGATGTGTTTTCTGCATGATACAGAGGAGAACATTTATGGGGGATAACTGAAAAATAGTTAGATTATCTCTAGCAAGGATAAATAAGTTTGCTTATACTTTCCTGAAATCACAAAATAAGATCTCATATTAACTTTGATGGCCCTTTAAACACAAAGCAATTAGAGTTTGTAAGTATCATTGAATGCATATGGCACTTGTACAATAAAGGATATTGCTGCATATTTAAATTAGCCATTGTATTATCTACCTTGAAGATGGTGCTTTCCTCTTCGTGCTGAGGGCTGTGGCGTGTTGCATGTTTCCATGGGATCTGAAACCTCTTTGCCTCCCTGTCCATCCATACAAGCCCTGGATACATCCCACTGTCCACCTGAGCCACCAGCCATGGCTTTAGACGAACGCGACGAGGATGAAGTGCCATTATCTAAAAGAAACCATATACAAGCAGTTAAACAGGAGGTTTAAAGATGGAATTCCTTTTTTGGAATGTTCTAGAACATCATTAGTCAGTAAGAATAGGTTATTAAAGAGGTAACAGTCTCTTCCTGGTTCACATAATGTAGCTCTACTATTTACAGATTCCTTTTAGACTGGTCATCGAACAAACATTTAGGACACTCATGATTTCCAGGGCACCTTCTACAATGACTGACCTGTAACCCATGAAACAAACATATACAATTCAATTAATCAAACCATCCAAGTAGGGGCACCATTTCACTGTCATTTCTAAGAATCATGAAATAAATGAGAACAAAGTTAAAATAAATAAATAAAAGCAGGTATGCCAACAGAAGTTTACCCGTCACATTTAATGTGACATTACCACATATAAACAGTGATATATCAAGTGATAGCCCCAGTTTGGAATATGATCACATAGGGTACATAAAGCTAGGTACACACCTATACAATCGGCAGACCATTCTTTTGATTCCCGACCCATACATGTGGTATTGTAAAAGTGCGTACGCAATGTTTTCTCGGAAGGAAACTAGTCGCATCGAAAGTTCAGATTTTACGTGCAGTTTAATTTTAACCAGATTTGATAGTACAGCATAGGACAAAAAGTGTCCATTCTGTCTGATACTTCTGTCCATACTCCTCCAGCAGTAGCGCCACCTTTAATAATCGCACTGGCCGCGTCCAGAAGTACTAGGTTTAGCTGCTATACCAGTCTAAAATTCGGGTTAGGGAGTCCACTGATTTTTTGGATATTTCTGCTCGTCACCTCAAGTTACTAACGGACACCCAAGGAAACAATTGACTTCCCCCCTCTAAATAACTTTGGCTCTGTTAGAGCAAAATGAAATTGTGAAGCAATTTAATCTTCAAATAATTATAAATATTTTTAAACAGGGGAAAAAAAAAAAAAAAGATACATTAAGATTTTAAGATTCCTAAAGTAACATTTAAGCAAAGACAAGACAAGTAAATATTTTAAAAATCATACATATAATAACCCTAAGTAAATTAGTACACTACATATTTTTCTTTTTTATTGTTTTACTTAAATGTTATTGTCTAGACCAACAATTTTATATGAAATATTGCAGGTCATGTGTGATCAAGTTGCACAATAGTTATGCTTGAAAAAACATGTGACTACCTACTGAATGATTACACACTGGTAACAAGTAACAACTACAGGTTGAAACAGAGAAACTCGAAAAAAAAAACAGATGGAAGGTGGGCAAATCAGGTATCAATGCACTTTGATGTTTTAATTGTGAGAAAGACGAAAAGCAAGTGGCAATTAAGTGTATGTACAACAATTCAATAACCATAACTTTTTGAAAACAAAATTAAATGTGTATTGCTAATTACATATGCATGCACATAGATATAGGCCATCACTGGAAACACAGACAAGTATTCAAACATATATGACAAGAGGTTAAATATCTACCATTCATTCGAAACATTATTTACAATACCATATTGCTGTGTGTGTTTAAAATATATAGATGAGAGAGAGAGAGAGAGAGAGACAGACAGAGAACGAGAGACAGAGAACGAGAGACAGAGAACGAGAGACAGAGAACGAGAGACAGAGAACGAGAGACAGAGAACGAGAGACAGAGAACGAGAGACAGAGAACGAGAGACAGAGAACGAGAGAGAACGAGAACAGTGCCTTTAGTACCCAGTTAATTAATGAAAATGTATTGGTACCTGATTTACTTGAAGAGCTATGTGGGATATATGGATGTATGTTCTTAGTCTAATATTGGAATCTTAAATAGTGATTTAGATATGTCATGCATTTGCCTTTAATTACAACACTTTTTTAATATGGTATAGAACATGACCTATCCCTAGTGGAGAGAGACAGCCAAGTATGTACAGTATATACAGGTTGTAAAGTAAAAAGGAAGGGCAGAAACATTCTCCGATTTACATGGCAAAATTAAACAAGAGTTATAATAGGCTGTGTGCAAACAGCACACTAAAACATTTGTCAACAATTGTATTTAAAATATGTTTATTTCCTCTACATATTTGCCAACAGCTAGATTAAGCATTTAAACATGGCAGATTAGAAATTCCCGTCATTATGTAATTTTCCCAATTTTTTATGGGCTTGTCTAATGTAACGATTTAAGAAAATCTATAAAAGGAACTTTGGTCCACTTTGATTATTTGCTTATTGGCAAATGTAACCATTAACTAACACCACCTGTGTAATCTGGGACTAGAAGGTAACTGTATACAAAACAGGTTCATCTCACAATGCAATTATATTATGTGACAATATGCAATCAGCACTGATTAAGTGGCACACAATGGATTTTAGTGGAAAAGATTGAGCAAATACATATTCACCCAAAGTTTGAAGACAACTGTATTTCATGTGCGTGCCCAGAAAGTATAAACAATGTGCACCAATCTCCTTCACACAAAATCGATTATCAAGTACACCAAGTTACAAAATGGATGCCATTTTTCTATCCAATAAAATCACAAGCAATAACTGTGGGCCAACACAGCTAAAAACATTCTGTACCTATATTATCTCTGCATTGAAGCAGCTCAATTTACAACTGAAAAGTAAAAAAGGCCGGAAGCTCAGAAAGTAACTGTACAGTGAAAACATAGGGTGTGTGAGATGATCTTTTACAAGGACATGGTGACAATATGAATCCAGGGGGGTATACAAAACTTAAGTTTTATAAAGAATGTTCACCTTAAAGGCTTTTATCTAGATGCAAAATGGAATATATTACTCAATGTACTAGAAAACCATTAACAGACAATAGTTTTGGTACAAAAATAATAAAGATCAAAACAAAATATTAAAATGAGAATCCCTAATTTTAACAACAATATTCATGTATTTACTCTAACAACAACAAAACATTGACATAACCACCATAATACATTCTCCCAGCAATTATTTTATCAATATTCATAGCTATATTAAAACATGGAATGTCAAATATATACGAATCCAAATGGTGGAGGAAACATATATCCATCAAATACATAAACCTCACAGATCTGTTGTGAAAGTTGTTAAATGTCAAGTAACACAGCTGAAGTTTCGTGTTCTCTATATCCCCATGAAAGGGACAATATAAGTAATAGAGAAACTATAGACTATAAACCAGCTGCATGTACATTGTACTAATAACTAGGGCTCTTTAGTATAAACATGGCGAAGCCATAACAACCAGGAAACAAGATCACACAATAATAATAACACTGATCACAGAACACACCTTACACCGAAACTGCAATATGGCAGCTGGTCCTGAGAGCAGGAGCTCCTCCTAAGGACACCAGCCGCCGGGAAATACAGTGTGAGCCTCCTCCCGCACCTGGGCTCTCCGGGGCTGCTCACAGCTCTCTGTAGGACACGAAAGGTAATGAGACTCCTCCGGAGCTGATAACCTTCTCTTCTCCTTTCCTCTCCTGCTGTTGCTGCTCCTCCTCCTCCTCCTCCCGGTGATTCCTGTGCTAATTGCCCGCTCCTGCCCCCGCCGCCGCTTCCTGCCTGCTTGGCTCAGGTACTGCTGACGTCACGTGGCCCGGGGCAGCAACAGGACACACCTTAGCCCGCGGCGGCTGCCGGCTGCTCTGTCTATCATCCCTTGTACACATACAGCATGACTCAGGTGTGGTAGTGTCTGTAGGAGTGTACAGCCATATACATACACTGTACTGGTGTAACTTGTAACAGAGAGCACTGTGTGCCTCTATGTCATTTCTCAGCCGTGTGTACTTACACTGTACTGCTGTAACAGAAGGCACTGTCTCCCTCGATGTTATAATCTATTGTAGTTACTCTATGGAAACATAGGTGACCAAAAAGAATCTTTTACATATTTCTATGACAGGAACACCAGTGTGGTGAATTTAGAAGACATGTGACTTCTGCGATGTTTAACATACTACAAGAATAACAAAACAGCTCAATGTAAAATAAGCATAACAATGAAAGAAATGACATTCAATTAATAAGACAACAAAAAATTTATTAATGGGGAAAAAAAAACAATAATGTAGGCAACAAAGTGATATTGGTAGAACATGTTTGGTCACAATAGATGTCAGCAGAAAGTGAAAAGGAGGTTCGTCCACACAGATGTCCTTAACAAGGATGGTAGGTTTATTTGGTAACAGTGGTATTCACAGGGTTAACTGCGGCAGGGCCGTAACTAGGGTAGTGCGACCAGTGCCATGGCACTGCACCGCAGGGCAGGGGGCGCTGTTTGGGTCTGTCAATTTTCCTGTCTATTATCATTCTCACTTGTGGCTTCCTCTTTTATCCCAAGCATCTCCTGGCATACCCTATCTCTTCCCTGGCCCTTCCCGAATGCTCTCTATGACCCTATATCAGTGTTTTTATTGCATAACACAGAGGTTCCCAAAAGCGGTCCTTAAGGCACTTCAACAGTTCAGGTTTTAGAGATAACCATGTCTGATCACAGGTGGTTAAATCAAATTGACTGAGGTACTAAATAAGCCACCTGTGATCAATCATGGATATCTTTAAAACCTGGAATGTTAGGGTGCCTTGAGGACCGAGTTTGGGAACCTCAGGCATAACACCTAATGTCTTTGAGGGAACCATTCAATATCCTGACAGTCGGGGTGCCGGTGCCGGAATCCCGACACCTGTCAGAATCCTGGCTGCGTCATCCTGATCAATGGCATCCTGACGTTAAGTATTGGGGTTAGGGGGAGGGTTAGGCTTAGGTTAGGTTTAGGGTGCAGGGAGGGGGAGGTTAGGTTCAGGCACAGAGGAGGGAGGGTTACAGTAGGGTGAGGGTTAGCATACTGACCGACAAGTGTCGATATCCTAAACCTGTTGGGTTGCCAATGTCGGGATTCTGACTGCCGGGATCCCGAGTGCCGGCATCCTGTACCCAATCCGTCTTTGGTTACAGGCGGACTTTGCTAACAAATCCTTAAGTGTCAATATTTTTATGTGTCCGTACACAACCTTGAGCAAGGGTGGGTGTTGGAGAGAAGTATTTTCCTGAGCTCTCCTCCTGTACAGCAACACGCCGGTAGGATGATGTCACTGCCGGGCTAGTAAGCAGTTCTCACTGTGTACAGTGCAGCACAGTTGTGCAATACTTAACTTCAGTGAGACCCGTTCCCGCTCAGGGCTGGATTAACAGGGGGGGGGGGGCGACAAGGGCGATCGTCCCTGGGCCTCCACACCCATCGGGGTTAAAGTGGACCGGAGGAGACGGAACCAGTTCCGCCTTTTCCAGCCAATCTAACCCCGGCGCCGCAGGGAGGCTCCATTTACCAGCGGCAGCCGGAGGCTTGAGCTCACGTGAGCTCCAGCTTCCGGCTAACGCAGTGCACTAAGGGAGAGACGTCATGACGTCTCTGCCATAGTGCAGAGGAGCAGCCGAGCGGACTGCAGCGGATGCGAGGCTTAGCTTAAGGTAAGTATGAGCTTTATTTTTATTTTTTTTAGTGCAAGCGGCCTATTGGGGGCATTACTGGCGGGGGGCATTACTACAGGGGACATTACTCGGGGTGGAAGCATTACACCTGGGGCATTACTCGGGGAGGGGGGAGGCATTACTACTGGGAGCATTACTGGTGGGGGCATTACTCAGGGGGGAGCATTACTACTGGGGCATTACTCAGGGAGGGGGGAGGAATTACTACTGGGGGCATTACTGGGGGGGAATTACTACTGGGGGCATTACTGGGGGGAGGCATTACTACTTGAGGCATTAATCAGGGGGCATTACTATTGGGGGCTCTACTAGAGAGGGAGCATTAGTATTGGAGGCACTAATAGAGGGGCATTTCTACAGAGGGCTCTACTAAAGGGGGAATGACTACTGGGGGCATTACTATTGGGGGCACAACTACATGGGTATTACTACTGGGGGATTTATACACAGGGCATTACTGCTAGGGCATTACTATTGGGCACACGCCCAATTACTACTGGGGTGCATTACTATTTAGGGCACAACTACAGGGGTATTACTACTGGGGTATTTATACAGAGGGCATTACTACAGGGGGCACTACTAAGGGGAGTATTGCATAGGGGGCACTTCATACGGGGTACTACCACTGTGGGCACTGACACTACTGGGGGCTCTACATAAGATCCCCATTGCGCATACCCCCAGTTTGTCACATTTAATAGGGGCCCCCACGTGTTTGTTGCCCAGGGGCCCCCACAGACCTTAATCCGGCCCTGTTCCAGCTATCTACATCCATTACCTATGATACCGCAGTTCAGAGCCGTAACTAGACTCTTGTACTTAGGCATTTTTCGCTTAGTGTCCTTTGGGCCTCATTCAGAGAGGTGCACAAATCCAATGGTTTACATACATCTCCAATGGTGTGAGTCTGAATGCGCAGATGCCGCACTACGAATGTGCATATCTCATTTTGCAAGATTGCTTGCATGGCCCTGGACGCTGCAGACTGTGGCCCTTTGGGGGTGGTGTGGGTGCGGTGACAGCAGTGTGAATTCCCCAATCATTCTGAGTAACCTGAGGGTTACTTAGATGATCCATTGTTCACTCAGATGATCTAATGCAGCAGACAAGAGAAGCCGTCAGGAGGTGTCTATTTACACATGATGCCTCCTGCGACATTAGCATATTATCACACAGCTTCTGCATACAAGACGCAGTGGCTGTGTGATTAGCGTACATCTCTGAATCAGACTGCCCTTGGTTTTCTTTTGTTTTCCACTACGGGTCACTCGTGCAAAGGCTTCCAACCCCGCCATCAGCAGTATGGGGAATTGCTCCAATCTGTCATAGATGTATGACCAGGGGCGTAATTATAATAGGCGCAAGGTGTGCGGACCACACACCGCACTCCCTGCCCCCATTTAAAATATACGTACCCAGGGGCTGGCTGGCAACTTTTGGCCTGGGGGGCAGACACAAGTAAGTGGCCCGATTTCTCCACCAGCGCATTGCAATGGAAAAAAGACACATTATAATAGCCTAATTAGGTGTGCCTAATGTGGGTGTGCTTTAAATAATGTAGAGAGGTTTGCAGTGACAGCCAGATTAGGGAGCATCGCAGTGACTGCCATATAATGCAGAGAGGTTCGCAGGGACCATCAGATTAGGGAGCATCGCAGTGACTGCCATATAATGCAGAGATGTTCGCAAGGACCATCAGATCAGGGAGTGTCGCAGTGACTGCCATATAATGCAGAGAGGTTCGCAAGGACCATCAGATCAGGGAGTGTCGCAGTGACTGCCATATAATGCAGAGAGGTTCGCAAGGACCATCAGATCAGGGAGTGTCGCAGTGACTGCCATATAATGCAAAGAGGTTCGCAAGGACCATCAGATCAGGGAGTGTCGCAGTGACTGCCATATAATGCAGAGAGGTTCGCAGGGACCATCAGATCAGGGAGTGTCGCAGTGACTGCCATATAATGCAGAGAGGTTCGCAAGTACCAACAGATCAGGGAGTGTCGCAGTGACTGCCATATAATGCAGAGAGGTTCGCAAGGACCATCAGATTAGGGAGTATCGCAGAGACTGCCATATAATGCAGAGAGGTTCGCTGCCAGATAACACAGTAATCACCAGATTATGCAGAAATCATCAGTGACCCACATATAACACAGGTATTCTGAGTATACAGTAGCCCTCACACACAATAATAATACCCCCCCCCACATTCACACACATTACTACATCACCCCCAGCACCGACAGTATTAAAACACCCCATCCCCCCAAAGATAAAAATAACTACAGCCCCCCATTGCATAAGTATTCCCACCCCCCCCCCCTTCCCTCTCAAATGTTATGTAAACATGTAGTCCTCCACTGGCACTTACCTGACTGGAAGGCTGCTCTGTCTCTGGTCCCTGCGGAGCTCCAGGGTACAGGAAGAGATGTCACAGACAGGATAGATAGATAGACTAATGAAAGGGCGGAGACTCGGGGTGAGGGGGCGGGGTCTTCAGCAGGAACAGGAGGTGATAGATTAATATAGTCAGTCAGGGTAGGAGAGGGGGCGGGGCCTCCCAGAGAGGGGGCGGAGCCTTAGCCGGGGAGAGGAAGGAGCCCGGGGAAGGGACAGAGGACACAGAAGTAGTTGCACAGCCCCTGCAGCGGAGTGGCCTCGGAAGGAGCGCTGCTACATAGGACATAGGGTGACAGACAGCTCGGTAACAGGCAGAGAATGCTGCCCAGCCGCTCTGATGCTGCTATAGTCGAGCGACTGAGAGCACTTTCTGCCTGTCACCTGGCCGTCAGTCATGCCTGTGCACTATACCGGCCCTCACTGAGGCAAAAGTCTACCGGCCCAGCCCGCCACTGAACGTACCTCTCCGTCGGCCCGACGCTGTTTGTTGAGCTGCAGAATTCACTGTGAAAGTGGGCACCGCACCCATTTTCCAGTTATTCACGCATGCCCAGAAGACTCTGGCACATTACTGCACCGCTGGAACGGACCCTGCACACGGACCCCCTCCTCTCTTAAAGCACCTCTGATGGGGGCCATTAGTTAATATAGTATAATAAGCAAGTCATTTCCCAAAACAGATAGTAATAACCCTCAGATCATAGCTCATCTAAAATACTAGAATCTATATGAAGTACACATTGCTTGGGCTGCTGAAGCCATTGGCGTATCTTTAATGGGTGCAGGGCTTGTGGTGCATAAGGGGCCCTGGGTCCAGGGGGCGCACACCCTGCACCTATATAATTAATATACTTACCTCTCCGGAGTCTCACTTCCGCCGGTTATGCTTACTTTAATCACATGGAAAATGTTATGGCAGCCATTTTCGCGGTGACTTGTGCATGCGCAGTAGTTAAGTACCTGGGAATAAGGCGCAGGCGCCATGTTACAGGAGACCTGCAGATGCGCAGTAGACTCTGGACCAAAGCCAGAGTCTACTGCGCTGCCGACTGCACACGGGCCCCCTCATGTCTTAAAACACATCTGGCTCAGGCCATCTTATTGATCAAAAATTACATCCCCTATAACATAATGTGATCTCCAGAAATAACTGCGATACAAGTATTTTTTAATTAAATTATCTTCAATAAATCTTATCTAAACCCAGCAGACGGTACAAGAATAGTAATGTTATAAATTACATCTATGCTAGATAACACTGACATTTGGTCACTTAAAAAATGCACAGACATCTATGTAAAGCTCTTTAAAAAGTGTGATAGCCATAGCAAACCAAGTATTTCTAGCAATTATGTATTTGCCATGTGTTGCTCACCTGCTAGAGAATAGTTCATACAGTACCATGAATGGCCTACACAATAATGCTAGGGAGATAGAAAGCTAACAGTTGGCCAACCTTCTGACAAAAATATATAAATTGAATTGCCTCACTTCACTCAACTTAGAAAAACAACTGTTATTATTATTGAACTTTATCATGGTGTCTTATTGTAAAACAATTGATACTATCACACAGTGGGTTAAAGCTATACCAGGAAGGGCAACATTTTCAGGATATTGTGAATGTGTTCTTTGTTTGGATTTAAATGGCTCTAGGAGGAGAAGAATGTCAGCTGTCAGCAGACCCAAAATACAGTACACAGTGCCACTGTTTTGTGCTTCATTTTTGAAAGCAGAGGTTGTACTTAGGAGGTTGATCTGAGGGTGTCTCACAAGAATATTGTTCTACGTGGGCCTGAATAATGCACTCATCTCTTATGAGAAGTCTCTGATTCACTTGCTAGTGCCCTGTCTGTTGGCATCCTCCCAGAATGCTTGGCATCATTGATATCTCACCCCCGCCTCCCATGTCATATCCTGACACAGTGCACATAAACTTTTGAGAATACACCCATGGCTGTCCTAATCCTTTTAATCTATATCTGCAAGAGACGAGTTACAATATTAAACATGATATTAGGGGCAATTCGTGTCATTGTGGTAATCCTGATTAGGTGTTAAGTCTTTTTTAGGGAGGCACTATATGCAAATCTCTCTTCAAGAGGTGTAAAAAGACTTAGTTCACATGTAGCTTAGAGCTCAACAAGGCCTCTTAACATACGTAAAGAGACAGACAATATCATTAAGGTCTTTGGTGGCTACTGGGATATGTGAACTGCAGATCTGAATCATTACCATATTGTTTTGCAGGCCATTCAAAATCCTTTTCTTTGATATGTAAAATGACCACAGTGACAATATACACTGAATATATCGGAGCATTATAAGGAGAGTGATTTAAAAAAAAATGATACTATATTCTCCTAAAAACAAGTATGTTACTGTATGTTCAGCCTTATGTATGTATGTATGTATGTATGTTGATTGGTGCTGTATTTTATTTTTTAAACAGATTTCATAGCATAATGTTTGTGTATCTGAAGATGGCATTAGCCATTGTAGCCTATAGGCTACAATCCGCAAAAAGTACCAGAAGATGGATCGGTAAGATCCCTCCCCATCACTCACCACTTGGGCATGTGAGGTCAGCAGCAAATGAAAATAAAGTGATAGCCAATGAGACATCACAGGGACGAGCTCCTATAATTATTGGGTCAAAATACCTGATTATTATTTGGCCCCATAGTAACACCCGTGTGTGTGTTTGTGTCATACTTACCTACTCTCCCGGAAGATGCGAGAGGCTCCCAAATTTTCATACAGTACATGCGCAAAAGAGTGTCTGGATTTCCCACATCCCACCCACTTCCTAGTGAAGTGGGCAGGATGGGAAAATAATTGGCGGGAATCCTAGCTCCATATGGAGGGAGCTCGGCTAAATAGGCAAAAACGCTAAAGAGGCAAAAACGCCAACCATAGTGGCCAGCTATATCTACTCTCCAGGCTTCTCCCGGAGAGAAACTTACTTTAGGGACTTAAAAATATGCTAGTACCCATTTTCATGTACCCCAAATTTGATGGGACCACTTAAAAAAACGAAAAAAAATAACCTAAGTGCTCTTCTGCATCACTTATTCAATGTCGGGAAAAAAACACCTGCTGCGGCTATTTAAATCTCCAATTTTCAATTAAAGGCTAAAACGGGGGTACCCATAGTGTTCCCCCATGTTTTTACAACTTTAGGGGGGTCTTACAATTATTTTAAAGAAAAATTTGTAACTTTACGCAAATCCAACTTCGGAGTTTCCCGTTTTCGTTAATTTTATATTGAATACGGGGATAAGCAGGAGCGCGCACCATACTTTAACGCAGGAAAAAACTCCGATATGAAACGTTAACTTCGACAATGAAGTTAACGTTTCATATTGAATACCCCTCTTAAACTCAGAAAGCAGAAATCACATTGTTGTCTTTTTTTACAAGCCGGACGAGTGCCTTATATTTCTGAGTCATATATGTATATATATATATATATATATATATATATTTATTTATTTATATACATATATACTGTGTGTGTGTATATGTGTGTATATATATATATATATATATATATATATACAGTCAGGTGCATAAATATTGGGACATTGATAGAATTCTCAAATTTTGGCCTCTATTCACCACCACAATGGCTTTGAAATGAAGCAAACAAGATGTGCGTTAACTGCAGACTTTCAGATCTAATTTGAGGGTAATTACATCCAAATCAGGTGAACGGTGTAGGAATTACAACGGTTTCTATATGTGCAAAAGTAATGGGACAAACTAAACAATCCTAAATCTAACTTTCACTTTTTAATACTTTGTTGCATTTCCTTTGCAGACAATTACGGCCTGAAGTCTGGAACGCATAGACATCACCAGACGCTGGGTTTCATCCCTGGTGATGCTCTGCCAGGCCTCTACTGCAAATGTCTTCAGTTCCTGCTTGTTCTTGGGGCATTTTCCCTTCAGTTTTGTCTTCATCAAGTGAAATGCATACTCAATCAGATTCAGGTCAGAGGATTGACTTGGCCATTGCATAACATTCCACATTTTAGCCTTAAAAAACTCTTTGGTTGCTTTTGCAGTATGCTTCGAGTTATTGTCAATCTGCACTGTGAAGCGCCGTCCAATGAGTTCTGAAGCATTTGACTGAATATGAGCATATAATATTGCCCGAAACACTTCAGAATTAATTCTGCTGCTTTTGTCAGCAGTCGCATCATCAATAAATACAAGGGAACCAGTTCCATTGGCAGCCATACATGCCCACGCCATGACACTTCCACCAAGATGCTTCACTGATGAGGTGGTATGTTTTGGATCATGAGCAGTTCCTTTCCTTCTCCATACTCTTCTCATCCCATCACTCTGGTACAAGTTGATCTTTGTCTCATCTGTTCATAGGATGTTGTTCCAGAACTGTAATGGCTTTTTTAGATGTTGTTTGGCAAACTCTAATCTGGTCTTCCTGTTTTTGAGGCTCACCAATGGTTTACATCTTGTGGTGAACCCTCTATATTCACTCTTGTGAAGTCTTCTCTTGATTGTTGACTTTGACACATATACACCTACCTCCTGGAGAGTGTTCTTCATTTGGCCAACTGTTGTGAAGGGGTTTTTCTTCACCAGGGAAATAATTCTTCTGTCATCCACCACAGTTGTTTTCCATGGTCTACCGGGTCTTTTGGTGTTGCTGAGCTCTCCGGTGCGTTCTTTCTTTTTAAGAATGTTCCAAACAGTTGATTTGGCCACACCTAATGTTTTTGCTATCTCTCTGATGGGTTTGTTTTGATTTTTCAGCCTAATGATGGCTTGCTTCACTAATAGTGACAGCGCTTTGGATCTCATATTGAGAGTCAACAGCAACTGATTCCAAATGCAAATGTCACACCTAGAATCAACTCCAGACCTTTTACCTGCTTAATTGATAATGAAATAATGAGGGAATAGCCCACACCTGTCCATGAAATAGCTTTTGAGTTGATAGTCCCATTACTTTTGGCCCCTTAAAAAGTGGGAGGCACATCTGGAAACCGTTGTAATTCCTACACCATACATGCCTACCCTCCTGGTTTTCGCGGGAGGCTCCCGATTTTTCGGGTAACCCCCCGCACCCCCGGAAGGGTAGGCATTTCTCCCGTATTCTGCCCACTTCCTAGTGAAGTGGGCAGAATGAGGAGAATACCCGCGGCGATCGTGGGTCTCCCGGTAGGGGGCGGGGCTTAAAATGTGATTCTACATGAATCACGTCATTTGGCCCCACCCCCTATGCAAATTCTAGCCAATCGCGGCAATTTAACCGAGAGGGGGCGGGGCTTAATGACGTGAATCATCAGGCCCCGTCACCCATTGCCTCCCTCCTGCTTCTCTTACCCGGGCTTCTCCCGGGAAGAGATCTTCAAAGGTAGGCAACTCTGTCCTACACCGTTCACCTGATTTGGATGTAATTACCCTCAAATTAAATCTGAAAGTCTGCAGTTAAAGCACATCTTGTTTGTTTCAGTTCAAAGCCATTGTGGTGGTGAATAGAGGCCAAAATATGAGAATTCTGTCAATGTCCCAATATTTATGCACCTGACTGTATTTTGTGTATATATACATTGTATTTATGGCAATACATTGTACACAAGAGTCCATATGGTGGAACATAACAAAACTAATTGAAATAATGTCCCAAGACAACATACTCTCCCTTCAATTCATGTGGCAGCCATTTATCTCCTCATGGACTGTTGCTCTAGTCTTGAAAAAGGAATTACTGATGAGGGTGAGATAAGCCGCCTTCTAGTGTGGTGATTATAATTTCATATATTCAAACAACAATACAGTGATCCATAAGATTAAAACCAAAAGATGAAATACAAGAAGCTTATCTGAAATTCTTTATCCAATCAACCAACCACGAAAATTCCTCCACGAAGTTCACTCTGTAGTCCAGAAAGCTCTCATAAATATCCACAAAATATACTTCAAAGTTCAATATTATTAAAACATTAAATAATGTGCATTTTCACCAAAAATGTGTAAACTGAACATCGCATCTAAATAATATTGTGTTTATAACCCTAAACATCACATGGTAAAAACATTTCTTATCGTGCTCTTAAAAATAAATATGCATACCAGATGTGGTATTATCTTTAGCCCATTTGTTGCCTTATAGGTTCATAGGTCCATATGGCGTATCCACACAATGAAGATCCAGCATAAAATTATAAAACATCTTTTTAACACTAATTTAATTCTCATAAAAATCACACAAATAAAATATAATGCCTGTACATCATTAAAAAGATAAAGGTTTAACTGAAACCAGTGTCCATATGATGACAGGAGTAAGCTTAGGAGTAAATTTACTAAGATGGGAGTTCTATTAAGAAGTGATGTTGCCCACAGCAACCAATCAGATTCCAGGTATTATCTTCTAGAAGGTGCTAGATAAATGAGAAGTAAAATCTGATTCGTTGCTATGGGCAACATCACTTTTTAAATAGAACCTCCCATCTTAGTAAATTTAACCCTTAGTATTACTATTAATTTATATAGCGCCGCAAGTGTTCCGCAGCACCTTACGAAGTACATAAACAAATAAGTGACCAATGACTTACAATACAATACAGTGCAGGACAAGGACATGGATAATATACATTACTACATTAGTGACCATAAGACCCAGATAGCAACAGCTTAAGCAACCAAGTGTTAGGTGCCCTAGTGGGGAGTAAGGAGTACATAAAAATAAAAAAAGAGAAGCACAAGAGTGTAGAATGCACACTAGGTGGACGGCTCAGCCCTTCAGCCGACCCACTGACTTATCTCAGGATTAGTAAGTGTATACAAACTTAGCAATCATCTATCTGAGGTGCTGGGCTTGACAGCTCAACTAGGCAGACATTTAAATTGGCCGCCTAGTAGAGCTGTCAAGCACCGCCAGGTCCCTGCAGAATGTGTACGGGCGATCGGCGGGTCACCTGTACACACCAGCAGGTGACCGATATACTTTTCAGATATATTGCACAGCAGATCAGATATGTCTATGAATGACGTTGTTCACAGACATATTCGCTGTACACACCCGGCGATGAACTATAGACATATTGTCTGTTCAATGGAATGGGAGATATATCTATCAGTGTCCCCGGCTTAAGTCTTGGAGGGGCAGATATACTAAGCCTTGTAGTGTGATAAAGTGGGGAGAGATAAACTACCAACCAATCAGCTCCTAACTCATTTTTTAAACAGCCTGTAACATGGCAGTTAGGAGCAGATTGGTTGGTACTTTTACTATCTCCACTTTATTTCTCTCCAAGTCTTAGTACATCTTGCCCAGGGAGAGTAGGGTTCCACAATCATTCAAACACATTTTATCCTACAGTCTTTGCCTTGGACTTCATCAGGGGGGATATAAATATATATTTATCAATTCACAGTTTTTTATATTGATTTTCAAAACAATAAAGGAATCCCACAGCATGTAGTAATTATGTCAATATATAGAATGTCGACAACAGAATGTCTGATTGTTGACATTCACAGGACCGGATTAACGGGGGGGGGGGGGGGGCGACAAGGGCAGTCTTCCCGGGGCTCCCACATATAAAAGGCCCCCACACCCACCAGGGGTTAAAGTGAGCCGGAACAGGAGATAGAACCAGTACCGTCTCCTCCAGTCTACCTTAGCCCAGTGCCACAGGAAGGCTCCATTTGAGGGCGCCTGCTGAAATTTTGTTACCAACGGGCGATTGGCTCCATCCCCACAACGTCAGCGGCATCCAGAGGCTGGAGCTCACTCTTGAGCTCTGGCTACTGGCTCCCGAAGTGTGCATTGCACTATGGGAGAGACGTCTCTCCCATAGTTCCGAGGAGCAGCCTGTCGGACGGATGCAGATGCAGGAGCGGGGCTTAAGGTAAGTATTGTTTTTTTTTTTTCATGTAAGCGGCTTCGCTATAGGGGGCATTACTACAGGGTAACTACTACAGGGGGCATTACTACAGGGGGCATTAATATTAGGGGTACTACTACAGGGAGCATGACTATTGGGGGCACTACTACTGGGGCATTACTATTGGGGGAATTACTACTGGGGGCATTACTACCGGGGGGGCACTACTACTGGGGGCATTGCAGAGGGGGGTACTGCTTAAGGGGCACTACTACTGGGGGCACTGCATAAAGGGCACCACTACTGTGGGCTCTGCATAAGGGGTACTACCACTGTGGGCATTGTCATTACAGGGGACACTGAATAAGGGGCACTACCACTGGGGGCACTGCCACTACTGGGGGCACTGCATAAGGGGCACCACTACTGGGGGCACTGCATAATGGGCACTACTGGTGTGGGCATTGTATAAGAGGCACTACTGTGGGCATTATGTGTATTAGGGGCACTACTGTAGGCATTATGTATAAGGAGCACTATTGTGGGCATTGTGTAATAGGGGCACTACTGTGTGTCATAACATTAATAAGGGAAACTACTATGTGGTGTAATATGAATCAGGGGCACTATGGACCTGATTCAGACCCACAAGCTAATGCGCGATCGTTCGCTGTGAGCGATTTTCGCCCATCTGCGCATGCGTATAATTCGCAGTGCGCGTGTGCAAGCCATTGATTTTTATCTGATTTTGGGAGTTTGGAAGCCACTATCAGATCGCTACTTTGAGTGACAGAATGCACCGTTTGTGGGTGGTAACAGGGGAAGGTGCTTGTGAATGGGGGAGTGGATGTGCGAATGCAGGCATGTCAGGCTCCCAAAACGCAGACAGTAAAAAAGAGTCTCAGCAGGTAGCACCTCACATTGTGCTTAGGGTGTGCAATCTAGGGCCTCTCCCCACATGATGAGATTTAACCTATACTCAACTTGGGAAAGTAAGCAACTAAGCTAGAAATCTACAAGTGATTGGACCCTCCATCCCAGCCAGCAAAAGAGATCAACAAATAGCAGCAAAGTAAAAATAAACCAAGGGGCAGATTGGGGGGGGAAGGCGAGCACCAGCAACACAGGAACATTAGACACGCAGTGCTTTATATTACATTTTCAAAATTTTACAAAACCAAACAAATTGAGGGAGAATATAACGTTCAGTGAATAAATGCCCAGGAGCACAGAACCAAGGGCCTGGGTGAAGTGATTTCTGGTAGGGTCAGAGAAGAAAAGGGTTTGGCCATTATCCTGAACCCATAGCTTAGCAGGATACATAAGTTGAAAGCTCTTGTTATTATCATGGAGCAATTTATATATATCAGTAAATTACTTGCTCTTTTGGAAAACAGAGGCTGAAAAATTCTGAAAGATTAAAATTCGAGAAACGTCTACTTCCAATTATGGAACCCTATGATAAGCAACTAGGATCGCCTCTGCGATACTCAAGGAATTTAGCTATCAAGGGATGGGACCTAGTAGCAGAATTTGGTCTATCTGGGCCAAGGCAATGGGCCCATTCAATGTGGTAAAGGGGACCCATCCAAAATCTGCAACTCCCTAGGAAGGGCAGCCATGAGAAATTCAATAAACTGGGGCCCCTTAACAGCTTCAAGGCTCCCAATAAAGCTAAGGTTGTGACGCCTATGGTGGCGGTTTGCCAAGTCATCAATCTTGGCCCGGATAGATTGAATGGAGGTAACCTGGGTATCAACCAAGTTTTGTAAAGAATTGGTACGATCCTCGGATTCACTGGTCCTCTGCTCTAAGGAGGTGATCCGGGATGTATTATTGTAAATTTTAGCTAATGCAGCATCAATATATATATATATTGTTTCATTATTTTTACTAAAATGGGATTGAAGTTTAGTTGCGAATGCACAAGCAGGCAAGTTGGCTCATGCAAGAGCACATCTATAATTATTATACACACATATTAATCCAAACTAAGCAGAGTTTGGTAACCAAGTAAAAATGCTGCACAAAGTAAAGCTGGAGAGTCATGGGGAGGAGTTCTGGTGATTCAGAGACAATGGGGCAGTTGGTGTTGAAGAGATGTGGGGATGTGCTAGAGAGACACGGGGGGATGGGGCTGAGAGATGGAGTGATGTACTGGAGAGACAAAAAGGAATGTGCTGGAGAGAAATGGGGGAATTTGAGGCTGAGAGACTGGTGGGATGAGGCTGAGAGACACGGGAGATGTGGCTGAAAGACAGGGGGGGGGGTGAGGCTGAAAGACACATGGGGAGTTGAGGTTGAGAGATATGGGGGATGAGCCAATGGATGAAGATGGAGAGTCATGTGGAATGAAGCAGGAGAGACATAGGGGGACAGTATTGAAGACAAAGAGATTGGACAGGAGAGACACACGCTAGGATGAGGCTAGACATACATGAGGGATGAGCCGATGGCAGACTGGCATGTACCAGCTGGGGAGAAATGGGGGGCCCCAATATAAGATTTTTGTTGCTGATCTTTAGAACAGTTAAATAGTGAAAAGTCACATGGTCTATGACGAAACGCATTAGCTGGACACTTCTCTGACACACTGTTGCATTGATTATATGCTTTGCTTACACTGATTTCAGCTACCGCTGAATGACACACTTATCTTCATTATCCGCCCAGTCTTCAAACATTCCAGCTGACTAAACGGGACTCTGGATATTACTATCAAGGGGTGCCTCCACAACGTTCTACCAGTTCTCCATGAGTACATGCCAAAGCTCCTGACGAACGCGGTCTTGATACCAGAGACACGCGGACTGAGTGTGGCTAAGGTTGTATGCCTGATTGACTGACTATTTTACATTTGGCACTGAAGCCTTGTATAGCTCACTACTGCTGTAGGCCAAATAAGTGTCTTAGACCACTATGAACAGCTGATTTATATACTCACGAAGGATGATCCGTAAGTGACATTTTCACTATATTTTACTAAAACAATTAATGCATGCTAATCTTCTCTATATATAGATAGGAGGAGGCTCAGCATCTTAAAAGTCAGTGTGCATATATTTGGATATTGGCACTAACAAAAGCCAAATGTAAATGCTGTTAACAAACATATTGGAGTGACCCGGTGATCTTATTGATTTAATCCTCACACTTGGGAAGGGTTATTTTACTAAATATTTTGCCAGACTCATTGTGATAACTGTTATTATCCTAGAGCAGTGGTTCCCAAACTGCGCCGTGGCACCCTGGGGTGCCTCAGGACACTTGCAGGGGTGCCTCAGGTTGGTGGTCCAGCACCAAATCAAAATTTTTATGGTTAATGTAATGTAAATATGTGGACAAACAGAAGTGCAAACCTGTCCACCACCACGTTACTGAACCTAAGGATGACAGGTAAACAATATTTACTTAACTTTATTAGTTTACTATTTTTTTTTTCAGAATTTCTAAATAAGAAACTTTTGGCCCTGGTGTGCCGTGAAAACAATACTGATACTCTAGGGTGCCATGATTCAAAAAAGTTTGGGAACCACTGTCCTAGAGGCTTTCTATTCAGAAAATGCCTAAAAGGAATTATTTCTGTTATTTACCTATAAATGTTTTCTAGAGATCTGCAACATTATAAGACTTTTATATGCAATATTGTTTCATATTTCCATTACACAGTTGAAAATATTTCAGTTCTATGTTCAATGCTCATTTTTGAAGTGCTATGTTGAATAATTTTAGTGGGTTATTAACTACATTTTTTAACTGCCATTTATTTTTATCTTTCTTTTATGGTAGGACAACGTATACTGGGCCTGATTCAGACCTGTTCGCTAGCAAGCAATCGCTCGTAGCGAGCGATGTTTTGCAATGTGCGCATGCGTATGCATTGCAGTGCGCATGCGCGAACTAGTGCAAGTGATTGGGAAATACTCGCTTGCCCAGCATAGACAGCCCAGCTGAATGAGTGACAGGTCAAGCCATTTGTGGGTGGTAACAGGGGCTGGACATTATAAACGGGGGAGTGGAGGTGCGAACGCAGGCGTGCCTGAGAATCTTAACGCCGTTTCAGAGGCATGCATAATTAAAAGGCAGCGTCATAGTACACGTCACCTGGTTGAATTATACATTGAAGTGCTTGCAGTGTTTGCGGCAAGGTATAGTCAACCTCAAGTGCTGCGAGCACTTCCGATGGTGCTCCATGTACCAATGTTTTCATGCACTTCCAGGAGATGACGTGCGCAAGTGGGCGTCTAATGAATGGCTGGTGGGCATCTGCATACACAAAGTGATCGCACGCCAAGACATAGTGGGCATGCTAATGCCTTGTTGTGCGATCGCCTGCCTTGCTGAGCGTGCACTGGATTTGCATACGCTGGGAGCGAGTGACCGCATCTAGCAAGCGGGGAGGCCCACTATCCCATCTGGTTTTGATTATACTATATATAATTCTTATTTAACACTAAATGGTTTGGACCAGCCCTTATAAACCATATATTTAGTATTAGTTTATCATACCCATTAATAGTTATATTTGCAGTGGGATATTATTTAGTGGTAGCGCAGACTATTGTTTATGTACATTGTTGTTGATATTGCAAACCTATATAGAGTTTGTTTATAGTTTATGCTGCAACCACAAATAGGCCCTCATTCAGAGTCGGTCTTAAGATGCAAGCGGTCACTCTGAATGAGGGCGGCAGCTTGCATCTTGAAGTGCGGCCTCCTGGTCGATAGCTAAGCTGTGGGTTACCACCCACAGCTTAGCGACCGACCAGGGTGATGGTCGCGATGGTCTTGTGATGGTCTAAGGGTGGGTCTCGGTAAGCGCAAGCCCCAGGGAGCTCCCTGCTCTGATCGAGCAGGAAGCTCCCCTCTGACATCATTGCTGATGTCAGTAGGGCCGCCCCCAAACGGCAAGCGTTCTGTCGGGAACGCCTCCGTTTGGCCAGCCACCCCCCCTGCCCACCTCCCAAACGGGGCGAGCTGTCATTCAACATCGACAGCTCGCCCCCTTTGGTGCGAGACGCGTAGTGACGGAGCGCCCGTCGCTAGCCGGGTCTCGCGCATGCGCACGTTGGAGCCGGCTCCGACGTGCGCATGCCCAGTGGGTCAACATCGACCCGGTTGCGAGCGCTCAGCGCTTGCGACCGGGTATGAATGAGACCCATAGTCCGTACACAAGAGGATCTATAACAGTACAGGTGCCAGAATATAATAGTTTTATTAAATAGTGAGAATTGGAAACAACAATTGTAAAGTGTATATGCATGATATCGGATGTTTCCTTACAAGGAAAAGCGTTGGTTACATTGCATCTCCAGTGAGCGTTGTATAGTTTGTACCCAGCAATTATATAGTCTAGAGCAGAACGTGAGACTATGATAAATACACATTAACAACATCAACTTAATTGGAGTAAAGGAATTGTACCTTTTTATTGCCTTAAACACAATACATGTAAGATTGGATAATGTTCTGTTTTTACTGCTAATTTATTTTCTGATTTAATGATACAATGTACTGATAACAGGAACAACTGTATTCACAGGAATAGCATTGTTTTCAGCACAATGGAAAATGTAGTGGGCCTACAAGGCTTTCAATAGGCATCAAAATTTATGGAATGTGTATAGAAATGCAAATCTGCTTGCTTCAAAAATCAGTAGTGGTTCCTTGTTAGTAAATTTAATAATGGTTAAAGTATATGTATTTTTATTGTATATTATTTAAATAAACATGTTTATGGCATTTAGTAAAGCCAACATAACTTATTTAATCAAGAAGATATTAGACTGGTTTAGAATTTCCCAATTTCCATACTTTTTGACTGAACTAATGTAGGCTCAGTTGATAAATTGATTTAAATCAAACATTTGCTAAAGGTGGGTAAACACCTAGCAGATATATCTGTAGATGATGGTCGTTCATATACACTGAATGACCATCATCTTCTAGGCAGCCGCGAGTCCCGCGGGTCGGGGACGGGTCCGCCTCTCTCCACACGGGCATGTGTACGGGCCGAAGCATGTGTACAGGCGGTCTGCAGACCGCCCATACACACTTGCCGATGGACATATATGTCTGCAGATATATCTCTCCATCGGCTGTGCAGCACAGCCAATGCGATATGTCTGTGAATGACGTCATTCACAGACATATCACTGGTACACACTGACCGACGGGCACCAGATATATTGGCCGATCAATTGATTGGCCAATATATCTGTCAGTTTACTTTGTACCCAGCTTTAGACTTTGGTTTACAAAGCCCTGGTTAATATAGGGGCTGATTCAGCAGTGCACATAAGTGCACTGCTGATCACAGATTCCCAATTATTGGGAATCTGCGCGTGTGCAGGACCCATTCTGCGAGTGTGCAGAATGGGTCCTGCATAGTCGCACGCAGCCCCTTCTGTGCCTTTGCCTGATTGACATGTAAGGGAAGGTGCGGGGGCGGAGGAGTGGGCCAGCGATCCAAGAAACGGGTGCATGTATGCCCCGTTGTCCGGGAGTGACAAGTGTTAAGTGTTCCGCCAGGGACTCAGTGTTAACGCAGTGTCCTGGCCTCGGAATCCAGCCTCAGTAAGCTGTGGCTTACTAAGCTGGCTGGCGGCCCGGTGCCATCCCTCATCAAGACCATTGACCACTGATGGTCGCGATGGTGATCCCAGCCTGTGACCTCCGTCGCAGTGCTGGGATTGCAAATGCAGCAGGGGGTGTCATATACCTCCTGCTGTATTTGCATAAAAGCAAGGATGGAATTGCAAAGATGCCTGCGTGCAGCTTTGCAATTGTGATCCTTGCTGAATCACCCCCATGGTTATCTAAGATAATAAGTGGGAGGTACCAGGTTAGATACATTTCTACATTATGAAATTGGATGTTGGTACGTCATTTCATTGGCACCTCTGGCAGCAGAATAACTAGGCCAATCCCAGATAGGGTGGAAGTCAATATAAGTTTCAGGCCGGGATGTACTAAAGGGAAAAATGTGGTAAAATCTCAGAAAATGCAGTTTTCAGGGATTTTACTGCATACCCCATTTGTACTAAGCGGTGCTGCAATCCGATGGGTAAGCCATCTTCAAGTGGCGTTGCCCAATAGAAGCCTATGGGCTTCTTTTCAGGATACCTCTACTGAGAGGGATCTAATCAGATTCCTCCCATCACCCCCTGTGGCCCGGATGCCAGAAGGACTCATGGGTGTTACCCCGGAAGTCCCTCTCTCCGGAGCCATCTTTGCGATATTCTAGGTACATACCGCGGTATGTACCCAAAGACAGGCTAGATGTACCGCGATGATTAATACATCCCGCCCTCAGTTTGGTTTACTTGTCTAAACATTTAAGTTTATTTTACTGTGTAATCTCTAATATATTTTATTTATCCTTTTACTAGCCACTGCTATGATGATGGCATTGACTTATGTTCTGTATGTCTGTATATCATCCAATATTTCCTCAGGCATATGTGACCACTTTGCACATTAATACTGTTGCTGTTGTTTAGCACATGGGCCAAACGATAGACTCAGCCCATGTGTTGCCACCTTTATTAGTCTTAATGAAGATGGCATGTGTTGCCATCTTTATTAGTCAGAATGAAGATAAATTGCATGCAAAGCAGAGATTATTGATGTCCACACACACTGCAATATTGATGCATATATTGCATTAAATCTAATTAATTCCTAAAAAGATACTATCGAAAGTAATTAGGTCATTATAAGGTATGTTTGTTTCTAGGGGTCCTAGTTATCCATTTTCAGGGGGCACCCACAAATAATAAGTATCCCCCGAATGTATCTTCAGGGGACTGCAGCAGATATCAGAGAAATGTCTTGCGATCCCCAGGTTTCATTCGCAAAAGCAGCTCCATAGAAACCTGTGGGGGACAGGGCTGAATTCCTGACAAATTTACCAAGCGGGAGCTAACACCATCTGAAAATGGTGATAGTCATTGTAGACTATAGGTTACTCTGTACAAAATGTACCAGGAGAGGGATCTAAAGGATCCTTCCCTGGCATGCTCCACTTGCGCATGTGCGGCCATCAGTAGGGCGGCAGCTGTCGGGAAGTGAAAGTAAATTATTGCTAATGTGATAATGGACAGGAATGGGCTGTCCCTGAATGTGTATAATAGTACATCCCGATTGTACTTATTTCCGCAAATAGCAGCAATAAGAAATCATAATTAATGGGTCTAGAACCTGATAATTAGTAATGAGACCCTAAATGTGGTTGGAAGAAAGGTGTGACCTATGGCCACCTTGCAAAGGCACAAATAGATCCAGTGTAACTAGCTTTGTCCACTATGGCTATCCACATTCTCACGTTATTCCAAATTAAACAGTGCTCCTGTGTAATGTTCAGTATTAGAAGGCTTCCTTCCCATTAACATTAGGTACATGCATTTCAAATGTGTTTTTAACGCTAGTTAAACACATGTAAATGGCTGTGACACTAAAGACCTTTGGATCAAGTGTCACCATACCCTCTACTGCTGTTAGTATTTGTTACAGAAACATTCCACTGGTCTTCTGGGTTTTGGAATGCCTCTTTTTCTATCCACATGCATGTGCCATGGCTAATTGTAGAAGCCTAAAAAAAAGCTCTAAATTAGCTCCAACTTCTAGTAGCAAATGCAGGCCAAATACATTTGACATATGTATTCAATTTCAAACACAGTTTCACTAGCAAATGGAAATGCTAATTTATAGTATAAAACATGCAGACATGCGCAAATTTTCTATCTTAACAAAATCATCTAATTTTCCACCATGATCATTCATATTTGTATACCACATACAAAACATAACTCAGGGCCTGATTCATTACGGAACGCAACTGCGAATGCAATAGTGATTACACACACTGGGCCTGATTCAGACCCGGTCGCAAGCGCTGAGTGCTCGCAACCGGGTCGATGGTGGCCCAGAGCGCATGCGCACGACGGAGCCGGCTCCGTCGTGCGCATGCGCGAGACCCGGATAGCGACGGGCAATCCGTCGCTCCGGGTCTCGCACCAAAGGGGGCGAGCTGACGATGTTGAGTGACAGCTTGCCCCCTTTGGTGGGTGGGCCGGGGGGGGGGTGGCTGCCCAAATGGAGGCGTTCCCATGAGAACGCCTCCCATTTGGGGGCGGCCCCACTGACATCACGAGTGATGTCAGTGGAGAGATTTCGGCTCTGTTAGAGCTGAAATCTCTCTGGAGCTTGCTGAATCAGGCCCTCTGTCCCTATCTTTCTGGCCTTTGGGTCCAACTGGATTCGTTTAGCTCCTCTAGTCAGAACATGGCGTGTTGCAAAACAGAATGCCTCTTGTGCTTCACTTGTTTTATTTTTTGTTACATTTTATGTATGTATTTTTTTTTCTGTTTCCATGGACTTAGTGGGCATCCAATGGGCTTCACAAAAGAAATATCTAGATTTCTATTGATTTATAATATAGAGACAATTTCAAAACATGAACCACCAAAATGGGATGTGTGTGTTTGATTGCATAAACTACTAGTTTATTTGGAGCAAGAAACAGCAAAATTTCAGGTCTGCACAGGACTATTTATCAAGCTATACAAACAACACATCACCGCCAATGGTGTAATATATACAGTAACAGTGCACCCAAATTTTTCAATTATGGCATCATGATGACATCATCTACTTAATTGGAATATAAGAAATAACAAGTTAAAATACAGAACAAGCACCAGAAAGAATTCAACAGCAAAACCCATAAAGATAATGGGCACGGAATCATAATTACAGCAAATTAAATACAAAGTATATACAAAGTGTGGGGAAAACTAGTCAATACTGTTAAAAGCAGTGGTGGTGGTAGCAACATCGGGGCTGCAGCGCAGACCAAAACTGCCAGAGTGGAGCTGGATAACACAAAATCACTCATATCACTTTTAGACCAAAATTCCGGGTCTGACACAGATTTTCCCCAGTGCCGACCCAGGATATTCCTGAGTTGTCACCGTTCACACTGGAGCAGGGCTGCAGAGAACAGGCTTTTCCGGCATTGAAGAGGACGCTTGGAGATGACGTCATCTCCAAGCGCCACTGAAGCCGGCCAATCGACAGGCATGCAGCGCGATCCAGGTCACCGTGACCCGGATCGCGCCGTTTACACTGCAGGGTTTCATGCGTTATTCCTGTGTTTAACCCTGCAAGTTACCTGGGTTGGATCGCCGGGTCACTCGACCTGGCAATCCAACCCTTTCCCCTTTTACACCAAGAAGCTACCCGAGTTAACCCTGCAATAACCCAGGTTTTAACTGTAACCAAAAAGGCTTCTTAAAATTGTCAGGAGTTTGTGGGAACAGTATGCTCACCAGGAGTCAGCTGCGTGCATTACAGCCGCATCTGCCAGGACAGAGCAATCAGCGGCCTACCTGGTGTATTTGCCTGTCCCTCAGACTCCTGTGTCAATTAGCCAATGGGAATTTGGGGTGCGGACAGATACATCAGGGAGTGTGCGATCCTGTACGGATTGTAAACAGACACCTTACCGTCTGTTACAGTGTGCCCGGCATCTTTGTATAGAAGTGGATAGTGGGCTGGTAACCAAGGAGATCAGTAACCAATCGGCGACGCTGATTCCCGATTACTTGTGATCTCCTTTGTCTGGCTATGTGAGAAATTAACAACAAACCTTAATACCAGCAGCATATTTCGTTTAGTATCGCAGTGATACTAACGAATATGCTGTTGGTATTTAACATTACTTACCTCTACAGCGAAACCATCCTCTTCGGTGTCGCCGGGGGCCTACCCTGCCAGCGATGGCCAGTCTGCACATGCGCATGACAGTTTCCCCGGCAGGGACCCAGTAATGCCTAAAAGTCTGAGTTGAAGCCGGAAAGGCTGTTGCTGGGTCCTGGGGATCATGTTCCTCTTGCCATCTATAGAGTGCGTAAGCTATACAGTGACAAACAGTGGTAATCTTAGTTTACCACTGTTTTTAAATACTGAAAGGAGGACATAACCTCTGTGACAAACACAGGACTTCTAGAGGGTGGTTTCCAAATGCTTGATTTAGAGCGAGTGTGGCCAGTCCATAAAGAGGGCATAATTAGCACTTAACCAGCTTTAATATGCATCATACAAAGTTATTGTGTCATAATTTCAGCATATACAGGACCAGCAATCACGGTACCATTCATTGTGGCAGTAGAGCTGTTCTGCATGAGCTGAATGTTGGGCACCATTCCAGAGCATGGGAGCAAAGCGGGAGACTGGGGGAAAAGCATCCTAGCACTGCCCTGGACATACATGTACATATTGGTCTCCTTATGCACTGGATTGTGTATTATTATACAGTAATAATAATTATAATTAACCCTATTGATGGTCTATATAGCAGTGCACCCCTAACAGTACATGTTTTGTAGATCTCCTAGTTGGTGCACAGCCGTATTTATTACTGGCTGACACATGTTAAAATATCCACAGGTGGTGCCACGTAATTATTTAATTTGTTATACTGATAAGAACATGCAGCACTAGTAAAATTCTATTCTATTAATATTTCTATTATGGTCATGATATGTGCTGGGGAGAGTGGTTTCCAGGCATCCGTAACTCCTCCTGTGTTTGCCTATGCCCCTTGAGCGAGTGCTAAAGAGGCTATGGGTAAAATTTACTAAGCCGCAGGTTCTAAACCCCGGCAGTCTGGTAGAGGTTTGACGGCGGGTTCTATTCTGTTCTAAACCACGGGGGTTTGGTGGCGGTTTTGCAGCTGTTTCTAAATGACAATCCTGTTCTATTCTATTCTAAAATGTGTTTTGACTGCTGTTTGGCGGCGGTTTTGCTATCTGCAGATTTACCTCGGTCAAAACTGCTGCAAAACTGCTGTCAAAACACATTTTAGAATAGAACAGGGCTGTCATTTAGAAACTGCTGCAAAGCCGCCACCATACCCCCCTTGGTTTAGAACAGAATAGAACCCGCTGTCAAACCGCCGGGGTTTAGAACCCTTTGCTTAGTAAATTTTGCCCTATGTCTCAATGTGAAATGGGGCCCATAGTGTTAATGAATCTCTGGATCCCCTTAAAAGTGTAATGAATAAAGCAGAATAATAGTATGTGGGGTTTTAAACACCCTGAAGAGAAACGGGGGAATATGGTGGTTAGGGCAGCCCTGCAAGTACAGTAAAGTCTTGGAAAGCAGCTACAGTGCTGTCATACACTTATTGTGTCAATATTGCCCATTTACTGTAAACAGTAGCAATGAGACCAAGCAATGGGCTTTCTCTCAATGCTGTCCCTTTCAATGGACAAGCATCAGGCAAAACATCATTTTCAAATCAATGTTTTAGATCACATACTGGGGTAGAAGGGCCTGATTCAGAGATGGACGCTAATGCGTTTTTTTATACAGATCGAGCAGTTGTTTGTCATTGCGCATGTGTATAAGCTGCACTGCACGCGAGCTGCGCTTGCCTTACGATTTCGCATGCAGAGGATCCATTCGCAGAGTGAGTGACAGGTAGTCAGCGTTTGGGGGAGGTAACGGGGTGGTTAATAAAACACAGGTGTCTATAATCATTTAATCACTGTTACATACGCGTGCATAAATTAGGCCTTGCATTCTCCTACGCAGCATGAGAGCTCTCTGCGTGTCAGGAGAGCTGCGGGGTCTGCAGCTGGTCAGACCTTCCACAAGGGCAAGATGGCCGCTCAATGTGCTTCGATGTTACCGATTTTTACACAGGTAAGCGATGTCATACACATATGAGAAGGCAGTGTCCTTCTGCTCGGATAAGCTTTGGAACTATTAACCATACTTGCCGACATTCAGCTCCCTCCTTCCGGGAGGGGGCTGAATGTCAGCTTACAGCGGGGGGCGTGGCAACATGTTTATGTTGTTGCATGGCCAGTGCGGGCCAGGGGCGTGGCCATGAGATCGCGTCATCGCGGCTCCGCCCCCTCTTCACAATGCCGGAGTAAATGGCATTGTAAAGCGGGGGGCAGGGCCACGATGACACGATTCAGCACGAATCGCGTCACCGGGCCCCCCGCTGCGGGGGTTATGCTAGTAACTCTGTGGGGGGGTAGGGAGGGATGGCGGCCTGCGGGAGGCTTGTCTGCCTTCCCGGGGGGGCAGGGAGCGGCACCCGATAATCGGGAGGCTCCCGGCCAAATCGGGAGGGTAGGCAAGTGAAGAAAGATAAAGTTCCAACCAATCAGTTCCTAATTATAATTTTTCAAGCACAGCCTGTATAGTGACAGTTAGGAGCTGATTTACTTTATCTCTTTCCATGGCTTAGTACAAATCCCGACACTTCAAGCCCGCATGGTGCAGAATCCCGACAGCGGTAAGTAAGTACCCTAACCTCCCCCTAACCCTCCCTTGGTGGTGATTAACCCTAACCTCCTCCCCTGGTGGTGCCTAACCCTAACCCCCCCTTCCAGCACCCTAAACCTAACCCTCCCGGGGGAGTCCTATCCCTAACCTCCTCCCCTGGAGGTGCCTAACCCTAACCCCCAATTCCCCTAGCATAACCCTAACCCTCCCCGGGGGGGAGCCTAGCCCTAATCTCCCCCCTGGTGACAGAGCAGTTACTTACCTGTGCGGACGATCGGGAATTCAGCGCTTTGAGATGCGGACGTCGGTATCCTGTTCACCATCGGGATATTGGCGTCGGCATATTGCCGGGCGGCGGGATTTGGGCATTGGTATATCGATGCCCGGCATTCCGTCTGCCGGCAATATGACTGCATCCCCCTACGGTTAGTACAAGCAATTTCTCCATAAATTGACAAGGTGTCACAATAAGTTTGAGGAAGATCCACATGACCCTCTTAATACAGGGGTGACTGGTCCTGGGATCAATTATCCTCCTGCCATCCCACCTCATTATCAGGTCTAGAGCTGTGTTCCGCCCCCTCACCTGTGCAGCTTCCATCCTCGACTGTGGGCCTGGTGTCTTCACTGGCAGTTCCCTCTCCTCTGGTCCGTAGGTGCCGCTATCTTAGTTTGACATCACTCAGACATCCAACCAATCCTATAATGGCAGGTCCTGACTACATGATCATCTGGGCCAATCACTGGCTAGTGCACCATATTAAATCTCTCAGGTGTTGCCAATAGGTAGCCAGTTCAACTTCTCTCCTAGAGACCTCAGTACTGACTCCGGTTCCTGCGTGCTTCATAGTGTATCCTGTCTTCCTGTTGTGCAATCCTGTTTTTCTGATGGGCAATCCAGCTAACCTGCAGCATGCAATCCTGATTTATTGTTGACTAATCCTGCTTAACCTGTATGGTGCAATACTGTAATCCTGCTGGGCAACCCTACTAAACTTGCACTGTGCAATCCTGATATCCTGCTGGGCAATCCTGCTAATCTACATTGTACAATCCTGTTATTTTGTTGGGTAATTCTGCTAACCTTTTCTTTTCAATCCTGATATCCTGCTGGGCAATCATGCTACACCTGCTCTGTGTAATCTTGATATGCTGCTGGGCAATCCTGCTGCCCTGTCATGTAAAATCTTGATATACTACTGAGCTATCCACTTATACTTGCATTATGCTGTCCTGGTATCCTGTTCAGTATTATATGCACTCCTGCAAACCTGTACTGTACTTTTGTTACTTGTATTCTATATCCTATTCCGAGGATTCTGCATTCCTGCACCTTGTATATCTGTGAACTTTGGCTGCCTATACTTGCCCAACAATACATGGCTACTGTCATCTCCTATCAGTCATAATATCCTAGCTTCTAATTCTA
The DNA here is from genome assembly GCA_031769625.1 of Taudactylus pleione. Classification (NCBI taxonomy): domain Eukaryota; kingdom Metazoa; phylum Chordata; class Amphibia; order Anura; family Myobatrachidae; genus Taudactylus; species Taudactylus pleione. Next base: position 9,844,916 of record JAUIMM010000171.1, on the reverse strand, counting down.
GTCTGATTGAAGAGTAGTATTATATGGCCATCTAGCTTTACTAACGTTCTAGTTGCCACAACTAGCCTTAGGGACCCTGACCTGAATTCCAATCCTCCTAGTGCAGTAATAGTGAAATGTGCACAAAAAATGTATCAATGGCTAATATGTGAATACTCTAACATGTTCCTGCATGCAGTTTTTTGAGGGTGATGCACTCTACATGCACTCTCTTATGCTGGCATTCCTGCTGGGTCAGAATCAGGCCCTACTTGCCTATTTTTTTTTATCTCCCCTCAGGAGAAGCCTGGATAGGGGATGCAGCTGGCTACTTTGGTTGACAGGTCACGTCATTAGGCCCCACCCCCATCACAGCAAAACTCTGCAATTTGCGGGTCGTAAGCGGGGGCTAAATTATGCAATCGTGTCATTTTAGCCCCCTCCCTACGGACTCTGATTCGGGGTGGTATTATCTCCCCATCATGCTCACTTCACTAGGAAGTGGGCAGGAGATCCGACAACACTTCCGGGAGTGTGGGAGACTGCCCGAAAATTGGGAGCCTTCCACACCTTCCGGGAGAGTGGGCAAGTATGTGTTGGACACAATATAAAAAGGTTTCAAGCGCTCTCTTTTACGAACAGGTTTGATGTTGTTTTAGACAATCCGAAAATGAATGCAATCAATAATAAATAAAATGGAATAAAATTAAAAAGTCATATAGTCACCCTTCTGCAGATCAAAAGTTCCTTATTGGCTATATCAGCAAATCCTATTTGAGCATCTCCGTGGGGATCTCTAATAACCTGGTCTCTCCGATGATTTAGATTGTAGGTTCACACTTTTACCCCTCTGCGTCGATGTACTCACGGATGTGATGTATACAAACAAAGCAGGGAAAAACACATATAGTGTTACATAACATTTATTAAATTAATAACAATCAGTAAAAAATGGTCCTGTACCATCAATAACCTTTTTTGAAAGGCACAATAGGGGTCTTAGGGCCTCATTCAGAGGCGGTCGGAGGATGCAAGCGGTCGCTCAGAAACTGGGCGGCCGCTTGCATCCTGACCGCCCGCCTGTTTCGGTCGTTAGTCTAACAACTGCTAGGGTGATGGTCGCGATGGTCAGAGACCCTCGCGACCGTCGGGGGTTACGACGAGACCCTAGGGTAGGGTCTCACTTGTCGTAAGCCCTGGAGAGCTTCTGGCTCTGTCAGAGCCGGAATCTCTCCACTGACATCACTAGTGATGTCAGTGGGGCCTCCCCCAAATGGTAGGCGTTCCCATGGGAACGCCTCCGTTTGGGCTGCCACCCCCCCGGCCCGCCTTCCAAATGGGGCGAGCTGTCAATCAACATCGACAGCTCGCCCCCTTTGAAAAGAGACCCGCTACGACCGGCGCTGTCGGTCGTAGCGGGTCTCACGCATGCGCACGAAGGAGCCGGCTCCCTCGTGCGCATGCGCACTAGACAAACATCGAGGCGGCAGTGTGGTCGTAGACCGTACGGCCGCCTCTGAATGAAGGCCTTAATGCTTCCCCTATTAAGCAGTACCTTCCTATGATCAATATTTGGATGGCAGAAGGGTGACTATATGACTTTTTAATTTTATTCCATTTTATTTATTATTGATTGCATTAATTTTTGGATCGTCTAAAACAACATCAAACCTGTTCCTGAGCGCTTGGACATCATTTCTTTTGTATTTCAAGTATGTGTTGGCCATTGTGGAGCAATGTTTCTTGTCTGCAAATGCATCCTGATTTTGTTCATACAGAATCAAAGTACATATTTAGATGCATTGTAACAGATATATATGGTGCATTCCTGGGCAGTGACTTTGACGGCAAAGGGGGTGGATAAAAAGATGCACAGAGATGTTGCATTTCATGGGAATGTTGCAGACATATTGCTGAAAACAGTTGTGTATAGAGACGCTCAACCGATCACATAGAAGATGGGTGCAGGGTGTGCGGTGCACACGGTCGAGGGGAGGCCCACACTGCACGCCCTGCAGCCATTTATTCAATACTTACCTCTCTGAAGTCCCGAGTCGGCAGTACCATCCCTCTACAAATCACCTGGATAATGGCTGCTGCGGCCAATTCCCCGCGTTTTGCGCAGGCGCAGTGAGGTGATCACCGGGAAAATGGCTGCTGCACCATTTTCCCGGTGACCTGTGCATGTGCAGTAGACTCCGGCATAGCACCAAAGTCTACTCTAGTGCCCGAAGTCTGCTGCGCTCATTACACTGTCGGCAGCCAGGCAAAGAGGAGGGGGCCCCGGGCGGAGACTGCACACAGGCCCCCTCCTCTATTAATATGCCCCTGGCTAGTGGAAGTTTCGATGGTGCAAAGAAAGACCCAATAATCAGAAATACAGCACCTATAGTGCTGCAAGTGGGCGTCTCAGTCCTTGCACATTCGGACACATGGATTCACACCAGGGAACGCAGACGCAAATATATCCAACTCAGAGTCAGGCGTCAGGCCCTTAGTTGGGACAATCTCCGAATAGAATAGATTTCTACATGTTGAGTGTAACATACAGTAATGAGTTTTTTCAGCACTGTTCAGAGTTAGGCTGGGTACACATGTAAAGATTTTCTGTCCAACCAGCCAACTAGTTGATTGGTTGGAATGAAAATCTGGTAAGGTATGAAAGCAAATGACAATCAGCAATTTGCTCCCAAATGTCGGAAAATGGACAAAAACTGTTGTTTGAACAAATTGTTTTGATCAAACATTTAACAAACTTGTCTGACGACCATTTTCATCTGTTTTCTGGCATTTAGGAGTAAATTGCTGATCATCATTTACTCCCATACGTTACCAGATTTTCATTCCAACCAATCAACTAGTTGGCTGGTTGGACAGAAAATCTTTAGGTGTGTACCCAGCCTATTTAACACATCAGGTAAATAGTCACTTTGCTTGATAAAGAATCATGTAATTAACTAATCATAGAAAGTGTCACAGTACAACTTGAAGTTTCATGGTGGGAAAGAAAGTGTGAAGTAACTGGGGTAACCTGGCAACAGATGCAAGGAATGTACAAATGGTGTTTGACAAGTCAAAGCCCAGATTTGACATGACAACATAAAATTAGACACAATACTGTAAATATAGCACACCTATTTCCTTTAGATTACTTTCTTTGTTATTTCCTGGTAAGAAAACCACAACTTTGAGCATGTGATGCATTCTCTTTCCTAACTCAACACTTTTAAAATATTGTATCAGTTGCATTTACATAAACTATAATGGTTGAAAAGAAGACATTAATAGAAATTCCAAAATGTTTTATGGAAATACGATATCATATGAGCCCCACCCTCTGAAAATCATCATAGATCTCCAGTGTGGCTATTGCTTATAAAGAAACAATAATAAAAAATTTGGTAAGTAACGACGGAAATGAATGTTCTCTGGGCCTGATTCAGACCCAGTCGCGAGCGCTGAGCGCTCGCAACCGGGTCGATGGTGGCGCATGCGCGAGATCCGGATAGCGACGGGCAATCCGTCGCTCCGGGTCTTGTACCAAAGGGGGCGTGCTGTCGATGTTGAGTCACAGCAAGCCCCCTTTGGTGGGCGGGCCGGGGGAGTGGCTGCCCAAACGGAGACGTTGCCATGTGAACGCCTCCGTTTGGGGGCTGCCCCACTGACATCACGAGTGACATCTCTCCCACTGACATCACGAGTGATGTCAGTGGGAGAGATTTCGGCTCTGTTAGAGCCGAAATCTCTCAGGGGCTTGCGGCAACGAGACCCTACCACAAGGGTCTCGTCGCAAAGCCCGATGGTCACGATGGTCTTGACCATCGTGACCATCTTCCTGGCCGCTCGCTATAGCTGTGGGTGGTCACCCACAGCTATGCGAGCGGCCAGGAGATCGTTCTAAAAAAAAAAAAAAGAGGCCATTTTCCCTGTACTGCGCATGCGCAAATGCCGGGAAAATGGCCGCCGCGGCCATTTTCCAGTTGTTTTACAGCGCCGGACGCCCGCGCCGACGTGGGCCTCCGGAGAGGTAAGTATTATTATGGGTGCAGTGTGTGCGGTGCGGGGCCCCCCTGGACCCAGGGGCCCGTGTTCCCCGCACACCCTGCACCCATTATAGATATGCCCCTGGGCGATCCTTCCTCTGACTAGCTTGTTCCATCTCTGATTAGATAGAGTGTTGATGACTGGTCTAACCTCTAAATAAATGTGATTTCACTGTCATGTAGCGTTGACATAAGGCCAGTTTGTAGATGTGTACTTTGCTGATTATGGGGTCTCTTTACTAAGCAGTGTTAGGAGACAGAATGAAAAGTGATAAGGTGCCAGCCAATGAGCTCCCAACTGTCATTTTTCAAACACAGCCTGTGAGATGGCAGTTAGGAGCTGATTGGCTGGTACCTTATCACTTTTCACTCTGGGCTTGATTCAGACCTGCTCGCGAGTGCTGAGCGCTCGCAAGCGGGTCAATGTTGGCCCAGTGCGCATGCGCACGACGGACCCGGCTCCATCGTGCGCATGCGCGAGACCTGGATAGCGACGGGCAAGCCATCGCTATGGGTCTCGATACAAAGGGGGCGTGCTGTCGATGATGAGTGACAGCACGCCCCCTTTGGTGGGCGTGCTGGGGACGTGGCTGGCCAGACGGAGGTGTTCCCATGGAAACGCCTACCATCTGGAGCCGACCCCACTGACATCACAAGTGATGTCAGTGGGAGTGCTTTCGTCTCTGATAGAGCCAAAAGCACTCCAGGGCTTGCGGCAACGAGACCCTACCACAAGGGTCTCGTCGCAAGCCAGATGGTCGTGATGGTCTTGACCATCGCGACCATCTTCCTGGCCACTCGCTATAGATGTGGGTGGTCACCCACAGCTATGAGCGGCCAGGAGGCCGCTCTAAAAATTCAGAAGGACGGCCCTGATTCAGAGCTAGTGCTCTGTCAGAGCGTCCGGCTCTGAATCAGGGCCTCTGTCTCCTAATACTGCTTAGTAAATAGATCCCTATATTGTCTATGTAGTATGTCAGCCAACTATAAAGCTACATTAAAATATTTAACCTTCAGTTGTTCATTTATGGAGTGCACCTGGGGTGCACGTATGGGGTCCACCCAGCACACATAGAGATACATACCCCATCCCAGAAACATGTTTAGGAGTTGCAGGGCCTGATTCTGAGGTCAATCCAGCACAGTGGAGCAATGTTTTTCCTATGTGAACTGCGGGTGTGTCCTGATAAGGGCCACCATCAGGGTGGAACTGCCGGGACTGGAGTCCCGGGCCCAGATAGAAAGGAGGGCCCGCCCCTGGCTCCTACTGCCCAGGGCCATGGGGAGCTCAAGACTGTTCCCGGAGCTCCCTTCAGTTGCTTGCCAGGCCCACAGCCGCTAGCTTCCCCGTGCTGGGCTGATTCTAGATGCTTGGTGACAACAGGGGCTGACAGGGAAATAAAGTTTTTTTTTTTTTAATGCAGCATCACATCGCCCTATTGAGAGGAGCCACAGCCGCAGATGAAGAGAAGCAGCTGCCACCCGGAATGAGGTAAGTGATTGATGCTGGGGTTGGCCGGGGACATGCAGGCTGGGGCTGGATGGAGACACGCAGGCTGGGGCTGGATGGAGACACGCAGGCTGGGGCTGGATGGAGGCACGCAGGATGGGGCTGGCTGGAGACCCAGGAGGACTGGCTGGAGACACAGGAGGGCTGGCTGGTGACACAGGTTGGGGCTGGATGGAGACACACGAGCTGGGGCTGGATGGAGACACACAGGCAGGGGCTGGCTAGAGACACAAGAGGGCTGGCTGGTAACTTAAAAGGGGCTGACTGGCTGGTAACATAAAATGGGGGCTGGCTGGGGAGGCAGAAAGGGGGTGCGGGCTGGGGAGGTAGAAAAGGGGTGCTGGCTGGGGAGGCAGAATGGGGATGGCTGGAGAAACTGCAGGCCTGGAGTTGTCGAAACACGGGGGGTTTGGGGGCCCTGCCTATTTTGTCAGTCCCGGGCCCCATAATTTCTGATGGCAGCCCTGATCCAGGCGCCTGCATCCCGACAGTAAGCATCAAAGTTAGGGGGAGGGTTAGGGTAGGCACTAAGGGGAGGCTTAGGTTTAGGGTGCGGGGAGGGGGAGGTTAGGTTTATGCACCAGCATGCGAGGTTAGGGTCAGGCATCGGGGGAGGGAGAGTTATGGTACTGACCGACAAGTGTCGGTATCCTAACCCTGTCGGAATGCTGGGTGTCAGGATTCTGACTGCCGGGATCCCGTACCCATCCCCTGCGTACACTCACCTCTGAATAGTCACGTACCCACGGCGCAACCATATATACTTCTCCTAGTTGTGAATGCACAGTTGCAGTCCAGTCACACCCCATGCAGGTGAAGTTGCGTCTGAGATGTGTGTGTCTCTGAATCGCCTGTATTTATTGAAGTTGCGAATCAAGGCTTTATTGAATGTGTATTTGCTAAAAATCACGTGATCCATCTACAGAGCGGACTCGCGTGCAATGCTGAATTGGATGAGTAAATCATTAGATCTAATTGAATACAGAAATAAAATATTATTTTGTGTTATCATTTTGACCACTAAAATATATTTTGCCTCTATATTTACATATATTGCTTATTGCAGTGGTTCCCAAACTTTTTTGAATCACGGTGCACTAGAGAATCAGCATTTTTCTCACAGCACCCCTAGATCAAAAGCAATGCTTAAAGTGGTCCTAGAGAAGTGATGGAACCCACTGCCCCCCCTCGGTGCAATGTCATTAAAGGGACAGTGCTCGTCGTAGGCACACATCGGAAAAAGGGCTGTGGTCTCAAAAAAAAGGGGTGTGGTCACATAATAGTATTCCTTATACAAATTATGCCACACAGTAGCACATTCTTGATTCACATTACACCACATAGTAGTGTCTCTTATTCAAGTATGACACACAGCAGTGCCTCTTTTACACAATGCCCACATTTGTGCCCCTTATACACAATGCCCACAGTAGTAGTGCCCCTTATACAATGCCCACAGTAGTTTTGCTCCTTATACAATACCCACAGCAGTAGTGTCTCTTACATATAATGCCCACTGTAGTGGTGTCCCTTACACATAATGCCCACTGTAGTGGTGCACCTTATGCAGTGCCCTCAGTAGTGGTACTCCTTATGCAGTGCCCCATATACAGTGCCCACAGTGGTAGTGCCCCCAGTAGTGGTAGTGTCCCTTATGCAGTGCCCACAATGGTAGTGCCCCTTTACAGAGCCCACAGTAGTGGTAGTGCCCCTTATGCAGAGCCCCCCTTATGTAGTGCCCCCAGAAGTGGTTCTCTTATGCAATGCCCCCATTAGTAATCCCCCTGTAATAGTGCCCCTAGAAGTAATGCCCACTGTAGTAGCACCCCCAGTAGTAGTGCCCCCAATAGTAATGCCCCTCTTTATTAATTCCCCCCCAGTAGAAGTGCTGCCTGAGTAGTGCCCCCAGTAGTAGTGCCCCCTGAGTAATGCCCCCAATAGTAATGTCCCCTGAGTAATGCCTCCTGAGTAATGTCCCCAGTAGTAGAGCCCCCTCAGTAATGCCCCCGGTAGTTGTGCCCCCTGAGTAATGCCCCCAGTAGTAGTGCCCCCTGAGTATAGCCCCCTGTAGTAATATCCCCTAGGGTGAAGCCGCTTACACAACAAAAAAACAACTAATACTTATATTAAGCCTGGCTCTTCCGTCCGCTGCCGTCTGGTCCCCCAGGTCCGCCGGACTGCTCCTCAGTCTGAACTATAGGAGAGACTTGTCATGACGTCTCTCCCATAGTGCACTGCACACAGCGGGACCCGGAAGCCAGAGCTCATGAGTGAGCTCCAGCCTCTCCCTCCCCGTTGGTGCAGCGGGGAGGGAGCTGGGAGGCCGCTGGTTTAAAAATCTCAGCGGGTGCCCGGCAAATTAAGCCTCCCTGCAGCGCAGGGGGTTAGGTGGGTCGGAGGAGGCGGAAGTGGTTCCGTCTCCAAATAGAGGTGACGGAAAGCAGTTTCGCCCCATTCCGGCCCACTTTAAGCCCTGGTCTTAGTTTCTTATTGAGAAACTCAGTAAAATTGTTAAGTAACTTATGCTCATCTGTCATCTTTAGTTTGAAATGGTATCCAGTCAGGTAGTCTACAGTCAGAAAGTTGACACTCATAATGTCAACAACAAAACGTTGACTGGGTTAAAATGTTGACATAACAATGAGGTCAACAGGATAATGGTCGACAAGCACAAAGTCGAAGAATTGATAAACTTGATCGGTTTGAGTTGAAACCGATGTTGAAGATTGAAGAACTTACTTGATATGAGTCAGATGAACTTGATTGATTGGGACTGATGTTGATGAATTGAAGAACTTAATTAATATGAGTCCAATGTTGGAAGCATCAGATGAGTCCGATGCTTAGAGGTATCGACTGGAACTGATGGTGGTTGTAAGAACAATTCTCAGTGGTAAAAACCAGACTGGTGTGCAAGATGGTATAGGAGACTTGTTTACCAGATATAGGAACTGGATCTAACGGACTGGGGGCCTGATTCTGTAAGGATCGTAATTGCAAAGCTGCACGTTTCAGGTAACGGAGGCTGTTGCCGCCCCCTCACCACCCGCAAATGGCAGCAGACTGTCAATCACTGACAGTCTGCTGTCAGTTTGCAAGCGTACTCGCAGACCCATTCTGCACATGTGCAGAACAGGTCTGGCGCCTGCGCAGATTCCCAAACATCGGGAATCTGCTTTCAGCAGTGCACTGCTGAATCAGGCCCTGGGACCGTTCAGACACAGAGTATCTGGGAGCTCAGCACTGAGCTGTAACTCCAGCAAGAAGTGATGGTGTACTGGCAACAGGCCAGTCTGGAAATGGAATTTATAGGGGAGGATCCCCAGGGATTGGATGCTGCGATCATCTGATCTGGGGGCAGCGCTCTGAGTGGAGGAAGAGCATCAGGTGACATAGTCCAACATGGCTGCGCCCATACTATTGCTTAGGAGGGAACTCTGACATGCAGCCTGTGTGCCATAAAGCTAGAAAGACATGCTGTGAGCAAGAGGCTGCTGAGAGCCATCTCTCTCTATGCTTAATAACAGTACACTGAGTGGATGGGGCAGGAGCAACACAGACAGACCTCAGCACCAGCCAGGAGCAATGTGCAGCGTGAGCGGACCTCTGTGCTACCCTGGACATGCACCGTAGTGGTAAGAAAGTGGTTTTAATAGTCCGGAGTATGACAATGAGGACTCGATACCCCAACCTGATTGTACCAGCATGCTGCATGAATGGCCTGTGCCACAGTTTCTTCAGGCAGAAATATATGTACACTAGGGGTGTGCACCAGCCACTTTTCATGTTTTGGTTTTGGATCTGGATCTTTCTTCGTGTTTTGGATCTGGATTGGTTTTGCCAAAACCACCCATCCGTGTTTTGGGTTCTGTGTTTTGGATCTGTATTTTTTTTTTAAAAAGAATAAAAATCACAGAATGTGTTGGTTTTTCTGCTCCTATGCTATTATTAACCTCAATAACCTTAATTTCCACTCATTTCCAGTCTATTCTGAACACCTCACAATAATGATTTTATGTCCAAAAGGCTATGCTAAGCGACACGAGTGTGCGGCACAAACACGTGGCCCATCTAGGAGTGGCACTGCAGTGGCAGACAGGATGGCAGTTTGAAAAACTAGGCCCCAAACAGTACATAATGCAAAGAAAAAAAAGAGGTGCAAGATGGAATTGTCCTTGGGCCCTCCCTTATGTTGTATAAACAGGACATGCACACTTTAACAAACCAATAATTTCAGCGCCAGGGTCTGCCACACGACTGTGGTTGAAATGATTGGTTCGTTTGGGCCCCCACAAAACAAGCTGGCAATTAATCTGTCCCTGCACAAACTGGCTCTACGGAGGCAAGATGTAGTCCTCATCCTCCTCATGCACCGATTCCTCACCCTCTTCAGTGTTGTGTACATCCTCATCCTCACAGGCTATTAACTCGTCCCTGCTGGAATCCACCACCACAGGTCCCTTTGTACGTTCTGGAGGCTGGTCTCCCTGGAAGAGTTGATAATTCATTTTTATGAACATCATCTCCACATTTTCTGGAAGCAACCTCCTACGCCTTTTGCTGACAAGGTTCCCGGCTGCACTAAACACTCTTTCGGAGTACACACTGGAGGGGGGGGGGGCAACTCAGGTAAAATAGAGCCAGTTTGTACAGGGGCCTCCAAATTGCCTCTTTTTCCTGCCAGTACATGTACGGACTATCTGACATGCCTACTTGGATACTGTCACCGATGTAATCCTTTAACAGACAGACGCACGCTTGTCGCTGCTGCTTTGAGGATGTAGGTGCGGCTACAGCCCACACAATTCACAAAGACAGAAAAATAAGAAGAATTTTTTTATTGTTTGTGGAGCGCACTTTGAGGGTTACATCACCCTTTAACAGACAGACGCACGCTTGTCGCTGCTGCTTTGAGGATGCAGGTGCGGCTACAGCCCACACAATTCACAAAGACAGAAAAAAAAAGAAGAATTTTTTTATCGTTTGTGGAGCGCACTTTGAGGGTTACATCACCCTTTAACAGACAGACGCACGCTTGTCGCTGCTGCTTTGAGGATGCAGGTGCGGCTACAGCCCACACAATTCACAAAGACAGAAAAAAAAGAATTTTTTTATTGTTTGTGGAGCGCACTTTGAGGGTTACATCACCCTTTAACAGACAGACGCACGCTTGTCGCTGCTTTGAGGATGCAGGTGGAATCTAGATGGAATTTGGAACCGGGGACACACTACCTCCATCAATTGTCTAAATCCCACTGCACTAATGGCGGATACCGGATGCACGTCTAACACCAACATAGCAATCAAGGCCTCAGTTATACATTTTGCTTCAGGATGACTGCTGTCGTACTTCATCCTCCTCGCTAGGGAATGTTGGAGGGTCAATTGTTTAGTAAAAGTAGTGGTGTTCCTACTTCCTTTCTGGGATGATGAACAACTCCCAGCAGCAGCAACAGCACTAGGAGGAAGTGGTTCTTGATCTTTCCCTATTTTATTTTTATTGGAGAAAGTTTGGTCCTCCATTTATGTTGTATTGATATATACGTGCGGCTAAGGCACACACAAACACAGAAAATATTTTTTTTATTTTTGTTGGACACTATTGCACTTTCTGGGTTACATCACCCTTTAAGAAATGAGCCAGCCAGACCTTTACTTATGGGACACAGGCGCACGCTTGGCGCTGCTCCTTTGTTGATGCACGTGCAGCCACAGTGCACACAATTCACAAACACAGAAAATATATAATTTTTTTTGTTTGGAGTGTACTTTGGGGGTTACAGCACCCTTTAACGGACAAGCCAGCCGGCCTTTTACTAATGGGACACAGGCGCATGCTTGGCGCTGCTCCTTTGTTGATGCACGTGCAGCTTCAGTGCACACAATTCACAAACACGGAAAATATTTTTTTATTTTGGCTTGGAGTGTACTTTGGGGGTTACAGCACCCTTTAACGGACAAGCCAGCAGGCCTTTTACTAATGGGACACAGGCGCATGCTTGGCGCTGCTCCTTTGTTGATGCACGTGCAGCCACAGGGCACACAATTCACAAACACGGAAAATATTTTTTTATTTTGTTTGGAGTGTACTTTGGGGATTACAGCACCCTTTAACGGACAAGCCAGCAGGCCCTTTACTAATGGGACACAGGCGCACGCTTGGCGCTGCTCCTTTCTTGATGCTCGTGCAGCCACAGTGCACACAATTCACAAACACAGAAAATATTTTTTATTTTGTTTTGAGTGCACTTTAGGGGTTACAGCACCCTTTAACGGTCAAGCCAGCCGGCCCTTTACTTATGACACAGGCGCACGCTTGGCACTACTTTGTTGATGCACGTGCTGCTACTGCGCACACAATTCACAAACACAAAAAAAAATATTTTTTTATTTTGGAGTGCCCTTTGGGGGTTACAGCACCCTTTAACGGACAAGCCAGCCGGCCCTTTACTTATGGGACACAGGCGCACGCTTGGCGCTGCTCCTCTGTTGATGCACGTGCAGCCACAGTGCACACAATTCACAAACACAGAAAATATATATATTTTTTGTTTGCAGTGTACTTTGGGGGTTACCGCACCCTTTAACGGTCAAGCCAGCCGGCCCTTTACTTACGACACAGGCGCACTCTTGGCACTACTTTGTTGATGCACGTGCGGCTACTGTGCACACAATTCACAAACACAGAAAAAATATATATTTTTTTGCACTTGGGGGGAGCACCCCTGATGGACAGAGCACCCCCTGGACAACACTACAGCACCCCTTTAGGACTGGGACACTGCACAGGACTTTGGAGTGGACACAGCCCCTATGGACAACTGACTGCACAACACAGTCCAGCCAGCCCCTATGGACTTTGGAGGAGTGGACACAGCCCCTATGGACAACAGCAGCACAGCATAACACTACACTGCACTACACTATACAGCCCAGCCAGCCCTAACTCCCACCCTCCCTCTTCACTGTCCACAGCCGAGTGAGAAAATGGCGCCGACGCGGGTACCTTATATAGGATCCAATACCCGCGAGACCCAGAAGGCGGGATGATGACGTTTTGCCTCGATTTCAGATCCAAGTCAGGCGGGAATAGTCGAGCCTGACTCGGATCGGGGGGGCTCGGATTTCAGAAATCCGAACCCGCTCACCCCTCATGTACACATGTACCTCAAGCATTGCATGCTGCTCTAAGTCACGAGCCTCACACATACCCCTAGATGCTGTCCCCTGATGCCAATGTACTAATGGACTGCGAACACATGGTACTACTACCCTGGCTATTGACAGAGAGGGGTAGTAGCAGCATGTTTCATAAAGGGTCTGGACCACGCTTTCCTTCAGACTTGTACAGTATCTACACATCTAACCCGGCCACAGACTATTGCCGCTAGGTCACCATGCTGTGTGGATTTCTAGACGTATAACCCTAGCCACAGGGCCATAAATACCATTGTACCTGACTCAAATCAGACACAGTAATGATGGACTGTAAACACATGGCACTTCTACCCTGGATATTGACTGAGGCGGGTAGTAGTAGTAACAGAAGGTTTATAAAAGGTCTGAGCCACATTCTCCCTGCAGACATGTGTCTACACACATGTAACACATCCACAGCCCATTGTTATCATGTCACCAGGGCAGCTAAGCACAAACCTTTTTATGTTAATGTATTTAGAACCCTCCCAGGACTCTAAGGCAGGGGTAGGCAATGATTTCAGCTGGGGGGCCACTGACAGCATTTTTCACAATGAGAAAATCCTTTTATTCAGTACAGAAGATAACTTGAGGAAACTGCAGGGGGTATATTTACTAAAGTGCAGGTTTTTAGAAGTGGAGATGATGCCCATAGCAACCAATCAGATTCTACTTAACATTTATCTAGCACCCTCTAGAAGATAATAGCTATAATCTGATCGGTTGCTACTGGCATCATTTCCACTTCTAAACACCCGCACTTTAGTAAATATTCCCCCAGGAGTCCCTGTAATGGATAATGGACGGTACTTTCAAAACTGTCCCATGTTGTTCAGACAAATATATACAATACATGCAATGTTTGGCATGAATGAAAGTAGAGATGTGCAGTTTGGTTCTTTAGAAATTCGAATCCACTTGAATTTTGTGACTCTGGATAAATCCGAGTTGCGGTTCTGATCTCATGGGAAGATCCGGGTAAATCCAAGTCGTGGTTCTGATCTTTTCGCGGTTCGAAATTTGGATTTTAATCTGAATTTCAGGTTTTCGATTGCATAAATTACATGATTTTCAAAATCTTTTTATCTATTCTTTTTTTTAAATCCAGATTTCAAAACCAAAGCCAAAAGCAAAACACTTACGGCCCTTAAGTATGGTTTTGCAAAACCAAAACACAAAGATGAATCCAGAGCCAAAACTAAAAGGTGGGGGTCAGCACACATCTCTAGATGAAAGCAGTCAAATATTTCTCGCACTGGTGTATGGATTGTTAGGCAGCAAAAATTAGGAGTTTTGCTTCAGGATTTTGCAAGACCTGCAGGATTATGAGCAAGACTTCAACATACAGATTGCCCCTCAATTCAGCCTGACTGATTTGGCAGCAATTAAAACCTCAAGACAGTAATTTCCCATAAGCACCCACAAATGTTGCCTTTTTCATCTTGGGCAGAATCTCTGGAGGCAAATCCAATCAGCAGGTCTAGCCCCCATAATATGGAATAGACAGTAATTTTGCTTTGAAAACGAGGCCCGTGCGTTCCCTTACTTTTCTGCCTGCAGATGACATCCCTGTAGCCTTTGAACTATTAAAAATACAATTACCACCTAATGTTGTACCAGTTGAAAAATATTTTGAGGAGATCAATGCATTAGGTCATCTAAAAGACAAGATAAGAAGTCAGTCAAGTCACCCTCAATATTCCCACCTGGTATGTGGTCAGTTCACGAAAACATAGTGGGTGGTATTTCAAGAATAAAAAATAAATTGGAGGGTTGACACCATTCTTGGACAGAAAAAAATGGGGGTGTACAGGATAATAAATTGTATACCACAAGAGCAACAGATAGGCCTCCATCAAATGGAAAAAAACATTTGATGGAGGCCTATCCCAACCTTGCTCGTACACCACCCGAAATAGAAAATAAAATACACTTCAATATTGTGTTTCACAGTTGGGGAGCATGGATGTTGTCGAAACTGGATTATTGGCTGAGACAAGATAAGTTTAAAATTGAATCGCAGCGACACCATCTTGCGACTGGCCACAAGATGCCATTTTGCGAAATGGCCGCCTAAGCGCCATTTTAGATAAACTCACACTTTAGTACATGTGGTGATAATACTATTAGCATCATGCGAATGCATCTGTGACCATCGCCTTAAGTTACGGCGATTCACCAGAAGCCTATTTCATGATATTACGTATTATAAAGGATATATTTCAGAAATGGCTTTACAGTATGTAAAAAAATTGGATTGCATTAGATGAATAGCGTACAAGAACCATAACGCTTCAGTGGCTGAAGTAGGGGAGAAGATAGAAGGATGGGTTTCATGGCTGAACCCAGTAAAATGGTTCTCAGGTCTAGGGGAATGGGTCCAGGAAGTGATTGCCAGCATAGGCAAATTCTTAATCCTTATACTGATTGTCATCATAATAATTGGCATATGCGTCCGGTGTGTTCCTATTGTGTTGAAGTGTGGAAAATGTAAAAATAGAGTAAAACGAAAGAATGAAATTATGATAGTGGCCAGTATGAATACCGAGGTAAATACAGAACTGCATTACAACCCTGAGCTAGGAAATACCATCATTTAATGTATTATATTTAGCCATGCATAAAAATGTATTATTCAAATGTTATTTTTAAAACACCTCAGATAATGTAAAGTCTAAATTCCCCTTCAAGACTGCTTTTATAAGACTGGTGCATCCCCACACCTTTCTCATGATCTTCCAAGATCCGCGGTGTGCGTATAATAGTAGTTTTATGTCCCCAACCAGAGACACATTATTGATGGATTAAGAACCACCTTGTGCCATCCCATAATAACACTAAATAATATATAAATGTAAGCCTAAATTAAATTTTAAGATCAGATTGTGATAGCATGTTGTTCGCTATCAAATGGTGGACTGTCGAAACTGGATTATTGGCTGAGACAAGATCAGTTTAAAATTGAATCGCAGCGACACCATCTTGCGACTGGCCGCAAGATGCCATTTTGCAAAATGGCCGCCTAAGCGCCATTTTAGTTAAACGCACACTTTAGTACATGTGGCGATAATACTATGAGCATCATGCGAATGCATCTGTGACCATCGCCATAAGTTACAGCGATTCACCAGAAGCCTATATCATGACTTTACGTATTATAAAGGATATATTTCAGAAATGGCTTTACAGTATGTAAAAAAATTGGATTGCATTAGATGAACAGAGCAAATGGCTACGTGACAACTAGCTTGTGTAGATAAGCTTCCTGGACAGTGGACAGTGTCTGCCCTCACTACAGGTGGTCTGGCTCGAATACACACCTTACATTAGCAAGCTTCCTGCAATTACATGATTTCAAAGACTAGAGTGTCATCTTAGGTCTGTCTCTTGTAGCTGGGCTATTTGCATATAACACAAGAGACTGGGAGAATAAAGAGTTTTTTTTGAAGCCTGGGAAAGGTGGGGGCTGCTGACAGAGTGGGCATGTGGAACTATCTGGCTCAGCATGTCACACTGCTAAGATGTTCACTTAGTGAGAGTTAAGTGCACCCTACCTCATACACACATTAATATGTCTTTATATCAAACCCCGAATACTCACACATTACATATTCACACATAAGGTTTAATAAGCTTTAAAGTATATCATTTAAGTTGGTTCAGTTGGTTTAAATGCTGAGAAATAAACATATTTGATAACTAAGGTTCTATACATGTTAAGACAGCCGTGTTTGGTTTCGAACTGATGCGTACTCTTTCAACAGAATTCCGGTACTATTGGTGTGGAGATCGCATCAGGCAATCTCAACTTATGGACCGCAGAAACTACAATCAACAAAATGTATATTTTATGAACAACTGTTAGGATGCAGCATGGGGAGGCAGGAGGGAAAAGACCCTCAGTTGTTAGAGGCTGGGCGAGTCTATTTGAACCAGCCTGTTAAATGCACTGTAACATATGCTTCTCCCCTGGGAACCAATGGCATAAGCAAGAAACTTCTCTATTGTCCTGTCTATTCTGGGGGGGTATAAACATGTGTGCTCAAACACTGGGTCTTTAGTCTTCTTGCTGAATGCTGATTGATGGAGGTTTTCTTTCTGAATGCCGGGATCTGGTCCAGAGAGCGCTCCGTATGTATACTGTACTTGGGTCTGTATAATTCCTTTGCGCTAAATTGTACACACAGATCATAGCGTGTAACTGACTGTACTTTTACTTGAATAATACTTTGTGCTTCGGAACCACATGTTCTGAGTCTGGAGTCTCTATTTATTGTATGACTGCGTACGCAAATTAGCGTCATCCTTAGAGGTTTATAGGAAGCATTTTAGAAGGTACAGGCAGGGGTATATAGACTTTCATTTTAATATCAACAATGTAATGGACTTCTTTTGTGCAATAGCCTACAATTTATCTATTAATTGTTAAATAATGATAAAATAGAGATAGAATGCAAGATAATCCGATTTGATTACTATAAAAATGTTTCCACGGTTAAGTTTTATTTTTTAAAACACACTTTCTGCATATATATTTTTTGAAGAAGCATTTTTGTTTTAGTTAAAATGGACTATAAAAAAAGATCACATTGGTAATTATATACTAAAATGGCCAAGGAAACCGCACCTAAAATTAATTCAGAAATGTGGAATTCTGTGCTTCAAGGCTTTCTGCTGGCTGTGTGGTAAGTTTCCTTTTAATAATTTTAACAAAAAGTTAGCACTGTACTCTTTAATAAGATTAAAATTGTTTAATTTGCTTGTTAAATATAAATATACTACCTGAAGTAACCAGCGTTGCCAGGATTTAAATCTTCAAGTTATTAAGTTTTATTACGTGATGTCATCCAAATCCATCTAGTGGAAGGCTCAGAACAGTCTCCCCAGGTCAAAGGTCTGCCTAGCGTACACCAACAGGAGGTCCAACCGGGGCCCTAACTCCCCTAAAGCTTGGCCAGGATCCAACTGGATCACCTCGTGTTTGTTTCATCCCAATTGGTGCAGGCATGTATCTTCAAGTTATTAAGTTTTATTATGTGATGTCGTCCAAATCCATCCAATGGAAGGCCTAGAACAGGCTCCCTGAGTCAAAGTTCTGCCCAGCGAACTCCGCCGTCAGGTCCAACTGGGACTCCACCACTCCATTAGGCATCCCAGACCATTTGCCACTCCTCCTGTGAAGTTATCATTCAAATCCATACAGTGGAAGGCCTAGAACAGGCTCCCTGGGTCAAAGTTCTGCCCAGCGTACACCAATGAGAGGTCTGACTGGGACCTCAACCCCCTAGTATGTCTTCTGGGATACAATATTACCACTCTGTGAAGTTTATGTCCAAATCCATCCAGTCGAAGGCTCAGAACAGGCTTCCCGGGTCAAAGTTTTTCCCAGTGCACTCCGCCGTGAGGTTTGACTGGGACCACAACCACTTCATTATGAATGCCAGATCAATTGACACCCCTCTGTGAAGTTTTCAGCAAATTCATCCAGTGAAAGGCCCAGCATAGGCTCTAAGGCTCAAAGTTCTGCCCACCGTTTCCGCATCAAATTTCTGCCCAGCGTACACCAACTGGAGATCCGACCGGGACCCTTATCCCCCCTAAATCCTATCCAGGAGCCAACTGAACTACATCGCATTGGTTTCATCCCAATTGGTGCAGAGGTGTTCGAATGCATAACCGGACAGGCAGACAAACAGACAGACCAATAGATTTTATATATAAGATTTGACGCTTTGACGCATTGTCGCTAGTTTACTTTTTTATACTAAATAGCTGTGTAAGTTTTGGCAGCTTTACCTTGAGACATTGAGAGCTATGTAATCTACATTTTACATAATCGCTATAAGACATTTCTGTAGTGTATTTTTAAATAATGCATGATTGAAATTCTTGTATGTTTCTCAATCTGTTCCTTCATCTGTCTATGATATGATAAGTGAATCTTATGTGGGTAATCAACATTTCTCAAATTGTTTACATTGTTGATGATCTGCCATGTACACCCATTACTATGAAGGCCAGGGGTATGAAACATGTGGCCCTCCAGCTGATGTGGAACTACATATCCCAGCAAACCCTGTCCCAGTTTTTCTATTACAGAATACTGAAACTGTGGCATAGCATGCTGTGAAGTGTAGTCCCACAGCTGGAGGGCCGCATTTTTTAATACCTCTATTGTAGCAGATTCCATCCAGTATACTATAATAAAGCATCCATAGCATGTTGTCTGTTGTAATTGTGCAATTTTTCAGATGAGACAAGTGCATGAATGTATATACTAGTAGGTAATATAAATTAAATAATAAAAAAATATATAAAACTGATCTGTAATAAGCCTAATTTTATTAATAGTCATTTACTAGTTTGTAATAGTATGAACACACATGAGCTTTTAACTTATCTATACACACTGACAATAACATCCACAACCTGTTGCCATAAAAATCTTTCTGACAAATCCAACAATTATATTTATATCTCTCTCCTGCTGCTTCTATTAGCTGGTGACATATCACCAAATCCAGGCCCAACCCACATTCCACGCCCACAACAAACTATAAATCCAGCTAACCTCATAAAGATTGCGTGCCTCCCTTCAACATCCAAGTCACTAAAATGTGCCTTATGGAATGCACGCTCTGTCTGCAATAAGCTAACATCCATCCACGACCTCTTTATTTCAACCAACCTCAACCTTCTGGCAATAATAGAAACATGGCTTACACACTCAGACACTGTCTCCCCTGCTGCACTTTCACATGGTATCCTACACTTCTCACACACCTCCAGGCCTGGTAATTGTAAAGGAGGTGGGGTAGGAATATTACTCTACCAATCTTTCACATACACAATTCTCCCACAGGTACCTTCACTCACATTTACATCATTTGAAGTACATTCTACCAGGACTTTCACCCCTTTCTCTCTGCGAGTTGCTGTTATCTATCGCTCACCTGGGCCACCTCAACAATTTCTGGAACACTTTTCTGCCTGGCTCCCTCACTTTCTATCCTCAGACATCTCCACCATCATTATGGGTGATTTCAACATCCCCATTGACAGTCCACAATCTCCACATGCCTCCAAACTACTCTCTTTAACATCATCTCTTGGCCTCTCCCAATGGACTGACTCCTCTACTCATCAGGAGGGCCACTGTCTTGATCTTGTATTCACCAGACTATGCTCAGTTTCTGATTTCACTAATGCTCCTTTCCCTCTCTCAGATCACAACCTTATCACCTGCACACTCTCCTCCATTACATCAACATCATTGAAATCAACCAAACCTAAAACCAGTAGAAATATTAATGCCATTAACCTTCAACAACTATCTACCTCTCTACAACAACAACTTTCACCAATTTCTACATTCACTTCTCCTGAGACTGCTGCATCACACCTAAACCAGATTCTAGAAAAAGCCCTCGATGAAGTAGCTCCAGCTACCCATCACACACCACGTAGAGTTAGACGTCAACCGTGGCATTCTAGCTTAACAAGGCATCTACAAAAACTCTAGCGTAAAATTGAACGTCAGTGGCGAAAGTTTCATACACCAAGTGACTTTGTCACATATAAGACTATCTACAACTCTTATCGTACTGCTCTGGACACTGCCGAACAAACATATTTCCAATCTCTAATCTCTGCTCAAGCTTCTAACCCCAAGCGACTTTTGAATACATTTAAACTGCTTCTTACCCCTTCATCACCCAAACCACCTGCTACTATCTGTGCACAAGATCTTGCTTCCTATTTTAGGGACAAGATTGATAAGATCCGAAATGAAATGGTAGACTCTTCCTCAGCTAGTGACCTGCTCAATTCCCTACCTGAACCCTCTGGCACATTCTCTTCATTTGATCTCACAAAAACGAAGATGAAGTATCTACCCTCTTCTCATCATCCTACTCTATTACCTCTCCTCTAGATCCTATACCCTCACAAATCAGTAAAGCTCTGTCTCCTGTGCTTATCCCAACCCTAACTAAAATCTGTAATCTCTCTCTCTCTACTGGCAACTTTCCATCACTGTTCAAGCACGCAGTGATTACTCCCATTCTGAAAAAACAAAATTCTAACCCTAATACTCTCTCAAATTACCGTCCTATCTCCCAGCTCCCATGCCCCTCCAAGCTACTTGAGAGACTTGTCTACACCCGCCTCACACACTTTCTTAACTCACACAACTTATTGGACCCACTTCAGTCCGGCTTTCGTTCCCAACACTCCACAGAGACAGCACTGACTAAGGTAGTAAATTATCTTGTCACTGCCAAGGCTAAAGGCCATTACTCACTCCTAATTCTTCTAGATCTCTCTGCTGCTTTTGACACTGTTGACCACTCTCTTCTCATACAAACATTGCAATCCCTAGGTCTTAAGGACACAGCTCTTTCTTGGTTTTCTTCCTGCCTATCTGATCGCTCTTTTACTGTTCGTTTTTCTGATTCTGCCTCCTCTTTGCTACCTCTATCAGTTGGAGTACCACAAGGCTCTGTCTTAGGTCCTTTACTATTCTCATTCTATACCACCTCTCTTGGCAAACTAATCTGCTCTTTTGGATTTCAGTACCATCTGTATGTGGATGATACCTATCCTCTCCAGATTTATCTCCATCTGTATTGGTCCATGTCACTGAATGGCTTTCTGCAATTTCATCTTGGATGTCATCTCGCCACCTGAAACTTAATATTTCTAAAACAGAATTAATTATATTTCCACCGGCCAATAACAGTTACCAACCTGATCTCTCTATCACTGTTGATACCTCGACCATCCACCCCGCCCCACAAGCTCGCTGCCTTGGTGTCATCCTTGACTCTGAACTGTCCTTTGTTCCCCTTATTCAATCTGTCTCAAAACCATGTTACATACATTTAAAAAACATAACCAAAATTCGGCCATATCTCACACAAGACACTGCAAAAACTCTAATCCGTGCACTTATTATTTCCCGCATTGACTATTGCAATAGCCTCCTTACTGGTATTCCCAAAAACAGGCTATCACCATTACAATCCATTATGAATGCAGCTGCAAGGCTCATCTTCCTTGCGAAACGTTCTTCTTCTGCTGCCCCGCTCTGTCAGTCCCTCCATTGGTTGCTGGTTTTCTACCGTATTCAATACAAAATACTTTCACTTAGACATAAGGCTATTAACCAAACCACACCAACATACATCTCTTCACTCATCTCAAAATATCTCCCAACCCGACCTCTCCGCTCAGCACGAGATCTACGTCTCTCATCCCCATGCATTACTTGCTCCCATTCACGGTTACAGGACTTTCTTTGCGCTGCACCCACTCTATGGAATAACCTACCTCGCACAGTAAGACTTTCCTCTAGTCTCCAATCCTTCAAGCGTTCCCTGAAAACTCACCTCTTCAGGCAAACTTATCAGATTCCAGAACCTCCCACATAAACTTCATTGCTTCCATATCTAATTACATCCCCTTTTACAGTCCACACACAATTTCACACATCGTCTTTCTCTCACATCCTCATGACATTTGGTCAACATTCCTGTGTGACAGGATCATGCAGCCAATCAAGAAACTGTGCATTCTGGCTGGACCATGACTCCATGGCCTTAGCCCTCTGTGTATACAAGCACTGTGACTCTGTGGGCCTTAGCCCTCTTTGTATACAAGCACTGTGACTCCGTGGGCCTTAGCCCTCTGTGTATACAAGCACCATGACTCCAAGGGCCTTGGCCCTCTGTTTTTATACAAGCACTGTGACTTCTTGGGCACAAGCCCTCTGTGTATAAAAGCAACATGACTCCGTGGGCCTTAGCCCACTGTGTATACAAGCACTAGGGATGTGCGCCGGACCATTTTTGCCGGATTTGAATTTGGTTCTAATTCGTCGTCTGGCTTTGGATTTGCATTTCAAATGTGGATTATAGTAAATATAGCCCAATATATGAACACTGAGCCTGATTAAGACCTGCTCGCTAAGATGCATACTCTCGCTGCTTCCAATGGTATGCAGTGTGTATGCATCTCAGTGCGCATGAGTGTGCGTACCTTAGCGAAAGTTCACAATGCAGTCGCTTGCAGCGCATAAACAGCCCAGCAGAGTGAGTGACAGGGTAAGCCGTTTGTAGGTGGTAATAGGGGCTGGCCATTAAAAACGGGGGAGTGGAGGTGCAAACGCAGGCATGCCTGAATATCTCAATGGCGTTTTAGAGGTGTGCATAATTAACAGACAGCATCATAGTACACGTCACCTGGCTTGTTTTTACACTGAAGTGCTCGCTGTGCTTGCGGCAGGGTATGGTCAACCTCAAGCGCTGCGATAGCATCCGATGTACCGATGGTTGCATACACTTTCTGGACATGATGTGCACAAGTGGGCGTCTTAAAATAGTCTGGTCGGTGTCTGCATACACTATGCATACAATATGATCCCTTTCTAAGATATACTGGGCGTGCTAATGCATTGCTGTGCAATGGCACTGCCTACGCAATTTGCATACACAGCATGCGAGTGGCTCTGAATCAGGCCCACAGTACAGTATGCTATTTATCTTTTTGCTTCCAAGTCTTCTATTTTGACAGTGAAGTCTTCGTGCATGCACACTGCGATACATGCGCAGAACGCACCAATCGGCCAGTTGCATGCGTAATTGCAGTTGCGATCGGTAGTGAATCAGGCCCTAAGTCACAATATTATGCAACCAGGGGCGCCGAGAGGGGGGGGAGCAGGTACAGATTTTCCGGGCCCGGGCTTCCTGAGGGGCCTGGCGGGGGCCTGAGTCCAGGCCTGCTCCGCCCCCCCCTCACAGCAGCCCAGCACACAGCGTGTGCTGAGCTGCAGTGGGAGACTGCTCGTGGCAATCTCCTATGCCTGTGGGGGGGGAGCGATCACACTGATCGCGCCCCCCCTGGCTTTGAGCAGCGCTGAGGGGGCTCAGAGCGCCCCCCTCCCCAGTGAGCAGCGGCGCTGCAAAGGTTTTTTTCAGGAAGGGGGCGTGGCCACACCTCCCACGATTAGGCCACGGCTCTCGGCGGGCCTGTATGCAACTAGGATGCACTAGAAGACTGTGCTGATTAGTTTGATATGTGTTGTATATCTGTGTGCAACTGAGTCTCTCAATCAGAATGTGAAGTGCTACAACGCAGCAGCCACAGCTTTTTCCACGTCATGTTCCTTTTACAGTCTCAGAATCATGCAGATATACAAGTGTCATATAAAGATGCCCGACGCTAGCAGAGCATACTTGCCAACCCTCCAGATTCGGCCCACGGCAACCTGTCCGCCCTCTCCCCGGTTACAGTGTAAATTCCTGGCAACAGGGGGCCGGTGACGAGATTCGCGCTGAATCGCGTCATCGTGGCCCCGTCCCCTGCTTCACAATGCCATTAGTATCGGCTTTGTGAAGAGGGGGCGGGGCCACGATGACGCGATCGTGCTGTCACGCCTCAAGCTCAGCACCCAAATTCATGTAATTTTCAGGCCCGCCCCCTCTCTGAAAATGCCCGACAGCTCCCTCCCGGAAGTAGGGAGCGAGATGTCGGCAAGTATGTAGCAGAGTTGCACAGGACCTAATGGCTCACTCACACCAGGCATATTACACTGCCAGAGCCGGCAACAGAAATCTTGGGGCCCGTTACGGTGATATGCGCCGCACACTGGAGCTCATTCAGACCCACATGCTAGATGCGTTCATTCGCTCCCAGCATATGCAAATCCAGCGCACACCCAGCAAAGCAGGCGATCGCACGGCAAGGCATTAGCACACCTACTATGTCTTGGCGTGCGATCACTTTGTGTTTGTAGATGCCCACCAGCAATTCATAAGACGCCCACTTGCGCACGTCATCTCCTGGAAGTGCATGAAAAATTGGTACATCGAGCACCATCGGATGTGCTCGCAGCGCTTGAGTTTGACTATACCTTGCCACAAGCACTGCGATCACTTCAGTGTAAAATACAACCAGGTGATGTGTACTATGACGCTGCCTGTAAATTATGCACACCTCTGAAACGGCGTTGAAACACTCAGGCACTCCTGCGTCCGTACCTTCACTCCTCAGTTTCTAGTGGCCTGCCCCTTTTACCACCCACAAACGGCCTCTCCTCTCACTCATTAAACCGGGCTGCCTATTCTGGGCGAGCAAGCACTTCCCGATCTTTCGCAGTGGTTTGCGCATGCGCATTACAATGCATACGCATGCGCAGATTGCAAATATTGTCCATCTACGAGCGACCGCATCCTAGCTAGCGGGTCTGAATCAGCTGCACAGTATGGACCCGGTGACGGGGCCAGGTTACCTTATGGGGTATATTTTTTTGTTTTCATACCTGCGCTAGACAGGCGACCGGCGGCTCAGACAATTTATTATTTATATTTGTATATTATTATTTATAATTTATAACTACTTTTATAATTATATAATTATGCTATTATTATTGTTATTTTATAATGATAAAATTACTTTTATAATTTATATTATATTTTATTATGCGGGGCTCTCTGCAGGTGACTTTCATGCTCCTTAGAACCTCGGGGCCCGGCAGGGGTGTACCCCTTGTACCCCCGTCGCCGAGCGTGCGCACTGCATGCCGTTTTGAGGCTAGATGAGAAAGGACACGTCTGTACATACATAAGCTGCTACACACCCATACAGCTCTATGCTAGCCACATATGGCATATGATTCTCATCCCCTCAGTGCAGACTGGACCAGCAATAGACTTCCTTGAAGAACACTACCCCTGGTGATGAAGATGGTGGTTTCTGTGTATTACAAGAGAAAAGGGTAAACATTATAAGCACATACTAAAATGGGTGAAGAACAACAATCTTTAGGACCAAAAATAATAACTAAAATTTTATTTTTGAGTGGGAGGTTTGGGCATTGCGGGGGTCTAACTTCATATCATAACAATGTCTTTAGGACTCACTGGGTCTTTCTTCATAGTCTCCTGTAGGCTGCTGGTAATTTCACATCCTCTCATGCTCTAGCTGCACCTGAAGGAGTATATTTTCATCAAATGTTGTTTGACGTTGCCAACTCTCAGTTGAACTTCCAGGTAATTCTTCATTTCTTCTGGTCACTCCTAATGGCCAATCTTCTTGTGATGAGCATCTTCTTAATTCTTCTGCTATCAATTACAGATTAATCACAATCATCATAGTGGTACTGTTTGATTGTTACTGCCATGCCAACATGTCATGAAGGACATGTACATCTGGTTTGCTAAAAATGAAAATCACACTTGAGATGCTGACATCTGGTCACTGTATTGTCGTTGTGTTGACTGTAACGGGTCCACCATTTCAGTAACTTGCTCTTTTGTTGTGTAACTGTAGCACAACCCCACTAACCCCCCTCCCACCACCAAAAAAAAAAAACCCTCAATACTTTTGAAGAAAAGAAAAACAGAATAATATGAATGTATGAAATACCT
Organism: Taudactylus pleione; assembly: GCA_031769625.1. Lineage (NCBI taxonomy): Eukaryota > Metazoa > Chordata > Amphibia > Anura > Myobatrachidae > Taudactylus > Taudactylus pleione. The sequence goes on along the minus strand of JAUIMM010000171.1, from coordinate 9,818,760 downwards.
TATTGTTATTGTACAAACACAATGTCTTCACATCAAAATACATTTCCGAAGCTCCCACAGCCCCGCTACAGCAAAACACAAACATTATAATGGATCTATGTCCAATTTTCTAAATTCAGTTTAACAATGATGGATGGAAAAAAATTTACCTCGCGGTTCATGATTTAATACACCTGAACCATCTTTTTTGTAGCAAATAGAACACATGGTGGTCTGGATGATTACAATCTTTAACAAAGCTCTTTCCTTAAGCAATGTAACATAAAATTCTTCAATGGGGTGCAGATTAGTACCAATAACATATTCAGCCAATCTCACTATTCTCTCCAAAAGCATACGGTCTGCTTTAGAGCTGTTCACGTACCAAACTGGGATGCAACAGATACTGTAAATACACTTTCAATAACACAGCAATAAAAATTCATCAGGTTACTTGCCGAAAGTTTTACTGCCCAGGTTTTAGAGATATCCATGGCTGAGCACAGGTGGTTAAATCAAACTGACTGAGGTACTAATTAAGCAACCTGTGGTCAAGCATGGATATACTTTAAACCTGGACCGTTGGGGTGACTTGAGGACCAAGTTTGGGAACCTCTGCCCTAACGAAATAGGCGCTGTTGTGTATTATCAACCATAGCGACAATATTTGAGGTTCATGACACCTAACATAAAATTAGGTACCCTCTCTACCTTTATCACAAACACATAATAAATGCTTCTTCCAAAATGTTACCTTGTGCGCTGGGACCTGGCATTTTTTAATCCACATCCATATTGAAGTAGTCACAAATCTTCTGCTCATATACTTTCGTCCTTTTCTGGCCAGGTTGTATCTTCTTATTGGTGATCCTCTTGCAACTGCGAAGCCTCTTCTTGCAGCTTTTAGGGTTACGTTCGGTCATGAACACCAAGAAAATGGCATGTCTAATCTGGTCCCAAGTGGAACTCTTGATCTTGTGATGCAGCTTGCGTGCCTGTGAACCAAAAAGCTGATGGCTATAGTTTATTACCTGATCGATAAGGTCTCACTTTCTTCTTATGTGAAGTTGGGTGCTCTACTGCTGGTTCCTCTTTCCACCAAATCATCATCATGGTCATCCTCTTGCTCTTGTGATCCAGTCACAGATTCTGATCTTGCTGTAGTGTCTGCATTTCTTGGTCCTCATGGCCTGCACTGTATCTTCCTCTGCAGAATGAAGATCTATCTGTTCCTATGCTCTGTGGACATCCTGAAAAATACTGTGATTATGTTTTTCTGTTTTTTAAGCATTTTAACTATGTTATCAGTTTTAGTGAAAAATTGTATTTACTTTTTAGTATAATGGATAGCCAAAAAAACAACAATGCACCATTCCTGCACACAATAAATCCATAATGCATAGCCAATAATCTCTGCAAACAGTTCCTGCAAAGAATGCATACCAAATACACACTGCACACATTTAAACCATAATACATTTAAAAAATATATATAATTCATTCAAACAATACCCATGTTTAAAAACCATTTTAAAGATTTAAAAGCTTTTAAAAAAATAAATTAAAGAGTAAAAAAACAGTACAAACATAGGGCCTGATTCAGTACACATCGCAAGTGTGATCGCCGCTGCGATTACGCACACAGTCTCACTGCGAAGATATGCTAATGTCTGCAATCGCTATGTAATCGCAGTACAACATAAGGATGCCCACCTTACCTTACACACATCCGTAATACTTTGCAAGTCTCCGAAACATCGGTAACATCGAGTACAAGGTCAGTCATTATTTAGAAATTGCTAACCTTCCGGGCCACAGTGAGAGCTCAGGCTGCAATGGCTAATTCATGAACACCCCTGTAACGGCGTTCAAATGCACTGGCACTCCTGCTTTTCGACGATAACCTCCCGCAAACGGTAGTTCCTGTCAATCACTCTGCGATGGGTCTGCATAGTCACTGCGATCACGTCCCGATTGCAGTACCTCCTGCATGCATTACTTATTTGTGCTGTGTTCAAGAATGCAGCATCAGATAATATGTGATCACATCAGCTGGCTGAGTGACCCATGGTGTCACCCAAGCTGGCCGAAGCATTTACAACAAAAAGGCCAGGAAGCAAAGTCTGGCCTCTTCCCTCCCCTCCCCCCCCCAATGGCGATGACACGCCTCCATTTTGGGAAATGGAGGCTGTCGCCACCCTCTATGGCAAATGGCAGCAGACTGTCAATCACTGATAGTCTGCTGCCGCTCTGCGTGCACATGTGCAGTACAGGTCTGACGCCTGCGCAGATTCCCAACCATCAGGAATCTGTGTTCAGTAGTGCACATACTCAAGGCCGGATTAACAATGGGGCGGGTGGAGCTACAGCTCCAGGCCCCCAATGAAAATAGGCCCATATGAACGAAAATGCAGTGCTGACAGTTTATTTTTTTCTGTCCCTTCGGCTTTAGCAGCATTACAAAGTCTCATTCCTTCTCCCCCAATAATAGTCCTTAGCCACGCCCATTCAACCCACCAACCCCAGCTGTCCTCAGCTTATTCCCTGCCCATTCACCTCACGGAAGTCCCAAGCCTCAGCTGCTCAACTTTGCTGACCGAAGCCCCACCCACCCGCGGCAAACGATGCCCCGCCCCGTGGCCACCCGAAGCCCCGCCTACCTCCACCTTGGCAGGCAACTGCGCTGAACCTTGGCAGCAGGACACTAAAATTATTATTGGAGCCACATAGGCTGAGCTGCTGGTGGAAATACCAGGCAAAAGGACATATGGACACATGGCAGCTACAGGTCGGTGTAATGTTTGTAAACTATACAGTATATATGTGTATGTATATATACAGGGCCGGCGCAACCCACTCAGTAAAGCCTGCACTGCAGGGAGGCGCCAGGCTGGAGAGGCACTCTCCCCGCAGCTACTGCTGAGACAATTGTTGCTGGTGCCGGCTGTATGACAGGCAGCCGCATCCTACAGGGAAGCGAGGCTGAGCAGCTCTTCTTTACACAGACCCAGCCCACCGCAGCCGCCTCTGTGTCTTGCCATTCCCCCTGGCCGGGTCCCCTGCTTCCTCCCCTCACCCCACTGTGCTGTGTTGCACCTGACCTGACTTGTCAAATTGAATGTTTGGCAGGGTCAGGCTGAGCGGCTGTCTGATGCACGTGGCCCCCGCCCCGTGTAGCAGGTCACCCTCATGAGAGGCAGCCTGCGGTCAGCGCCCGCCCGCAGAGCACTGAGCTACGAGCTTCTGCCTCCTCCAGTCTCCACTCAGACAACTTCATGCAGAGCAGTCAGCGTCCGGGTGCTGGAAAACAGCCTTCCGACTAGGGCAGAGTATCTGCTGAGCAAAGCCTGAAGGTGTGGGCGAAGCAGCGCTTGTGGCTCCGCCCACGACACGCCCCAGTATGGAGGCACTCTGATTTCTTGTCATGTGCTTCAGTGCTCAGCTCAGCAGCACGGCTGATCTCCTGCACCCTGCTACAGTGAGGTGAGAGAGAAGGGAGGGGAGTCTGTTAAGGGGAGGAGGCGCGGGTATGTATAAGGAGGGGAGATCTGTGTGTGAAGTAGGGGATCTGAGTAAGGGGGGATTTTTTTGTGTGAGGAAAGCTGTGTGTGTGTGAGAGGGGGTGGCTGAGTGAGGAAAGCTGTGTGTGTGAGAGGAGGTGGCTGAGTGAGGAAAGCTGTGTGAGAGGAGGTGGCTGAGTGAGGAAAGCTGTGTGTGAGGGGGTGGCTGAGTGAGGAAAGCTGTGTGTGAGGGGATGGCTGAGTGAGGAAAGCTGTGTGTGTGAGGGGGTGGCTGAGTGAGGAAAGCTGTGTGTGAGGGGGTGGCTGAGTGAGGAAAGCTGTGTGTGAGGGGGTGGCTGAGTGAGGAAAGCTGTGTGTGAGGGGGTGGCTGAGTGAGGAAAGCTGTGTGTGAGGGGGTGGCTGAGTGAGGAAGCTGTGTGTGAGGGGGTGGCTGAGTGAGGAAGCTGTGTGTGAGGGGGTGGCTGAGTGAGGAAGCTGTGTGTGAGGGGGTAGCTGAATAGGGAAGGTGAGCTGAGGGAAGGAGAGAGCTGTGGGTTGGTCTAAGTGAGATCTGTGTATGTGTGAGGGGGAGAGCTTTTTAAGGGGAGATGACCCGAGGGGGGGAGGGGTACCGAGTGAAAGGGGTGCATTCTGTGTTTGAGAGGAGGAGAGCTCAGTGAGGGGAGGAGAGCTATGTGAGGGGGGAGCGCTGTGTGAGAATTTTATATGCTGTATGTATTTAAATATACATTATTTATGGAGCCCTAGGTGGTATTTTCGTGGAGCCCCGTACCGCCCTCACAGCCAATAACAAAGTTGGTGGAGGAGGCAGTCCCCTCCCATCATCACCCCCAGCTACTTCTCTTTTCCACCTGTGAGGTGGGTTCCAAATACTACCCAGGCCCTGACGTCAGCTGGCCCGGTTTGCACAAAGGACAGAACATGGTGGCTGTGTCTCTGCTATTGTTAAGCATAATGTTAAAAAGGGCACTACTGAGTGTCGAGACATGAATAACGGACACTACCTATGTGGTGTAATGTGAATAAGAATGTGCTACAGTTTGGTGTAATTTGAATTGGGCTATGCCCCTTCTTTGTGAGACCACACCCCTTTTTTGCACGCACTGTCCATTTATACCCCCTAGCACCAGCCCTGTATATATATATATTTATATATATATATATATATATATATATATGTGTGTGTGTGTACAGTATGTGTGAGCATATGCATGTGTGTATATGTATATATGTACACACAGACGCTCACACATATACTTCCTCTGTCCGGCTCCAATATATTTATTTAGATTGTATATTCAAAAAAGATGGACGCTCGAAGTTGGTCAATGTCGATATAATTTACATGATGACATGAAAGGCCTGACAAGATGGATCTCTGTGGTGAGTTTTTGCATTGCAGTGCATGCGCATATGTTAATTTATGCTTTATTGCGTATCCCATCATATACTGAGTCAGACGAACTTAGCTGTCTTTCTGTGAAATAGGGTGTTATAGGGCAGGAACTAAGCAGTGATAATGCACGTAACCTCACTGATATATGGGAGTGTTAGAATGTTGTGGGCGTGTATCCGGTGCAAGTGCAGATACTAATTATGACAGTTGCAGAGGTTGGCATAAAACCAACGGGCACTATGGCCCTGATTCAGAACCGGACGCTCTGACCAGAGCGCTCGCTCTGAATCAGGGCCCACCTCCATTAATATGGAGCATCCTCCTGGACGCTCGTATAGCTGTGGGTCACCACCCACAGCATATACGAGCGACCATCGCGACCATCGAAACTGCGAGCAAAAGCCTGCGGTTGGGTTTTTCAACCGCAAGGCCAGGAGTGATTTTGGCTCTATCAGAGCCAAAATCACTCCCACTGACATCACTCCCACTGACATCACTGAAGCCGGCCCCACTGACACTAGTGATGTCAGTGGGGCCGGCTTCAGATGGTAGGTGTTCCCTTGGGAACGCCTCCGTCTGGCAGTCACCATCGACAGCACGCCCCCTTTGATGAGACACTCCGAGCGAAGGAAAGTCCTTTGCTCGTAGGGTCTCGCGCATGCGCACGACGGAGCTCCCTCCGTCGTGCGCATGCGCAGTGGGGACCATCAACCCACTTGCGAGCGGACAGCCGCTCGCGAGTGGGTCTGAATGAGGGCCTATTTGTTTCCTCTTGTAGATGCACGAACCACCAAATTAGTGCTACAGATTGTTTACTTGTAAAGTGGATGTACAGCCAATTAGAAATTTGCCTATATGCATGTCTCAAAAAAAAAAAAAATATTATATATATATATATATATATATATATATATATATATTTATGATGGTGGGCTATTTAATATACAATACTAACATTCCAGCTGATACAATGCTAACATGGAAGGGTACAAGAGACTGACACAGAGGGGGCGATTCAATTGCTTTTTAATTTCTGCTCACCCCTTACTGAAGAGGCGATCAGAAATGTGTCAGAAATCCTGGTTTTGGGCGCCCAAATGGTACAGTAGCTTGGGTGCTCTAACCTTGACTAGAAGGTTCAGCCATCTTGATGACCTGGTCATGTCTAAAACCCTGGTAAGTTAACCCAGTTGTCCTGGACCATTGTCATTGCAGCAATTTTTTAGTTTTTTTAAAAAAGGTAAGAGCTAAAGTGATTAACGTATTATTACTGCAGTGTCTAGGAATCTGGGATAAAAACTGATAGAAATATGGCAGTAATCAATTAACAATTTTAGATTTTTTTTCTTTTTTATTAATTTAAACTATTCTAGCACTCAAGTAAAGGCAGACAATACAGTTCATACCTTTCACAAAAATACATTTTGTTATCGCTCCACTATAAAGTAAACTGTCTGAAGGTAGGCACTGTCTATGCCCTCAATGGAACTAGCCACACCACCTATTCTGACTCCACACAAACAGCACTGGTCATGCCTTCACATCACACTAGTCACACTGCCGCAGCGGCACACAATAGGCCCTTTATACATTTCAGCTGCAGGCCCACATGGACCTTATTCTGGCACTGCACATACTTATTACTTTTGGATATTTCACCATCACTATATATTTATTGTTGTGTGTATTGGAAGTGAGGAACACTACGGTTCACCTACTTTAGGGAATTAAATTTCCCATCAATATTATAAATATATTTTGATTTTGAATAATGATTTAAATTTAACCTTATATTACTTCATATACATATACAAGTATGCCCCCAATTTCTTGCTAAAATCCATCTTTTAGACATACAGACCTTGTCGACATTTTGATTATCAACCTTTTGACCCTGTCAACATTTTGGTGTCTAAGTTTTGACTGTCTAAATTTTGACTAAGAAATGTACCCAAACCAGCAGAAGACATCATGATATAGGGGCCCATTTATTAATGATCGCATTTTGCAATGCGATCAGGGCATGCAGTACCGCCCCTGATCGCATTGCAAAATGCGATCCTATCTGCCGGATGTATTATCCGGGACATGCAGGGAGAAGGGCTCCGAAAAGAGCCCGTCCCTGTGATGTCTCCGGAGGGCAGTCGGGGCTTCTGCACATGAGCGCCGCCCATTGCCGGCGGAGGGATCTGGCAGATTCCTCCGCCGGCTGATATGCGGTAAGTCCCCATAAGCTACAGCGGCTAATGCTATCTTTAGATAGCGTTAGCTGCTGGGGCCAATATCGGGAATGCTTTGCATTCCCGATATTGATACATTTTGCAGCATCGCATCCCCCATAGAAACCTATGGGGGAGGTGGCTGCCGGCGGCAATGGAGGGATTGCAGCAGGTATCGGAGATAGCTGCTGCGGTCCCTCCTTCATACATCCGGGGGATACTTAGTATTTGAGGTAAACCCCCGAAAACAAGTGTTTTACCTCAAATTTACTTTGATAAATGGGCCCCATAGTGAGTTCAGTGCTTACCTTAAGAAGAAAAATAGATATTTTGCATTTAAAAAAGTAAATTTTTTGATTGGCAGCAATAGCGGTCTCAGACAGGGCCGCCATCACTGGAGGACTGCCGGGTATGGAGTCCCGGGCCCGGGCAGAGAGGAGGGCCCGCACAGGGACAGACCTACCAGTTATGCAGCAGGTGCCCCTTGGGAGTAATGGCCTGCAGGTACCCCGGCATGTAGCAGATCCTTATCACTGAGGATCCGCACCGCAGTGCCGGGCATCTGTCAGTGACAGAGATGAAGAACATAGCTTCCTTCCTTTACTTCTTGGTGGCGGTCCCTCCCCCAGACCAGCCACCTGACAATAAGCACAGAGCTGATCAGCATATGCCTGACTGAGCAGTGTGACCAGAACACACCAGTCTGTCCACTCGGACTGCAGTACTCTTGGACAGTTTGACTCCTCCCCCTTGCAACAGATGGCAGTGAAGGCATCTCAGGGCACTGACAGAGGTTAGTTAATTGGGGAGGGGAGGTGAGGACAGGGCCAGTGCTAGGGTGTTTGGCTCCCCCCTGCAAACTATAAATTAGCGCCCTCTCTACCAGCTTTTATAAAGGGATAGTGCGCGCCTTCGATGAGCACCACAAAAAATGTGTGTGGTGTCACAGGGAAGGGGCGTCGTCACACAATCGTACCCCCCTACCTCTGGGAAGGGACTGGAAGGGGGTAGGGAAATGGGACCTCAAGCTGTTTGCTCGTGAGGACATGCCAGGCACAGCAGGCAGAGCGGGGACTCGGGGAGGGGGGCGGAGACTTCCAACCCCGGCAGTGCAGAAACAGATAGGACTCGGAGGAAGTATATCTACAGTGTCAGTGACACATTGGACAGGTCGGGTTGCAGGCAGAGACAGTAACACTGTAAGTGGAGCAGAGAGAGAGGCTCTGCAGAAGGCTGCCTGTCATAGGGGTCTATTTACTAAGCAGTGTTAGGAGACAGAGTGAAAAGTGATAAGAAAGTGATAAGGTGCCAGCCAATCAGCTCCCAACTGTCATTTTTCAAACACAGCCTGCTAGATGACAGGAGCTGATTGGCTGGCACCTTATCACTTTTCACTCTGTCTCCTAACACTGCTTAGTAAACAGACCACATAGTGTGACAGGCGCAGCGGCAGCCGGCAGTTGTAACAGCAGACTGGCTCCTGCATTGCAGGATCTGCTGAGCAGGTTGCGCCGGCCCTGGGTGACGTGCACAATTGAGAGACGGGGGGTGGGGTACTGACACAGAGGTGATTGTCTCGGGGGGGGCACTGACAGACAGAGGGGAATGTGTGTGTGGGGGAGTCACTGACAGAAGGGAATGTGTGTGGGCAGCACTGACAAAAGGAGGGGAATGTGTATGAGGGGGTCACTGACAGACAGAGGGGAAAGTGTGGGGTGGCACTGACAGACAGATGGGGAGTGTGTGTGTCTGGGGGGGGGCACTGACAGACAGATGGGGAATGTGTGTGGGGGGGAGACAGGGGGAGTCGCTGACAGAAGGGAATGTGTATGTGTTGGGGTCACTGACAGACAGGGGGATGTGTGTGTGGGGGGATCACTGAAAGACAGAGGGGAGTGTGTGAGGGGGCACTGACAGACAGAGGGGAGTGTGTGTGTGTGTGTGTGGGGGGGCACTGACAGACAGATGGGGAATGTGTGTGGGGGGGAGTCACTGACAGAAGGGAATGTGTATGTGTGGGGGGCACTGACAGACAGGGGGATGTGTGTGTGGGGGGATCACTGACAGACAGAGGGGAGTGTGTGTGTAAGGGAGGTCACTGACAGACAGGAGAGTGTGTGTGTGTGTGGGGGGGGCGCTGAGAGAGGGGAATGTAGGAGGGATCACTGGGAGAAAGAGGGGAATGTGGAGGGGATCCTTGAAAGAGAGGAAAGTATGGGGCTGTCATTGAGACAGGAGGAAATGCGGGGCGATCTCTGAGAGAGGGAAATGGGATCGCTGAGAGAGTGAAATAAACTTTTTATATTTTTTTATTGAGGCAAGGCATGCATTACGCCATTACATCATGCATGCTGCACCACTGACAGAGGATCCGGCTGCAGCGAGAAGAGGAACGGCCAGAAGATACAGGAGAAGGTAAATGTCTGTGGGCTGTAAGGGGCAGAATAGAGACAGAAGGGTGCTGGCTAGCACTGCGGGCTGAAGTTACAGAAACACTGGAAGAGGGGGGCTGCCTATTTTATGGGTCCCGGGCCCCAGAATTTCTGATGGCAGCCCTGGTCTCAGGGCCTGATTCAGCAGATTCCCTATGTTCAGGAATCTGCGTAGACGCATGACCCGTTCTGCAGAATGGGTCTGCGAGGCCGCACGTAAACTGATAGCAGACTATCAGTCTGCTGCTGTTTGTGGATGGGAAGGGGGCAGCAATGCCCTCCGGTCCCCGAAACGGAGGCGTGTCGCTGCTGTTAGGGGGGAGGGAAGAAGCCAGGATCTCAGTCGGCTGACGGCCATTTCCTGGCTTCATCTCAGCTGCGGTTGCCGGCTGCGTGACCCCATGGGTCAGTTTAGCCGGCCGATGTCCCGCAAAGTATCCGATCCTGCGTTGGACAATGCAGCTTGGATACGTAATGCAGCAGGACAGACGGAATTGCAAAGCTGCTTCCGTCTGAAGCGGAATCATGCCCTCAGTCTACCAGGGACCAATTCCAAAAACCAAGATTTCAAGACTCTGTGTCTGTGGGGTCAGTCCAATTAGGTACGAGTTCCTCCCTCCCATGAGTAAGTATGGCTGTATGGTGCACTTCCCAAACCTCTGGACTGGCACATTTATGTTTGCAGAGACCAAAAATATGTGAGTCCAGGGTGAGATCAGGCCACAAAGGGGGACGAATTGCTGTGCTGTTGCCCTTTCGCACCTAATTGGATTGAAACCTGTCACTCGATGTCAGAGTTAGTCTATGAAAAATGGTGGCTAAGTCAGGGACTAAAAAGGGAACTTTGAGTTGGGGTGAAAAAGGCGCTAATAACGGCTCCTCCTGCATGTGATTTTGTATTCTAATTGGCTGGCTTTGTGGCACCACCAACCTTGAATGACAAGGTCTAATTAATACATAGCAGAATGGGTGAAAAATTATAGACAATGACTATCATCTCATCATAAACAAAAGTATTATAGCTTAAAGATGATCAGCATATTGTGAACATTTGGTAGTTTGGACAGGAAACATGGATATAGCACAATTCAAGATGCGAACAGGGACGTGGAGCAGTTTTAGAAGGGACCTTGGACATCAAGTATGAATAATATTGCGCAGTTTTAGACATGAATGCGGACATTAGACATTCGCCTCTAACACTTTTAGACAGGTAGACATACTTTAAACAGCGGTGGTTGATTGAAATACTGAAAGTACACGGGGAGTCCTGTTTTTTCACAGTGTACATCTAGTTAATATAAACATGCACTTAAAAGTACTGTAATAAATATATCTGACAGCTTCCTAAGTGCTGTAAGGATGCTGACGCACATGTGCAGACAGTCAGATGGCATCTGGATAGCTCAGAAGTGGAGAAGTGGCTCGTAGCAGACAATCAGCATGTAACTGACAGTAATCTATCAAAATATTTTAGGCAACTTCTCCACATTATCTCTATCAAAGACTGTACTACCTAACTCATTACATAACTCCAGTAATAGTTGTCAACCTCCTGAGTGTAGATAGTTAAATACTGTAACACCTAAATTATGACAGTCAACAGTAAAATAACACCTGTCGATATTAATAGCTGTTGACCTTCTGACTGTAGACATTGACGTCTGGTTGACTACCTAACTATGTATAAATGTTCAATGTAGACTTTTACAGTTTTGACAATGCGTATCCACCCCCTTTTTACCACTAAAGGGTCACCAGGTTACTAACTCCTTTGTTACTCCTAATGTACCCACCCTTAGCATTCCTCTAAGTGGTGTACATCCCCATTGTCAGTGCCTCCACCCAAGTTAATTATTTGAAATGTCAAAAGGGCTCACCTGGGAGAACCCAGTGATAGAATATATAGTGTGGTGAATAGATAATGCGTAATCACAATACAATACTGTATCATTTCACTTCACATTTACCATCAATGTCTTTTCCTTCCACGGATTCCGCAGTAATGGAACTCCCACTGTAATCACTCCGGGTAAGTAAACACAGAGTAGTTAAAAAACATTAAAGTTACTTTTATAAGGAATATAAGTAAAGGATCTTCACTTGTACTTTGCATATAAACTGCTGTTAATATACAGAGGATAAACACAACTCTATGTATTACATCAATACAATGCTTGATATACAAAACCCTTAAACTTAAACAATGTTATAACATTAGTTAGGAGACTATATTTATAAATAGTTCCAATCCAGAGTTTATAATCCCAGTTCAGTTTCTGAAGTGTAGATATTGTCTTTGTTAATTATCCTTATGGGGTTTTTCCTCTAGCAAGCCTTCACTTTTCCTTGGTCGTATTATAGATTTTGTCATGCCATAAATTAGTATAACTGGACTCCCCTCCACAATATAGGTAAGTCCATATAATGTGCTTATGCTGGTACCTTGGTAAGTATATAAGCCTTGTAATATCAACAAATATAGTCCTGTGGGGTTATTCCATCACAGTCACAATGAACATAACTATTCATACTCCAAAATAATTATATTTATACAGCAGTCCTGCCAATGCAAAAACCCGAGTTTGGTGCTGTGTGCTGTGGATTATAAATTTAACTGGCACTATTGTAGATAGTAGATGCATACACCAACTCCCCCTGACATATCTGCCTCAGGCTGCGAATTCTTCCTGTATTCCCTGAGGGAATAGCTTTTTTTTCTCTAAGTCCCAGTCTGTTATAGATATTGAGTTATCTATCCCTTTTGGTCCCTCCTCTTTGTTGCCTCAGCTTGCTAGTAAGTCGGTTATATGATTGGGCAGAAATTAATCCTTTGAGTAATGTTTGAAGGGCAGCTGGTGATTATTGTGAGTGTGGTGCTTGTATTTGTACTCACAGCCGTGCGGTATAAAGATCCAGCCTCCTGAATTTAGGCTGATTTGCCTGCCCAGGACCTGCCTCTCAGACCTCCATCACAGGGGAACTCCCGACAGCCACCTGTAGCTGGCTCCTGCTCCATGACGCCGGCAGTCCCATTGCGACCATTGGCCTGCTGTCTGAGCCAGCCTCCTCTCACCAAGGAACGCCCCGATCGGTGCGGGTCCACCTCCCATGATGCCGCCTCTCTGGCATCATCGGCAAGACAGGGTGGGTGCCGCTGTCCCACCTTCTTTCCCAGCTCTGGCTGGGCTCCCTCTCCGGCTCTGCCCCCCTGCGCCCGGCAGCATATCGCTGCTCACTGGCTGCCCGGGTCACAGGAGGGCAGGCACTGGAGGGAGGGATCAGGAGACAGATGATGCTAACAGCTGTTATATATCCTCCCTCTCACCGGATCCTCTTTTCCTGTCAGGGACCAATTCACTCCCACCTATATTACTCCGCCCCCTTCTGCAACTATCACCAATGTCTGTGAAATGTATATCTGCAGCATGAAGCACTAAAGTCCACTGGCATCATAGATATCTAACATGTGCAGGGTACATACATTTCCACATATTTACTTATATTTACATCACATCACATATATCCCTACAAAAAGTTACAACTTCTGGAAGTCATGAGATGTTATCTTTAAAGAAACAATAAAAATTTAAGAAAAGCTTGAAGTTCATATGCAGAGTGAGTGTGTGTCACTGGACATACCAGCAGTTGGGGATGTCTGAGTCAGAAACTATCAGTGGGGAAGTTCAACCATAGAAATGGTCTTCCTACTTATCTCCATATAGAGATCTACTGTATGTTTACCTGCAGTTAGAAATGCTCTTCCAGCAAGCCTGCACCGCTACCCACTAGCATCATTGACCAGCTGTTGAGCTGTGTGTAACCCTACTCTGCTCAACTCCGTGAATACAGTGAATACAACTGTACCAGTTCTATATTCAATAAACCATCATCACTTGTTAAGTAACTTGGCTGCTCACAGTTTGAGTCATCCGCTGGTGTCATCCGCTGGTGTGTGCCTAGCTACTCTGCAACATCAACACCTTTACACACACATCATTTCCAACACATACTAGAGAGAAGCAGACTGTTCGTAGGAGCAGACTGTGCCATGTTCCCAGTGATTTCTCTACTGAGCATGCGCAGAACTTCGTGCACAGCCTGTCTTCATTAAGAGCCCCATTTGACAAGGATCCTTATTACCAGTGGCATATTTTGTTTAGTATCACAGTGATACTACCGTATATGCATATGGCATTTAACATTATTTATCCCTCCTACGAGGTCCAGTGACATCCCCCTCCACAGCCGCATTCTCCACTCTGTTGCTGGCAGCCTATTGCTGTTGTGTCATATGCATGTGTGATGGCCAGTCTGCACATGTGCATGATACTTTCACTCGGTGGGAACTCTGCAATACCTGGAAGGCTTCTCTAAAGCCAGAAAGGCTGTTGCTGGGTACCCTTTGCCTACAATGTTAAATGGGGCTCAAAGTACTCACACACTTGTTTTAGGGGAATCGGAATGATATATCGGCGGACGGGATGCCAGCGGTCAGAAGGCCGACAGTGGCATGCCGATGGTGAAGAGCCCAACAGGGGCCAGTAAGTAACCTAACCCTCCCCCTCTTCCCCCCTAATCCTCCCCCAGTGGTGCCTAACCTCCCCCGGGTGGTACCTAACCCTAACCCCCCTCCCCCAGTGGTGCCTACACCTAACACCTCCTTTCCACACCCTACACCTAACACCTCCTTTCTGCACCCTAAACCTAACCCTCCCCGGTTGGTGCATAACCCACCACGGCAGGTCCCTAAACCTAACCCCCCATCCCCGGCCTAACCCTAAGCCTAACCCGCATACTTATCTTCGGGATGCTGGCGGTCAGGATGCCAGCTTCGGCATTCTGACGGACGTTGGGATTCCTGCGTCTGTATCCTGTCATCCAGCATCCCGTCTACTAGCATCTTCACTGGATTCCGTTTTAGGTACTCCCTATACATTGACACCAAGAAAATAGCCTACATTCATCTAATGGTAGAGCTTGCCCTGCTGGCTTAGCCGCACCTCTCCAACTCTTATTTTGGGGTTCTATTTATCAAACTAATTCTGTTCTTAGGTATAATTAAGTTTCAAAGCTGTAAAGCAGGAGATATTGGATAAATCTCTTGCTTTTCTGCAGCAGCCTATCGTTTTTTATGGCGACAGCTATTTAACACGTTCTGAAAAGCTTAGTTTTTTTTTTAAATCATATGTAGAGAGAAATCACAGATATCAGGGTTAGTGCAAATTGATATATTACTACTGTCCACCTGTGTGTGATGCAGTGAACAGGTAGGTGAGTGCATGTACCTTAATGCCCCTGATATGGAAAAGATAAGTATAGTGAAGCTGCTGTTAGAAACACAATGGGGGTGTCCTGTTAGCATATAGCCATTGCCATATGACCTCATGTTTGCAAATTGAACATTTCCTGGTGAACTGCCAGTAATGTAAAGACACCTAATAATTTCATAGGAGTGTAACATTTGCTGGTTCTTTGGATATTTAACATATAACTATCTTTGCGGGTGCAGAATCTAACCCCCTTGTAAGGCCGGCTACACACTTGCACCATATGGCCAAATCAGAACGACAAATCGGGCATACACACTACACTGCTCCCGCGGTCGCATGTCATATCGTGTGATTGGCCGTGCTGCACAAGTAATCGTTCCGTCATTCATTAAATAATGTAGCGTATAGCGGCAATCACTTGATGTCCAGGGTGAAGGCAAATCGCCCTGAACATCGGCAAGATTGCTGGTCATTCAGGTGTGTACCCGGCCTTAGTTTCAATACCCCTAGACAAGATGTGGGCAATAACCGGCCCCCCAGCTGTTGTAGAACTACACATCTCAGCATGCCCTAGTTTTGCTATTTGGCCATGCTAAAACTGTTGCAAGGAATGCTGGAATTTGTAGTTCAACAGCTGGAGGGCCGCTTATTGCTCACCCCTGCCCCAGACAGTGCTGTGGTTCCTAGATTACCTACATGGTAAATGAAGGAGTGATGTTTCCAAAAAATTACTGTACAATGATTGTTTCTATACAACAGATTTGATTTGTTTTCCCAAAATGAAATTTTTTTTTGAGTTTATTCCCTTAAGAAATCTTTGAAGATTTACTATTTACTGTTGAGCTAGCTGACTGACAAATACAACTGCATCACATTAATTTAGTCCTGCATGACTATGAAAGTGAATATATTACCATTAAATAGCTCTTTAAAACAAGCCTTGATATTAAAACTAAAGCAGCTAGTTTAGCATATTAATGCTATATAGCCTCACTTTACTTTATTGAACAAGTAAAAAACTTTGTGAATGCTAATCATGGTACCTTATTAACATACAATCAGGAGCATCCAAATAAAAGATTAAAAGGGTCAAAGTTCCAGGGTCAATGCTGCATGCTATGTAATGGATCTCTTGTTTTGAAAACATAAGAACAAAAGTAAAATTGATGACAGAGATTAAGTGGGGCAACAATCTGCTTTAAATTTAAATTGGTGTCACATTTACATTTTACAAGCAGTGGATTTCTGGTGCTTACAAAAATGTAAGGAATACTTTTGTTAGCGTTTTATTTTGGTCTGGTAAGGAAAACACTGGTATAGGGCAAAGCAGAGAGTGGCTTTAACAAAAAATCTTTACATATACTGTATATAAATATATACAGTATATGTAAAGGTGAAGATGCCGAAGCCCTGGCATGTTGGCACCCGCCATGCGAAGATGCCGGAAGTCCTAGTGGGCAGAAGCCACGAAAAAGAGTTGACACAGGCTGCCACCCACTAGGCAAAGATGCCGAAGCCCTGGTGTTTTAGCGCCTAACAGGCAAAGACACCAGAAGTCCTAGTTGGCGGTGGCCACATAAAAGAGCTGACACAGGCTGTTACCCACTAGGTGAAGACACCATAGCGCTGGCAGGTCGGCGCCTGCCAGGTGAAAATGCCATAAGTCCTAGTGGGCGCAGCCACAAAAAAGAGCTGACACAGGCGTATTGGAGCCCACTAGGTGAATACACCGTATGCTCTGGCGGGTTGGCATCTGCCACGCGAAGACACCAGAAGTCCTAGTGGGCAGCAGCAACATAAAAGAGCTGGCAGGCTGCTGCCCACTAGGCAAAGATGCCCAAGCCCTGGCGGGTTGGCGCCCACCAGGCGAAGACGCGGGAAGTCCTAGTGGGTGGCAGACACGAAAAAGCTGACACAGGCTGCCGCCCACTAGGCGACGATGCTGAAGCCCTGGCGGGTTGGAGCCCACAAGGCGTAGACGCCGAAGCCCTGTCGGGTTGGTGCCCGCCAGGCGAAGGCGCCGGAAGTCCTAGTGGGTGGCAGACGCGAAAAAGAGCTGACACAGGCTGCCACCTACTAGGCGAAGAAGCTGAAGCCCTGGTGGGTTGGCGCCCACCAGGGGTAGATGCCGAAGCCCTGTCGGGTTGGCGCCCACCAAGCGAAGACAACAAAGCCCTGGCGGGTTGGTGCCCGCCAGGTGAATACGCCAGAAGTCCTAGTGGGTGGTGGCCATGCAAAAGAGCTGACACAGGCTGCCGCCCACTAGGCGAAGATGATGAAGCCTGGCAGGTTGGTGCCCTCCAGGCGAAGACGCCGAAGCCCTGGAGGGTTGGTGCCCGCCAGGTGAAGACGCCGATTCCTGGGGTGGCGGCGGCCATGAAAATTAGCTTAAAGGCCGCCCCCCAGGTGAAGGTGCAGATAAAATTTAAAAAACTAAAAAATCGGTGTCAGTTTATTTTAATATATTTAAATGAGCACACAATTCTGTGAATTAGCAGCTCTCATTTTGAGTGTGACAGCAGTCTCACTCTGTGAGAATGCTGAATCTGCAGTTAACCACGTGGCGTCATGGCATACCATATCTGTATTACGCAAGGAACACTTCCATTAAGGCGTTAGCCCTTAAAAAGTGGGAGGCACATATAGAAACCGTTGTAATTCCTACACCGTTCACCTGATTTGGATGTAATTACCCTCAAATTAAATCTGAAAGTCTGCAGTTAAAGCACATCATGTTTGTTTCATTTCAAAGCCATTGTGGTGGTGAATAGAGACCAAAATATGAAAATTCTGTCAATGCCCCAATATTTCTGCACCTGACTGTGTGTGTGTGTATATATATATATATATATATATATATACATACATACATACATACATACATACATACATACATACATATTTATTTACACACACGCTGCATTTGGAACAATAGCCATATACTTGATTTGACTTACCACACAATCTTTTGGTGCAGTCTCACTCGGATAAATTTACTAAAGTGAGTGTTTTAGAGGTGAGTTTTAGAAGAGATGTTGCCCATAGCAACTAATCAGAATCTAGCTATTATCTTCTAGAAGGTGCTAGTTAAATGTTAAGAAGAATCTAATTGGTTGCTATTGGCATCATCTCTTCTAAAACTAACTTCTAAAAACTCTCACTTTACTAAATTTACCCCCCAGAGTCATTCTGTCTCATGGGTGGGTGTCTGTAGAGGGAGAGTGGTGGTGCTACAGGCGTGCAGTTTGATGCTCGATGGTGCCTTACTGTTACTGTGCCTGGTGAGTGTCTGTTACTCCTGCTCCCTGCTCGGCTACAGTGCTCCTCTTTGGGTTTACTGGGCTGAGAAGGGCGGTAACACCGGAGCCCGGCTCAGCATTGTGCGCAATGATATCGCACATCACTGTCATTCTTATAATACGCCATACCAGAATGGACCGTACCAATTGACAGGGGTAAATGGAGGGTGTTGGGGTGGCTTAACAATTTTGTTTTGCCTACTTGCGCTGCACCATTTAGTTCATAAATAACTATTAGGCGCCATAGCCCCATTTTGTGCCCCTGAACCTCGGAGCCCCTCTGAATCTCTGGGCCTGGGATGGGTGTACCCTTTGTACCCCCTGTCATTGGGTCTGGATTTCAGCAACTTATTTATCTGTTTGAAGCAGCTATCTATTGGATTGTTGTTTTTAGAGTGTTCAGTACCAGTGGCAGATTTTACCTAGGGGCTACAGGGCTTACATAAAATATGATTATGATACGCAGTAAGGTATGGCTAAGTAGCCAATTCTATTATGTATAGAGTATTAGGGGGACTGTAAGGCATACTTGCCAACTCTCCATGAATGGGAGACTCCCTGAAATAGTGATGATCTCCCTGACTCCCTGAAGAGTCCAAGAATCTCCCAGAGGCTGGGCTGGTGCACAGCACATGCGCAAGCCACGAGGGCTACTGGAAGGGATTCAATTGGAATGCAGTGGAGAGAAGCCCATAGGCTTCTATTAGGCAACGAGAAGGAGTTGCCTATGGGGTACAATCTCCAGAAGATGTAGCTTTCAGGAGTTTGATGCATATGGGAAAAGGGGTCAAACCTCTGAAAACAGCAGTTTTCAGAGTTTTGACTGCATTGTGAGCTTGATGCATCCTGCCACATGTTTTATTACAATTCTGCTTATAAAGATAACACACTCTGCAGTATTTTATCATAATTTTATGAGAATTCAGTGGAGTCCTACGTGTGTATAAAGGACCTCATTCGCAAAATGCGAGCACTCTCTCTGAATGAGGGCGGACGCTTCTCTGTAAAGAGCCGGCCTCCTGGCCGCTCACTAAGCTGTGGGTGACCACCCACAGCTTTAGCGAGCGGCCAGGTTGATGGTCTCGATGGTCAAGACCATCGCGACCATCGGAGCTTGCGACGAGACCCTTGTGGTAGGGTCTCATCTGCCACAAGCCCCAGTGAGCTTTCAGCTCTAATAGAGCCGGAAGCTCACCACTGACATCACAAGTGATGTCAGTAGGGCCACCCCCAAACGGCAGGCGTTCCTTCGGGAATGCCTGTGTTTGGCCAGCCACCCCCACACCACGCCTACAAAATGGTGCGAGCTGTCGATCACCATCGACAGCCACCCCTTTTGCAGTGAGCCCTGGAGCGAGAGAATTTCTCTCGCTCCGGGGCTTGCGCACGCACAGTGCGGCCACTGCGCATGCGCAGGGCCTCAACATCGAACCGCTTGCGAGCGCTCAGCGCTTTCGAACGGGTCTGAATGAGGCCCAAAGTTTGATAAATATTAGCTGACCAGCTATATCTAACTGCGCATCATAATCATATTTTATGTAAGCATAACTCTTAAGATGTTGGCATATACCCTGAAAATTAGAGACTCTTTTTCTCCATATACCCACTGGAGTTCCATTAATTCTGTTGTTACAATTATTAGCAGATGCCTATAAGTTGGTAGGTGCGTAGCAGATGTGAACAAGAAGGTTAGTTCACACATTGATTCCAAACCAGAGTAGGCTTTATTGAAGATAATAGGATATAGGTGATAGAAGAGAAACAGCAGTAAATACGATAAGGCATTAATCTATCTTGGGCTAAGCACTGTGCAGCGGTACAGCACTGTGACGTGACAGGCTAGGGCACATGCAAATCTTTTAATAGAGCCAAGTAAACAAGTATTGCACCTGAAGTCTAATTGGGTTGACCTTTAAGTCTGGTGACAAGTTATGTACAATAGACATGTGATGTTATTGTGGCTGAGCAGTTATGCACAGTCAATAACACAGACGTTATTTTGTTGAGTCAGATGAATTATACTCAGTTAAAAGACAGCTTGTAACTATTTAACTTTGTGTGAACACCTCCCTTGCTTCAAGATGTCTCTTGTTACGAGTTTTAAATATCTCAAACTTTCTCAAAACTTCCTGTAATCAAACATAATAAAAGCTTCAAGCAATAATAACAACAAGCATAATTAATCACCACATTTTCACGAAATGCACTCAGTGCTTGTGATGTAAGGGCCTGATTCAGCAACGATCGCAACTGCAAATCTGCATGCATTCTTGTGATTTGCAACCAAATAGTCTTATGTCAGGTATCTTACCAGTCCACCCTTCAATCAGTGTTTTCCCTTTCGCTGCCCAGTGGGTGCATTGTTCTCTAGAAAAAACAACCGTTTGAACTGCCTTAGCCCAAAATGTATTTTCAAGACCAGCATTATTCAGCATTACACAGGATCTTTTCACTATACTGTAGTACGATTTGCACGC
Source organism: Taudactylus pleione (assembly GCA_031769625.1). Classification (NCBI taxonomy): domain Eukaryota; kingdom Metazoa; phylum Chordata; class Amphibia; order Anura; family Myobatrachidae; genus Taudactylus; species Taudactylus pleione. The sequence goes on along the minus strand of JAUIMM010000171.1, from coordinate 9,798,164 downwards.
TCACATACACCATTTTGCTCTGGCGTATATGCCATGGTTAGCTGATGCTGCATTCCATACTTTCTCATGAAGTCCAAAAAACCTTTGCTCTGGTACTCTCCTTCATTGTCTGATCATAAAATCTTTAGTTTGTAATCTATTTGAGTTTCTACTAAATATTTGTAGTCTGCAATTTTGTGTATCACTTCACTTTTTGCTCTTAGGAAGTACACATGGGTCATCCTTGTAAAATCGTCTCTTAGTGTCATGAAATACCTGAATCCATTAAACGATTAATGTTCCATAGGACCACATACATCTGATTGCACCAATGACAGTGGTGCCTCAGCTCTAGTTGCTGATTTTGGAAAGGTACATCGGGTTTGCTTACCCTTGATGGAACTGTCACACTCATATCTTAAATATCTCAATCGCCTATGCCACAGTTCCATAATTTGACTACAGTCAGCAGCAGCCATCGCATAACACTGGTCCGTATCTAAGACATAGATTTGCTGGCATATTATTGTCCCTTTCTTTTTATGCACAGTACACTTGCCTTCTACGAAGTTGATTTTGTAGTTTTCTTCTCAAGGATACTGATGGCGATTAAGTTATTTCCAAGGTCTGGTACAAATAATATCCTTTGCTGACATTTTTTACCATGTGTAATAGAATACACATGTTGTTCCACACTTAAGCTTATTGTACCCATGGCTCTTTCAACAACATCATTATGCTGTAACATACATCTTTACACCTAAGCAGATTCAAATTTCAGTATTTAGTTTGTCATAGTCCTTGGTATTAGTAAGACTCAAGTAAAAATATGCCTTTTGTGGTTACCCTGATGGGAAGGGTGCGAAAAGGCCTGCCCACTGATTTTTAGGCCAACTTCTTAGCTGTTCTTTCAACAGTTGTTAAATAGTCTTCAACATTATAACATTTGATCGTCTTTTGCAAAAACATGAACAGCCTGCATGGAGCTGGAGCAAGTTGTGACTTCTGTGGAAGCATTTCCAGACAGTGCTGTCAGATGCTGCATCACCTCTTTTAAGGCTTTGCAGTCTTGTTGCTGCTGTCTCTATTTTTCTTCAGCATCTGTTTGTTGTTGCTTCCGAAGTTTATCAATGGCCAACTGCTGTTGCCTCCAGATCCCATCTTCCAATTGCAGTTGCCACCAGGCCTCCTCAATGGCCAATTGCTAAACCCTGTTAACTTCCTGCTGAGTCTCTGTAGCCCATAGGGGCGCCTTAACAATTACTTCCATCTTATCTCATGGTGTTGGTGGGAAGCAGAATCTGGCTTTCCTAAGCATCTGACAATGACAGCACCAGGTATTTCACAGCATAACAGTCTTTCCGAACCAGCAAAAAATAAAAATTCTTCACATACATTTTTATGGTTGCAGTTTAAGTACAATTCTTAAATTTTCCACCAGAGTGTCATTTCCTGGGGTAAACGGCCGCACTCTGCATGCAGCAGCCTATCAGTATCACACCAGTCCAGGGCCTTGGAACAAGTATCCATTTATTTGTGTAGCAAAATAAACAAAATCATAAAAATAAATCCTAGCCTGTCCAGCTCTTACTATATATAACTATATACAGTATATAAATATATGCATATTTGAGTGTATATATATATATATATATTGTGGTGAGAGGGGTTGTCTCTCACCTGAATTACCCACATTCTGGTGGGATCAGCCCTCTCTAAGGGAGGCTGGAGTGAAACCTGTGCGTTCTGCATTAGCAGTGGAGGTGTAGAATTCCAGGTTTTTACATTTACACAGACCCGGCTGGAATAATCATCGGAACACAGGAAGGGTTTAAAACTCTCACACACCTGTCGCTCCTTGCTCCTGATGCTGGATAAGCTGGCCAGGCCAGGGGGTGGTGGTTAGCATTAGGGTGCCAGGTCCTGGAAGGTCCACAGATATTGTAACTGCTGACTTTTAAGCACAAGGAGTGCTGGGTCATTTACTTTTATGTTAATTCTTTTATTTTCTGTTATGTGCCTTTGTATATCCAGGCCTATGCCCACATATGCTAGGGTGCTGTGTTTGCTGCCATTAAAAAGACACTGCTTCACCGAGTACCTGCCTTTCTGGAGTCCTCATTTCTATACCCCGTGTTACATATATATATATAGAGTGAATAAATAGCGCCTTCAGTGCAAGTGTCCAGTTATCAAAAGAACTTCAATATCTTAAAAGAACTTTGGGCCTGATTCAGACCCACTCGCGAGCGGCTGTCCGCTCGCAAGTGGGTCGATGGTGTGCACTGAGCATACGCACGACGGAGGGAGCTCCGTCGTGCGCATGCGCGAGACGCGACGAGCGAAGGACTTTCCTTAGCTCGTTGTGTCTGATCAAAGGGGGCGTGCTGTCGATGTTGATTGACAGCACGCCCCCTTTGGTGGGCGTGCCGGGGGCGTGCCTCCCAGACGGGGGCGTTCCCAAGGGAACGCCTACCGTCAGAAGCCGGCCCACTGACATCACTAGTGATGTCAGTGGGAGTGATTTTGGCTCTGATAGAGCCAAAATCACTCCGGAGCTTGTGGTCGAAAAACCCGACCACAGGCTTCTGGTCGCACTGGCGATGGTCGCGATGGTCAAGACCATCGCGACCATCATCCTGCACGCTCGTATGTGCTGTGGGTGGTGACCCACAGCTATACGAGCGTCCAGGAGGACGCTCCATTTTTATGGAGGACGGCCCTCATTCAGAGCGAGCGCTCTGCTCAGAGCGTCCGGCTCTGAATGAGGGCCTTTGACTGTAAACAAAATTTTGTTCCTTGAGATTCCTATGCCTCCCTGTTTGTGAATTCAGGGGATCTTCATACTATATTCGTGCAATGTGGAAACATGGAAGCAAAATAAAACAACACAAATAGTGTAAAACTGATATATACGTGCATGTGTTCTCATGCAGGAAAATGTGTATTAAATATCCACTGTGTGGAAATTATAACACCAACTAGTGTAAGCACTCCACTCATGGTTATTATAAGTTCCCAGCACCTATTAGGAAACCAAACAAAATAAAATATGAGCCTCGTATTGCCTCTAATTGTTGAAGATATATATAAAGCCAAGACATCTGCGACTGGTCACATCGATGTATGGGAAATTTTTAGTATCCTGATTTCTCCAGGTTTTTAACAACCGCAGAAATCAATCAAATAAGATTTCCGCTTTATTTCCTCCCCAAAAAAAGTGTTTTGTTTACATTTCTATTCCATTAATCAAGAAATGGACTTTAAGGGAAGGTAATTTCAAAACCATTCTCCCTTTTTCAGCAACAGAATTAGTTGTCACAATGAAGTTTTGAGAATGACACAAGTATTTGTTTTCACTAGAGATGAGCGGTTCGGATTCTGTGGAATCCGAACCGCTCCGAACATTGGGAATCCAATGTTGGGAATCCAATGCTGTTCGGGTGTTTCCCGCCTGACTCGGATCCCCGTTGGAGGATGAGCCGTAGCTCCCTGATGTCGGATTCTCGCAAGAGAATCCGACGTCAGGGCTCCTCTAGTGTAGGGCAGACTGCTGTGATAGCGGTCTGCCCTACACAGATCAAACACACAGCCGCCAGCGGCAGCTGTGTGTTTGTAATAGCAGCCAATGAGAGTCAGTAGGACTCTCATTGGCTGCTGTATGTAGGGAGCCGGTTGGAGCTCACTCATGAGCTCCGTCTTCCGGCTCCCTCCTCAGCGCGTGACAGCAGAGCAGAGCGGATGGTGGCGGGAGCGGGGATTCAGGTAAGTTTTTTTTTTTTTTTTTTTTATGCGTGTGTGTAAGGGGGCATTAATGAGGGGTATACTACTACTGGGGGCCTGCTAGTGGGGGGGCATATTTACTACTAGGGGCCTGCTAATGGGGGGTATAGTACTACTGGGGGTCTGCTAAGTGGGGGCACTACTACTACTGGGGGCCTGCTAAGGGGGGGCATATTACTACTGGGGGCCTGCTAAGGGGGGGCATATTACTACTGGGGGCCTGCTAAGGGGGGGCATATTACTACTGGGGGCCTGCTAAGGGGGGGCATATTACTACTGGGGACCTGCTAAGGGGGGCATATTATTACTGGGGGCCTGCTAGTGGGGGGCATATTACTACTGGGGGCCTGCTAAGGGGGGGCATATTACTACTGGGGGCCTGCTAATGGGGGCACTACTACTACTGAGGCCTGCTAAGGGGGGGCATACTACTACTGGGGGCCTGCTAATGGGGGGCATACCACTACTGGGGGCATGTTAATGGGGTGCATACCACTACTGGGGGCATGTTAATGGGGGCACTTTTACTGGGGGCATGTTAACGGGGGCACTACTACTGGGGGCACTACTACTGGTGCACTACTACTGGGGGCACTGCTACTGGGGGGCATACTACTTGGGGCATGCTAATGGGGGCACTACTACTGGGGGCCTGCTAATGGGGGCACTACTACTGGGGGCCTGCTAATGGGGGCACTGCTACGGGGGGGCATACTACTGGGGGGCATGCTAATGGGGGCCTACTACTGGGGGCATACTACTACTGGGGGAACTGCATAGGAGCCCTACTACTAAGGGGTCCTGCATAGGGGCACCACTACTGGGGCCATTGTGTAAGGGACACCACTGCTGGGTGCATTGTATAAGTGGCACTACTACTGTGGGCATTGTATAAGGGGCATTACTACTGTGGGCTTTGTGTATAAGGGTCACTACTGTGGGCATTGTGTAAAAGGGTCACTACTGTGGGCATTGTGTAAAAGGGGCACTACTGTGGGCATTGTGAAAAAGGGGCACTGCTGTGTGTTGTAACATAAATAAAACAATACTTTATGTTGTAATGTGAATCAGGGCCTATGTGCGGTGTGATGTGAATAAGATTGTGCACTGTGACTCCTAGGGCCGTAGCCCACTATGTAACAAGTACTGTGATTCAGCTGGCCGTACCCCACTGGGTGGGTGCACTACTGTTCATTTCTGCCACTGCTGTGTGGCAATGTTGCTTAGATGTGCTTTAAATTGTGGTGTCTGTGCCGCTGCGCCACTGCTTTGTCATTTAGTAACCAGTCAGCTCACTGCAACCTTTGGCCAATAATGTTGAAAATTATATGATAAGCTGTGGGGTGGTCTAAATTGACTATAAATGACTGAAAATTAATGTTATTGAGGTTAATGATACTCTAAGAAGAAAAAAAGGACCAATTTATGTGATTTTAGCTTTTTTTGTCAATTTTTGTAAAAAAAATCCAAATCCAAATCCAAAGCCAGTCACCACAGTTTGGCAAATTCAAATCCAAAGCCGGATGACGAATTAGAACCAAATCCGGCAAAAATGGTCCAGCACACATCCCTAGTTTTCACAGAGTCTGCTGCTTCAATCATTTAAACCCCTAGAACCCAGGCTAGCGAGGTCTTCTGCCACTAACAGCCACCCGCTGTTCTTTTAGAACTGGAAGATGTTCACCGGTACTTAAGTGCCCGCCTGGACTTAATGCTTGGGGTAGTAGAGGTTTACACTGATTACCTTCAAAATCAGAGAATATCAGGAGATACTGGATACTGGGAACAAAGTCAGTAGTACGGCTAGGAAGCCCATGGTGCGGCTATGAGAGCCGGCAATACAATTTGAAGAATTGATGAAGTGGTTTGGAAGCCATTGATGTGGCTTTGAGAGCCAATGATGCGGTGTTGTACACTGATGGTGCGGCATTGTATGCCGATTGTGTGGCTTTGTACGCTGATGGTGTGGCTAAAGCCGGTAGTACAATTTGAAGAGATGATGCAGTAGCTTGGAAGCCAGTGATGCAGATTTGAGAGCAGATGGTGCAGCTTTGAACACTGATGGTGCGGCTAAAGCTGGTAGTACAATTTGAAGAGTTGATGTAGTGGCTTGGAAGCCAGTGATGCGGTTTTGAGAGCTGATATTGCGACTTTGTACGCTGATGGTGCTGCTAAAGCTGGTGGTACAATTTGAAGAATTGATGTAGTGGCTTGGAAGCCAGTGAGGCGGCTTTAAGGGCCAATATTCTGGGGCTGTATACCGATGGTGTGGCTAAAGCCAGTAGTACAATTCAAGAGTTGATGTAGTGGCTTGGAAGCCAGTGATGCGGCTTTGAGAGCTGATGTTGCGACTTTGTACGCTGATTGTGCGGCTAAAGCTGGTAGTACATATTTGAAGAATTGATGTAGTGGCTTGGAAGCCAGTGAGGCGGCTTTAGGAGCCGACATTGTGGCACTGTACACCGATGGTGTGGCTAAAGCCAGTAGTACAATTTGAAGAGTTGATGTAGTGGCTTGGAAGCCAGTGATGCAGCTTTGAAAGCCGATGGTAGCTTGAAGACTGAAGGAACGGCTGGAGAGCCAGTGGGGCGGCTTGGAAGCCAGTAGCAGCTAGGAGGCTGACGGAGCAGCTGAAAGCCGGGGAAACAGCATGAGCTACAACCAGGAAAGATGAGAACGCTGACCATGCAGCAGAGTTGAGAAATCCACAAGGAATGCTATAGTCGGCGAGGCAGCAAAAGGCCAGCGTATACAAAAAGGAGAAGGAACCAATCATGCCGAGGTGTGGACAGCACGTGACATTCTGTGGTGTCCAGATCGCCTAGCAACCAACGGAACTGGAACCAGACTGCCAGAAAGAGGTAAATTGCTAGAGGGAAGCAAGTCGTGACCGTGAATTGTAACAGTACCTCTCCCTGGAATCGGTGTTGAAGAAGCCCCATAACCAAGTTTGTCAGGAAAATTTGGGAAGAAAAGTCTCTTCAGCCTAGGAGCATGTAGGACACTCTCAGGGACCCAGGAGCATTCCTCTGGCCATAGCCCTTCCAGTGGACCAAAAACCGCAAATGACCCCTGGAAATCCTAGAGTCCAAGATCTTCTCAATGACAAATTCATGTTGACTGTGGACCACAATCGAAGCAGGTCTGGATGGAAACTTGGGCTTGAATTTGACAGAGCTGAAGACTGGTTTGAATAAGGAAGAGTGAAAGATATTGTTGATGCGGAGAGACTTGGGTAATTGAAGCTTGAAAGCTACCAGAGTCACCTGAGCAATGATGCGAAATGGGCCAATAAACCTAGGACCTAATTTCTGATTAGGTTGATGAAGCTTGATGTTTTTCGTAGGAAGCCAAACCAAATCGCCCTTCTTAAACACACATGACCTCCAATGCCTATCAGCAGACTCCTTGGACCGGAGAGAGACCTTCCGAAGGCTTTGATGAACCTTGCTCCAAATGTAAAGGAGCCGAGAAATTGAAGGCAAAACAGTCAAACTGGAGTCAAAAATATTCGCTCTGGGATAATTTTGATACATACAAGTGAGGATGATTGTGGTGACGTTACAAAAACACATTTGACCCCCAAGTTTTCTCATAAAATAATTGTTATAATTTTTTTTTTATGCAGGAAAGGGAGATTCTGGTCCGGAAAATCCAGATCAGAAAGTATATGTACTAAGGGTCAAATTGTTTTTTGAGTCTACTTTGAGTTGATTTTGCAAATTGGACATTTACTAAAAGCAAAACTGACTTTAGATTACAATAGACCATCGACCCAAACATCAATACTTTTAAATAGTCTTCTATACAAAGCACCCATTTACTAACAGTTGTTTTGAAAGTAGACGCAAAATCAACTTTGAATGCACCCAAACAATAGATCTGCCTGAGACATTTGTGTTTGGGAGAAGCACGCACAGATCACTATGAAAAAAAGGTGTGGGGTCTACCTTAAATCCTTAACAAGCCTTTTAGCCTGATCTGGTCATGGATGATTGAGGGAAAAAATTTTGTGGGATTCTCCCTATTTTCCATGACCCAGCACCAGGCTGAACCAGCTGGGGCTGTAATTATATATAGCGCAGACATATTTCGCAGTGTTCTACAGAGAATATTTTGGCCATTCACATCAGTCCCTGCACCAGTGGAGTTTGCAATCCATATTCCCTCCCACATGCTCACACATATATACACTAGGGTTAATTTTTCTTGGAAGCCAATTAATCTATTTCACCAAATAGAAAATTTTTACAAATGTTCCCCAACATTCTATTTTAAAAATGTATGTCATTTTATTTATATTATTTCTAATAAAATATCAAGAAATTAAAATTGTATTTACAGTATTTAATTATGGTACCAAATATAGCGCTATTTGTCCTGAAAATCAAAATAAATTTAACTTGGGTAGAGTAACTTGATAATGTATCCCCAGTAAAACAGTCACAGAAAATGTATAAAATAATGGGGCTTCCTGAAGATTCTAAAATTGATAACCTTTTTTTCATTATTCCAATTTGTAGGACAAAGTCTACAATTTCAGTAGCACAATTAACACTGGAACATGATAGGGTGAATAATCCTTGGAACTCATGAACAAAAAGTACAGACATACCAAAAAATGTCATATACAACAAATGAAGAGTATTTTCCTTATAAACTGTGCATTGCCAGATAATTGAGTCTCTGCCACTGATTCTACATGATTCACACATTCCTGTTTAGTTTCACAGAATATCATATTCTCTGTACATTACAACTTTAAAGAGGAGTGCCGAATCTCACATTAAGCTGCTCATGCCTTGTTCCATTGTGTCCTGTTAAAACTGCCCCAATCCTCTTACCATTTGAATCCTAAGACCTTGGGCCATTTATAGAAACAGATCATTATTTGGCTACATGACTTAAGAAATTAGATAGATATTATCCTCTCTTAGTAATATTGAAGCTTTTGCATAACTTATTTACATAATAATTAAAAGTCCTCTTATTTCTTATCCTCATATTTACTTAATCATAATTAAATGGATATACAGTATATGTATTTGCTGTAACAAGTTATGCAATAATATGATGATATTCTGTTTTATAATGGATGAGTCGTATTAGAATACCACTGTATTTTGTAACAAACTATCTCTATGGTTGCATAAATAAGAATAAGGTTACTTTATTCAGAAAGTATTAAAACCCATTTGTCTCCAATAATGTTAATTGCATGTTCTGTCAATTATAGTATCTAAAACCTAAATTGTTTACATTTTTGGTCATAATACACAGACTTTCAGCAAACACAGGAATTGCTAATTTCATCGCACGCTATGAGTACTCAAGCTGCATATGGCGTCTCAGTGGATAATTTATGTACGCCCCTGCAATGGCTTTCGAATGCACTGGCACACCTGCGTTTTGCTGACAACCCCCCTGTCATCACCCACAAACGGCACTTCCTGTCAATCACTCTGCGATGGGTCTGCGTAGTCACTGTGATCGCTGTCCTGATTGAGTGCGTAATCGCAGTCGCGATGCTTTCTGAATCAGGCCCATAGTCTGAGATGCTTATCCTGCTCACTGTAAACTATGTAGTGTCCTCCCCAGACGGCAGCCTCGTCTGGCACTTTCATGGGGAGGATAAACAACAAGTGGAACTATTTATTCAGTAAGTATCTTGTTAGTGTCTGTCCATTTTACCCTTATTTCTGTGTATTGCTTATTTTGCACATTGTAAACAATGTAGTCCCAAGGTGGCTGCCTCACCTGGCACTCTTGCGGGTAGGATAAACTCTCCATGGAATTTATGATTTTGTAAGGATAGTGTAATATCTCTTCAGTATTCTGTAGCTCTGTGATTGTGTCATCTCTTCCAAGTGTTGCCTATTCCACCCAGTGTAATCTATGTAGTGTGCCCAAGATGGCTACCTCATTTGGTACCTTTGAGTGTAGGATGAATAATTCTTGGAACCGATTAACTGAAATGCCTGCCATAACTCTGTATTATGCTCATGGCTTTCTGAATTTTCTGCAAACCTAAAACTCTGTTTTATATTCATTGTTTCTGTATTTTCTGCAGTTTTAAACCTTTGTGTTATGTTCATGATTTCTTTAAAGCGCCTTGAGTCTTTTGGTTATAGCTACATATTATTATTATTATTATTATTATTATTATTATTACTACTACTACTGTACTGCAGGCAAAGTTTCTAGGCATGCTATACACACAAGCAAATCGAGAGCTTATCAATTAAAGTAAAATAAAAACAGTGATACTGTATAGGCTACTAGCAGATGTACACTGTTTTACCAATAACACATGAATCCTTCACCTCTATAGTATTGCATCACTGCTATAGTAAGACATTACCTTTCCTCATCTGTGTACTAGCACATTCCACTCCCTCACCTCTGTAATAACCTTTCCCTCCTTCGCCCGTGTTGTAACACATTCGACATTCCCCTCCCTCACCTCTGTAGAAATACAATCCATCACACCTATAGTAACACATTACCCTCACTCACACCTGTAGTAACTTATTCCCCTCCATCTCTGTAGTAATACATTACCCCCCTCACCCCTATAGTATCACATTCCCCTCCCTCGCCCGTGTTTTAACACATTCCCTTAATTCACCCTGTGAACACATTTGACATTCCCCTCCCTCACCTGTGTAGTAGCACATTTTCCACTCTCATCTCTGTAGTAACTAGGGGTGTGCACCGGCCACTTTTCGTGTTTTGTGTTTTGGTTTTGGATCTGGATCTTTCTTCGTGTTTTGGATCTGGATTGGTTTTGCCAAAACCACCCTTCCATGTTTTGGGTTCTGGGTTTTGTGTTTTGGATCTGGATTTTTTTGGATCTGGATTTTTTTGAAAAAAAGCATAAAAACAGCTAAAATCACAGAATTTGTGGGTTTTTCTGCTCCTATGCTATTATTAACCTCAATAAACTTAATTTCCACTAATTTCCAGTCTATTCTGAACACCTCACACCTCACAATAGTGTTTTAATGTCTAAAAGGTTGCACCGAGGTAGCTGGATGACTATGCTAAGCGACACAAGTGGGCGGCACAAACACGTGGCCCATCTAGGAGTGACACTGCAGTGGCAGACAGGATGGCAGTTTGAAAAACTAGGCCCCAAACAGTACATAATGCAAAGAAAGAAAAGAGGTGCAAGATGGAATTGTCCTTGGATATGTTGTATAAACAGGACATGCACACTTTAAAAAAACAATCATTTCAGCGCCAGGGTCTGCCACATGACTGGTTCGTTTGGGCCCCCACAAAACAAGCTGGCAATTAATCTGTCCCTGCACAAACTGGCTCTACGGAAGCAAGATGTCCTCATCCTCCTCATCCACCGATTCCTCACCCTCTTCAGTGTTGTGTACATCCTCATCCTCACAGAGTATTAACTCGTCCCCACCGGAATCCACCACCACAGGTCCCTCTGTACGTTCTGGAGGCTGGTCTCCCTGGAAGAGTTGATAATTCATTTTGATGAACATCATCTTCTCCTCATTTTGTGGAAGCAACCTCCTACGCCTTTCGCTGACAAGGTTCCCGGCTGCACTAAACACTCTTTCGGAGTACACACTGGAGGGGGGGCAACTCAGGTAAAATAGAGCCAGTTTGTACAGGGGCCTCCAAATTGCCTCTTTTTCCTGCCAGTACAGGTATGGACTGTCTGACATGCCTACTTGGATGCTGTCACCGATGTAATCCTGCACCATTCTGTCAATGGTGACAGTATCTTATGTAGTGACAGTAGACATGTCAGAAATTGTTGCCAGGTCCTTCAGTCCGGACCAGATGTCCAAACTTGGTCCTGCCTGCCCTGCATCACCGCCAGCGGGTTGCTTAGGATACCTAAGTTTTTTCCTGGCAGCCCCAGTTGCGGGAGAAAATGAAGAAGGAGCTGTTGACGTGTCACGTTCCGCTTCAGCTGACAGTGTGTTCACCAGCAGGTCTTTGCACCTCTGCAGGCTTGTGTCAGCCGGAAAGAGAGACACCACATAGGCTTTAAACCTAGGATCGAGCACGGTGGCCAAAATGTAGTGGTCTGATTTCAACAGATTGACCACCCTGGAATCCTGGCAAAGCAAATGAAGGGCTTCATCCACAAGTCCCACATGCCGAGCGGAATCGCTCCGTCTTAGCTCCTCCTTCACTTTCTCCAGCTGCTTCTGCAAAAGCCTGATGAGGGGAATGACCTGACTCAAGCTGGCAGTGTCTGAACTGACTTCACGTGTGGCAAGTTCGAAGGACTAGAGAACCTTGCACAACATGGAAATCATTCTCCACTGCGCTTGAGTCAGGTGCATACCCCCTCCTTTGCCTATGTCATAGGTGGATGTATAGGCTTGTATGGCCTTTTGCTGCTCCTCCATCCTCTGAAGCATATAGAGGGTTGAGTTCCACCGCGTCACAACCTCTTGCTTCATGTGATGGCGGGGCAGGTTCAAGAGTGTTTGCTGGTGCTCCAGTATTCGGCACGCAGTCGCTGAATGGCGAAAGTGGCCAGAAATTTTTCGGGCCACCCAAAGCGTCTCCTGCACGCCCCTGTCGCTTTTCAGAAAATTCTGCACCACCAAGTTTATTGTGTGAGCAAAACATGGGACGTGCTGGAATTTGCCCAGATGTAATGCCCGCACAATATTGGTGGCGTTGTCAGATATCACAAATCCCCAGGAGAGTCTAAGTGGGGTAAGCCACTGGGCGATGATTTCCCTCAGTTTCTCTAAGAGGTTGTCGGCGGTGTGCCTCTTACTGAAACCGGTGATACACAGCGTAGCCTGCCTTGGAACGAGCTGGTGTTTCTGAGATGCTGCTACTGGTGACGCTGCTGCTGTTGCTGCGTAAGGTGATACATCTACCCAGTGGGCTGTCACAGTCATATAGTCCTTAGTCTGCCCTGTTCCACTTGTCCACATGTCCGTGGTTAAGTGGACATTGGGTACAATGGCATTTTTCAGGACACTGAGGACACTTTTTCTGACGTTTCTGTACAGTCTCGGTATCGCCTGCATGGTGAAGTGGAATCTAGATGGGATTTGGAACCGGGTACACACTACCTCCATCAATTGTCTAAATCCCACTGCACTAATGGCGGATACCGGACGCACGTCTAACACCAACATAGCAGTCAAGGCCTCAGTTATATGTTTTGCTTCAGGATGACTGCTGTCGTACTTCATCCTCCTCGCTAAGGACTGTTGGAGGGTCAATTGTTTAGTAAAAGTAGTGGTGTTCCTACTTCCTCTCTGGGATGATGAACGACTCCCAGCAGCAGCAACAGCAGCAGCGGCAGCAGGAGGTGTAGCAATGCAGGATCCTCCGGAGGAATCCCGGATAGGAGAGTCAGTCATGCCAGTGACATGGCCTGCAGGACTACTTCCGATCCTGACTAAGGAGGAAATTGATGAGGAGGGAGTTGACGGTGTGGTTTGCAGGCGCTTGGATACAACAGGACAACGGGATTTAGGTGTCCCTGGACTGCTTACGGTCTTAGCCAAAGTTTCTGAACTTGACAGTAACTTTTTATGAACACGCTGCAGGTGCCGTGTAAGGGAGGATGTTCCTAGGTGGTTAATGTCCCTACCCCTACTTATTTCACCTTTACATATGGTACATATGGCAAGACAGTTGTTGTCCGGATTTGGATAGAAATATTGCCAGACCAAAGAGGTGGAATGTTTGGTCTTCTGCCCAGGCATGACCGTGATGGGCTTTTTCATCCCACGGAGAACAACTGTCTCCCCCGGAGCCTGATTTAAACAAACCACATCACCATCAGAATCCTCCTCGCCAACTTCCTCCTCAGCGCAAGCTACACCAGTATCCTCATCCTGTTGAACTTCAACAGTGACATCTTCAATTTGCATATCAGCAAGTGGACTGTGGGTGCTCCTTTCAGCACTTGCAGGGGGCATGCAAATGGTGGAAAGATCCACCTCTTCCCGTCCAGTGCTGGGAAGGTCAGGCAACGCAACCACCACCACACTTGGACTCTCCTTGGGGATTTGTGATATCTTCTTAGAACACACAGTTCTTCGCTGTGCTTTTGCCAGCTTAACTCGTTTGATTTTTTTAGTGGGAGGAGGGCTTCCATCGTCATGTGAAGCTGAACCACTAGTCATGAACATAGGGAAAGACCTTAGCCATTCCTTGCCACTCCGTGTCGTAAATGGCATATTGGCAAGTTTACGTTTCTCTTCAGATGATTTAAATGTTTTTTCAAGGTAATTTTCCTGAACTTTGTCATTTGGGATTGTATGTGCCCTCTACTATGACATTGGGCATCGGCCTTGGCAGACGACGTTGATGGCATGTTTTTGTCTATGTCATGTCTAGTGGCAGCAGCTTCAGCACTAGGAGGAAGTGGTTCTTGATCTTTCTCTATTTTATTTTTATCGGAGAAAGTTTGGTCCTCCATTTATGTTATATTGATATATACGTGCGGCTAAGGCGCACACAAACACAGAAAATAATTTTTTATTTTTATTGGAGACTAGTGCACTTTGTGGGTTACACCACCCTTTATGAAATGAGCCAGCCGGCCCTTTACTTATGGGACACAGGCGCACGCTTGGCGCTGCTCCTTTGTTGATGCACGTGCAGCCACAGTGCACACAATTCACAAACACCAGAAAAATTTTTTTTATTTTCTTTGGAGTGCCCTTTGGGGGTTACAGCACCCTTTAGCGGTCAATCCAGCCGGCCCTTTATTTATGGGACACAGGCGCACACTTGGCGCTGCTCCTTCGTTGATGCACGTGCAGCCACATTGCACACAATTCACAAACACAGAAAGAAATTTTTTATTTTGTTTGGAGTGCCCTTTGGGGGTTACAGCACCCTTTAGCAGTCAATCCAGCCGGCCCTTTATTTATGGGACACAGGCGCACGCTTGGCACTACTTTGTTGATGCACGTGCGGCTACTGCGCACACAATTCACAAACACATAAAATATTTTTTTATTTTGTTTGGAGTGTACTTTGGGGGTTACAACACCCTTTAATGGTCAAGCCAGCCGGCCCTTTACTTATGACACAGCCGCACGCTTGGCACTACTTTGTTGATGCACGTGCGGCTACTGCGCACACAATTCACAAACACAGAAAATATTTTTTTATTTTGTTTGGAGTGTACTTTGGGGGTTACAGCAACCCTTTAATGGTCAAGCCAGCCAGCCCTTTACTTATGACACAGGCGCACGCTTGGCACTACTTTGTTGATGTACGTGCGGCTACTGCGCACACAATTCACAAACACAGAAAATATTTTTTTATTTTGTTTGGAGTGTACTTTGGGGGTTACAGCACCCTTTAATGGTCAAGCCAGCCGGCCCTTTACTTATGACACAGGCGCACGCTTGGCACTACTTTGTTGATGCACGTGCGGCTACTGCGCACACAATTCACAAACACAGAAAATATTTTTTTATTTTGTTTGGAGTGTACTTTGGAGGTTACAACACCCTTTAACGGTCAAGCCAGTCGGCCCTTTACTTATGACACAGGCGCACGCTTGGCACTACTTTGTTGATGCACGTGCGGCTACTGCGCACACAATTCACAAACACAGAAAATATTTTTTTATTTTGTTTGGAGTGTACTTTGGGGGTTACAGCACCCTTTAATGGTCAAGCCAGCCGGCCCTTTACTTATGACACAGGCGCACGCTTGGCACTACTTTGTTGATGCACGTGCGGCTACTGCGCACACAATTCACAAACACAGAAAATATTTTTTTTTTTTTTTGCATTTGGGAGGAGCACCCCTGATGGACAGAGCACCCCCTGGACAACACTGCAGCACCTCTTTAGGACTGGGACTCTGCACAGGACTTTGTAGTGGACACAGCCCCTATGTACAACTGACTGCACAACACAGTCCAGCCAGCCCCTATGGACTTTGGAGGAGTGGACACAGCCCCTATGGACAACAGCAGCACAACACAGCCAGCCCCTATGGACTTTGGAGGAGTGGACACAGCCTCTATGGACAACAGCAGCACAGCACAACACCGCCAGCCCCTATGGACTTTGGAGGAGTGGACACAGCCCTTATGGACAACAGCAGCACAGCGCAGCACAGCACAACACTACACTGCACTACACTACACTACACAGCCCAGCCAGCCCTAACTCCTACCCTCCCTCTTCACTGTCCACAGCCGAGTGAGAAAATGGCGCCGACGCGGGTACCTTATATAGGATCCAAAACCCACGAGACCCGGAAGGCGGGATGATGACGTTTTGCCTCGATTTCAGATCCGAGTCAGGCGGGAAAAGTCGAGCCTGACTCGGATCGGGGGGGTTCGGATTTCAGAAATCCGAACCCGCTCACCCCTAATTTTTAAGTGACCACGCCAATTTTTTGTCGCAATCGCCTTTGGCATGTGCACCTAGGGGGGGTGGGGGGGGCTCCATTTTTCAATTTGCCCTTGGCTCCAAATGCCCTAGATACGCCACTGGGTTCATGGGAATCCCTGAGAGCATCCCTGCAGAGTAACTTAACTCATGCTTAATGGAGTTATTTTGAATACGCTTACCTGAGTATCCTTGGAGCTTTAATTGATAGAGACCACAAAATACCTAAAATAGTACAAAATTATCATCTGTACCATGTGACCTAATAGTGAAGATTCACTTCTACTAGTCAAAGGAATTCATTATGTCATGGCAACAAACCAATCCAATTGACCAGTGCTTTAAAAGCTATATTTTTCAGTGCATTTTTGCCTGGCGGCAAGCAAACAACACTGGCCTATTAGCAGCGCTCACTCATAAGAGACGTTTTATGCATATTACACAGTGGCGGGTAAATTTATGTTTTTGCCATTGAAAGGTCCTGAAAAGTTTATTTGCCATGTATACTGATGGGATCACTACCCATGACAACTCCCATTTGGAGAAGCTACTTATCAAGTATTGTGGCATTATTCCTTGCTCTGGTAATGACACAATACTCCCTGTTCTGGTAACGTGATGATACTTCCTGTGCAGTACTATCTAAATTAAATATGTATATTTATTAAAAAAAAAAAGATAATTGTTAATAATTGGAGATGTGTGCCGACCCCAGTGTTTTGGTTTTTTATTCTAATTCGTCGGATTTTTTTTTGGTCAAAACCACCCTCACATGTCTTGTCTTTGGTTATGGATCTATATTTTCATAAAAAATTGGTAAAAACAACTACAATCACATAATCTGGGCCTGTTTTTGTTAACACGGTATTATTAACCTCAATAACATTAATTTCCAGTCATTTCCAGTCAGTTTTTACCACCTCACAGTTTACAATATTGTTTTCATCCAGTTTAGGCCAAAAGGTTGCACCAAGCTAGCTGGCTGACTAAGCTAAGCGACAGTAGTGGGCAGCACAAACACGTGGCAGGTTCAACTGAAAACATGGCACATCTAGGAAGCAAAGTGGCACTGCAGTGGAAGACAGGATGGCAGTTTAAAATAAACTATACAATGCTAGAGAATGTTTTAATTAATCAAGAACTAGATCAGAGGCCCAAGGGCAGTACAGGAAGATGGAGGTGGAGTATGTAGTGGAAGAGAGATTGATTAATTGATTGCTTGAATAATCATTATTTTATATTGGCTAAAAAAGGCAGAAAAGTGGAAAATGCTATTACAAAACAAGCACCCAAAATTGACAAAAGTGGTGCATTAATTAATTGATTGATTCATTGATTAATTAATTATAATTGATTGATATAAGATTACATTGTCAATAGCCAAGGATTCCTCACAAGGGTTAAAAGAGAAGCCAAGAAAATTAATAGTTGCACTGCAGAGCAGCTAACTCCATATCAGTCTAGTAACAAATATTAGGAGGCTGTCCTGCTGGCCATACTACCCTCCCCTCTAATTGGGTAACACACCCCTTATGAGGTGCACCAGGGAGTCTGGTTTTGAAGGATAATAATGCACAACAAAAATGTGCAAGCCCCGGAGCGAGAGAGAAATTCTCTCGCTCCGGGACTCACTACAAAAGGGGCGGCTGTCGATGTTGATCAACAGCTCGCCCCATTTTGTAGGAGGGGAGGGGGGTGGCTACACAAACGGAGGCGTTCCCGAAGAAACACCTGCTGTTTGTGGGAGGCACCACTGACATCACCAGTGATGTCAGTGGAGAGCTTCCTGCTCTGTTAGACCATCGCGACCATCACCTGGCCGCTCGCAAAAGCTATGGGTGGTCACCCACAGCTTAGTGAATGGCCTGGAGGCCACTACAGAAAAAAAAAAAACGCCCTGATTCAGATCGAGCGCTCTTAAAGAGCATCCGGCTCTGAATCAGGCCCTCAGCTCACACTGCATGGAGATACGGGGCTTTTATATGTACGTGAACAAACACACTGGGGGACAGCGCACAGATGTAGTGCAAACAAAATAAGAAAATATTTTTTTCTACTTTTTTTTTCATTCGCAGCTCAGCTCACACTGGGCCTGATTCAGACCCGGACGCTATGCTGCGCTCACCCACATTGAGCGATTTTTCACAATCTGCGCATGCATATGAGTCGCAATGCACGTGTGCGAACCAGCCATTGTGGTGGGGAAGTGCTCGCCCGTAGCCCACAGTCGGGCCACTATTTTGAGTGACAGATAGTGCCGTTTGCGGGTGGTAACAGGGGAAGGTGCTTGTAAACGGGGGTGTGGATGTGCGATCACAGGCGTGCCTGACCGTCAGAACGGCGTTTAAGGGGTGTGCATAATTAGCAAAGTAGGGTCATTACATACGTGACTGGGTTGTATTTTAGCCTGAACTGCTCGCAATGTTGTGGTGGGAAAAGGCTACCACAAGCGCTGCGAACAGATCCGATGGCTCTCGATGTTCCCGATTAATCCTACAACTGCAGGAGATGACGTGTGTTGCGAGTGGCAAAGGGGTGTCTTTATACAGGTGCGAGCGCATAGTGCGGCCGCTCGCTATTACTTAGTGGGCGGCTTTACGCGATGCAGTGAGAGTGCATGATTTAAATAGCCGGCCCCTTTTAGCCAGCGAGCGGATGCAAATAGCGTCCGGGTCTAATTCAGGCCCACTGTGTGCAATCACAGCGTTAATATATATGTGAACAAACGGACTCGGGGATAGCGCACAGATGTAGTAGAAACAATAGAAGAAATATTTTTTCAAACTTTTTTAATTTGCAGCTCAGCTCACACTGCGCGCAGTCACATCGCTTTTTATATGTATGTGAACAAAGGCACTGGGGAACAGTGCCAAGAGTAGTATAAACAATATAAGAAAATATTTTTTCTGCTTTTTTTTTAATTCGCAGCTCATGGAGCGGATGGACACAGCAGCAGCAACTGAAGGCGAAGAGGATGGACACAGCACAGCAGCCACTGAAGGTGGAGAGGATGGACACAGCACAGCAGCCACTGCAGGTGGAGAGGATAGACACAGCAGCAGCAACTGAAGGCGAAGAGGATGGACACAGCACAGCAGCCACTGGAGGTGGAGAGGATGGACTCAGCACAGCAGCCACTGGACATGTTAGCACACACAGGGCCTGATTCAGAGTTGTGAATAGAGAGAGATATCTCTCTCAACTGATCATCTTGGTGAAACCATGCTACACTGCAGGTGGGGCAGATTTAAAATGTGCAGAGAGATTTAGATTTGGGAGGAGTGTTTCCATACTGACATCTAAAGTGCAGTGTAATAATAAAGCTGTGCAGTATTTGTGGGCTACATGCAAAAGCAGCCAGTATTTACACTACATGCAAAAAATTTTATAGATTTACACCCCTTGCATTGCAACGTGGTTTGCCCAGGTACACAGTTAAGTGCTATCTCTCTCTCTATTCCCAACTCTGAATCAGGCCCACAGCTCAGCACAGACGAGTCAGAGTCGGTGTGAAATAGCTCCCACCTCACAGCGGGAGGGACTTATATAGAATCCAAAACCTGCGAGAGTCCAACACCGGGATGAAAACGTTTTGCCTTGATTTGTATTCTGAGCAAGGCGGGAAGACCTGAGTCCAGGAAATTTGCATATCTTTATTAATTATATATGTTTAAATAAGAGGATAGGGGAAGGAGGAGAGGTATCTGCACACTGAATAATAAATTATATGGCCCCCTATATAAACAAAATCCTAATAGTTAATTGGAAATTGGGGGTGCGGCCCTATTCAACTAAATTGAATCATACAGTATAAGGAAAGAGAATAGGAGTTGGATTTACGGGCGTACAAAAAAATTGGTATAGGATATTAATATGTAACTTTTATTAGATCATTTCTTAAAAATATCCCAATGTAGGGATTATATAAACAGTGAAATATAAGGGATAAAATAATTATTAAACAAAACACACATGTATACTAAAAAGTCCGGTCCACTAATTTATTGTTCATATTATAGGGTATTGATACACCTAAATGAAAGATAGAAATGTACTCATCAAAATACTAATAATATATATGCACAAGAACAACGTAATAGCAAACTTATGTATTAAGCTATAGATTAGCCTGTTGTTGGTTAAGAGTGTCTAGTTACATCCAGGGCCAGATTAACAATGGGGCGGATGGAGCTACAGCTCCAGGCCTCAACATAAAAATAGGCCCATCATCATGACAGCATGATGTTGACTGGCCATTTGCTGTCCACAAGGTCAGCCATAAATTATAAGTAGTAAAATGTTATTTTTCTACTAGTTACCTCACAAAATTAAGCTTTTTTTTCTATTACATATTTAGAAAGACATTGGGGCTGATAGTGTAGCATGTGTACATTCCCACATGGCACTGGCTACACCTACACAGGTGTCACACCTCCTGTACTTCTCAAAATAGGCCCTTGATCATTTTCAGCTCCAGGCCCATGTGGTCCTAAATCCGGCCCTGGTTACATCTACACTATATAATTAGCTCCAATCCATAGTATATGCTGTGGATAAAATCTCAGTCCAATACTGTTAAAGTGGCAAATTACAATATGTTGTTCTTCAAACACATTAGGTTCAAATATTGAGAGAACTGTGTCTAAGTTTCACTGTATTATAATTCATATATTCATAGACACAAATGTCAATTGTGATGGAGCTACTCAGAGCGTTCAGCAATTTATGGTAACAAGCACAAACTGTTTCACTGAAATAACACTTAAATGAACGTGTGTTGCTGTTATACACTTCAAATAAAGATGTTATCAAAATTGTGTCAAAGTCTCGCTGTGTTATAATTCATACACATTCAGTGTGGAAATAAGTGGAGTGTGTCAATATCTTACTCCATTTCCATCAGAGTATCCATCCTTATAATAAATATTGCTTTTTTTTACATACTTTAGCAATGATGGAAGAAAGAAATTAATATGTTTCCACAACTTCTCAAACATTAGCAGACAATGCAGGTGGAATTTATTGTTGCTATTAATATTGCAACATACTTCTCAAGTTAAGAACTTGTTGCTGTAGTAAGCTAATGAGTATCAATATCCTTAATTGTTTACTGACAATGATGTTATTTGCAAGAAAGCAAATTCTATTAATCCTACATATATCATGCTGAGT
Organism: Taudactylus pleione; assembly: GCA_031769625.1. Lineage (NCBI taxonomy): Eukaryota > Metazoa > Chordata > Amphibia > Anura > Myobatrachidae > Taudactylus > Taudactylus pleione. Next base: position 9,776,859 of record JAUIMM010000171.1, on the reverse strand, counting down.
ATAATTAATATGTCATAAATAATGTGTATTGAAAAGCATTCATCAGCAAGCTTCAGCAATTGTTGGAGTATCAATGACAGTTCAAGTAGCAAGAAATGACAGTGAGCTAGTTTCATTAGCTTGCTATATGTAACATTCAGAGGACTCAGCAGTTGCTGCGGTGTCAGTAACAGTCTAAATGGTACTGTATAGGTAGCGGTGGACTGTAAGATACTATTCTAAGACAGTCTCACTACTTCGTTAGCGTATTTAGCAGTAATTGCCGTCAAGTAGAGCAAATATCAACATGATAAAGCTCACAGTGAAACACGCGCGTCGGCGTCACTGGCGGCTCCACTATGTTTGTTATTGGGAAAACAATTAATACAGCATGTTGATATTTGCTCTACGTGACGGCAATTACTGCTAAATACGCTGAAGGGTTAAATAAAGACTATGGACCTGATTCAGAGCCGCTCACTAGATGCGATCGCTCGCATCCAGCATATGCAAATTTTTCAAAGTGACGCCATGGGAAGCGATCGCTCGCCAAGGCATAAGCACACCCACTTTGGCTGTGCGAGCGATCACTCGGTGTATGCATAAACCCACTAGTGTATGTAGAGACGCCCACTAGCACACGTCATCTCCAGGAAGTGTATTAAAACATTGTTACATCGAGCACCATCGGTAGTGAACGCAGCGCTTGTGATTGCCTTACCCCGCCACAAGCACTGCGAGGACTTCAGTGTAAAAAACAGGCATGTGACGTGTACTATGACGCTGCCTGTTAATTATGCACACCTTAAAAACGGTGTTGAAACACTGAGGCACGCCTGCGTTCGTACCTCCACACCCCCGTTATTAGTGTCCTGCCCCTGTTACCACCCACAAATGGCCTCTCCTGTCACTCATTTCACTGGGCTGTCTTTGCTGGGCGAGTGAGCAGAATGCAATCGCACAGAGTAGTTCGCACACACGCAGAACTAAGCGCGCGTATGTGCGTACGCAAACCATCGGGCTGTTTGCGAGCGCACAGCGCTAGTGAGCGGGTCTGAATGAGGTCCTATATGCATTCTGAGGAACAACATTTATCTCGGAGAAACACATCAAGGCCCTTATTACCGGCATTGTAAAGCAGGGCCACGATAACGCAATTCACCACAAACTGCGTCATCAAGCCACCCACTTGGCCGCCAGCCACTGCGAGATTTGAGTACTCTACCGGGAGTCCACGATTCGGGAGATTCCCAGATGTTCCGAGAGATCTTCATAGTTCACTTATATGGTCATTTTTAACTATATGGAATTTTTTGTCATTCTGTAATATGTTTTAGACTGATTATTGATATACAGATTTTCCACATAGATATATCCTCCGTCGCGTTACACATAACGCATAGGCGCCATGTGACTCAGTAGCCCCAAGCATCTTTTCACGCAACATTTTACCTTCAGATGTGTCTTATTTGCACAGTGATGTGATTTGGACACACAGGCAGATTAAAATGATATATAGCATGCCTATATTATATCAGGCCCTGCCAACCTGTGGCTCTCCAGCTGTTGTGAAACTACACATCCCAGCATGCCCTGCCACAGTTTTAGCATTCCTTAATAGCAAAAGTGAGGCAGGGGGTTGCTGGGACTTGTAGTTTCATAACAGCTGGAGAGCCACAGGTTGGGCAGGCCTGGCTTATATGCTATTTTGTATAGATTTTGTATAATGACTTCACACTCCTTGGATCTGTTCTTTCTGATTATTAAATGGTTTGTTAGTGATTTTATTTATTGGTCTGACTTATTTAACTCTTTAGTGGTGTTCATAGCACCACAAATTTTTTTTTGCCTGTTTGTAGTCCTATAGCGGAGATAGAAATCTCTAATTTGGAATTACTTGCCATATTTTATACTAGATAATTGTGCACCTGGGTATTTTTCTTGTTAGATGAAGAGGCGTATCCTCCAAGCACACCCCACCCCCCTGTTTTTTTGTCATGCTGGAGACATGCCCTGTGCCCCCCTAGCTTCTGGGCATGCCCCCAGTCCCTCTCTCAACTAAATAGATGCCGCACGCATGCAGCATTTATTCACCACTTTCTATGCTAAGCAGAGCAGCGGGTGACAGGGGGCATTCCAACCTCATGCCACCCCTCCCACATCAGGACACTGCACCCTGCTGGTCAGACAAAAAGCGGGACTGTCCCGCCAAAATCTTTGACTTTTGGAAGGTATGAGTGAAGACACTTCTGTATATGTGGCTTTGTCCCGATCTCCATGGTAGAGAGGCACTAAGCCTTGGAGAGTGATAAAGTGGAGAGTGATAAAGTACCAACCAATCAGTTCCTAACTGTCAGTTTATAGGCTGTGTTTGAAAATGACAGTTAGTAGCTGATTGCTTGATACTTCATCTTAGTGCATCTCCCCCCATGCATGGTACTTACAATTGCGTGAACACAGCCTTATTGTACTCAGCCTAGTCTATGTTAAGCTGGGTAGATAATGTATACCCAACCTGACATCACGGGTGATGGAACCCGGCATGCGGAAAGTGCATACACACTTGCCAATGCCGATCCGACGAGGGTAGGGACGCACTATGCGTCATTCTGCAGAATGGCATTGTTAGCGGCATACCCTATCAGCCCTGCAGTAGGGCCGACAGGGGATGTCGCTAATGACTCGCGGGAGCGCGCATATCATGGGCACACATTAGACAATGTACCCGATATGTCGCTCTGATCCGCGGGATTGGACGACTCACTGTGTACCCAACTTCAGAACTCCCCGGTAACATCCCACCTATCCATACGTAAGTGGCAGAATTATGCGTATCTGCATGTGCTGTGCAAATGGTGCTAATGCAATTGTTTTTGCATGCAAGGAAATTATTAAATGTATTACATGATGCATATAGAAATACTTGGCAGCTGTACTTGTACTCTATGATTTAGTGTTGGCCAAGGATGTGCCCCCTATTTAGTATTAACCTCGGATGTGCCCCCTACCAAGTCTAAATCTTTTCACACATTTTAATTTTACAAACCCCTGCAGTGCAGCTTAAAGTATGTTTATTCACAACGTTAAGAAAACGGTCAGAGACTTCAGTGCACTGTACCTTTAACTAAGTCATGCCATGAGAACTAGGTCCTTATGAGAATCTTATAATGGTCTTAGATCTTCTTATCTGTACCTGACAGCACATGTAGTATTTAATCTAATAAGTCAGCCCCCTCCACTGTGTTTCCCTGTGCAGAACAGGCAGAGCAATATAGGAGAGTAGACAAGAACTAAACTGACAACTACAGTATATCAAAAATTGTTCTACTTTTATAGGAATTCTACATCTAGTTTTCATTCAGCTCACCCAAGATGGAATTCGATGAAAAGGGATGGATCATAAATGAAACTTTCAAGAGGACATTTGAGCTAAACACATTGATTTCATCTGCAGTCCAGCCTATGTCAAGAAAAAGGATAAATAAATTCTGTTTGTTCTCCAAGATACATTAACTTTTTCATATTCCTTATACTAAAGAAGAATTCTGTCAGGAACATATGTGAAAAAGCATTTTGAACTTGTGTGTAAATTGTGGAAAAAGACAATTTGTACTCTAATTAATTATTTATATTTTGATCCTTCCACAAGGCAAGAGCACAAGAAACATTTGGAATTCCAATTGAGGAGGTGGGAGAACAAAGGCAAATGGGTGGCAACATATTAACACTGGAACATTTGTGAAGGAAAAGTTGTAAGGTTATTTGGTGAAGAAGCAGAAAGAGAGAGACTGATAGAAGAGGTTAGTGGTGTTACAGGAGTTTCTCAAAATGGGGCAACACCTCAGCGACGAGTCCAACCGGGTGGAAATTGATGTGGCAGAGCTCCAGGAATGGTACAAAAAGTTCGTGGTAGAATGTCCCAGTGGGACCCTTTTTATGCATGAATTTAAGCGTTTTTTTGGTGTAGCAGACAATCAAGAAGCAGCAGACTACGTGGAACATATGTTCAGAGCCTTTGATAAAAATGGGGTGAGCCTTCTATTTATTAATATTTTCTGAAACATAATAATATAAATGGTAATTTATCTGATCTGCTAGAGAATTTAAAATATTTATTTGTAAGTTAATAATGGAGTGAACAGTAGATATCAGCTATTGCTATATAAAAGACAAATGAGTGAGATACTGTCCAAGCATGTAGGAAAAAAATGGTTTGGTCTTTAATCTGAGGTTTTGATCCCTCCTGGGAACTCTACCAAGGAAAAGGATGAAGAAAATGATAAAGATACCAGTAGGGATTAAAACATTGTATTAAAGAGCACCTTTTTGTTTATATACAGTACATGTTTACAGGGAGAACTAGAAGACCAGTATCTAATTAAACTGACTAAATAAAGCTGACTATTAGACATGTGCCAGAGACCCTAGTTCTTATCCCTTACAGATGCCCATATATGCACCATGAATGTATGTATATACCAAATGCCTGCCTCAGGTGTGTTGTACGGTTTTCAGACAACTGGCGAAGACCAAACAGTTGCTTTGATATTCGCATCTAAGTTTACAATTTACATTCACATTTCCAAAATTAGTCTGTACCAGGGCCCGATTAAGGTCTGTGGCGGCCCCTGTGCAACAAACTTGTGGGGGCCCCTATCAATAAAATTATCGAAGTGATATATCGCCGATGTTTTCAAAAAGTATAATGTACTGTGTATGTGTATATATATATATATATATATATATATATATATATATATATATTAGGTGTGAGCAGGTTCGGATTTCTGAAATCCGAACCCCCACGATCCGAGGCCGATCCGAGTCAGGCTCGACTTTTCCCGCCTGACTCGGATCTGAAATCGAGGCAAAACGTCATCATCCCGCCTTCCGGGTCTCGCGGGTTTTGGATCCTATATAAGGTACCCGCGTAGGCGCCATTTTCTCACTCGGCTGTGGACAGTGAAGAGGGAGGGTGGGAGTTAGGGCTGGCTGGGCTGTGTAGTGTAGTGTAGTGTAGTTCAGAGTAGTGTTGTGCTGTGCTGTGCTGCGCTGTGCTGCTGTTGTCCACTACTTCAAAGTCCATAGGGGCTGGCTGTGTTGTGCTGTGCTGCTGTTGTTAATAGGGGCTGTGTCCACTACTTCAAAGTCCATAGGGGCTGGCTGGACTGTGTTGTGCAGTCAGTTCTCCATAGGGGCTGTGTCCACTCCAAAGTCCTGTGCAGTGTCCCAGTCCTAAAGGGGTGCTGTAGTGTTGTCCAGGGGGTGCTCTGTCCATCAGGGGTGCTCCCCCCAAGTGCTAAAAAAATAATAGTAAAAAAAGTAGTGCCAAGCGTGCGCCTGTGTCATAAGTAAAGGGCCGGCTGGCTTGACCGTTAAAGGGTGCTGTAACCCCCAAAGTACACTCCAGTCCAAACCAAAAAACAAAATATTTTTTCTGTGTTTGTGAATTGTGTGCGCAGTAGCCGCACCTGCATCAACAAAGTAGTGCCAAGCGTGCGCCTGTGTCATAAGTAAAGGGCCGGCTGGCTTGACCGTTAAAGGGTGCTGTAACCCCCAAAGTACACTCCAGTCCAAACCAAATAACAAAAATTATTTTCTGTGTTTGTGAATTGTGTGCGCAGTAGCCGCACGTGCATCAACAAAGGAGCAGCGCCAAGCGTGCGCCTGTGTCCCATAAGTAAAGAGCCGGCTGGCTCATTTCTTAAAGGGTGGTGTAACCCACAAAGTGCACTACTCTCCAGCAAAAATAAAAAAATATTTTCTGTGTTTAGCCGCACGTATATATCAAATCGATATAACATAAATGGAGGACCAAACTTTCTCCGATAAAAATAAAATAGAGAAAGATCAAGAACCACTTCCTCCTAGTGCTGAAGCTGCTTCCACTAGTCATGACATAGACGATAACATGCCATCAACGTCATCTGCCAAGGCCGATGCCCAATGTCATAGTAGAGGGCACATACAATCCCAAATGACAAAGTTCAGGAAAATGACCTTGAAAAAAACATTTAAATCATCTGAAGAGAAACGTAAACTTGCCAATATGCCATTTACGACACGGAATGGCAAGGAACGGCTAAGGTCGATCCCTAGTATGTTCATGACTAGTGGTTCAGCTTCACATGACGATGGAAGCCCTCCTCCCACTAAAAAAATCAAAAGAGTTAAGCTGGCAAAAGCACAGCGAAGAACTGTGCTTTCTAAGAAGATATCACAAATCCCCAACGAGAGTCCAAGTGTGGTGGTGGTTGCGATGCCTGACCTTCCCAGCACTGGATGGGAAGAGGTGGCTCTTTCCACCATTTGCACACCCCCTGCAAGTGCTGAAAGGAGCACCCACAGTTCACTTGCTGAAATGCAAATTGAAGATGTCACTGTTGAAGTACAACAGGATGAGGATACTGGTGTAGCTGGCGCTGAGGAGGAAGTTGGCGAGGAGGATTCTGATGGTGATGTGGTTTGTTTAAATCAGGCTCCGGGGGAGACAGTTGTCCGTGGGATGAAAAAGCCCATCACGGTCATGCCTGGGCAGAAGACCAAACATTCCACCTCTTTGGTCTGGCAATATTTCTATCCAAATCCGGACAACAACTGTCTTGCCATATGTACCATATGTAAACGTGGAATAAGTAGGGGTAGGGACGTTAACCACCTAGGAACATCCTCCCTTATACGGCACCTGCAGCGCGTTCATAATAAGTTACTGTCAAGTTCAGAAACTTTGGCTAAGACCGTAAGCAGTCCAGGGACACCTAAATCCTGTTGTATCCAAGCGCCTGCAAACCACACCGTCAACTCCCTCCTCGTCAATTTCCTCCTTAGTCAGGATCGGAAGTAGTCCTGCAGGCCATGTCACTGGCATGACTGACTCTCCTATCCGGGATTCCTCCGGAGGATCCTGCATTGCTACGCCTCCTGCTGCCGCTGCTGCTGTTGCTGCTGCTGGGAGTCGTTCATCATCCCAGAGAGGAAGTAGGAACACCACTACTTTTACTAAACAATTGACCCTCCAACAGTCCTTTAAGTACGACAGCAGTCATCCTGAAGCAAAACGTATAACTGAGGCCTTGACTGCTATGTTGGTGTTAGACATGCGTCTGGTATCCGCCATTAGTGCAGTGGGATTTAGACAATTGATGGAGGTAGTGTGTCCCCGGTTCCAAATCCCATCTAGATTCCACTTCACTAGGCAGGCGATACAGAGACTGTACTGAAACGTCAACAAAAGTGTCCTCAGTGTCCTGAAAAATGCCGTTGTACCCAATGTCCACTTAACCACGGACATGTGGACAAGTGGAACAGGGCAGACTAAGGACTATATGACTCTGACAGCCCACTGGGTAGATGTATCACCTTACGCAGCAGCGTCACCAGTAGCAGCATCTCAGAAACGCCAGCTCGTTCCAAGGCAGGCTACGCTGTGTATCACCGGTTTCAGTAAGAGGCACACCGCCGACAACCTCTTAGAGAAACTGAGGGAAATCATCGCCCAGTGTCTTACCCCACTTAGACTCTCCTGGGGATTTGTGATATCTGACAACGCCACCAATATTGTGCGGGCATTACATCTGGGCAAATTCCAGCACGTCCCCTGTTTTGCTCACACAATAAACTTGGTGGTGCAGAATTTTTTGAAAAGCGACAGGGACGTGCAGGAGACGCTTTGGGTGGCCCGAAAAATTTCTGGCCACTTTCGCCATTCAGCGACTGCGTGCCAAAGACTGGAGCGCCAGCAAACACTCTTGAACCTGCCCCGCCATCATCTGAAGCAAGAGGTTGTGACGCGGTGGAACTCAACCCTCTATATGCTTCAGAGGATGGAGGAGCAGCAAAAGGCCATTCAAGCCTATACATCCACCTATGACATAGGCAAAGGAAGGGGTATGCACCTGACTCAAGCACAGTGGACAATGATTTCCGTATTGTGCAAGGTTCTCCAGCCTTTCGAACTTGCCACACGTGAAGTCAGTTCAGACACTGCCAGCTTGCGTCAGGTCATTCCCCTCATCAGGCTTTTGCAGAAGCACCTGGAGAAGCTGAAGGAGGAGCTAAGACAGAGCGATTCCGCTCGGCATGTGGGACTTGTGGATGAAGCCCTTCTTTTGCTTTGCCAGGATTCCGGGGTGGTCAATCTGTTGAAATCAGACCACTACATTTTGGCCACCGTGCTCGATCCTAGGTTTAAAGCCTATGTGGTGTCTCTCTTTCCGGCCGACACAAGCCTGCAGAGGTGCAAAGACCTGCTGGTGAAAACACTGTCAGCTGAAGCGGAACGTGACACGTCAACAGCTCCTTCTTCATTTTCTCCCGCAACTGGGGCTGCCAGGAAAAAACTTAGGTATCCTAAGCAACCCGCTGGCGGTGATGCAGGGCAGGCAGGACCAAGTTTGGACATCTGGTCCGGACTGAAGGACCTGGCAACAATTTCTGACATGTCTACTGTCACTGCATATGATACTGTCACCATTGACAGAATGGTGGAGGATTACATCGGTGACAGCATCCAAGTAGGCATGTCAGACAGTCCGTACCTGTACTGGCAGGAAAAAGAGGCAATTTGGAGGCCCCTGTACAAACTGGCTCTATTTTACCTGAGTTGCCCCCCTCCAGTGTGTACTCCGAAAGAGTGTTTAGTGCAGCCGGGAACCTTGTCAGTGAAAGGCGTAGGAGGTTGCTTCCACAAAATGTGGAGAAGATGATGTTCATAAAAATGAATTATCAACTCTTCCAGGGAGACCAGCCTCCAGAACATACAGAGTGACCTGTGGTGGTGGATTCCAGCGGGGACGAGTTAATACTTTGTGAGGATGAGGATGTACACAACACTGAAGAGGGTGAGGAATTGGTGGATGAGGATGAGGACGACATCTTGCCTCCGTAGAGCCAGTTTGTGCAGGGACAGATTAATTGCCAGCTTGTTTTGTGGGGGCCCAAACGAACCAATCATTTCAGCCACAGTCGTGTGGCAGACCCTGGCGCTGAAATGATTGGTTTGTTAAAGTGTGCATGTCCGGTTTATACAACATAAGGGTGGGTGGGAGGGCCCAAGGACAATTCCATCTTGCACCTCTTTTTTTTCTTTGAATTATGTACTGTTTGGGGCCTAGTTTTTCAAACTGCCATCCTGTCTGCCACTGCAGTGTCACTCCTAGATGGGCCACGTGTTTGTGCCGCCCACTCGTGTCGCTTAGCATAGTCATCCATCTACCTCGGTGCAACCTTTTGGACATAAAAACACTATTGTGAGGTGTGAGGTATTCAGAATAGACTGGAAATGAGTGGAAATTAAGGTTTTTGAGGTTAATAATAGCATAGGAGCAGAAAAATCAACACATTCTGTGATTTTAGCTGTTTTTATGCTTTTTTAAAAAAAAATACAGATCCAAAACCCAGAACCCAAAACACCGAAGGGTGGTTTTGGCAAAACCAATCCAGATCCAAAACACGAAGAAAGATCCAGATCCAAAACCAAAACACAAAACACGAAAAGTGGCCGGTGCACACCCCTAATATATATATATGCACTCACACATATATAAGTAACAGGACCCAGCACTCTCTGTATCAAAACATGCTCCGGTGCCCTTCCCAATAATATACACAAGACCAGGGCAAATACACACACGTACATACAGTATATATATATATATATATATATATATACATACAAGCGCACAGGCTCTCTGCTCTTCTGCTCCACAGCCGGGTGACATGCTGAGGCTGAGTAAAATGACACCTTGGAGTCCCACTCAGCTGCTCTGCTTCACACTGTCACACACTGCAGGCAGCCTGGGCTCTGGTCCGACCAGCCACAGTCTCGCAAGATTTGGCATCATAATCTCGCAAGACTGTAACTGCAGGGAAGCTCCTCGGCTGATGAAAGGAAACAGCTGAGCTGCAGAGGAGTACCGAAGTGGAGACAGCTAAATGCTGTACTGCAGTTTTCAGTAGATGTAGGGGACATAGGCAGGGGACAGTGTGTGGGGGCCCCCTATGTGTGGGAGCCCCGGGACAACCGCCCCTGTCGCCCTGCCTATACTCCGACCCTGGTCTGTACTGTACTATTATATATATACTGTATATATATATATATATATATTTATATATACACACAGTATATATATATAAAACTCATTGTAGGCTCTACTTAGCAATATGACCTACAACCAACAGTACATTCATTTTTGCTTTTCGCAGCTATACATACTCAGGTAATGCTGGCATTAATCAATACTTACCTGTTCGGCGACATTCCGTGGTATCTCTCTTCTGAACAGTGGCCCTGATTCAGAGCCGGTCGCTCTTTCAGAAACCTTGCTCTGAATCAGGGCGGCATTATTTTTTTATGTGACCACCCACAGCTTTTGCGAGCGGCCAGGTGATGGTGGTAGGCAAGCCCCAGAGCCGGAAACTCACTACTGAGGCCGCCCCCAAACGACAGGCGTTCCTTCGGGAACGCCTCCGTTTGGCCAGCCACCCCCCCTGCCCGCCTGAAAAACGGGGCGAGCTGTCAATCAAAATTAACAGCCGCCCAGTTTTGGTGCGAGACCTGTAGCGACAGAGCGCCCGTCGCTGGCCGGGTCTCGTGCATGCACAGTGGGGGACCATCGACCCGCTTGCGAGCGCTGTGCGCTCGCGAGCGGGTATGAATCAGGCCCAGTGTGCCTGATTCTGAGTTGGTAATAAAGTAAGATAGAGCAAGTAATACCCCTTTTCCATCAAAATCCCAGATCTGACACAGAAATCTCCAGTAAAGTGCTAATTACCACTGCAGATCACAGTCCCCATTATTATCAATGGAGACTACGATCTGACCTCTATGTACTAAACTCCAAAAAGCAGAGCTTTTCGGAGTTAAGCACCGGTAGTTTACACCTGTGAAACTACTGATGTGTAAACTACTAGATGGTGTTAACTACTGTTTGTCTATGGGGTCTCCAGGGGAACAAGAGAGATCTTCTTCGATCTCTCCCCGCAGCCCCCGGCCGCCCCTGGAAGCTGACGCTGTGCGTATGCGCAGTGTCAGCTTCCCCCGGGGAAGTCTTTCACTTCTGTGAAAGACTTCTCCTAAATATACTTCACGGGGACAGTGGTTACCACAACCGCTGTCCCTGCGAGTTCCCGTTAGTACATAGCTGGATATTTTTATTAAAAATGAAAATATCCCTGGCTAGTTGGAACGTTAATAATCGCAGCAGTACTGCGGTTATTAATACATAGACCCCTTAGACATCATTTTGTCGGGCAATGGTAGATATAGGGTACACAAGCTGAAACAAATCCATCACAAAACAGCTTTTGCGTTATGCTGCACATGCCTATTAACTATTAAGTAGCATTGCCTGGGCTGAATTTCAGTAGAGAATGGAATTTGCTCTTAGTTGTTTTATATCTTACAATAAAATGTTGGTCGTTGTCATAATATTGTAATTACGCTTGTAAATATTGCTCTAGATATAGGTACCACTGATTTCCTTGATGTTGGTGAATGGTGCAAATTTTTTTTTTGTTTGTTTACAGTATTTTGAAATAGTCTTTTGCACTTAAGCTATAATACCACCAGAAATATCCCAGTACAACTTTACGTTTATATGCTTTTTCCTCATTCATTCTCATGTTTCTTCTCTGTCAGTTTTATTTAATAAATTGTTATTTGTTATGTTCCTGTCTACTGTAATGGCCTCATATATGGACCTGGAAAACAATAGATCTGCGGATCCTTGTATTCTGTATTTGGAACAGCCCCCAGGAACATCACCCTGTGCTCACATTTGTGGGACTAGGAATCTGAGTGCTGGTTGGTCTAGAGGGTAATGTTGTGGAAAGAGTATATCTATTACTTAAAAGTCCTGTCACTCAAAATCTGTCATTTTATGTTACAGTATATTTTCCCAATACTTCAACAAGCAAGAATATTTTTGCAACAAAGTGTTATGGTCAAATTATTATTATTTTTTTTGTACTTTCTAGAGATAACTGCAAACTATACATATGGTTACTTTCTTTCTGTGCTCCAAGAGATCTGGGAGATCCATGTGGGAGGGTCAGGGGGCACGGTACCATGAATTGTGTCAGCATGGCCATGCTAATATATTTCACAGTGAAACACGTCATTATGTCTTTGCCCTGCCTATTTCACTGGAGAAGTGGGTGTGAGGTGGTCTTCTCTCCCAGAAGCCAGGAGAACCCCCCCTCTTTTGGGATTCTCGCGGAATTTCAGGAAGAGGTGACAAGTATATTACATTTAGATAAAAAACAACTGAATCAGTTCAATAGACAGTTTGACAACCGTTAGACATAAAACTGTATCTATTATGCTTTGGGGTTATGTGGCAGCCACTGGCACAAAAAGTATATCGGTGGACAGAAGGATGGATATACAGTATATAAATAGCAACCATTCCTATAGGGTAATGACCAATACTTAGTGAAGAAATTGAAGCTGGAAGATGTTGATTCCCTCCCGAATGTTGCAACATCAGGTCTGTATTGGTTGTTACAGCAGATATTCGAGATTTTTACTGTGTTATGGATAAGATTAATTGGTCAGAAATGTAAATCTGAGAAAAAAAAATGTGGAAACTATTGTGCATATGTATAGAATTTTGCATTTGGCTGATTGAACACTATGAATACTTATAACATGTATTTGTGTGGTGACATTCGTGTGAGTGTGGTGAAAGTCTGCAGCAATGGTAACTTGGCATTGATGCACCATTCAGGTGAGCGGTGTATACTTGCTTTGAAAAGCAGTAAACAGACGAGACCTTCTCCATAGCCCACTCAGTGATATTTGCTCTATCCGTTTCGGATCTTACAATTTTTTTCTGTGCAGCGGAAATACATGCTGCTTTACTTCCATTTCTGAAATTGGACCATAAGCACTCACTGCTGAACCACACATGTCAGTTAGGACCTATGGCCAGAGGAGTAGCATGGAACCATGGCGCCTGGAGTAAGTGCATATCATAGTGCCCCCTCCCTGTACTGAACTGTGATAGTGGGGTATGGCCAGCCTGCGGGGGAATACTGAAGTGAAGAGAAAAACAGCAAACAGTGGCAGTATCACGCTGGGCTTTGAGGTCCCATTGGGGGAATGGCATGCTTTGGTGATACACTATCTGACAGTAAGGAGTAGCTGCTTTGGCACTGCTTTATTTATGTATAGCTCCTAAGATCTGACTTTTATCTCCTTTGAATCAGTTATTAGTCAATAGAGAAGATTGTATTATATATTCTGATCATTTAACTTAAACTGAGAGAAAACATGTACTACAGTGAGATTCCACAGGGTGCACAGCTTATTACTGCAATTACTGCCCCAAGCAGCTATCACTGGAGTGGGGACACCTATGGGAAGCTCCCTTCTCGGCTATGTTCCTACTTAGCAAATATACATTGCACCTACAGTCAGGTCCATAAATATTGGGACATTGACAGAATTTTCAGATTTTGGCCTCTATTCACCACCACAATGGTTTTGAAATGAAACAAACAAGATGTGCTTTACCTGCAGACTTTCAGATTTAATTTGAGGGTAATTGCTTCCAAATCAGGTGAACGGTGTAGGAATTACAACAGTTTCAATATGTGCCTCCCACTTTTTAAGGGGCCAAAAGTAATGGGACTATCAACTCAAAACCTATTTCATGGACAGGTGTGGGCTATTCCCTCGTTATTTCATTATCAACTAAGCAGGTAAAAGGTCTGGAGTTGATTCTAGGTGTGACACTTGCATTTGGAATTAGTTGCTGTCAACTCTCAATATGAGATCCAAAGAGCTGTCACTATCAGTGAAGCAAGCCATCATTAGGCTGAAAAATCAAAACAAACCCTTCAGAGAGATAGCAAAAACATTAGGTGTGGCCAAATCAACTGTTTGGAACATTCTTAAAAAGAAAGAACGCACCGGAGAGCTCAGCAACACCAAAAGACCCGGAAGACCACGGAAAACAACTGTGGTGGATGACAAAATAATTATTTCCCTGGTGAATAAAAACCCCTTCACAACAGTTGGCCAAATCAAGAACACTCTCCAGGAGGTAGATGTATATGTGTCAAAGTCAACAATCAAGAGAAGACTTCACAAGGGTGAAAATAGAGGGTTCACCACAAGATGCAAACCATTGGTGAGCCACAAAAACAGGAAGACCAGATTAGAGTTTGCCAAACAACATCTAAAAAATCCATTACAGTTCTGGAACAACATCCTATTGACAGGTGAGACAAAGATCAACTTGTACCAGAGTGATGGGAAGAGAAGAAAAGGAAAGGAACTGCTCATGATCCAAAACATACCACCTCATCAGTGAAGCATGGTGGTGGTAGTGTCATGGTGTGGGCATGTATGGCTGCCAATGGAACTGGTTCCCTTGTATTTATTGATGATGTCACTGCTGACAAAAGCAGCAGAATGTGTTTCGGGCAATATTATATGCTCATATTCAGTCAAATGCTTCAGAACTCATTGGACGGCGCTTCACAGTGCAGATGGACAATGACCCGAAGCATACTGCAAAAGCAACCAAAGAGTTTTTTAAGGCTAAAAAGTGGAATGTTATTCAATGGCCAAGTCAATCCCCTGACCTGAATCCAATTGAGCATGCATTTCACTTGATGAAGACAAAACTGAAGGGAAATGCCCCAAGAACAAGCAGGAACTGAAGACATTTGCAGTAGAGGCCTGGCAGAGCATCACCAGGGATGAAACCCAGCGTCTGGTGATGTCTATGCATTCCAGACTTCAGGCTGTAATTGCCTGCAAAGGATTTGCAACAAAGTATTACAAAGTGAAAGTTAGATTTCGGATTGTTAAGTTTGTCCCATTACTTTTGGCCCCTTAAAAAGTGGGAGGCACATATAGAAACCGTTGTAATTCCTACACCGTTCACCTGATTTGGATGTAATTACCCTCAAATTAAATCTGAAAGTCTGCAGTTAAAGCACATCATGTTTGTTTCATTTCAAAACCATTGTAGTGGTGAATGGAGGACAAAATATGAAAATGCTGTCAATGTCCCAATACTTATGGACCTGACTGTATATTAATGTGAGTACTACTAATCATGTTCTGTCTACCACCATTATTATTATTTCAAGTCTCCTAATAATATTTGAAAAAATCTGTAACTTATTTGGATATAGAGCAAACTAACCGAGATAAAACTAAGAGGTGGCCTTCATACTATGTAGCGCCCCATGAATTCCGGAGCTCTGGATGGCGCCCTCTGTCCATTTTGGCGCCCGGAGCTCCACTGGAACCACCATCGCTACTCCCCTGTCTATGGCTACACGTTTATTGAAAATGTATGGGAAAAAAAGCTTTCAATTAGGGCTAAAATGTTATTTTGAAATAAATCTGCATAAAACTGTAAAATGCTTATAAGACTACCTGCTGATATACACATTAACATTAAGGGGAGTATTTATCAAAGACTGGAGAGAGATAAAATTGTGAGAGATAAAGCACTAACCAATCAGCTTCTAACTTACATTTTACAAGCTGTGTTTGAAAAATTACAGGTAGGAGATGATTGGTTAATACTTTTTCTCTCACAATTTTTTCTCTCATCAAGCTTTGATACGTAGATTCCTTAATCTGAATGTTTTAGGCTGCCATCTTGTGGAATAAAGGCCACAAAGCATGCACATGTTGGCCATTTGTTGTATGGCGCATTGATAAATGAATGTTGCTTTTTATTTACTGTATGTAGAGAGTTGTAATGTAATTCTATTTTGCAAGACAATACAGTAATAAACCTGCATCTATGGGTGCCACAAACGTATGTCTTTCAGTGCATAAAATAATATTTTTGAGTAATTTTATTCACCCCTGATCTGTTAATAAACGCTAATACTGTTTACATAATGCAAAATAAAAATATAACAACAGTAGACCCATATGTAAGGGAGGGTTGTAAAAATTTGTTACATTTAAAACACATGATATAACATTTTGTAAAAAAAGGAAAGTGTACAGGAAACCTGCCACATATTTGCTAATATTTATTTCCTGAGACGCTTCAATTCACATTAAGCTGAATTATAACGCCAATCAGTGAATGAACTCATTTGCAGATCTGGCACCCACAACTGCTGCATGTAGGTAATAAGTGGTTGTGCAGAGACTATTATTCCCCTGTGCCCCCTGTACCCTGTGGAAAAGGGTATGCAGTCAGGATGTCGACGGTCAAAATGCCGACTGCCCGCTTCCCGACTGTCAAATCCCAGCAGGGTACTAATGACAGGCGTCGAAATGCTGACGCCTGTCATTAGACCTACTCCAGGAGCTTGATGCCTGGCATACCAAATGAAGGTAAGCCGGACGCTGGGCTCGGACAACGGTGGGGGGGAGGGTTAGGTTTCAGGGCTCCCGGGGGGACTTAGGGTTAGGCACACCCCCGGGAGGGTTAGGGTAGGGGAAGGGAGGGATAGCGTTAGGCACCCCCGGAGGAAGGTTAGGGTTACGCCCCCCCCGAGAGTCTTAGGTTTAGGGTGGGGGGAAGCGAGTTTAGGCACTTACAGGGGGGATAGGGTTAGGCACCCCTAAAGGAGGGTTAGGATTGGGGGGGGAGGGTTAGCAATAGTTAGAATACTTGCCATCGGGATTTTCAGGGCTGCCGGTCTTCCGCTGTTGGGATTTGAACCGTCGGACATAGGTCCGGCGGTCATTTATACCGATCCCGTGGAAAAGGACTATGGAATTAACTTCTCTAGTGCAGTGTGGCTTATAAGAAAACAAAACAGGTCCATGTTCATCCATCTGTCGGAGATACATTGTACAAAATGTCATAAATGATGAACCTCCTACATTTTTAGTAGGGGTGTGCACCGGCCACTTTTCGTGTTTTGGTTTTGGATCTGGATCTTTCTTCGTGTTTTGGATCTGGATTGGTTTTGCCAAAACCACCCTTCCGTGTTTTGGGTTCTGGGTTTTGTGTTTTGGATCTGTATTTTTTTGAAAAAAAGCATAAAAACAGCTAAAATCACAGAATTTGTAGGTTTTTCTGCTCCTATGCTTTTATTAACCTCAATAACCTTAATTTCCACTCATTTCCAGTCTATTCTGAACACCTCACACCTCACAATAGTGTTTTTATGTCCAAAAGGTTGCACCGAGGTAGCTGGATGACTATGCTAAGCGACACGAGTGGGCGGCACAAACACGTGACCCATCTAGGCGTGATACTGCAGTGGCAGACAGGATGGCAGTTTGAAAAATTAGGCCCTAAACTGTACATAATGCAAATAAAAAAAAGAGGTGCAAGATGGAATTGTCCTTGGGCCCTCCCACCCACCCTTATGTTGTATAAACAGGACATGCACACTTTGACAAACCAATCATTTCAGCACCAGGGTCTGCCACACAACTGTGGCTGAAATGATTGGTTCATTTGGGCCCCCACAAAACAAGCTGGCAATTAATCTGTCCCTGCACAAACTGGTTCTACGGAGGCAAGATGTCATCCTCATCCACCGATTCCTCACCCTCTTCAGTGTGTACATCCTCATCCTCACAAAGTATTAACTCGTCCCCACTTGAATCCACCACCACAGGTCCCTCTGTACGTTCTGGAGGCTGGTCTCCCTGGAAGAGCTGATATTTCATTTTGATGAACATCATCTTCTCCACATTCTGTGGAAGCAACCTCCTACGCCTTTCGCTGACAAGGTTCCCGGCTGAACTAAACACTCTTTCGGAGTACACACTGGAGGGGGGGCAACTCAGGTAAAATAGAGCCAGTTTGTACAGGGGCCTCCAAATTGCCTCTTTTTCCTGCCAGTACAGGTATGGACTGTCTGACATGCCTACTTGGATGCTGTCACCGATGTAATCCTCCACCATTCTGTCAATGGTGACAGTATCATATGCAGTGACAGTAGACATGTCAGAAATTGTTTCTAGAATGGGGGAGAAAAGGGAAATTTGGGAAAAAGGATTCTGCACAAGAGAAAAAGTAGAATAGAAATATAGATAACCAACTATAGATACAAATTACTGGATAAAAACCTCCTGTTGAATTGAGATTGTTGGTGGTGCTCCCAAAAGTCAATTATTATAAACAGAAAAAATGTCCCTACACAGGCAGGTTAAGTGGACTCTTTTACTGGGACACTCTTGAATAGTAGTTTGAAATGATATGATGAATAATTGATAAAATAACAATTTTAATTCACTCGTTAAAATATTGGTGCTAACAGCACTGGAAATACTGAATACCAAGACAAGACAAAAAGACGAACATAAACATATAACATATAATATAATAAATCCTGCCTGAAGTATCCAATCAATATTCTTATCGCAGGGAAAAAAGGTTAGGGTGAAAATATAGCCTATCTCTTTGAAGAGATGGTGAAGGCTGGCAGCCGCAGACAAGATAAGTGTGGAAAAACAATAAACACAAAGCAGGTATCCCTTACCAATGGTGACCACACATATCCCTGTTGTTTAACAATAAGCTTAGGTAGGAATGTAATCACATAATAAATCCACTTATTTCTAAATGATGGATAATGGTGCCTCTGTGTCTAAATATCATAAACCACAGTCAGATATTTATCAGGCTACTAATTGAGGCCTAGCATGCAGTCTGCAATCAGTGTAAAATGATTCTAGGCTTGGCACAAATGGATAACAGCTTTAAAGATCATCATTTGCTAGGTTTGTAAAGTACACATATTATACAAGTCTCAACCATTAACATTGAGATCACATTTATGCATGTCATCAGTGTAAATAATAAACACAAAGCAGGTATCTCTTACCCCTCTGTGTCTAATTGTCACAAAACACAGTTTAGGTGTTAGACAGGCTCCCTGTTAAAGCCTAGCATGCAATCTACAGTCAGTGTAAGAATGGTGCACCAGGTCCTTCAGTCCGGACCAGATGTCCAAACTTGGTCCTGCCTGCCCTGCATCACCGCCAGCGGGTTGCTTAGGATAGCTAAGTTTTTTCCTGGCAGCCCCAGTTGCGGGAGAAAATGAAGGAGCTGTTGACGTGTCACGTTCCGCTTCAGCTGACAGTGTGTTCACCAGCAGGTCTTTGCACCTCTGCAGGCTTGTGTCGGCCGGAAAGAGAGACACCACATAGGCTTTAAACCTAGGATCGAGCATGGTGGCCAAAATGTAGTGGTCTGATTTCAACAGATTGACCACCCCGGAATCCTGGCAAAGCGAATGAAGGGCTTCATCCACAAGTCCCACATGCCGAGCCGAATCGCTCCATCTTAGCTCCTCCTTCACTTTCTCCAGCTGCTTCTGCAAAAGCCTGATGAGGGGAATGACCTGACTCAAGCTGGCAGTGTCTGAACTGACTTCACGTGTGGCAAGTTCGAAGGGCTGGAGAACCTTGCACAACACGGAAATC
The DNA here is from genome assembly GCA_031769625.1 of Taudactylus pleione. NCBI lineage: Eukaryota > Metazoa > Chordata > Amphibia > Anura > Myobatrachidae > Taudactylus > Taudactylus pleione. Next base: position 9,757,505 of record JAUIMM010000171.1, on the reverse strand, counting down.
ATTCTGCACTGCGCTTGAGTCAGGTGCATACCCCCTCCTTTGCCTATGTCATAGGTGGATGTATAGGCTTGAATGGCCTTTTGCAGCTCCTCCATCCTCTGAAGCATATAGAGGGTTGAGTTCCACCGCGTCACAACCTCTTGCTTCAGGTGATGGCGGGGCAGGTTCAAGAGTGTTTGCTGGTGCTCCAGTCTTTGGCACGCAGTCGCAGAATGGCGAAAGTGGCCAGAAATTTTTCGGGCCACCCAAAGCGTCTCCTGCACGCCCCTGTCGCTTTTCAGAAAATTCTGCACAACCAAGTTTATTGTGTGAGCAAAACATGGGACGTGCTGGAATTTGCCCAGATGTAATGCCCGCACAATATTGGTGGCGTTGTCAGATATCACAAATCCCCAGGAGAGTCTAAGTGGGGTAAGCCACTGTGCGATGATTTCCCTCAGTTTCTCTAAGAGGTTGTCAGCGGTGTGCCTCTTACTGAAACCGGTGATACACAGCGTAGCCTGCCTTGGAACGAGCTTGCGTTTCTGGTGATGCTGCTGTAGTTGCTGCGTAAGGCGATACAACTACCCAGTGGGTTGTCACAGTCATATAATCCTTAGTCTGCCCTGTTCCACTTGTCCACATGTCCGTGGTTAAGTGTACATTGGGTACAACCGCATTTAATGGCGGATACCGGACACACGTCTAACACCAACATAGCAGTCAAGGCCTCAGTTATATGTTTTGCTTCAGGATGACTGCTGTCGTACTTCATCCTCCTCGCTAAGGACTGTTGGAGGATCAATTGTTTAGTAAAAGTAGTGGTGTTCCTACTTCCTCTCTGGGATGATGAACAACTCCCAGCAGCAGAAACAGCAGCAGCGGCAGCAGGAGGCGTAGCAATGCAGGATCCTCCGGAGGAATCCCGGATAGGAGAGTCAGTCATGCCAGTGACATGGCCTGCAGGACTATTTCCGATCCTGACTAAGGAAGAAATTGATGAGGAGGGAGTTGACGGTGTGGTTTGCAGGCGCTTGGATACAACAGGACAACGGGATTTAGGTGTCCCTGGACTGCTTACGGTCTTAGCCAAAGTTTCTGAACTTGACAGTAACTTATTATGAACGCGCTGCAGGTGCCGTATAAGGGAGGATGTTCCTAGGTGGTTAACGTCCCTACCCCTACTTATTCCACCTTTACATAAGGTACATATGGCAAGACAGTTGTTGTCCGGATTTGGATAGAAATATTGCCAGACCAAAGAGGTGGAATGTTTGGTCTTCTGCCCAGGAATGACCATGATGGGCTTTTTCATCCCATGGACAACAACTGTCTCCCCCGGAGCCTGATTTAAACAAACCACATCACCATCAGAATCCTCCTCGCCAACTTCCTCCTCAGCGCCAGCTACACCAGTATCCTCATCCTGTTGTACTTCAACAGTGACATCTTCAATTTGCATATCAGCAAGTGGACTGTGGGTGCTCCTTTCAGCACTTGCAGGGGGCGTGCAAATGGTGGAAAGAGCCACCTCTTCCCGTCCAGTGCTGGGAAGGTCAGGCATCGCAACCGCCACCACACTTGGACTCTCCTTGGGGATTTGTGATATCTTCTTAGAACGCACAGTTCTTCGCTGTGCTTTTGCCAGCTTAACTTGTTTGATTTTTTTAGTGGGAGGAGGGCTTCCATCGTCATGTGAAGCTGAACCACTAGTCATGAACATACTAGGGATCGACCTTAGCCGTTCCTTGCCACTCCGTGTCATAAATGGCATATTGGCAAGTTTACGTTTCTCTTCAGATGATTTAAATGTTTTTTTTAAGGTCATTTTCCTGAACTTTGTCATTTGGGATTGTATGTGGCTTCTACTATGACATTGGGCATCGGCCTTGGCAGACGACGTTGATGGCATGTTATCGTCTATGTCATGACTAGTGGCAGCAGCTTCAGCACTAAGAGGAAGTGGTTCTTGATCTTTCTCTATTTTATTTTTATCAGAGAAAGTTTGGTCCTCCATTTATGTTATATCGATTTGATATATACGTGTGGCTAAGGCGCACACAAACACAGAAAATATTTTTTTATTTTTGCTGGAGAGTAGTGCACTTTGTGGGTTACACCACCCTTTAAGAAATGAGCCAGCCGGCTCTTTACTTATGGGACACAGGCGCACGCTTGGCGCTGCTCCTTTGTTGATGCACGTGCGGCTACTGCGCACACAATTCACAAACACAGAAAATATTTTTTTATTTGGTTTGGAGTGTACTTTGGGGGTTACAGCACCCTTTAATTGTCAAGCCAGCCGGCCCTTTACTTATGACACAGGCGCACGCTTGGCACTACTTTGTTGATGCACGTGCGGCTACTGCGCACACAATTCACAAACACAGGAAAAAATTTTTTTTTTTGGGTTTGGAGTGTACTTTGGGGGTTACAGCACCCTTTAACGGTCAAGCCAGCCGGCCCTTTACTTATGACACAGGCGCACGCTTGGCAATACTTTGTTGATGCACGTGCGGCTACTGCGCACACAATTCACAAACACAGAAAAAAATTTTTGTTATTTGGTTTGGACTGGAGTGTACTTTGGGGGTTACAGCACCCTTTAACGGTTAAGCCAGCCGGCCCTTTACTTATGACACAGGCGCACGCTTGGCACTAGTTTGTTGATGCACGTGCGGCTACTGCGCACACAATTCACAAACACAGAAAAAATATTTTGTTATTTGGTTTGGAGTGTACTTTGGGGGTTACAGCACCCTTTAACGGTCAAGCCAGCCGGCCCTTTACTTATGACACAGACGCACGCTTGGCACTACTTTGTTGATGCACGTGCGGCTACTGCGCACACAATTCACAAACACAGAAAATATTATTTTTTTTTGGTTTGGACTGGAGTGTACTTTGGGGGTTACAACACCCTTTAACGGTCAAGCCAGCCGGCCCTTTACTTATGACACAGGTGCACGCTTGGCACTACTTTGTTGATGCACGTGCGGCTACTGCGCACACAATTCACAAACACAGAAAAAATATTATTTTTTTAGCACTTGGGGGGAGCACCCCTGATGGACAGAGCACCCCCTGGACAACACTACAGCACACCTTTAGGACTGGGACAGTGCACAGGATTTTGGAGTGGACACAGCCCCTATGGAGAACTGACTGCACAACACAGTCCAGCCAGCCCCTATGGACTTTGAAGTAGTGGACACAGCCCCTATTAACAACAGCAGCACAGCACAACACAGCCAGCCCCTATGGTCTTTGAAGTAGTGGACACAGCCCCTATGGACAACAGCAGCACAGCGCAGCACAGCACAGCACAGCACAACACTACTCTGCACTACACTACACTACACAGCCCAGCCAGCCCTAACTCCCACCCTCCCTCTTCACTGTCCACAGCCGAGTGAGAAAATGGCGCCGACGCGGGTACCTTATATAGGATCCAAAACCCGCGAGACCCGGAAGGCGGGATGATGACGTTTTGCCTCGATTTCAGATCCGAGTCAGGCGGGAAAAGTCGAGCCTGACTCGGATCTGCCTCGGATCGGGAGGGCTCGGGGGGGTTCGGATTTCAGAAATCCGAACCCGCTCACCCCTAATTTTTAGTAACATCCTCTTCAATAAACTAAAGTTTGGGCTTTTACTCCTAATAACTGATAAGCTTACCTTATTAGTGGCTTAAATATAGGACACTTTCGGGCATGTGGTACTTTGTGTGTGTGAAGCTTTATATTACATTGCTTGCTGTACATTAGGAAACACTGAACACAAGCAGCTCAAAATACGTATCATCAATTCAGCAGATTCTAGAACACACACACACACACGCATTAATGTAAAAATAGACAGCATGATCCCCTTCTTAGTCAGCTCCAGCACAAAACAGACCACTATAACAATAACCCACCATAATCCATATGCTTGGGTTCCCTCTGCCATAGTGGAACCAAGTATTTTACTTGCTATTTGCTATAAACTTTCATATGACCTGTATTCTGCTCCACTGAACTTGTGTTGATTGGACAACAGCACAGGAGGAACAGTAATGAACATTATCAGCAACCGCCAATAGGAGGCTGATTCTGAGTCGCTAATAGAGTGGCTGCAGCTGCGGGCAGCCACGGAAGCATGATTTACTATTTTATGTTATTGCAAAGATTCTGTTTATCTAATAAAGGTGTCTGTACGTCTGCAAGCAGGAAGCTCATTGATTTTAGGCCAGCCGCTGTAAACATCATCATTAGTATCAGCACTTGTAGTTACACTAGCACTTGCGATCGCAACTTCGCCACACAATTTCACGGAAAGACTGATCCAGCCAAGTTCCACCCAACTCAGAATAGGACTCAGAATAGGATGGACATATGGAGAAATGTGTAAGTGTGCATCTGCACATGCGCTGTATACAGAGACTCGCTGTTTGTGTCCATGCACAGAGATCCATGTGACTCATAATCAACCCAAATATTGACCAAAGCCAGGAGTCTTCAGGACTCCACTTCAATGACCAGCCAATCCCAAGCTCTCCTCTACTGTCTGCTTGTGATTGGCAGGATGGTGGATGGGAGTCACAGAGATTCCATTAGTTGATAATTTCATGGCAGCTGACAGTAATATATATTTCTCCAAAGCTTTATACAAGTTCATTGCAGGATGCAGGTCAAACATTATTCTTAATATCTTAGAAGGGTATAATTCTGTGCCCATTTATGATCTATATACATTGTGATGTTGTGGGATAATTAGCTTGGTAGAGGGTGGATTGGTGCAGTGTTTAGGTGCTTTAATGAGGGTCCACACACAACTTCCGTGGTAAAATCAAATAAATTGAGCTTTGCTTCTCAGCAAATGGAAAACAACAAACAGCCTAGCCCCTATTTAGGGTGTCTAACTCACTTCTTGACTGTTGACTACCTCTGGGCAGCTAGTCTGCAAATAAAGTCTCTGCCTGCTTCTCTGCAGGCCTATTACCGACTCCAGCCTGGTTGGCTTGGCTGCCACAGCTACACAAATGCAATCAGTCTTGGTTGCCTTCCCTGTTTCCTCCAGTTATAGGCTCTGGTTTCCTCAGCCTGCAGCTTAGCTGCTTCAATGTATACAGTCTTTGGAGTTTTACAGTCCTCCCTGCCTTCTGAAGGTCTGGACTCAGACCTCCTGGCCCCCAATGGGCACACTGGGCTCTGTAGCTGCCAGTCTTCCTTGGACTGCTTCCACATGCAGCCTGACTGTAGGTATGCCTTGTTAGCCCTCACCTGAGCTTTCTCCACAAGAGCCATTAGGTGTATCAAAACTCAGTATTTCTACCCTGTGTGGGTGGATCTCTCCTGCCTCACACAGAATCTGCTGCTCATCAGTGCCATCTCTGGTGACTCACTGACTCATCAACACCCAGCCCAAACCCCTGGGCCTAGAAACATAAAAATCAGGAAGTATATTCCTTCCATGACGTGGGTACCCACTAAGCAGGGATTTTTTTAAATTTGACTCCTAAGCTGGTAAAAAGGGCTAAAATGTTTCCTCTCCCTGTGCAATGTCCTGCCTGACTAACTTATCGTGGCTGCAGCACAGATCAATATTAAAACACCAACTGTCACCCCAAGTGCTGCCAAACAACACTGGCAGTTGGTGTGGCTCCCCTATTTGAATAGTGAGGAAAGGAAATGTGGTACTACAGAGTGAAAGAGGAAAATGTGTTACAACAGCAGTAAGAGGGGAATGTGTTACTATAGAGGTGAGCAGGGCTACTTTTCAGGAAAAATAGGTTCAGGAACTGTGGGTGGAGCTACTGGAGTGGAGCTGTAGAAAAAAAATATATATATATGTTAGGGGTGTGCAATGGCCACTTTTCGTGTTTTGTGTTTTGGATCTGGATCTTTATTCGTGTTTTGGATCTGGATTGGTTTTGCCAAAACCACCCTTCTGGGTTTTGGTTTTGGATCTGTATTTTTTTGGAAACAAGCACAAAAACAGCTAAAATCACAGAATTTGTTTTATTTTGTTCCTACGCTATTATTAACCTCAATAACATTCATTTCCACTCATTTCCAGTCTACTATGAACACCTCACAATATTGTTCTTAGGCCAAAAGGTTCAACCGAGGTAGCTGGATGACTATGCTAAGCAACACAAGTGGGCGGCCCATCTAGGAGTGGCACTGCAGTGGCAGACAGGATGATAGTTTGAAAAACTAGGCCCCAAACAGTACATAATGCAAAGAAAAAAAAGGTGCAAGGTGGAATTGTCCTTGGGCCCTCTTACCCACCCTTATGTTGTATAAACAGGACATGCACACTTTAACAAACCAATAATTTCAGCGCCAGGGTCTGCCATACGACTGTGGCTGAAATTATTGGTTCGTTTGGGCCCTCACAAAACAAGCTGGCAATTAATCTGTCCCTGCACAAACTGGCTCTGCAGAGGCAAGATGTCATCTTCATCCTCATCCACCGAGTCCTCACCCTCTTCAGTGTTGTGTACATCCTCATCCTCACAGAGTATTAATTCATCCCCGCCAGAATCCACCACCACAGGTCCCTTTGTACTTTCTGGAAGATGATCTTCCCGGAAGAATTGATAATTCATTTTGATGAACATCATCTTCTCCACATTTTGTGGAAGCAACCTCCTACGCCTTTGGCTGACAATGTTCCCAGCTGTACTAAAAACTCTTTCGGAGTACACACTGGAGGGGGGCAATTTAGGTAAAATAGAGCCAGTTTGTACAGGAGCCTCCAAACTGCCTCTTTTCCTGCCAGTACAGGTACGGACTGTTTGACATGCCTACTTGGATGCTACCACCGATGTAATCCTCCACCATTTTTTCAATGGTGACAGTATCATATGCAGTGACAGTAGACATGTCAGAAATTGTTGCCAGGTCCTTCAGTCCAGACCAGATGTCCAAACTTGGTCCTGCCTGCCCTGCATCACTGCCAGCAGGTTGCTTAGGATACCTAAGTTGTTTCCTGGCAGCCCCAGTTGTGGGAGAAAATGAAGAAGGAGCTGTTGCTGTGTCACGTTCCACTTCAGCTGACAGTGTTTGCACCAGCAGGTTTTTGCACCTCTGCAGGCTTCTGTCCGCCGGAAAGAGAGACACCACATAGGCTTTAAACCTAGGATCGAGCATGGTGGCCAAAATGTAGTGGTCTGATTTCAACAGATTGACCACCCTTGAATCCTGGCAAAGCGAATGAAGGGCTTCATCCACAAATCCCACATACCGAGTGGAATCGCTCTGTCTTAGCTCCTCCTTCACTTTCTCCAGCTGCTTCTGCAAAAGCCTGATAAGGGGAATGACCTGACTCAAGCTGGCAGTGTCTGAACTGACTTCATGTGTGGTAAGTTGAAAGGGCTGGAGAACCTTGCACAACATGGAAATCATTCTCCACTGCACTTGAGTCAGGTGCATACCCCCTCCTTTGCCTATGTCATAGGTGGATGTATAGGCTTGAATGGCCTTTTGTTGCTCCTCCATCCTCTGAAGCATATAGAGGGTTGAGTTCTACCATGTTACAACCTCTTGCTTCAGGTGATGACAGGGGAGGTTCAAGAGTGTTTGCTGGCGCTGCAGTCTTTGGCAGCAAGTCGCTGAATGGCGAAAGTGGCCTGAAATTTTTCTGTCCACCGAAAGCGTCTCCTGCACGCCCCTGTCATTTATCAAAAAATTCTGCACCACCAAATTTATTGTGTGAGCAAAACATGGGACGTGCTGGAATTTGCCCAGATGTAATTCCCGCACAATATTGGTGGCATTGTCAGATATCACAAATCCCCTGGAGAGTCTAAGTGGGATAAGCCATTGGGAAATTATTTCCTTCAGTTTCTCTAAGAGGTTGTCGGCGGTGTGCCTCTTACTGAAACTGGTGATACACAGCGTAGCCTGCCTTGGAACGATCTTGCGTTTCTGGTGATGCTGCTGTAGTTGCTGCGTAAGGCGATACAACTACCCAGTGGGTTGTCACAGTCATATAATCCTTAGTCTGCCCTGTTCCACTTGTCCACATGTCCGTGGTTAAGTGTACATTGGGTACAACCGCATTTTTTAGGACACGTCTCTGTACATTCTCGGTATCGCCTGCCTAGTGAAGTGTAATCTAGATGGGATTTGGTACCGGGGACACACTACCTCCATCAATTGTCTAAATCCCACATCACTAATGGTGGATAACGGATGCACGTCTAACACCAACATAGCTGTCAAGGCCTCAGTTATCCGTTTTGCAACATGATGACTGCTGCCGTACTTCATCCTCCTCGCAAAGGACTGTTGGACGGTCAATTGCTAGTGTAGCAATTCAGGATCCATTGGAGGAATCCCAGATAGGAGAGGAGTCAGTCATGCCAGTGACATGGTCTGCAGGACTACTTCCGATCCTGATTGAGGAGGAAATTGACAAGGAGGGAGTTGCTGGTGTGGTTTGCAGGTGCTTGGATACAACAGGACAAAGGGATTTAGGTGTCCCTGGACTGCTTATGGTCTTAGCCACAGTTTCTGAACTTGACAGTAACTTTTTATGATTGCGCTGCAGCTGACGTATAAGGGAGGATGTTCCTAGGTGGTTAACGTCCTTACCCCTACTTATTACACATTGACATAAGCTACATATGCAAGGAAGATTGAAGAAAAATAACTCTGTTTGGTGAGCACTCATTAAATATAGATAAATGATTGGTTAAAATGTAACTTTTATTATAACATTAATAAAAAAGGTATGTAGCAAGCGATATGAGTTGTTTATTAATTATTTAAGATCCATTGCCCACATCAATTCCTAAATGTAAAGAAATATAATGTAGAAATAGTGTCTTGTAACATACAATATTCATAAATACACATGCCTCCTTATGCGTGAGTCTTGGCGAAATAAAATTTTAAAATACTACTTCTAAGATATCAGCTATAAATTGCTGCATAGATATGCATTAGTAAATACCTTCTGTACGAGCACCTGTGTGTGATGAAGAAAGGAAGGTCAGGGTACAGATACTGCTAAACAAAATTCTGCTGCTTCTCACTTAGCTTTAGCCATCTGTGAGAAGTGAGAGATTTACAGAGAAACAGGTTGCCCTTAGAAACAACAGTGTGAAGGAGATGTTACTCAAATTTTCATTTCTGCTTTTAAGGGTCTTAGGGGGTCATTCAGACCCACTCGCGAGCGGCAGTACACTCGCAAGTGCGTCGATGTTCCCCACTGCGCATGCGCATGAAGGAGGGAGCTCCATCGTGCGCTTGCGCGAGACCCGGGGAGCGACGGGCTTTCCATCGCTCCGGGTCTCGCACCAAAGGGGGCGTGCTGTCGATGTTGATTGACCCTTTGGTGGGCGTGCCAGAGGCGTGGCGGCCAGACGGAGGCAATCCCATGGAAACGCCTACCGTCTGAAGCCGGCCCCACTGACATCACTAGTGATGTCAGTTGGAGTGATTTTGGCTCTGATAGAGCCAAAATCACTCTAGGGCTTGTGGCAGGGAGACCCTACCGCAGGGTCTCCGTCGCAAGTCCGATGGTCACGATGGTCAAGACCATCGCGACCATCTTTTTGGCCGCTCGCATATGCTGTGGGTGGTCACCCACAGCTATGCGAGCGGCCAGGAGGTCGCTCCATTTTCATGGAGGAGGGCCCTGATTCAGAGCGAGCGCTCTGGTCAGAGCGTTCAGCTCTGAATCAGGCCCTTACTCTAGGCATTGGACTCCTAATGAAAGAATTACTCTATGTGAGATAATCTTCAATCAATAGAGCAATAGAGTGTAAATCACAAGATTAATCACTAAAGATTGTTAAAGTTATATTAGCACTCAATAATTAAACAGAGTGCTAAATATGAAACACTGTTTGGCAAGAATTAGCAATTTTCAATCTGTGTCATCATCTGAGAGACATTTCTTCAAAATCGAGTATATTATGCAAAAAAATTCAAAAAAAAGGAGTTGTAGGTAATTATCAAATGATCGCAGAAAAAAAGATTCATCAATAATGACAGAGTTGCAAAAATATCATACCTTCATTATCCTTATGGTACACATTTAACCATTATGTAAGTTGCCATATATTTGAATTGAGCTCACAGATGTAAGTTTAATGAATAAATATATGTCTCTAAAGAACAAGTATTGCGAGAGTCTGAAAAAGAGACTGCCCAATTGCACAATCCCGTTCAGGCAGCAAAATATCAAGCATACATACGTTAAATATACAGTCAGGTGCATAAATATTGGGACATTGACAGAATTTTCATATTTTGGCCTCTATTCACCACCACAATGGTTCTGAAATGAAAGAAACAAGATGTGCTTTAACTGCAGACTTTCAGATTTATTTTGAGGGTAATTACATCCAAATCAGGTGAACGGTGTAGGAATTACAACGGTTTCTATATGTGCCTCCCACTTTTTAAGGGGCCAAAAGTAAAGGGAATATCAACTCAAAAGCTATTTCATGGACAGGTGTGGACTATTCCCTTGTTATTTCATTATCAATTAAGCAGATAAAATGTCTGGAGTTGATTCTAGGTGTGACATTTGCATTTGGAATCAGCTGCTGTCGACTCTCAATATGAGATCCAAAGAGCTGTCACTATCAGTGAAGCAAGCCATCATTAGGCTGAAAAATCAAAACAAACCCATCAGAGAGATAGCAAAAACATTGTGTGGCCAAATCAACTGTTTGGAACATTCTTAAAAAGAAAGAACGCACCGGAGAGCTCAGCAACACCAAAAGACCGAGAAGACCACGGAAAACAACTGTGGTGGATGACAGAAAAATTATTTCCCTGGTGAAGAAAAACCCCTTCACAACAGTTGGTCAAATCAAGAACACTCTCCAGGAGGTAGGTGTATATGTGTCAAAGTCAACAATCAAGATAAAACTTCACAAGAGTGAATATAGAGGGTTCACCACAAGATGTAAACCATTGTTGAACCACAAAAACAGGAAGACAAGATTATAGTTTGCCAAACAACATCTAAAAAAGCCATTACAGTTCTGGAACAACATCCTATGGACAGATGAGACAAAGATCAACTTGTACCAGAGTGATGGGAAGAGAACAGTATGGAGAAGGAAAGGAACTGCTCATGATCCAAAACATACCACCTCATCAGTGAAGCATGGTGGTGGTAGTGTCATGGTGTGGGCATGTATGGCTGCCAATGGAACTGGTTCCCTTGTATTTATTGATGATGTGACTGCTGACAAAAGCAGCAGAATGAATTCTGAAGTGTTTCGGGCAATATTATATTCAGTCAAATGCTTCAGAACTCATTGGACGGCGCTTCACAGTGCAGATGGACAATGATCCAAAGCATACTGCAAAAGCAACCAAAGAGTTTTTTAAGGCTAAAAAGTGGAATGTTATGCAATAGCCAAGTCAATTCCCTGACCTGAATCCGATTGAGCATGCATTTCACTTGATGAAGACAAAACTGAAGGGAAAATGCCCCAAGAACAAGCAGGAACTGAAGACATTTGCAGTAGAGGCCTGGCAGAGCATCACCAGGGATAAAACCCAGCGTCTGGTGATGTCTATGCATTCCAGACTTCAGGCTGTAATTGCCTGCAAAGGATTTGCAACAAAGTATTAAAAAGTGAAAGTTAGATGTAGGATTGTTTAGTTTGTCCCATTACTTTTGGTCCCTTAAAAAATGGGAGGCACATATAGAAACCGTTCACCTGATTTGGATGTAATTACCCTCAAATTAAATCTGAAAGTCTGCAGTTAGATCACATCTTGTTTGTTTCATTTCAAAGCCATTGTGGTGGTGAATAGAGGCCAAAATGTGAAAATTCTATCAATGTCCCAATATTTATGCACCTGACTGTAGGTACTGCTGTTTATTGTTAACACTTGGAGACAGAGTATCAGCACTATAAATAAATATACCAATGTAGCAGTTTAGTCAGGTGAAAATTATTAACCTTGGGTAGACAATTATTAATGTAACAACAGAAAAACATGTGCCTACAAAGTGCAAATGCCAAGATACTTAATAGCAGTTTAGACACTGTATTAAAATAAATATAATGTCAGAAGTGCTATTGCAACACATTGAGAATGTCTAGTATCAAAATCAATTTAAGAATGGATCATACATCGTTTAGCAGACATATAAATGCCTGCTCTGGATACACAGTCTGAAATAAGTGCCGTGTATCTATCTTACATCAGTCTAATGCTGGAAAAGGTGCTCGTAAAAATACATGAAAAGAGGAATACAAACTTTATGCTGGAGTGTCCCGTGCTACGCAGACACGGACACCCTTACCCTGATGCGCGTTTCGCCTTACTGGCTTGTTCATGAAGGAAACTATTAAGGTGAAACACGCGTAAGTGTAAGTTTTAAGTTTATTGCTGCTACAAACTATACGTATAATTGCTACAACTTTCCATAAAGACATTTCATCAAGCCTTATGTATGGTTTATTGCAGCTAAGGACATTAATCAACTACAGCTCCTATCTTGTTTAAAACGGACACAATCATCCAGAATCAGTGGAAATACAATTTTTATTATAAGTGATTGGGTAGTTTTCTTTGAAACATTTATGATTCACTATATGTGATGGTTGTAATTTCTGATATATGTTAAAGGTTTAACGACTGATACTTTGGAGGAGCTCTAAAAAACTAGGTCAGATCTAAATTCGCTCCTAAATGATAGGGTTAAAAGAGCTTTCAGAAGATGTCGCAATTGTTACTGTCACTGGGGAAATAAACCAGGTAAGATGCTGCCAAAAGTGCTTAAGGTCCAGAAGACTTATTTAAAACATATTAATGATACGACGAGCAATCTCAGATAAGGCAATTGCTTCTGTGTTGCAGACATATTACTCTGGGTTGTATAATTTATCAGGTGCTGGAGCGTGGGTTAGAGATTAAACGATACCTGGAAGAAAATGCATTCCCGGTTCTTCCAGAGGAAGTGTCACAGGCTCTGGATGCTCCATTTACTGAAGTAGAATTGTCTTTAGCCATAAAGACCTCACTCTCACATAAGAACTCAGGCCCTGATGGCTTTACGCTGTCTTATTATAAAGCCTTTCAGGACAGGCTATTCCACCTTGTATTCCATGTTTGTCATGCTATATTGCCACAGTCCCCCTTTTCTGCGCAGTCACTTGGTGCCCATATCACAGTGATACCAAAGGAAGGTAAGGACCCAACATTGCCTGCAAACTATCGCCCCATATCTCCTGTAAATGTAGATATTAAAATGTATGCAAAGCTTATTGCCAGCCAAATCAAACCACTGCTTCCAGGGGTCATCCACTCTGATCAGGTGGGTTTTGTCCCAGGTAGGGAAGAGAAGAACAATACCATCTAAATCATAGATTTAATATATCATACAGTCTCTACTAATACTCCCATGATATTACTCTTGACTGACGCTGAGAAAGCTTTCAATTGGGTGGATTGGGATTATATGACAGCAGCATTGAGACGCCTAGGACTTGGCAAAGTTTTCCTACATAAGATTTTAGCTTTATATGGGGCTCCCTCTGCACAGATTCGGGTGAATGGGGTTTTGTCTGATCCGGTATATATCATGATTGGAACATGTCAGGGCTGTCCACTCTAACCTGAACATTACTAGTCTTTCAGTGGGCTCTAGAAACTATCGTCTCACCCTTTTTGCAGGTGACCTACTAGCTGTGATCATAAACGCAGTCACCTCTCTTCCCAATTTAATTAGAGAATTTCACAGGTTTGGACACCTCTATAATTTTAAAATCAATTATATCAAGTCCACTGCACTTAATATTTCTGCATCTGCAAGGGTAGTCTCGCTCTCAGACCAGTCTTTCCTTTCCAATGGCACCATCTCATATTAAATATCTGGGAATTCTCCCCAGGCACCTCAGCGACATGGTCTCTTTAAACCACGCTCCTCTACTCTGTACACTTCGCAATGATTTAGATAAGTGGCTCTTGCAGCGTTTTTCTTGGTTGAGGCTCATTAAAATCATAAAAATTAATGTTTTCCCTCGGGTTTTGTACCTGCTACAAACAACCCTGATAGGACTCCCTCCCCGTTTCCTTTTTGAGGTCCACACCCTTATACCTAACTGTGTTTGGGGGATAGGAGGCCTCAGTTCAAACATAAAGTGCTTTTCAGATGGTGGAGGAGGAAAACAATTCCCTATGATATCCACGTATTATTATCAAGCTATCACCTTGAACCAGAATCTTAGATTGGACACGTAACTCTGGGGGAAAGCAATGTCCTCTAATCTTAATTTAAGCACACTCCCTTGGTGCTCTGTTGATTTTAAAATGAACCTCTATATACCCCTGCCTGTACCTTCTAAAATCCTTCCTATAAACCTCTAAGGATGACGCTAATTTGCATATGCAGTCATACAATAAATAGAGACTCCAGACTCAGAACATTTGGTTCCGAAGCAAAGTATTATTCAAGTAAAAGTACAGTCAGTTACATGCTATGATCTGTATACAATAAGCTCAAATAAATACAATGAGAGAGAGAGGCACACAGAGAGAGAGAGAGAGGCACACACACACAGAGAGAGAGGCACACACACAGAGGGGAGGGGCACACACACAGAGAGAGAGGCACACGCACAGAGAGAGAGGCACACGCACAGAGAGAGAGGCACATGCACAGAGAGAGAGGCACATGCACAGAGAGAGAGAGGCACACACACAGAGACAGAGGCACACACACAGAGAGAGACACACACAGAGAGAGAGGCACACACACAGAGATAGAGGCACACACACAGAGGGAGAGGCACACACACAGAGAGAGAGGCACACTTTAGGCGCAAAAGGAAATTATACAGACCCCAAGTACAGTATACATACGCAGGCGCTTCCGGACCCGGAGATAGGCATCAGCAAGAGACCCTCAGTTCATACAGCGTTCAGCATGAAGACTAAAAAACCAGTATTCGGGCACACATATTTATCCCCCACAGACTAAAACAGGAAAATGGGGAAGTTTCTTGCTGATGTCATTGGTTCCCAGAGGAGAAGCATATGTTACAGCACATTTAACAGGCTGGTTCAAATAGACTCTCCCTGCCTCTAACAGCAGGGGAATCTTTCTAGTAACGGCTTCTGTAACATTCTAACATTTAAACATTTTGTTGCTTGTAAGTTCTGCGATCCGTAACTTGAGTTTGCATGATGCGATCTCTCCACCAATAACACCAGAATGCTGTAAAAAGCGTACGCATCAGAACAAAACCAAACACAACTTACTTATCATGTATAATACCTTAGTTATCAAATACCTTTATTTCTCAGCATTTAAACTAACTTAACCAACTTAAATCATACATTTTGATGCTAATTGAACCTTATGTGTGAATATGAAATGTGTGAGTATTCGGGGTTTGATATAAAGACATATTAATGTGTGCATGAAGATGGGTGCATTTGACTCTAACATTTTAGCAGCGTTACATGCTGGGCTAGATAGTTCTACATGTCCTATCAGCAGGCCCCCCCACCTTTCCTGTGTTCAAAGGAAAGATACCTCTGTCGGTCTCTTGTGTGAAAATGCTAAATATCCCAACTACAAGAGACAGACCTAAGGTGACACTCTAGCCTTTGAAATCATGTCATTGCAGGAAGCTTTCTTATTTATTCTAACCAGACCACCCATAGTGGGCAAACACTATGCAGGAAATTTATCTACACAAGCCAGTTGTCACCTGGCCACTTGCTTAATGCAATACTGTAAAGCCATTTCTGGAATATATCCTTTATAATATGTAAAGTAATGAAATAGGCTTTTAGTGAATCGCCGTAACTTATGATGATGGTCACAGATGCATTCGCATGATGCTAATGGTATTATCGCCACATGTACTAAAATGTGAGTTTATCTAAAATGGCGCTTAGGCGGCCATTTCACAAAATGGCGTCTTGTGGCCAGTCGCAAGATGGTATCGCTGCAATTCAATTTTAAACTGATCTTGTCTCAGCCAATAATCCAGCTTCGACAGCTCTAAAATAGTTCACTCCTCTCACCCAACTGTGGGCCCTACACTGGAAATATGGAAATGTCTGCACACTAGAAATAAGGTTTTCTCTGTGATATCTCCCCTTACACTCATCCTGCACAATCCTCTTTTTACATCTGGGGTTTCGAGGAGGTTGGCCTCAAATTGGTCAAGGGCTGGGATCACGAGAGTGGTACAACTATTTTCGGATGGTCGGCTTATGTCCTTCCAAGAACTTCGTACTAATGTTCCCCTCATGAACCAACATTACTTGTCCTTTCCGAAAGTTAGACATTTTGTTTTGTCTCTCAGAGGACCCTCGCTATTCACTAGAAACTTGACCCCCTTTGAAATGATGTGCACTTATCAAACTGCTCCTGTACATACTGTCTCAGGGACTTATAAAATATTGTTACAGGGTATGTTTACTACTGACCCCCTGTTTGTATAAGCCTGGGACACGGACTTCTTGTCTACAGGTATTCAAGTGGAATCAGTATGTAATACCAGTGGCTGTTTAGCCGCTGGATCACATACTGACAGCGGCAGCCCGACGGGTCGGAATCCCGACAGCAGCAGGTAAGTATTCTAACTCTCCCCTCTCCCCCCCTATCCGTCCCTTGAGGCTGCCTAACCCTAACCTACCTCCCTAGTGCCTAACCCTAACCTCCCCCCGTTAGTGCCTAGACCTGAAGACCGGAGCACCCTTGACTAGTACTACTCTAGCTACAACATGGTTCCGGCACTATCTAAGATCTGTTCTAAAAAAATGTTTTGATAGTGTTCTGAATGTATTCAGAGATATATGAAAAAAGCAAAATAACAATATCTTGTGATAATGTAAACAAATTTGTTTCCTATAAGATACGGAGAGACATTTAAAGGTGGGTGATAGGCACTGAACACAATTCTCACCGAGGTCCTACGGTGGTTGCAGAATGCAATGTAGATCTTGTCAATGATGTCGGTAAATCACTCCAGATCGATGTATATCATAGACACATAGAATTTGATGGCAGATAACAACCACTTGGCCCATCTAGTCTGCCCCATTTTAAACATATTATTACCTCAACCCTGATTGATCCTTTCTTCTTCTGAAGGATATCCTTATGTCTATTCCATGCATGTTTAAATTGCTCTGCTGTCTTAGCCTCTACCACCTCTGATGGGAGGCTAGTCCACTTATCCACTACCATTACTGTGAAATAATTTTTCCTCAAATTTCCCCTGAACCTACCTCCCTCCAGTTTCAGAACATGTCCTCTTGTTCTAATACTTCTCTTTCTTTGAAGAATGTCTCCTTCCTTTACCTTGTTTAAACCCTTTATATATTTGAAAGTTTCTATCATGTCCCCCCTATCCCTTCTCTGCTCCAAACTATACATATTAAGATCTTTTAGTCTTTCCTGGTACGTTTTGTGGTGTAGACCTTGCACCATTTTAGTTGCCCTTCTTTGTACAGTCTCTAATGTATTAATATCCTTCTGGAGATATGGCCTCCAGAACTGAACACAGTATTCGAGATGAGGATGTACCAATGACCTATACAGTGGTATTATCACTTCTTTCTTTCTGCTACTGATTCCTTTTCCTATGCAACCAAGCATCTAACTTGCCTTCCTCATTACTTTGTTACAATGTTTGCTTGGCTTTAAGTCACCTGAAATAGTGACTCCTAGATCCCTTTCCTCTGCAGCACTTTCCAGTATAGTGCCATTAATACTATATTTAGCCTTTGGATTTTTGAGAGTGCATGATCTTGCATTTTTTGCCATTAAACTGTAGTTGCCACTTTCTTGACCATTCCTCTAGTCTACCTAGATCATCAATCGTTTGCTTTACCCCTCCTGGTGTGTCTACCCTGTTTCATAGCTTTGTGTCATCTGCAAAACAGCATAGTTTCCCTTCAATATCATTTGCAATATCACAAATAAAGATATTAAAAAGCACTGGTCCAAGTACAGATCCCTGAGGTACTCCACTGGTAACATTTCCCTCTTGAGATTGCACTCCATTTACTACAACTCTCTATTTCCTATCCTGCAGCCATGATCGTATCCATTCAACCATCTTTGTGTCCAATCCCAAGCTTTCCAGTTTATTTAACAGTCTGCGATGTGGAACAGTGTCAAAAGCCTTACTAAAGTATACTAAAGCTATATCTATATCCCCCTTTATCTATTTCCTTAGTCACCCAGTCAAAAAAGTCAATAAGATTTGTTTGATATGATCTCCCCCCAGTAAATCCATGCTGTTTGGGATCCTGCAAATTGTTGGATTTGAGATAATCTACGACTCTTTCTTTTAAGAGTGTTTCCATCAATTTCCCTACTACTGATGTAAGGCTCACTGTTGGGTAGTTGCTTGCCTCTTCCTTGCTTCCACTTTTGTGCAGTGGGACAACATTTGCTCTTTTTCAGTCCTCTGGAATTACTCCAATAGCTAGTGACTGGTTGAATAATTCTGTTAATGGTGTTTCCTGCACCCGTCTAAGATTTTTTAGTATCCTTAGAGGTGTCCCATCTGGACCCATTGATTTATCCACTTTCAGTTTTGAGGGTTCTGTTAGGATCTTCTCCTCTGTAAATGTGCTTGTTCCTACCTCATTTTTCTGATTATACCTGCAACTTAACTGTGGCCCCTTTCCCTCTTTGTCAGTAGTGAATACTGAACAAAAATAATTATTAAGATGACCAGCTATTACATTGTCTCCATCAACAAGACTCCCTCTTTCTGTCTTTAGTCTTTTTATTCCACCTTTTGTTTTTCTCCTTTCACTTATATACTTAAAACAAGTTTTGCCCCCTTTACCCACTGACTGTGCCATTTTCTCCTCAGCTTTTGCCTTTGCACATCTTATTTCTTTCTTAGCCTCCTTCTGTTTTACAAGATACTCCTCTTTGTCTTCATTATTTTGCATCTGCTTGTATTTCCTAAAGGCCATCTTTTTTGCTTTCACAATACTTGCTACCTCTCTCCCAAACCATACTGGCTTCCTCTTCCTTGTGGTTTTCCTAACCCTTTTGATACAAAGGTCTGTTGCCTTTAATATTGCACTTTTTAAATTTTCCCACCTCACCTGCACTCCTTTCAAGTTCCTCCACTCTGCCAAAGATTGGCTTACACATGTTCCCATCCCTGCAAAATCAGTCTTCCTAAAATCTAACACCTTTGTTTTTGTATGGATTCTAGGTTTTCACCCACTTTTACATCAGATAGTCTGTCTCCATTTGTAAGTATTAAGTCTAATATTGTGTCTTTCTGAGTGGGCTCTCTCACCAATTGCTGGAGGGAGACTCCCTTCAATGAATTCAGGATATCCCTACTTCTAGTGGAACTTGCCACAGACACCTCCCAGTTTGTATTGGGTAGCTTAAAATCTCCCATGATTATAACCTCTCATTTTAATGCCATTTCAGAGATGTCCTGCAGTAGTTTATTGTCCTGTTCCTCTTCCTGACCTGGTGGTCTGTAGATTACCCCATAACGATACTGGATCAGAACCTCTATACACTCCTTCCTATACCTTCTGATAACCTGCCTATACCTTCTGAGGATGACGCTAATTTGCGTATGCAGTCATACAGTAAATAAAGACTTGGACCTGGAATCTGTGGTTCCAAAGTACAAGTGTTATTCATGTAAAAGTTCAGACAGTTACACGCAATTGATCCAGACACAATTTAGGCACAAAGGGAATTATACAGACCCAAGTACAGTATACATATGCAGCGCTTCCGGACCCGAAGATAGGCATCAGCAAGAGACCCCTCGTCATTCAGCATTCAGCACGAAGACTAAGAACCCAGCGTTTGAGCACACATATTTATACCCCCCAGAATAGACAGGACAATAGAGAAGTTTGTTGCTGATGTCATTGGTTCCCAGGGGGGAAGCATCTGTTACAGAGCATTTAACAGGCTTGTTCAAATAGACTCTCCCTGCCTCTAACAGCTGGGGGTCTTTCCCTTCCCGCCCCCTGTAACATCCTAACAGTTAATACATTTTGTTGCTTGAAGTCTCTGTGATCCTTGTGTGTATGAGAAATGGTGAAAGATGCAATCGCATGGTGCTAATAGTATTATCGCCACATGTACTAAAATGTGAGTTTATCTAAAATGTCGCTTAGGCGGCCATTCGCAAAATGGCGTCTTGCGATCTCATTTTCAAGATGGCGTCTTGCGGCCAGTCGCAAGATGGCGTCGCCGTGATTAAATTTTAAACTGAACTTGTCTCAGCCAATTATTCAGCTTCATCAGTCCACCCTTTGATAGCAAACAACATGCTATCACAATCTGCTATTAGAATTTAATTTAGGCTTACATTTACATATTATTTAGTGTTATTGTGGGATGGCACAAGGTGGTTTCTAATCCATCAATAATGTGTCTCTGGGTGGGGACATAAAACTACTATTATACGCACACCGTGGATCTTGGAAGATCATGTGAAAGGTGTGGGAATGCACCAGTCTTATAAAAGCAGTCTTGAAGAGGAATTGAGACTTTACATTATCTGAGGTGTTCTATAAATAACATTTCAATAATACATTCTATGCATGTCTAAATATAATACATCAAACGATAGTATTTCCTAGTTCAGGGTTGAAATGCAGTTCTATATTTACCTCGGTATACATATTGTCATTACTGACCACCATCATAGTTTCATTCTTACGTTTTACTCTGTTTTTACATTTTCCACACTTCAACACAATAGGAACACACCGGATGCATATGCCAATTATTATGATGACAATTAGTATAAGGATCAAGAATTTGCCTATGCTGGCGATCACTTCCTGGACCCATTCCCCTAGACCTGAGAACCATTTCACTGGGTTCAGCCATGAAACCCATCCTTCTATCTTCTCCCCTACTTCAGCCACTGAAGCGTTGAGGTTCTTACGAAACTCCCATTTTAGCTGCAGAATTTCATCCATCTTCCAGTCTATCACCTCCTTGGGGTCGCTTGTATCATTGGTGACATAGGTGCAACATTTTACTCTGAACTGGGTGGCCAATGTTACGCAATATCCTCCAGTAACAGCAGTTAAATAATTCAGCACTAGCCTGTGTTGCACTAGTTCTTTCTTGTACGCTTGCAATTCTCTACCTATATACCTGAATGTGTCATCGTACATCTCGATGATATTATCTATCAATTTAGCAAGTTCCTGGATATATCTGAAATTTAATGTACCCCGAGCGATCCTGGTGGGATCCAATGCGACTAAAACTTGAAAGCCAGTTGTCTCACTGATTAACTGAGTGGCTTTATGTACGTCACCAGGTACCATATTTCTTTTGCCTCTGTGTTCATATTCTGTGTGAAGATATGGTGACGGTGTGTTTTTATGTATACCCAGAATTTCAACATGTGTGAGGGTCATAACTTCTGGGACTACTCTTCCCAGGTAACACAAACCTTCGGAACTCGGGGAGAGCCATTTATACGCTTTTCTTCCACAGATGAAAGATACGTTATCAGGGAGAACATAAGGAACGGTATGCATCATTATCATTAAGCACATTTCCCTTGCAAACAATCCTATTTCTGGGTCTTCCATCTGGTACATGCAAGTTTCTGGCTGTATTATTTTAGCACAATAACCATTTGGCACCTTACCAATAATTTCTTTGGAGGAACTCAATGTATACCAATACCTAAAATGTTTCCCACCAGACTTAATGGAACGTAACAGATCATGGTTTATGGACTCATTATCAGCTCTTTGTGAGAAGGTCATCGTCTGATTATTCCCCGTCACTTCCCAACTCCCGGGTTTATTGGGGTTGGTTATGTTTAAGCACAAAAGTGATCTATCTACTTGGAATTGATGGAGTTTGAAATGAGGTGGTCTGGATGAGAGAAATTTTCCATCCAAGGTTTTCCCTTTTTGCAATTCTAAAATTTCCGTGGTATTTAGTGGAAATGGCACCAACCCTACGTTATGCTGTCCCTGTGGCACATGTGAACACACCCAGCAATCAGTTTGATTGAACACTTTGCCTACCATGCTATGATAATCCTCTAGAGGATACCCACCCCAGTACGGATTATATTTAGGTTGGCACCGTTGGATAAAGTTCTCATCAACTAGGGACCCACAAAGCTCACAAATACAGGAATCTTCAGATGATAAACCTCCACACCTTCCCCGAGTATCCGGAATGACAGCTCTCTTAACAATAACAGTACTAAGATTGGTCAGACACTCCCCTGATTGGCATTGCACTCCTCCTGACTCCACTCCATCAGCACTGCCATCAGCTCCCGTTTCCTCAATCGGTCCCCCATCACAGACACTGGATATCCCCGAACTGACCAGGATGGTGAACACTCTAAAAGAGAATATGAAAATGAACACAGCAGGCCTGTCCATTGTCACAACAAGATCTGCAAATTTCTCTCAGTTCAGGTATCTCACTACAACCTGTTCAATCCTCCCAGAACAAGGTTGCGATTGACAGGTCCACGCTATCAGCTTTGTCTCCGACTTGTTTCTCCACCGGTTGATTGACCTTTTTGCAGTGAGTGGAATGGACCCAGGTATCTCTCTCGGCCACCTTCAAAGATGTAGTACTCATCAGCAGCACCTGGTATGGACCTTCCCACCGATCAGTCAAACAAACTGAACGCAAGAAATTTCTGATCATTACATATTCTCCTGGTTCAACATCATGACAGTTAGTTTCAGGCATATCATTAGACAACAATTTCAGTTTCTGCTGCTGTTGCTTTAACTGCTTACTCATTGATATAAGATACTTTACAGTTACCTCGTTGTTACCCTTCAGGTCTTCCTGTGGACTTATAATCAAATGAGGTTGTCTACCGAACAATATTTCAAATGGGGACAGATTGAGAGGAGGTCTAGGAGTGGTCCTTATGCTATGTAGGACCAAAGGTAACGCTTCTGGCCATCCTAGTCCAGTCTCTGCCATGATTTTACTTAGCTTATTTTTAATAGTCCTCTACCTTGGCACTGGCTTGCGGTTGGTAGGGGGTATGAATTCGGCTATTAATATCCATCAGCTTACACATATTTTGAAAAACATCACCTGTGAAATGGGTACCCCTATCACTCTCGATGATTTTAGGGATACCGTACCTGCATACAAGTTCTTGAACTATTTTTTTGGCAGTAAATGCAGCAGTATTAGTGTCGGCTGGGTAGGCCTCTACCCAGTTAGAAAATACATCTGTGCACACTAATACATACTTAAGGTTCCTGCAGGGTGGTAATTGGATGAAATCAATTTGTATCACCTGGAAAGGTCCATCAGTCGGTGGAATGTGGGACGATTCGGTAGGGATCGCTTTCCCATGTTCTTTCTCAAGCAGGTCAGACAGGTCATTGCTATCTTTTCTGATTGTGAAGAAAAACCTGGTGTGCACCAGTATGCCCTCACCAACTTGCACATACCCTGTTTACCCAGAAGAGTCAGGCCGTGTACTGCCTCAGCCAGGCTGGGGTAATATGCCTTGGGGGCTACTGGCTTACCATGTCCATCCCTCCAGAGCCCAGAGGACTCTTGCCCACATCCCTTGGACTTCCAAATGGATTTTTCCTGAATTGAACACAAATTTTGCATCTCAATTAATTTCAGCATATCAATTGTTTGAAATCAAATAATTGTTTCAGTTGGAGAAAACATTTTTAACCCTGCTGCCCATTTTGCAGCTTCATCAGCTCTGTTGTTGTCCAGTGACACCGGGTCATCCTCACATGTATGGGCTTTGCATTTAATTACTGCCACTGCTTTGGGCAGTTGGATTGCTTCTATAAGATGTTTTATGTGTCGGGAATGTGCAACTGGTGTGCCTGCTGCTGTCATAAAATTTCTCAGATGCCATAGAGCACCAAAATCATGCACCACCCTGAACGCGTACCTCGAGTCAGTGTAAATGTTAGCAGATTTGTCTGCTGCCAGTTCACATGCTCTAGTCAGTGCTACTAACTCTGCCACCTGGGCTGAGTGAGGAGGACCAAGAGGTTTAGCTTCTATGATGTCTGTGTCATTTACAACAGCATAACCTGTACATAATTCACCTGTTTCTGTTTGTCTATGACAACTCCCATCCGTATAAAAAGTTACATCCACATTCTCTAAAGGTGTGTCATTTATGTCAGGTCTAGCAGTAAAGGTCTGATTCAGATATGTCATACAATCGTGCGTATCATTATGTCTGCCGAACTCACCTCCCACCAGCAACTCTTCTCCTTCCACCCTTTGTACATCATGTTATACATATGGTAGGTATGTTGCTGGATTCAGCGTACTGCAACGTTTAACATTAATATTTGCAGGAGCGATTAGAGCTAGTTCCCATTTGGTGAACCTAGCAGAGGAGACGTGTCTGGTTTGAGCTGTGTTCAACAGAGCAGATACAGCATGGGGAGTGTAGACAATCATATCATGGCCCAATACTACGTCCTCACTTTTACTCACCAATAGAGCGGTAGCTGCTACACTTCTCAAACAGGTGGGGAGTGATCTTGCCACAGTGTCCAATTGGGCACTGTAGTATGCTATGGGCCTACTGGCATCACCTTGTTTTTGTGTAAGGACACCTGCAGCACAACCATCGGCTTCCGTACAATACAAATCAAAAGGTTTTTCATAATCAGGTATTCCCAATGCAGGAGCTCTTGTCAGACTATCCTTCAGATTGAGGAAAGCCTGTTCTGATTCCTCTGTGTGTACGACACGATCAGGCTTTGAGGAAGAGACTAATTCCTGTAAAGGCAAGGCCAAAATAGAAAAAACCTGGAATCCACATTCTACAGTATCCACATATTCCCAAGAAGGTATGAATTTGCTGTTGATTCTGCGGCAGTGTCATGTTTTGTATGGCCTGAATTCTATCTGTTGTAAGATGTTGTAACCCCTGGGTTAGGCAGTGTCCCAAATATTTTACTCTGGATTGGCATGGCTGTAGTTTGTCCTTAGCCACCTTGTGTCCTGTTTGTGAGAGATGAAGTAACAAAAGTTTAGTATCATTCAAACATGACATAAACGAGTCAGAACATAGCAATAAATCGTCCACATATTGAATTAGAACAGATCCATTGGCAGGTTGAAAAGATTGTAAACAGTCATGCAATGCCTGGGAGAAGATACTGGGGCTGTCTATGAAACCTTGGGGCAACCGTGTCCATGTGTATTGTAAACCTCTGTATGTAAATGCGAATAGATACTGACAGTCAGGATGGAGAGGCACAGAGAAGAAAGCAGAACAGAGGTCAATGACAGTGAAATGGGTTGCATTTGGTGGGATCTGCATCAGAATGACAGCTGGATTTGGCACTACAGGGAATTTGCTCTCTACTACCTTATTAACACCTCTAAGGTCTTGTACCAGCCTATAACCCCTCCCACCACTCTTCACCGGGAAGATGGGACTGTTGGCTACACTAGCTGTGCGAACTAAAATTCCCTGTTGCAATAATCGCTCAATTATTGGAAAAAACCCTAATTCTACCTCCTGTTTTAGTGGGTACTGGGGAATTTTTTGAGCTTGCCTACCGCTTTTTAAATTTACCATTACGGGGCTTACGTTTGCCATTAATCCAGTGTCCTGTCCATCTTTTGTCCAAAGGGAATCTGGAATTAGGGACAACATTTCATCTACCTGTGATGGAGTTTCATTTAAAACTTGTAGAGTGATACATTATCCTTTGAGGAGTGTCTAACATATCCCGCACCTCGTATACCATTCTCTCTGGGATATCTAAAAATACACCATTAGGGGTGCAATATATAACACATCCCATCTTACATAACAAGTCTCTGCCCAGTAGGTTAGTAGGAGCCGCAGCAACCAGGAGAAAAGTATGCCTGGTATGCAACGGCCCAATAGTAACCTCTGTGGACTTTGTTAAAGGATAATGTTCCACTTTACCTGTTACACCCATTGTTGGTACCTTCTCGTTGGTCACCTGCAAATTAACGGGAGATTTTATCACTGACCTGATCACCCCTGTGTCTACAAGAAAAGGATATTCAGTACCAGCTACATCAACCATCATGACCGGTTCTTCTCTAGTACTTCCCGTTAACCTGACTATCTGTAGACTACAGGTATGACCTGACCTCTAGCATTGGCTACCATTCTCCAATAAAGCATTTACGGCCACAATTGGAGCTGGTGCCTGCTGGACACTTGCTGGCTTCTGTGCATATCCCTTATGGGGATATCCAGGTCTTCCCCGATGTGGGGTCCCTACTCTTTTTACTGTACAGTTTCTACTTAAGTGTCCTGGTTGTTTACAGGTAAAACATGTTCGTGTATCGGGTGAAGACATGTGGTGTTGTGAGGTTTGCGCAGAGGGTAAAGGAGGTGGATATGGGTAAGGATAGGGAGGGTAAGGGTATTGTGGGGGGTAAGAAGTTGGTGGATAGCATGGGACCTGTGGTTGCATCGGGTTAGTGGGATAGAGTTGTGTTTGTTGTTGCGTGGGGTTAGTGAGAGCACATACTTGTTCAGGAGTGAGTGTGTGTGCAAGTGCAGTGTCTGTTGGCTGTGATGTTACCGTCATTCCCTCCAGAGCTTGTATACTGACAGCCATTAGTTTTTTGCTCTGGGCTTCTCTCTTCTTGGAGATGTTTTTATCATGTTCGATGGCGGTTTCTATGAGGGTATCTATTGTGAGTCCCCGCCAGCCAGGCTGTGAGGTCTGAACCCGAGTTTTTAAACTCTCTTTCAGACCGTCCACAAGTACTGTGACTATCATTCCCCGGTGGTGAGTGCTGTCTTTAATATCCTCTATCCCAGTGTACTGGGTGATAGCCTGCAGAGCCTGATCGCAATAATCTTCTGCAGTTTCACTCTCCTTCTGCTTAATGGTGAAAATTTTGTTCCAGTTAACTACTACTGGAAAATATATACCCAATTGAGTTACAATGCGGGAAATGTTACCTTGGTTTACTTGGTCTGTTAAGGGAACATCACCATCCAATTCACAATCCGTGATAAATTTTGTCACATCGGTATTGCGTGGTAGACAGGCCCTTAACACCTTAACACCACATGCCAATCTTTATTAGTGGGTTCATGTGAACTACCCAAATTTCTCAAAAATCTATGACATTTGGCTAATTCCTTTTTGGGATCAGGGAAATCATTTATGATGGAATTTAGTTCTGCTCTTGTCCAAGGACAATGCATTACTACTTTCCTCGTGGGCACTATACCGTTTGCATCTGCATTTCCATTTGGAACAGTTATTGTCCGAATGGGATGCAGACCAGTAGCACTGCTACCTTTGACCTGGTTACCTGGCTGGGGGTTTAGTCTGCTGCTGCGTATGGTATGAACAACTTCCTCTATGGGTGCAGAGGGCATTAACACTTCCCTTACTGTTACCGATGGAGATGGCGGCACCACTCGTGATTGTGGTGATGCCGCATCTATCATCTGCACAGCATGGGAAATGGCAGACATTACAATAGGCTCATCATCCACATCATGAACATTTTCTTTATAGTTGCTTAAGAGAGGGAACAAGTTGCTTGTTACATTTTATTTTTGGTAACTGTACTTGCACCTCCATCCACATAAGGTGGGGGAGGTGAGCGTGAACTGTCGGCAATACTCTCCACGATGCTATCTCGCCGCACGGGTGCACCATTTTGCGGCTCGCCCGTATTGCAATTTAGCGCCGCGGATGTATTTTCTGGCAATGTGCTCACGACGCTAGTTTGCGTCGTTTGCACATTTTTAAGCCACGCATCCCCTTCATGCTGCCACAGTTTTAAACATTCAAAATATTTAACCTTTTTCTCTCAGGAGCGCATCAGACCGATGTGATCCCGAACATTATCTAACACATTTTTATCAAAACTACCAATTCTGGGAAACGGTCTAACACTCTTCCTCATCATATTAAACCATAAATCACAATACCTTATTGCATAAGTACCGAACTTAGTATGCATAATAAGACGGGCCGATCCGATCGGCGCCTCCATTAGCAGCACATCATTGTCTAACATCTCTACTGTTTGCGCGGCTCCCATTCTGAGACAAAATCCTATGCTTTCCAATAAAGATTTAAACTGGTGAAAGACAATCAAGATACTTTCACTTACCTGTGGACGATTTAAGTCGGCGGCGCCCACACACCTGGATAAGATTTGCTACTGTGTATAGAACGGTAAAGCTACTTACCGAGCGGCTAGACTAACCCTTGCACCTAGCCCTTAAGGATCATACGATACCCTTAACTTTGTTCAACAAATATTCACTGTTACACACTTTTTTCCTGCGCAGAAAAATAAACGTTAACCCAGATTTTGGTAGCAATTGAAAAAGGTAAACCTCAATGGCTTTGTTAAAACACGTGGCAGCAGAACCGGAAGTGCATATACGCTATTGTGTGACCAGCCGCATACACAATAATGCGACTACCACACAACAGTATAATGACTTTTTAGCTGCGTACACAAAAGTGCATCTTTGCTATGCGCAAACCTGTGACTTAGCCGCGTGCTCAGTACTGCGGCACCCCTTTAAACGTAAGGTTCTATCAACAGAGGAAAACAAACTTTTTCCTCTCTTGTCCCTGGATTCTAGTCAGCTTCCTTGATTCACCCGGAGATGGATAGTGATCTTTCAGCACAAAGCGGTTGCAGGCAAACCCTGCATGTGGCCACTCCACCCTTTGCTGAAATATCGATAGCCGTATGTACCGTGTGAGCAGGTAAGTGACTTCATTACGAGCCCCCAACTAACTATACTGTATCAGAACCTCTATACACTCCTTCCTATACCTTCTGATAACCTGCCTATACCTTCTGAGTATGATGCTAATTTGCGTACGCAGTCATACAGTAAATAAAGACTTAGACCTGGAATCTGTGGTTCCAAAGCACAAATGTTATTCAAGTAAAAGTTCAGACAGTTACACGCAATTGATCCAGACACAATTTAGGCACAAAAGGAATTATACAGACCCAAGTACAGTATACATACGCAGCGCTTCCGGACCCGAAGATAGGCATCAGCAAGAGACCCCTCGTCATTTAGCATTCAGCATGAAGACTAAGAACCCAGCGTTTGAGCACACATATTTATACCCCCCCAGAATAGACAGGACAATAGAGAAGTTTGTTGCTGATGTCATTGGTTCCCAGGGGGGAAGCATCTGTTACAGAGCATTTAACAGGCTGGTTCAAATAGACTCTCCCTGCCTCTAACAGCTGGGGTCTTTCCCTTCCCGCCCCCTGTAACATCCTAACAGTTAATACATTTTGTTGCTTGAAGTCTCTGTGATCCATAACTCGAGAATGCATGATGCGATCTCCCCACCGATAACACCGGAATACTGTGGAAAGAGTACGCATCAGTACGAAACCAAACACGGCTTGTTTAGCATGTATAAAACCTTAGTTATCAAATATCTTTATTTCTCAGCATTTGACTAACTGAACCAGCTTAAATCATATACTTTAAAGCTTATTAAACCTTATGTGTGAATATGTAATTTGTGAGTATTCGGGGTTTGATATAAGGACACTAGTTAACTTGGGGCAGATGCGTGCTCACAAAGCTAATAAAACAGCGGTTTCATACAAAGTCCTATGCATTCGCTAATATGCGACTAGTTAACAGCGCAATTGTGTGTATTAATGTGTGTATGAGAAATGGTGAAAGATGCAATCGCATGGTACTAATAGTATTATCGCCACATGTACTAAAATGTGAGTTTATCTAAAATGGCGCTTAGGCGGCCATTCGCAAAATGGCGTCTTGCTATCTCATTTTCAAGATGGCGTCCTGCGGCCAGTCGCAAGATGGCTTCGCCGCGATTACATTTTAAACTGCACTTGTCTCAGCCAATTATTCAGCTTCGACACCCAATGCGAAGAATCACTTTCTCCCCTGTTTCTATAGTCAACCAAAGGGACTCGTTCTTTTCTTCAATACTATTTATTAACGTAGTATTTATGCTTTCCTTGACATTCATTGCTACTCCTCCGCCTATTCTTCCCATTCTGTCCTTCCTAAATAAAGTATATCCTGGTATAGCTATGTCCCAGTCATGATTTTCCTTGCATCATGACTCCGTAATAGCCATAATATCCAGATCATCCCTTGTCATTATTGCAATTAGTTCAGGGATTTTATTTCCTAAGCTCCTACCATTTGCACACATTGCTCTTATAGTTTTATTTATTTGCTTATTTCTCCTGTTCCTATGTATGTTCATCTCTCTGCCTATGTTTATTTGGATTTGTTCTGAATTATCTTCTGTTGCTATGGATATGCTTCCAGTTCCATTTGCCAGCAGAAATAATACCTCTTTATTGGGGGAGCAGATTTATTTTTTCATGTTTGGTTCACTGTCCCCCTCTTCTAGTTTAAATAGTTCTTTGTGAAGCTTTCAAACTGTTCATTCAGTATTCTAGTTCCTTTTGAAGATAGGTGCAGGCTATCATATTTGTATAAGCTTCTATCTTGCCAGATGGCGTGGCTATGGACTGTCAATCCAAATCCCTCCTTATAACACCACTTCTGTAGCCAAACATTGAAGTTTCTGATGCAATGATTTCTATCTCCCCCTCTGTGTACTGGCAATACTTCTGAAAAAGTTACAGTGGTTGCCACCTGCTTTAGCAGTCCCTAACTTCCTGAATTCATCTTTTACTGCCATGACTTCAGCATTGGCCAGTTCCATTTGTCCCTAGGTGGAAAATGAGATCCACCTCTCCATCTTTTCTTGCTGCCTTCACAATTCTCAGCATGCGCTCTTTATCCCTTGGAGATGTGGCTTCAGGTAAACACCTTACTTGTCTCTCTACTTCAGCAGTGTTTCCCAGGTGTACTCCTCTAATAATGGAGTCTCCCAAAAGAAGCGTAGTCCTTTTTGAAGATGTAATTTTCCTGTTCCTATTCCTTTTTCTATAATCAGTGGAAGACCCCATATCTTCCTGTTCTGTATTGCCTGTATTAGCTGTACCTTCCAGCCCTGCAAAAGCAGCATATGAGTTTTGGAGTGTCACAGCTTGTGGGAGGTGTCTGTGTCCCTCTGGAAATCTCTGCCTTTCAGAGCCCACAGTAGTCCAGGCAGTATGTCTTTGGGGGGCTCTCTGAGGCAGTGGTGGCCTCAAGGATACAGACATCCTACATATCTCTGCATGAAGTTTTGCTATCTCCTTCTGCAGCAATGGAGGAACACATACAACAATCCTCTATAGTGCAAATCAGTGTACCCAATACAAGCATCTACAAGAATATTTAATATACTCCCCTTGAATGGGGCATGATACAAGCATTGGACATTTATTTTTAAAAACCAGGTCCATCTTTGGATCTTAATACTGGTCATTGGATCCAAAATAAAAACCTCTTGCAAAATCCAGTTACCAACTAATTTGTATTTATTAGTCTATATTGGTGCCATCAAATTACATCAAATAAAACTTTCCAGAAAATGTAAATAATAGTTTACATAAAAATGAATACAATAAATTTCACAATAAAGTTAATTTTTTTTTTTTAAATAATAACAAGTTGATAAAAAATAAATATAATAAAAATGAAAGAATGGAGAGAACCAATGAGCGGTTAACTAGCAACGCATTTCACAGAGCCAACATCTGCTTCCCCAGGCTGAGGAAGCAGACGTTGGCTCTGTGAAACACGAATATTCATACTCACAATGAATATTCCATCACTCTGCATGTATATATATATATATATATATATTATATATATAGTCAGAAAAAACTGACAGTTGTTACTTTAGATTACTCCCAAATCCTCATTTTTTATGTTTAGGCATGCAGCACCGAGCGACAGTTCTACCTGTCCATGCAATATTTCCACTTGGTACCTCCAATAGCTTTTGAGGTGTTGCCCCTTAAACACCATGCCCCCCCTCCAGAATTCTCTATGGGAGAATTGCAGTTTTTTAGATGCAGCCTTAATATAAGGGCATAACTGTGCCCTTATAATACGCGCAGTGTCGGACTGAGGCATGAAGGGCCCACCGGAGAATGCAGTGTTAGGGACCCATGCTTAAGGGGTGTGGTTATCCATCACAGGGGGTGTGGCCAGCCACCCAAAATGCTTGGCTAACCAATAGGTGTAGATTCTATAGAAGGGAACCAATCACCCATATTGATCAGTGGTACTGCTCCACCAGATAACTGACCATCTAATAGAATAACAATATATGATTTGAGGTCTGGAACCTGACACCTTGAAGAGGGGGTGGGCCCTTCGGCTGTGGGGCCCACCGGGGATTTTCCCTGTACCCCTGTGGGCCAGTCCAACCCTGAATACGCGTATCTACTGCCACTAACGATGGAAAATACAATTGAGCCACATGTCTCCTAACACTCTCTCGCAGTGACACAAACTATCACTCAGTTAGTTGGTCCCCCCCTGCTTCTAGTAATAAATAATTTCTATAGTGCAACCTTAGAGATCTAATAGCCTCTTCCATAACTGGGTTCTGTAGCATCTTTTGACTGTAAGCTCTTATTAGCAAGGTTCTCTTTCTTCATGTGCTTTGCTTCCCTCACTTATACTATCTTCTCCCCACTGCCTACAACAGCACCTATACCTTGGGTATTATGACTGCTGATGCAGCAGTGTTTATAACCCATGTCCAAGTCCTGCAGTGAACTGTAAGTGACTTTGTTCTTATTTTGTTTATATTGTTTCTGTCTATGTACCAAGGTGCTGCAGACCCATGGTGACACCATATAAATAAAGTAGGGATGTGCTCCGACCCCTGTGTTTTGGCTTTGGTTTTAGATCTGAATCTCCTTCGCAATTTGGATCTAGATTTGGTTTTGGCAAAACCACCCTTGTGGGTTTTGGTTTTGGATCTGTGTTTTTTCTAAAAAATAATAAAAACAACTAAAATCACATAATTTGGGGCTATTTTTGTTCCTAAAGTATTACTAACCTCAATAACATTAATTTTCACTAGTTTCCAGTCAATTTTGACACCTCACTGCTATAATATTGTTTTCATCTAGTTCAGGCCCATAATTTGCAATAAGTTAGCTGTCTTACTAAGCTAAGTGGCAGCAGTGGGCAGCACAAACACATGGCAGTTCAACTTCCAACATGGCACATAAGAAAACTTATGTTTTCATTAATCAAGAAGCCTGAGGGAGAAGGCGTATGTATGTAGTTGAAGGCAGGGAAAGGAAGGGTTGATTCATAGTAAATTTAATTTAAGTTTTGGATTCCAAAGCAAATTTATGAGGGAGGGAGGTGGGGAGTCATTTTCAAAGAATATTTGACTCAATCACATCAGTCCTTGCCCAGTTGAGCTCTTGTGGTGGTCCAGCATTTTTTTTTAAATGAAAGGGGCATGCAGGAGATGCTGTCTGTGGCAGCACACAAAACAGAAGCTCTGAACAGGAAGGGGGCAGAGGGAATTTTAAAGTCTGGTACTAAACATCTCTTATCATTGTGCTTCTGGGATTATGGATGGGAAGGCTGGGAGGGGAGAGAACATCTCCAGATACCATCACAAAATAGCCTTTCCATTTGGTGTTTGAGTTGCATCTAACCAAACATAAAAATGGCATAAGAGTATTTTGCAAGTATACCTATTTGTGATCTTAGTTGAAATAAATACAGTATGAAACTATAAAAAAAAGTAAGCGTCAGAAAAGCGGCACAAAAGCACAGCAGTTTAAACAAGTATAGGACATCTGTTAACTTTTGAAACACAGTAGTGGCAGACAGGATGGCAGTTTTATAAACTTTAAAATTATAAATGTCAGGCAGCAATGATCCAAACAGCACATAATACAAATAAAACAGGTGCAAGATGGAATTGTCCTTGGGTCCTTCCACCCACCATTATGTTGTATATAGGACATGCACAGTTTAACAAACCAATCACTTCAGCGACAGGGACTGCCACTTGTGGCTGAAGTGACTGGTTTGTTTGGGCCCCCACAAAACAAGCTATCAATGGGCAGTGATCTCTCTGTGCACAAACTGGCTTTACAGAGGCAAGATATTGTCGCCATCATCATCCGATTCCTCACCCTCATCAGTGTGTACATTGTCTTAACACAATATTAATTAGTCCTCGCTGGAATCTACCATTACAGCCTCAGGTGCCTCTGTAATTTTTGGATGTAATTGGCAGTAAAGGTCTTCCACGTGAAATTTGTTGTTCATTTTGATGAACATCATCTTTTCCTCATTTTGAGGAAGTAGCCTCCTACACCAATCACTAAAAAGGTTCCCGGCTGTGCTGAAAACACTTTCTGAGTACACACTGGAGGATGGGCAACATATCACTTAAACCTAGGATCGAGCACAGCAGTCAAAATGTATTGCTCCAATTGGAAGATCCTGAAAACCCTTGGATCCTGGTGAAGTGAATAAAGGACTTTATCTACAAGTCCAACATGCTTAGCAGAATCGCTTCATTTCAGCTCCTCCTTCAGTTTCTCAAGCTGCTTTTCCAACAGTCTAATTAGGGGAAATACCTGACTCAAGCTGGCAGTGTCTGTACTCACTTCACAGGTGACTACTTCAAAGGGTTTCAGCACTCTGCACAACACAGAAAGTATTTCCACTGAGCTTGAGTAAGGTACAGCCCCCCTCCTCTTCCTATGTCATACTTTGTTGTAAAGCTTTGGTTGGCTTTTTGCTGCTCCTACATCCGCTGAAGCATATAAAAGTTGGAGTTCAACCTCGTAACTATCTCTTGCTACAGCTGGTGACAGGGTAAATTCAACATTTCTTGCAGGTGCTGCAATCTTTTACATGCACCTGTTGAATGGTGAAAATGCCCAGAAATTTTGCAGTCCACTGAGAGCATCCACTGTCATTTCAAAAAAAAATTTGCACCACCAAGTTAATAGCGTAAGCAAAACTTGGGATGTGTTTGAATTCACCCAGCTGTAATGATCTCACAATATTGGTGGCATTGTCAGGATTCACAAATCCTGAGGAGAGTCCAAGCGGGTAAGCCATTTTGCAATAACTTCCCTGAGTTTCTCTAAGAGGTTGTCAGCAGCATGCCTCTTGGTGAAACCGGTTATACACAGAGTAGCTTGTCTCTGAATAAGCTGCTTTTTCTTAGTTGCTTCTGCTATTGGTGCCGCTGAAGGCAATACACCCACCCAGTGAGCTGTTACAGTAATGTAATCTTGCGTTTGCCCTGTTCCACTTGTCCATATATCTGTGGTTAAGTGGACAATGGGTACAATGGCATTTTAGAGGATACTAATTAAGTTTTTTTTTAATGTCCCTGTACAGGCCGGGAATTGCTTTTCTAGTGAAGTGGAACCTAGATGGGATTTGGTAGCGAGGACACAGGACCTCAATTAACTGTTTAAAACCCACTGCACTAATGGTGGATATCGAACACACATTTAATACAAGCATAGATGGTATGACATTAGTGATCTGCTGTGTAACTGGGCGACTGCTGTCTTACTTGCTCCCACTTGCAAAGGATTGTTTAACAGTCAATTGCTTTTTAGAACTACTACTACTAGTCTTCCTGGTCCCCTTCTGGGACGAAGATATACTCCCAGCAGCAGCAACCGGTGTAGTGAAAAAGGATTCAGATGAGGAATCAAGGATAGGGGAGGACTTAGTTAGCCTTATGAAATTGGATGCAGGACTACTTCCAATCATGATTGAGGATATTGTGTTGGTGGTGAAGATGTTGGTGGTGAAGATGCCAGGTGCTTGGATCTAGCAGAGAGAAGGGAGCTAGCTGACACTGGACTGCTTATTGTTTCTTTTTCAGCCAAAGTTTCTGAATTTTGCAAACACTTTTGATGGATGTGCTGTAGATGACATAACACGGAGTAGGTTTCTAGATGGTTAGGGTTCCTACCTCTACTTACTCTGGCATGACAACAGGTACAGATGGCTTGACAATTTCTGTCCGGATTTGGGTAGAAATTATTCCACACATAAGATGTGGATTTTTTTGTATTATGGCCAGGTATGACAGTGGGCTTTTCCTTTCTATTGGAAGAACAACATCCTTATTAGCATCAGCTACACAAATATCCTCCTTATCCTGGTGCACTTCCACTGAAGCATCCTCAATTTCTATGTCAGCATGTTGCCTTGTGCTGCTCATCCCCACATTTGCAGAAGAAGCACAAGTGGTGGAAGGAGGCTCCTCTTCGAGTACAGTATTGGAAAGGTCAATCTCACACATGGCACCTGCCAACACAATTAGACTCTCCTCAGGGATTTGTGACAATTCTGAGTGCACTGTTGGTTCCTGTGCCTTAACAATTTTTATTTTTTTAAATGTCTACAGGGAGAAGGGCTTACATCATCATAAGAGCATAACCACCAGTCATAAATAAAGGCAAGGCCTTAGCTCTCCTTGCCACTTTGTGTGGTGAAAGGCATATTGCCAATTTGATGTCTTTCTGCAGCTAACTTTCCCTTTGATGTTTTTTCTTTACCACTATAAAAGGTTGGTTCTTTGATTTTAGATGCCCTGACTTAAGCCCTGTATGCCCTTGGGCATCTGCTTTAGTACATGATGTATACAGACTAGTATCATCATGACTTGGGGCACTGGCAGCAGCTCCAGCACTAGTATGTGGTTCCTGCTCTCCTTTCAACTGATAGTTCTCCATATCAACAAACACAAATGAATAAGAATAACGCAATGCGCTACAACTTATAGTGTCACAATATGTGGATGATAAACTGCGGTCTGGACGGCAGTGTCACACCGAACAATAATTATTTTTTGTGGAATGATAATTACTAATTTTAACTTAACATTTTTTTAGACTTGGGAAGAGCACCCCTGCATTGACAGAGCACCCCTGGACAACATAGCACCTGTTTATGAACTGCAGCCCTATCCCATTGATTGACAGGACAACAGTGACACAGCAGCACCCCCCACTTTATATACTGCAGCCCCAGCCTGACAACACTGCACCCTTGAAAAACTACAACACTGCACCCTTGAACGACAGAGAAGAACAGAGGCCCTGATTCAGAACCGGACGCTCTGACAGAGCGCTCGCTCTGAATGAGGGCCGTCCTTCTTCATTTTTAGAGCAGCCTTCTGGCCAGGAAGATGGTCGTGATGGTCAAGACCATCGCAACCATCGGGCTTGCAACAAGACCCTCGTGGTAGGGTCTCGTTGCCGCAAGCCCTGGAGTGCTTTCGGCTCTATCAGAGCCGAGAGCACTCCCACTGACATCACTTGTGATGTCAGTGGGGCCGGCCCCAGATGGTAGGAGCTCCCATGGGAACTCCTCCATCTGAGCAGCCACGTCACTCACTATCGACAGCACACCCCCTTTGTATCGAGACCCAAAGCACCGTCGCTATCCGGGTCTCGCGCATGCACATGATGGAGCCGCCTCCGTCGTGCGCATGCACACTGGGCCAACATCGACCCGCTTGTGAGCGCTCAGCGCTCGCGAGCGGGTCTGAATTAGGCCTAGAGCACGGAGTGAAAATGGTGCAGATCACCGAGACCTTTATAGAATCCAAAATCCACGAGAATCCGACAGTGGGAGGATGTCATTTTGCTTCCTTTTTGGGACCGAGTCAGGCGGAAAAACTCAAGCCAGACTTGGATCTGACTCAGAATTGCAATGTTCGGGTGGGTCCAGTTCTCAGAGAAGCGGACCCGCTCATCTCTAAAATAAAGGATAGTAATAATAATAATAATAATAATAATAATTGAAAATAGACTAGTAAAGGAACTATTTAATTAGAAAAGAAAATATAATGCTTAGTTACAGAAATTATATAAAGAAAAATTGATGCAAATTACATAGACAAATGTTGAAACATCAAAATAAAAAGGAAAACCATAAACAGAATTGCACTTGGTTTATTCTGGGCTGGGGGGAATGGCAGGAAAATACTGGTCCAGGCTTAAACTTAGAATTGATCCCCCAAGTCTGACCTAGAACAAAATGCTCCCATACCTTTTATGGAATGTTCCACTCCCCTCATAGTTAGGGACTCTCAAATCATGTCGGACTGGCATACAGACTTCAGATATATTTCTTTGATTTTGGGAACCACTAGCTTTGGTGGAAATTTCAATCTTTAGTTATTTACTGGTAACATATGGTGAGGTATTTGATCTATGTTTATGGTCAGTCACACCATTAGGTTAGATGGTTGTTTTGAATACTATGCTGTGTTGGGAGCCAGGTAAGCATACTCAAGTCATCTATATGCAGACATAAATGAAGGGGCTTTTGTCTACCCATTCTGTCCAGGTAATTGATCTTCCTGCTCAAAGAACATCATCATGAATGTACGTACTAATGAATATCCACCCCCTCCAGTCTTCCTTAATGCCTTAAGGTGCGTACACATGGTACGATACCTATGAACGATATGAACAATGACGATATCGTCCAACAATAAATCGTTCATATCATTCATTTCTAGGTAGTGAACAATCAACGAATGATAAAAGATGCGCATTCCCGCATGGACGATAACGATATCTATGGTCATCTGTACATGCAGGCCAACTTGGACGATTTCATCATGATTTGCTTGTTCAGAGATGTGGCAGGATGACTTCACTGAAAGATAGCTATCATAGATATCTTTCAGTGTGTATACCCAATATCAATTGTCCTGCACTACAGAAAGTTCAAGGGAAATCGTTCAGTGATATCGTTGGTTGTGCGGATCGTATTGTGTGTATGCAGCTCTAGTGAGATAAACTTGCATTGATATTTGTGTCATAAATGCTGGATGGGAAAAGCTAACAAAAGCCATTCAGATTACCTTACCTCAATGACCTTACATTTACAAATACCAGTACATATAAACTGTTATCATTTGAGCAATAATTAAATTATTATTAAAAGTAGATAATTTCTTCTCTACAATACCCTAACATGTCTGTAATCTCTACAATAGAGGGGGATGGTGGGGGTAAGCAACCTGTCATTGAATAAGAGAGTTGTGACAGTCTCCAGATGCCAGCAATAAGAAGGTTTATATGTCTGTTTTATTCTGACAGGAGGTTTTTAACCTCTTGAAAAACATTCTAGGTATTTACAACTAATTATAATTTGCCATTTTCTAGCTTTCTGATCAACACTGGCACTCAGAATGTAGTTATGCATAAATCTATCTGCCGATCCTCCTCAAATTCCACATTCCTACAACACAGATCCCTATCATGGAGACATTTGTCCTATATGGGGACATTTGTCCTATATGGGGACATTTGAAACACAGATTAATTTGCAGTTCACTCTGGGTTAGAAAAAAACTAATCATACATTTAACATTATACATGGTTCAATGTTGCTCAATATCTCAAGATCAACAACTTAGGGCCGTATTCAAACAGAGGCGAAAATATCGCCTAAAAACTTTTTGCCTAATTCGATTCCATAACGATTTTGCCTAAGCAGAAACTCGAAGCATTGAATTCGGCAAAAAAGATTCTCCAATGAATAGCAGGTGAAAAGAAGTGCAAAATCTTTATTTTGGGGTGCAAAACGTGGGGAAACAACTCAGAACCCTTGGGACAGCCCCCCAAAGGACAAATAAAATAAAACAAAAACCTAAAAACACCCCCAAAAATACATGTAATTTTTGAGGTGAAAATGTAAAAAGTGGGGGGACAAGCATAAAAACTAGTGAAATAGGCTTCTTGGGGGCTGCAATGAGGGGTCAGATGATTTTGGGATTGCAGGTGCATGTAGCAGGTGGATTTTTCATGTTTTTAAAAAATTCACTTTAGAGACATAAAAATATGCTAGCACCAATTTTCAAGTACCCCAAATTTGACTGGACTACTTATTTTCACCAAGAAATACTGCTTTATGCCATTCTTCACCACTTTTACAAAGACGCTAGTCGCAAGCAAATTACACAACTTAAGTACCCAAAATTGCTTTATTAATGCTATTAGTACATCTATATTGATTCCCTATGTTAGTGCATCTTTTACTGGGGTACAGACTGATTTCCCCAATTCTTTAAGTACTTTTCACCTGTTCCAAATTCGCCTATTTCCGTTTTCGCCTGTTTTGCAATTGAATTAGGTGAACAGAGGTTACGCGTACAGAATGAATTCGCCTCTGAAACAGACGAATGAGGCGGAAAGTCGGACAGGCGAAAACTTTCCGATTTTTCACCTCTAATTGAATATGGCCCATAATCATGACAACAGACTTTGGTGTATTTGCCAAAATCATGGATCTCAATTGTTTGTCACCACTGTCAGAAGACACTTATTTAAGACAGTTTTCAGGGAAATGAAATGCATCAACCAAGATAGAGAATTGGGAGACGCTGTGCTTGTTCATTTCACAAAGAGCCAGCAGAGATTGTTACAACTGGAGCAAGTATTGTAGCTATTAGATTGACTTTCCAGAGGTGGCCACCTAAGAGATGATTCATACTTTTAGAATAAGCTAAGTTATCAGGACACCCACCAGTCTGGTAGGAGTCAATATATCTTGAGGCGCTATTTGAAAGTTTGTGGGAATAACTGATATTATATAATTGATATTTAACAATATGCACACTTTACATTTTTTTGCCATG
The DNA here is from genome assembly GCA_031769625.1 of Taudactylus pleione. Classification (NCBI taxonomy): domain Eukaryota; kingdom Metazoa; phylum Chordata; class Amphibia; order Anura; family Myobatrachidae; genus Taudactylus; species Taudactylus pleione. The sequence goes on along the minus strand of JAUIMM010000171.1, from coordinate 9,717,015 downwards.
GATTATATTATAATTAAATACAACTTAATAGTTTCCAGCTTTATTAGTGGATTTGGGACATATAGTTCCTAAAAAAGCTTGGGCAGTGGGATAAGTTTTTTCAACCATCAGTATTTTAATACATTTGAGGCTTTAGTACTTGTGTATGTTTATTTCTGCCAATATCTGTTGACTATTAGATATATGGGGCTTTATTCAGAGTTAGATGGAAATGTGTTTGCATTGCAACCAGGAGTTGTGCTTGTGTACTGTACATCTAGGGGACGGAGACTGTCTCTGAACGGGCGTGCAGTCATATGCAGTTGATGCGCAGTCCCAGCTAAAGAACAGTAAGAGTGTGGTGTGGCTGTGTAGTCACAGAATGTAACTAAAATGTCGACCAAAAAGTCTCAAAACAGCCTTCTGGAGGGTTCTGAGTTGCGTGTGTTCTGACCCAGGTGTAAGGGTAACACTAATAATGATAACAGTGTGGGATTAGTCACACACGGTGAAAATACACATATTTATGAATAACCAATAAAAGTGCTCCAGCAGTATTTTACGAGTGATTTGACACTGCAGAACACATTTTAAATGTTCCAGTCCAGTTACGGTATTATCGGCTCTATCTGGCCATTAACTGTAATATGTTTATATTGGGTGATTTTTAGCAGTTTCAGAACTCACAGTGGCTGCCATGGCTGGTGGCTTACTATATGCTTGAAAATTTATGTAAGTGAGATCTCTGCATTACTATTATCATGTAATATATATGTCTCTTTTGCTGGTGTGCTGGGGAAATTTGTTTGTTTTATCTAGTCTAGATTAACCCCTCTCTTAAGCTGGGTATACACTGGCCGATATATTGGCCGATCAATTGAACGGCCAATATATCGTGCCCCCGTCGGCCAGTGTGTACAGACGATATATCTGTGTACAACGTCGTTCACAGACATCTCGCATTGGCTGTGCTGCACAGTCAATGACCAGATATGTCTGCAGACATATCTGTCCATCGGCAAGTGTGTACAGACGATCAGCTGATCGCCCATACACAGGGGTGCAGAGAGAGGGGGGGAGCCACGAGAGGGTGCTATTTACCCGGGTCCGGCACAGCTCCCCATCCACAGCAGCACAGCACATGCTGCTGTGTGCTGGGCTGCACTGTGAGACTATCCGAGGCTGCTAAAGCAGCAACCCGAGCAGTCTCCTATGCCAAAGGGGGGAGTGATCACGTGTGTCGCGCCCCCCATTGGCTGTGCACCGGGCTGAGGGGCACACAGTGCCCCCCTCCCCAGTGCCGCAAATGTGTTTTTTCTTTTTTCGAAGGGGGCGTGGCCACACCTTCCTCGATTAGGACATGCCCCCTACCCGGCCGCCAGGACCCGCTGCAGCATGCAGATGATGGTCATTCAGTGTGTATGAACGACCATCATCTGCAGATATATCTTCTGATCACTCGATCTGCAGATATATCTGTCAGGTGTGTACCCACCTTTACTTGCACCTGTGATGAACCAATAAATTGATTTGAGCAATTACCATTCCATTTTGTACTGTTCTGAGAGGCATGGATGGGATCAATAGTATGCTGATCCTTGTAGTGCCATATTAGAGAATCTTGGGGTGCCTCCATGTAGTGTAAGCTCTCAGTTTAGAAATATCTAAATGTATGACCCAGAGTAGGTGCTATTATCATGTAGCGTAGGACCACCAGTAACAGTTACATGTAACTGAGATATCAGCATTGCCATTATCATGCAGGATGTATGTCTCTTTTGCTGGTCCATTAACGTGTGCTGGGGGAATTTTGTAGTATAACTTGTTCTCAAAAAATAAAACCTAATTTCTGATCATTTGTTTTGTGGTTTAGTGCTAATTTGCAATTTGTGACACCACCATTACATACTATATGTCACATACAACATTAGAGCAAAAGTTGTTCTTTGTCATTTGCAGGATAACACCATAGATTTCCTGGAATATGTGGCTGCTCTGAATCTAGTGTTACGAGGAAAACTTGAGCATAAGCTGAAATGGACTTTCAAGGTGTATGACCGTGATGGAAATGGCTGTATAGATAAGACTGAGCTCCTAGAGATAGTTGAGGTAAGGTATCTTTTTGTGTGTATAATAAATTCCTTGGCAGGAGATATGTAAGTGTATAATGTATAACAGATTGCTGCTGAAGAAATCTATAGTGGTCAGTCATCTAAATTACAAAACAATATGGAAAGATACAGATTTACAGTACATAAATCTAATACTTCAGCAGCTCTGTGACCGGATGACCTCATTTGCCGCCCAATCACAGATTGGGTTTGTTACCCACTGGATCTTGGGGTATCAGGGATTCCCTCTTACCGTCAGTGACCACCTGTCACTGATTCCACCCACTGCGCAGTGGGCGGGTAGGTAGCTGCCACCACCAAACTCCTACCATCGGTGTTTGGAACTGCACACCCAGGCTCCTACCGTTCCTACAACCACGCTGCACACTCAACTTTGTGCCCTGGGTAGCAACATCCTTGCTATTGCCTTAATCCACAATTTTGTGGATATAATGAAAGTAATTTAACTTCTCTGTCCTATGTAATTTACCTGTATTAGAAGTTTAGAACCATATTTTTAGGACCTGGTCCTGTTGAGTTGGGATCCACCTGCGCCAATAATCTTATATAATAAAATTAATTTCTGGTCAAAATTATGTCATCATGTTGGAATGTAATTGGTGAGAACTCTCTAGCAAATGCCAGCATAACACACAGATACCTACAGAGCCATACATAGACAAACAGACATGCAGTCAATACACAGCGGGACACATACACGGGTTCTGATACACATAGGGGTTCACACAGATATACAAACTTAGGGGGTTATTTATGAAAACTTGGAGAGAGATACAATTGTGAGAGATAAAGCACCAACCAATCTGTTCCTTAAGCTGGGTACACACTGAGAAATACATTGGCTGATCAATTGATCGGCCAATGTATCTGCTGCCTGTCGGGCAGTGTGTACCATCGATATGTCTGTGAACACCGGTGTTCACTGACATATCACATTGGCTGTACTGCACGGCCGATGGACAGATATGTCTGCAGACATATCTGTCCATCAGCAGGTGTGTACGGGAGGTCGGCAGACCGCCCGTACACAAACAGCGGCAGCCGCGAGGAGGGGGGTGGGACACGCCTCCTGCCCACCGGGACACGCCCCCTGGTCACCGGGACCTGTGGGCAGACACAGATGAAGGTTGTTCAGTTTGTACGAACAACCATCATCTGCAGATATATCTGCAGATCGCTCGATCTGCAGATATATATGTATAGTGTGTACCCACCATAACTGTCACTTCACAGGCTGTTTGAAAAAAGATTTTTAGGAGCTGATTGGTTGGTAGTTTATCTTTCACAATTTTATCTCTCTCCAAGCTTTCATGAATAGCCCCCCAGGTCAGTTAAGGCCCCCATACAACAGCAATTGATTGCAGCAATCATGCAATTTGCAATCGATTGTGTATAAAAATCTTTCCCTTTTTCAATCAATTGCAGATTGCAGAGATGCCACAATCAATTGAAAAAGGGAAAGATTTTTATACACAATCGATTGCAAATTGCATGATTGCTGCAAACAATTGCTGATGTATGGGGCCTTTACCTCAGCTGTGCCCTGAGCCACTGCCACATGTCTGACCACCTGGCACTGGTTATGTGACCTGCTCCTGACCTCTTCAGCAGCTGCAGAGGCCCCTGGAAATTGTACATGTGGTGTAGCGTGCTGTACAGTGTCAGACATAATACCTCACAGTGGGCTATTACAGCAGCAGGGAGCTTCCTGGACTTTTACAACCCACACATGAGCCATATGTGTGCAATTTTAAAGGCTTTTTCAGCAACCCAACTCACCCCCATTAGGCCATATTTTAATGGACGCAGCAATGTATTAATTCATGGTGGACAGAGAGTGAAGGTGGGTACACACTATACAGATATATCTGCAGATCGAGTAATCTGCAGATATATCTGCAGATGATGGTTGTTCATACACACTGAACAACCATTATCTGTGCCTGCCCGCAGGTCCCGGCAACCAGGGGGCGTGTCCCGGCGGACGGGGGAGAGTCCCCTCTTCGCGGCTGCCGACCGCCCATTCACACCTGCCGATGGACAAATATGTCTGCAGACATAACTGTCCATCGACTGTGCAGCACAGCCAATGCGATATGTCGGTGAACGCTTACGTTCACCGACATATCGCGAGTACACACTGCCCGACGGGCAGCAGATACATTGGCCGATCAATTGTACCCAGCTTGAGAGAGGGAGAGCCTGGGGACAGCAGCTAATCACCAATAAATCCCATTGTTTTCATTATCAATCATAGATAATGTGTGTAAATTGGCTTATGCTGGGTACACACTGCACAGATATATCTTCAGATTGAGTGATCTGCAGATATATCTATAGATGATGGTCATTCATATACACTTAACGACCAGTATCTTCCAGGCAGCCGCGGGTCCCGCTGACCGCCGCTGCATGTGTACAGGCGATCGGCTGATCGTCCATACGCACTTGCCGATGGACAGATATGTCTGCAGATATATCTGTCCATTGGCTGTGCAGCACAGGCGATGCGATATGTCTGTGAACGACGTAGTTCCCAGACAAATCGCTGGAACACACTGGCCGACGGGCACCCGAAATATAGGCCGATCAATTGATCAACCAATATATCTGCCTGTGTGTACCCGGCTTAAGGTTTCGTAAGGAAGGGGCCATTTGTGATAAATAGGCCCATATCTCTTTTTACCCAGCTTAAGGTATCATAAGGAAGGTGCCATTTGTAATAAATAGGCCCATATCTCATTTTAAACTGCTATATTTTCATATTTATGTGCTAGAAATTCTTAATCTTTCTTATACAAGATTTACAGTATATTAGTGCAAACTTAATGGAGATCATTGACAAGGTGTAAATGTATTCATAGCTTTCTAAAGCTGACAGGTGTACAGAACAAAATGACGGCATTTACAGAGCAGCAAACTTTTCACAGGCAGAGGAGAGAAGTCAGGTGGAATACTTAGTAGGTACACAAGATTTCCTCTTTTCTTGACAATGGTTTCATATAACCAGTGTCAGAATAAAAACACTGTCTAAATAGTGCCATTTGTTAGATTTTGTGTAGACAGATAGATAGATACTGTAGATATAATTTAATTATTCATAATAGCTAGAAATACTGTGTCAAAAATAAAATTTTCAAAGGGTTCTCTATCCTACTATCCACTTCACTTCACTTCACTTCACAATGTTTCTTATTAAATGGACAGAATAATAGACTACTTACATTTGTATTGATCTGACATCATTTCGGTATATTTTTATATATCTGTTTAATTGATTTATTTAGCTCTCCCAAGGCAGTCTGTTATTTTACTGTTACTTTTGGCAAATGCTGGGCAGAATATAAATGCAGCTTGTCACACCTCCCTATAATTTTGGTGGTACTATCCTATTCTGGGAACCTGGTACTATATGTTTGGCTTGAGACAAGTCTAGTCCTACTTTTATAATACAGTATGTTGGTAGGTAAAGCTTGTTGTGTGTTAATAATAATGTGAGTATTCTTGTGTTTATCATAATGACCTAAGACCCAGATTTATCAACGAGTGATATTCATATCACTCTTGACTAATCTAAAAATTGTTCTCCAACCAATCAGCTCCTAACTGTCATGTGTTTGAGCTGATTGGTTGGAGGCACCATTTAAGATTAGTATCAAGTGATAATAAAAATATCACTTATTGAATCTGAGCAGCGGTCATGGACTGCTAACACACTGCAACGTAACACATCACCATAAGTTAAACTGCTCATGTACTCAAGGGACCTATGATAGGTGCTTGCAGATATGAAAAATATTTATTGTACAGTAGGAGTTATTAATTTCTTCTTAGTGACAAAACATGCTGTAGAAAGCTTCCCTTATTGTACATTGTTGAACGAAAATTTATTTTTTTACTGAAAAAGTAACCCATCATAAACAGAACATGGAATGTTTATGGGCCATAATACTTTATGTAAAATGTCCATGTGCATCTTTCAATATAGATATTAGGTATTCCTTTCAAAAAGTAAATTAGGAATCTATTTGTCACAGCGAAGCGCAGCTTAAATGCTTACTGTGCGTGTACATGAGCTCTTATAAGTGACAACATCCATCTACTATATAAATTAATTATGTTATAAGTAGGGGTGAGCGGGTTCGGATTTCTGAAATCCGAAACCCCCGAGCCCCCCCGATCCGAGTCCGATCCGAATCAGGCTCGACTTTTCCCGCCTGACTCGGATCTGAAATCGAGGCAAAACGTCATCATCCCGCCTTCCGAGTCTCGCGGGTTTTGGATCCTATATAAGGTACCCGCGTCGGCGCCATTTTCTCACTCGGCTGTGGACAGTGAAGAGGGAGGGTGGGAGTTAGGGCTGTGTAGTGTAGTGTAGTGTAGTGCTGCTGTTGTCCACTACTTCAAAGTCCATAGGGGCTGGCTGTGTTGTGCTGTGCTGCTGTTGTTAATAGGGGCTGTGTCCACTACTTCAAAGTCCATAGGGGCTGGCTGGACTGTGTTGTGCAGTCAGTTCTCCATAGGGGCTGTGTCCACTCCAAAGTCCTGTGCAGTGTCCCAGTCCTAAAGGGGTGCTGTAGTGTTGTCCAGGGGGTGCTCTGTCCATCAGGGGTGCTCCCCCCAAGTGCTAAAAAAATAATATATTTTCTGTGTTTGTGAATTGTGTGCGCAGTAGCCGCACGTGCATCAACAAAGTAGTGCCAAGCGTGCGCCTGTGTCATAAGTAAAGGGCCGGCTGGCTTGACCGTTAAGGGTGCTGTAACCCCCGAAAGTACACTCCAGTCCAAACCAAAAGAAAAATTATTTTCTGTGTTTGTGAATTGTGTGCGCAGTAGCCGCACGTGCATCAACAAAGTAGTGCCAAGCGTGCGCCTGTGTCATAAGTAAAGGGCCGGCTGGCTTGACCGTTAAAGGGTTCTGTAACCCCCAAAGTACACTCCAAACCAAAAAAATATATATTTTCTGTGTTTGTGACTTGTGTGCACTGTGGCTGCACGTGCATCAACAAAGGAGCAGCGCCAAGCGTGCGCCTGTGTCCCATAAGTAAAGAGCCGGCTGGCTCATTTCTTAAAGGGTGGTGTAACCCACAAAGTGCACTACTCTCCAGCAAAAATAAAAAAATATTTTCTGTGTTTGTGTGCGCTTTAGCCGCACGTATATATATCAATATAACATAAATGGAGGACCAAACTTTCTCCGATAAAAATAAAATAGGGAAAGATCAAGAACCACTTCCTCCTAGTGCTGTTGCTGCTGCTGGGAGTTGTTCATCATCCCAGAGAGGAAGTAGGAACATCACTACTTTTACTAAACAATTGACCCTCCAACAGTCCCTAGCGATGAGGATGAAGTACGACAGCAGTCATCCTGAAGCAAAACGTATAACTGAGGCCTTGACTGCTATGTTGGTGTTAGACGTGCGTCCGGTATCCGACATTAGTGCAGTGGGATTTAGACAATTGATGGAGGTAGTGTGTCCTCGGTTCCAAATCCCGTCTAGATTCCACCTGCATCCTCAAAGCAGCAGCGACAAGCGTGCGTCTGTCTGTTAAAGGGTGGTGACACCCTCAAAGTGTGCTACACAAACAATTAAAATATTGTTCTTTTTTTTTCTGTCTTTGTGAATTGTGTGGGCTGTAGCCGCACCTGCATCCTTAAAGCAGCAGCGACAAGCGTGCGTCTGTCTGTTAAAGGGTGGTGTAACTCTCAAAGTGCTCCAAAAAATAAAAAACTATTTTTTTAATGTGTTTGTGACTTGTGTGCGATGTAGCCGCACTTGCATCCTCAAAGCAGCAGCGACAAGCGTGCGTCTGTCTGTTAAAGGGTGGTGACACCCTCAAAGTGTGCTACACAAACAATAAAAATATTCTTCTTCTTTTTTCTGTCTTTGTGAATTGTGTGGGCTGTAGCCGCACCTGCATCCTTAAAGCAGCAGTGACAAGCGTGCGTCTGTCTGTTAAAGGGTGGTGACACCCTCAAAGTGTGCTACACAAACAATTAAAATATTGTTCTTTTTTCTGTCTTTGTGAATTGTGTGGGCTGTAGCCGCACCTGCATCCTTAAAGCAGCAGCGACAAGCGTGCGTCTGTCTGTTAAAGGGTGGTGACACCCTCAAAGTGTGCTACACAAACAATAAAAATATTGTTCTTTTTTTTTGGTCTTTGTGAAATGTGTGGGCTGTAGCCGCACCTGCATCCTTAAAGCAGCAGCGACAAGCGTGCGTCTGTCTGTTAAAGGGTGGTGACACCCTCAAAGTGTGCTACACAAACAATAAAAATATTCTTCTTCTTTTTTCTGTCTATGTGAATTGTGTGGGCTGTAGCCGCACCTGCATCCTTAAAGCAGCAGCGACAAGCGTGCGTCTGTCTGTTAAAGGGTGGTGACACCCTCAAAGTGTGCTACACAAACAATTAAAATATTGTTCTTTTTTTTTCGGTCTTTGTGAAATGTGTGGGCTGTAGCCGCACCTGCATCCTTAAAGCAGCAGCGACAAGCGTGCGTCTGTCTGTTAAAGGGTGGTGACACCCTCAAAGTGTGCTACACAAACAATAAAAATATTCTTCTTCTTTTTTCTGTCTTTGTGAATTGTGTGGGCTCTAGCCGCACTTGCATCCTCAAAGCAGCAGCGACAAGCGTGCGTCTGTCTGTTAAAGGGTGGTGTAACCCTCAAAGTGTGCTCCACAAACAACAAAAATATTCTTTTTTTTTTTCTGTCTTTGTGAATTGTGTGGGCTGTAGCCGCACTTGAATCCTCAAAGCAGCAGCAACAAGCGTGCGTCTGTCTGTTAAAGGATTACATCAGTGACAGCATCCAAGTAGGCATGTCAGACAGTCCGTACCTGTACTGGCAGGAAAAAGAAGCAATTTGGAGGTCCCTGTACAAACTGGCTCTATTTTACCTGAGTTGCCCCCCCTCCAGTGTGTACTCCGAAAGAGTGTTTAGTGCAGCCGGGAACCTTGTCAGCGAAAGGCGTAGGAGGTTGCTTCCACAAAATGTGGAGAAGATGATGTTCATAAAATGAATTATCAACTCTTCCAGGGAGACCAGCCTCCAGAACGTACAGAGGGACCTGTGGTTCCAGCAGGGACGAATTAATACTCTGTGAGGATGAGGATGTACACACTGAAGAGGGTGAGGAATCGGTGGATGAGGGGGATGAGGATGACATCTTGCCTCTGTAGAGCCAGTTTGTGCAGGGACAGATAAATTGCCAGCTTGTTTTGTGGGGGCCCAAACGAACCAATCATTTCAGCCACAGTTGTGTGGCAGACCCTGGTGCTGAAATGATTGGTTTGTTAAAGTGTGCATGTCCTGTTTATACAACATAAGGGTGGGTGGGAGGGCCCAAGGACAATTCCATCTTGCACCTCTTTTTTTTCTTTGCATTATGTACAGTTTGGGGCCTAGTTTTTCAATGCCATCCTGTCTGCCACTGCAGTTTCACGCCTAGATGGGTCACGTGTTTGTGCCGCCCACTCGTGTCGCTTAGCATAGTCATCCAGCTACCTCGGTGCAACCTTTTGGACATAAAAACACTATTGTGAGGTGTGAGGTATTCAGAATAGACTGAAAATGAGTGGAAATTAAGGTTATTGAGGTTAATAATAGCATAGGAGCAGAAAAACCTACAAATTCTGTGATTTTAGCTGTTTTTATGCTTTTTTTCAAAAAAATACAGATCCAAAACACAAAACCCAGAACCCAAAACACGGAAGGGTGGTTTTGGCAAAACCAATCCAGATCCAAAACACGAAGAAAGATCCAGATCCAAAACCAAAACACAAAACACGAAAAGTGGCCGGTGCACACCCCTAGTTATAAGTTATAACAGTGTTCTGTGCTGGAAAGCCACCATACTACAAACCAGTGGTTGACAACCTGATACAATTTAATGACTACATGTGCAGCCCTGTAGCCGACACAAGGACAGTAATCTTAGTAATTAGTGGAAGGAGCAGGTCACACGGAGCAGGGTCGATCACGGAATGAAGAACTTGGCTGAAACAGGCAAAGAATAACCTTAGCTTTAGTGTTATTATCTGCTTTTGAGCTCTGATCGTCACTCACTGTGCCTGCTTTTGTTTAATAAGAGCTGGGCCTGCTTATTAAGTTCTGCAGGGCATAAAGCATAGGCCCACACAGTACAAAGCACAGAATCCACCCATCATAGATGTAAACTGAGCATAGGCAGAAATTAGCAATAGATAAATACATACTCTAAAATCCACCCAAAGAATAATTAGGTGATTACACCATAAAGTGCTATTTATCAAGATATAATATATAGGACTATATACCTAATAAGACTGTTGGTCTCATATTAAGAAAGCTCATTTTAATTTCAGTCCATTTACAATTTGAAGAAAGTGTGTCGCCAGGGACAAGATGATCGGTCTCCCTTGTTGTCACCAGAAGAAGTGGTGGACAGAATATTCCTGCTGGTGGATGAGAATGGAGATGGTAAACTCTTGTTGGTTTTACACAGTTTATTTGGCTATATGTATAGAATTATATTCCAGAAACCATTGTATTAGATCATCTTTAAGTAATTATTTAATGTGCCCTCTACAACTTTATCACTGTAGCTTTCAGCAATATCTTGCTATTATGAAACAGATTTATCTTATTATTCTTGTAAACACCATACAGCTACTTTCTAGATTTAGTTGTATCCATAGTTTACATGTCCAAATATGTAACGAGTGCACTGGCACACGGTGGCACATCATACATGCAGCACTGTGGCTATGATGTGGCTGTGATGTGCAGGTTTGCAGTTCTGTTGTCATTAACAATACCACTGTGTGAACACAATGACAATATTATTTTATTTTAACATAATTTGGGATGCTCACTGTTCTATCTTACACATAACCAATAACAACAGGTTTGGGGAGGTCACAGTCTAACTGGATTCATCCATTGGATGCACTCAAACTGACAAGATTTGAATGGCTACCTCCAGTGACAGCTTTTGGTTGGCTTTGAGCTGCATTTGGAGCTGCCAGAGATTAAAAACAGAGTTACAGTGAATTCCCAATGTTGAGTACACTAGCGAGTTGAGTATGATATGCTGGTGTATGAGATGCTGGCGGTTGAAATACCGATACCAGCATCTCGATTGTGCAGTATCCCGGCAGAGTGAAGTAAGTACCCTAACCTTCCTCCTCTCTCCCCTAACCTCCTTTGGTGGTGCCTGACCCTAACCTCCCCCTGGTGTTGCCTTAGACCCAGACCTCCCCCCACCCTGATGGTACCTAACCCTAACACTCCATTCCTGCACCCTAAACATAACCCTCCCTGGGGGTGCCTAACCCTAACCTTCCCCTGGTGGTGCCATACCCTAACCTCCCCTCGATGGTGCCTAACCCTAACCCACTCTCCCTGCAACCGGGCTAGGTGTAAAACTTACCAGCAGGGGTAGGGGTAGGGGTACCGCACGGTTGGGATGCTGGACGTTGGTATCCTTATCTGTTCAGCATTGCAGCGTCGGCATTAGGCTGGGCATCTGGATTTCAGCGTCGGTATATTGATGTCCAGGATTCATGTCCACCGGCAGGCATCTTAAACATATCAACGTATGGGTTGGGTGTGTTTCAATGTATCCCATTGCAGAGCACAGAGCAGAATTGTGTTGTATCCAGAAGTAGTTCTAGAAAGACCTGTACATGCTAATAAGTTATTTTAAAGCATCTGAAGGTAGACATAAAATGTTCAACTTTAAATCAATAAAACAAATTCCGCAGTATTAAAGCACACATTATAAAATGTATTTGACACAGGCATATATTTGAATATATGAATTGTACATACATACATATAATGTTACTTTTATTTTATCTTCAGGACAGCTTTCCCTGGATGAGTTTATAGATGGTGCTCGCAAGGACAAGTGGGTGATGAAGATGCTCCAGATGGACGTCAGCCCGGGCAGCTGGATCAATGAGCAGAGGAGGAAGAGTGCTCTGTTTTAATGCAGATTGGTTGCTTTGCTTTTCATTGTTTTCTGAAGACCTGAAGCGCTCCGTAGGAAGTGGAACTTCTCAGTGAAGGATGAAAGCAGACATTCACTTGGCTTATGTACTGAAGATCTCAATGTAATGCCTGTAGAATGGATTTCTGATCAGAAATTATTATACATTGAAGTATTTTTCTGAATCACAGTTGCTGCTATCACATTGCTGAGTTCCACATGTTCCCCACAGTCTAATGCAGTGTGACCTGACATAAGGTGATTCCTGATCTTTGGATGTGGCCAAACCTGGATGATGTGTGGAGGTGCTTGGATATCCTTATTTTGTCATCTCAAAATATTACTAATTATTCTTATTATTGTCTATGTGATTTGTGGATGGAAGTGGAATTCATCTGTAAAATTAATTATTTCCACTCCCTAATGGCTGATGAAAATATAAAAATGGAAAAGTGTTTGATGGGTAAATGCATTAAACTATGCAGCTTGTACCTGGGTGGGTTGTTTTACAAACATATGGATGGTTGAAAAGGAATGATATGGATGAAGGTGACACTGGGGGAGATTTACCAAAACTTACAGATAGATAAAGAACCAACCAATCAGCTTCTAACTATCATTTTACAGACTCTGTTTGGAAAATATACACCATCCATATACAGCGCACACTCTGTAGCTAACCTTACAAAAACAACAATAATGGGCTCATATAACAAATGGGAGATTAATTTAATAGAATAAGAGAATATTAAAATAATAAATCCAAATACTGGTATACAAGACAAATTTAGGGTGAAGAGCACTATCTATAACAGTCAATAAAACAATCTAAATGTTCAAGAAGTGTGCACAGTATATATAGTGGCTGAATGTCCCCGAAAATCTGAGAATTTAAAGAGGGATTAAGACATGAAAAAGCATTTTACTCGTCCTTCCTATTTACACTGTGTGATTTGTAATAGTCTGTAGTGGAAAACACACTGGAGGATTTGTACTGATGAGGGTCTGGGGTTATAGTATGTAGATAATTAGTGCCCCTAATCCACAATTGGCTGGTAAATATCCTCATATGATGTAGATGAAAATGTATTCTGTATCCCTATATAGAGATTGCCATAAATGAGGCTAACTGGGTGGTCTGATTCCAAATACAAATGTACGTGTGGTTGTACCTTAATACTTCCCCAGTCTCTGGTGTCTTCCTTTTGGGGATCGGAGTGGCGAACAGATGGTCTGCCGGCAGACTATGCCTGTTGCGTCTGTCTTCATTCATGGTGGTCCGTCTGTGCTCAGTGTTCTCTGCTGATCGATGCATTTCATCTGATTTAGGCTTCTTCAGGATTGTGTGTTTGAAAAATGACAGGAGCTTATTGGTTGGTACTTTATCTCTCTCCAAGCTTTAATAAATCTCCCCCATGGTTTTGAACCATAATTTACAAGTGTACAGAAAGCAGTATATGTTGCTTGAATATGTATATAATATTGTTCTCCATTGTAAGCTATGCAATTGCATTCTAATGAGCCAGAAGGTTGTTTAAAGTGTACTTGCCCCCTGCATATAGTGAGGGCAACCATTCGGGGTATATGTAATAGCCGGCAAACTGCAGGCATCAGCGAGTCCCATGCAAAACTGCCCAATGTTCTAAAGTAGCAGTCATTTAAAAGGCAAAACCAGGTTGATGTTGCCTTTTAAATGACTGCTTCTTTAAAACATTGGGCAGTTTATTACCCTTCATGTCTGAAGGTGCATACACACGTAAAGATATTCTGTCCAACCATCCAACTAGTTGATTGGTTGGAATGAAAATCTGGTATGAAAGCAAATGACAATCAGCAATTTGCTCCCAAATGCCGGAAAATGGACAAAAACTGTTGTTTGAACAAATTGTTTAAATCAAACATTTAACAAACTTGTCTGAACGACAATTTTAATCTATTTTCTGGCATTTAGGAGCAAATTGCTGATCATCAGTTACTCCCATACCTTACCAGATTTTCATTACAACCAATCAACTAGTTGGATGGTTGGACAGAAAATCTTTACGTGTGTACCCAGCCTGACTCTATCTAGCTGTCTGTAACCAACAACTGATGTTAATTGACTTCAACCTTGGAAGAACACTGACTTTCTCTGACTTGTTAATAAGTCAGAGCTGTTTTTGTCTTTTTCTAAGATATTCATAATATGGGAAATATTGTAAAGAAAATCTTCAAAACAAATTTTTCACATGTAGCTGTGAAATTGTTGTTCTGACCAATTGGTGAAGTAAACCTTTTTAGTTTTAGATCCAGCTTTGTCTCTTTGTACATGGATATCTTATATAAATGAAGAGAATATGGCTACACTGCTGTCATGCCATAGATTGAGAGGCTATGCTAGACTGCATTTTCTTCAATATTAATTCAGAGTGCAAAATGGCTACAAAATAACAAAGTGTCGCCATTAGTTTCTATTGAACTGGTAAACTGCATTCTCATTAATATTAGTTTATTCCACAAAATATCTTTCTTCACTGTATATAGGTGACAAGTACAAGTTAAATTATCTGTAAAAATGTAATGTTACTAAAACTGCTTAAACTGCATTTGTATACTGCATGTTGATACCTTGTACAGAAATAAAAGCACATTTTAACCATTTCTTTGTTAAGAAGTCTTTCAGCAATGCAGACCCCCTTGGCAGGGAATTATCAAATGTATAAAAAGGCATGTATCCTAATTTAAATATAGAATGTCTAATGCAGAGTATGTAGTGTTGCCATTTGCATAGTGTCTTATTGCATGCATATATTTGCCTGCAGATCTGCACACTTTGGTCCTAATTCAGGGGATTTAGTTAGCAGATTCGCGGATGGGATGCCGCCGGTCGAAATCCCGATGTCGCAAGTCTGACACAGAACTGATGATAGGCGTCAAAATACCGATGACTATCTTATTCCAGATAACGGAATCTAAACAGAAGCCATCCCGAACGAGGTAGCCTTAGCTGGTAGCCTGTGTGTGTGTTTGTGGGGGGGGTGGAGTGTTAGGTTTAGGCAGCATAGCGGGGTTAGGGTAGGTTTTGGGGAGTGGGGGGGTTAGGGTTAGGCACCCCTATGGGGGGGGTTAGCCACTGGAGGGGGTTAGTGTTAGGCACTAAGAGGGAGGGTTAGGTTTAGGCACGAAGTGGGAGACAGGTTTAGGCACTAACGGGGAGGGTTAGGGTGAGGGATGGGGAGGGTTAGGGTTAGGCTACAATAAATGAGGGTTAGGAGGAGAAGGGGGGAGGGCTAGCATACTTACCCGACCCGACCATCGGGATGCGGCTGTCAGTATTTTGACAGGAGGTATCCCGACTGCCGGTATTTCATACCTATTCCTTAATTCAGAGATGTACGCAAACCTGATGGTTTGCATACATCTCTGATGGAGGGAGGACTGCGCATGCACAGGATGTGTACTGCACATGTGCAGGAGTCCACCTGCGAGATTGTTCACAGTGTCTCCAAACCGCTGCCTGATTGACAGGCTGCAGTAACTTGGGGGAGGGGAAGGGGTGGAGCTGGTCTGCGTTCCTGGAAACAGTGGCATGTTGCCCCCGTTTTTTGGGAGTGTTGAGGCCAGGGTCTGCATTATAAGACGCAGATTTCCTGGCCTCAGCTACGCAGATAAGACGGCAATTCTGAGTAGCCTTTGCCTTTCTAAGATGGGCGATGCTGCAACTATTACGACTGATGGTTGTGATGGTGATCTGATACTGCGTCCTGAGATGCAGCAATTAGGTCTGCAATGCCGTCGGGAGGCGTCCTTTCTTCTCAGATGCTTCCTGCTGTATTAGCATATTTTCACATCGCTGCTGTGTCCAAAAACACTTTAGTGATGTGAACTGCGTCCATCTGTGAGTCAGGCTCTTTGTGTGTTTAAAACCTTATGAACAAAGATGATGAGCGGGTGGAGGGAAGGGGCATTCTCACTTAGGCTACAGTCAGTAAGGGCGCACTTGAACATATTAAGCCCATGCAGACCTGCAGTAATGTGCATATATGTCTGTTAGGAGGTGTATTTTTTCACAAGCCAGGTGCACATTGATTATACTGATGAATAGTCTTAATCTTGGCGCACTTGCTGCCATCTCCAGATGTGCATGGCTCTGTATATTTATGGCACTATGCTATTTTTTCTGCACTTTTTTTTTTTTTTTAGCAATTTATCCTCATTTTACTATTAACTCTGTATCATTCCCCAAAACAATGTTTATTTATATGGATGTGTACTGCACTCGCTCTCTCTTTCTTATGGATACAATACTGTTAATAAGCATAAGCAGTATAATGACTTTGTAAACATACTAATTGGCAAACAAATTAGAGATTTAGATTATTGCAGATAGTCCAATATAATGGTGTTATGTAAGTGGCATAGTTTAGTAAAGTCAATAACATATACATTTGTTTACTAATCACGGTTCGACTCATTCAGAGTTAGATACTTTTGTACCCTGAATGTACACAGGAAAACATAGACACAAGAAAAAGCTCATTTATATGTATACTGTAGGTTCAGTTGGAAGCATCTGAAAATACATCCAGCTGTACAACACAAGCCGTTGTAGGTAGTAGATGCATAGCTTGATACCGCTAGTAGTAAATTCTGAAAATTGCATTACCCTGTTTATAAAAGTGTCATAGATAAGTGTGCCTAGACAGTGCTATTAATACATGTTCCATATAATATGTAATAACATACAAAATACAAATGTAAATTAATTAAATTAAACAAAAACATAATTGTTTTACCCTTTAGATATCAAATGGGAAGCTTCTTTCTTGCAGTAGTCAGAGAGAGGGAAAGAGAGAGAGAGAGAGAGGGAAAGACACATTGATGTAGGTTTATATACTAAAGTGGGATGTAGTCAATTTACCTCCGCAGGAATCCCGACATCAGTTAAGATGCCGATGCCAGAATCCCGACAACTGGCACCTCGATCGTAAGCATAGCGGGCCGGATTGGCTAGTAGTCACGGGGGGTGTGTGTGTGTTAGGTTTAGGCACCACGGGGGGTTAAGGTTGGGCTGAAGACAGGGGGGTTAGACACCACTGGGGGGGGATGGTTAGGGTTTGGCACCACCTGGGGAGGTGGGAGGGGCTAGGGTTAGGCAATAACCGGGAGAGTTAGGGTGCGGGCGTGGGTAGGGTGGGTTAGTGTTAGGATGCATGAAGGGAGGGTTAGGACACTTACCTAGCCCCTGTCCAGATTCTGAGCATCAGGATGCTGCTGTCAACTTTTAACAGCCAGCATCCCGACTGCCGGTCTCTCATACCCATCCTTACTAAAATATATGTGTCACCATAGTAGTACAGTTTACAGACAAATGTACAGTGCATCTGGAAAGTATTCACAGGGCTTCACGTTTTCCACATTCTGTTATGTTAGAGCCTTATCCAAAATGGAATAAATTCATTTTGTCCTCAAAATTCTACACACAATACCCCATAATGACAATGTGTAAAAAGTTTTTTTTGAGATTTTTGCAAATTTAATTAAAAAAAACAAACTAAGAAATCACATGTACATAAGTATTCACAGCCTTTGCCATGAAGCTCAAAATTGAGCTCAGGTGCATCCTGTTTCCACTGATCATCCTTGAGATGTTCCTACAGCTTAAATGGAGTCCACCTGTGGTAAATTCAGTTGATTGGACATGATTTTGAAAGGCACACACCTGTCTATATAAGGTCCCACACTTGACAGTGCATGTCAGAGCACAAACCAAGCATGAAGTCCAAGGAATTGTATGTAAACCTCCGAGACAGGATTGTCCCAAGGTACAAATCTGGGGAAAGGTACAGAAAAATATCTGCTGCTTTGAAGGTCCCAATGAACACAGTGGCCTCCATCATCCATAAATGGAAGAAGTTCAGAACTACCAGAACTCTTCCTAGAGTTGGCCGGCAGTCTAAACTGAGCGATCAGGGGAGAAGGGCCCTAGTCAGGGAGGTGACCAAGAACCCGATGGTCACTCTGACAGAGCTACAGCATTCCTCTGTGGACAAAGGAGAACCTTCCAGAAGGACAACCATCTCTGCAGCAATCCACCAATCAGGCCTGTATGGTAGAGTGGCCAGACGGAAGCTACTCCTTAGTAAAAAGCACATGGCAGCCCGCCATGAGTTTGCCTTAATGCGTGGACCGAGAGCTACCTGGTTGATCCTGCCAGTAGCATATGCTTGTCTCAAAGATTAATGCCAGGCGTTATGTCTGGAGGAAACCAGGCACCGATTTTCACCAGGCCAATATCATCCCTTCAGTGAAGCAAGGCAGTGGAAGCATCATGCTGTGGGGATGTTTTTCAGCGGCAGGAACTGGAAGACTAGTCAGGATAGAGGGAAAGATGAATGCAGCAATGTACAGAGACATCCTGGATGAAATCCTGCTCCAGTGCGCTCTTGACCTCATACTGTGGCGACAGTTCATCTTTCATCAGGACAACGACCCTAAGCACAAAGCCAAGATATCAAACGAGTGGCTTCAGGACAACTCTGTGAATGTCCTTGAGTGGCCCACCCAGACTTGAATATAATTGAACATCTCTGGAGAGATCTGAAAATGGCTGTACACCAACGATTCCCATCCAACCTGATGGAGCTTGAGAGGTGCTGCAAAGAGGAATGGGCGAAACTGCCCAAAGATAGGTGTGCCAAAAGCTTGTTGCATCATATTCAAAAAGACTTGAGGCTGTAATTTCTGCCAAGGGTGCATAAACAAAGTATTGAGCAAAGGCTGTGAATACTTATGTACATATGATTTCTTAGGTTTTTTTTTTAAATTTGCAAAAATCTCAAAAAACCATTTTACACATTGTCATTATGGGGTATTGTGTGCAGAATTTTGAGGACAAAAATGTATTTATTCCATTTTGGAATAAGGCTGTAACATAACAAAATGTGGAAAAAGTGAAGCGCTGTGAATACTTTCCAGATGCACTGTATCTGGTAACTTTGATGCAATGGTGTGATATACAGAATTTAAGAAAGCACCTGTAAACAGAGCTATAACCAGGCTTAAAAATATGAACAAAAGTTTGTTTCCAGGGAGTTGTCCAACAAATAACCTGACTGCAAAACGGAGATTTGTCCCAAATTATGGGCATATGAAGGGATGACAATATTAAAGTATCTATTTTACACATATGAAATCAAGTTTGGGCAAAATATTTGTACAGTGGGTGATAAACACAAAGCAGTGTACTATGGAGGAGATTGTTTTACATTGCAGCAACTGAGAAGAGCAATAGGGGAAACAGATAACAGGTCACTCAGGATCACTTGTGACACATATTAGTCCCTTAGTTATGTAACCCTAAAGCACTAAAATATATCATGTTTGTGAAAAAATTATAGTATCAAATGAACATTTTTAAACTAACTGTAACAGCCAGGCCATGATTTGTGGAAGAGTCACATAGGATGAGGGGGATGTAGTTTTGCGGTCTTAATACCGACATCCGAATTCTGACAAAGGAGTTAAGATAAAGATCGATGCCTATCTTAATCCTGACGCTGGAACGCCGAAGGATGCCAGACCGAACAAGGTAAGTCTGGGCACCCTTAGCGTTAGCCGCTGGGGGGAGGGTTAGGTTTAAAGACCGTAGCGGGGTTAGGGGTTAGCTTTTGGGGGGGGGGATTACCGTTAGGCACCCCTGGGGGGGAGGTTAGGGTTAGGCACTAGGGGGGAGGTTAGGGTTAGGCATCACTAAGGGATGGTTAGGGGAGAGAGGGGTAGGGATAGAGTATTTACCTGCCCTATGGGGATCTTCTCCCTTCAGGCTGCCGGCATCGGGATATGAACCATTCCGGATGAAGTCTAAGGCAGCAGGGCTGTGGGAAGAGCATTCTGCTCACTTTCAACATTAATGTATATTGTATATGAATCCTTCACTATGTACATATTATACAAATAGGGGGCACATTCACACATAAAACTTAAATGCGTTTTACATACGTAGCCCTATTGTTAATACAAACCTTTGTACTGGTAATCACATGAGAAATAGATGATACTATGGGCCAGATATATTATGCTCTGGAAAGTGATACATTGTGATACTACCAATAAATCAGCTCCTAACTGTCATTTTTCGAACCCAGCCTGTAACATGACAGGAGCTGATTAGCTGGTAGTTTATCACTCTCCAACTTATTACTTTCCAGAGCTTAGTACATCTATGAGATATATTAAACATGACATTGTTGTTTGACTGAACCATTTATCCTAATTCTATGTTATATGTCCATTCATAAATTAGGGGCTCAAAAGCTCATTAACATTGAATAGGTAAGAGATACGCCTTAAATATGCTTAGGTTGAGATTAGATGTTTCAATGTATTTATATTATATACAGTAGAAAGGATCCAAAGAGGTTTGGTATCATGATGAACTACTGAAATGGTGGAAGGGACACAAAAGCAGCCTGGGCGGCAAAAAGTGTCACTCTAGCCTGCCGATAACCCAAAAGTCAGTGTGCATAATAGTTATCTGCCACTTACTGTATATCTACTCATATATATTATATATCTTTCCATTACACTTCCTTGTATGGATACATTTCCATGAATATAAATAGAATTTTTTTTCTTCAAATTGATATACCCAATACTGTGCACAATAATTATACATGTGGTTGAGGTTTAACATTTCTACCTATTGGTTACTGGGGAAGTTATTCAATTGCTTCTGCAATAAAGTCTGCTCCTTATGTATTTATGCAGCTATTCTTACAGAAATGTTCAGTCAATAGTGCAAAAAGTTTAAATAAATAGGTCTGCATTAAAATAATTGCTTTTCTAAAATAGTAACGTAACATTGTTATTATATTTACAATTATATTATTAATATTAGTAGTAATAATAATAATAATAATAATAATAATAAAATATTTTCCAAGGTTTAATCTGAAAACAATTAAGGGGTATATTTGCTACGTGCCAACTTTTAAAAACTGCCGCTTGTTGTCAAGTCTGTACATGAGATTTAAAAGGCAATAATATTAAACGCAAAACCAGGAGTTTATTTATTTTCATATAATAGCCTTTTTAAATCCTCAGCCAGAACTTCTGCTTATTAAATTTAACCCTAAGGTTATTAAATTATTACCTAAAGTACATTCACTTAATTGTACTTTCAGTTCTGCCTTCACAATTTAAGGAATACATTTAAGTAAGATCAAAGAGTGAATATTCTATTTGAATTCTCACTGGATTAATACATTTTAACGTTGAAGATTCTTAATTTTCTTTCCACTTGGTTGTGATAAATGTTTTCATCTTCCTGTGTGGGCAAGACACTGTTAATACACTTTGTACATCTTCCAAACTTGACTTCACCTCTAGAGGAGAGGTAATCCAATAGAAATGGATTTCTCTTGATCGGATAACTTCAGCCTTATTTAGAATCCTTACGTGGGTAAGAAAGGCCAGTAACAAAGGTAGTAGCATCCTTAAATATCATATACTCTATAATACATTTTGCAGTTGAAGTCAAACTGATGTACTTATCTATGTTACACTTCTATCACCCTTATTACCACCTCTCACTCATATAGACTCCTCACACATAGCTGTAGCTTTTTTAATATCTAACAATCATTAACACTTTGGGGTAGATGTACTAAGCTCTGGAATGTGATAAATTGGAGTGATAAACTTCCAAACACTCAGCTCCTAACTGTCATTTTTCAAACACAGCCTGTAAGATGACAGTTAGGAGCTGAGTGGCTGGTAGTTTATCACGTTCCAATGTATCACTTTCCAGAGCTTAGTACATCTCCCCCTTTAATTGCTATCACTCACTAGCGTGATGCCTTGGGATGGTTTGGTTGTACCGGTCCGGGGGGTCGCGTGCCCTTGACTTGTACCATTTTAGGGACCTACCTATTGAGGTCATCTGGACATGTTTGACAGGCCCATATTTTTGGCTAAAATGATGCTAAGTACCTCAGTTTACTTGAATTGCAGAATTTATTACAGAGTGTGCTTCTGCACCCTTTTTTGTGTGTGACAATGTAAGTCTCAAGCATAGCAGCACCTCCCTATATATTAAAGCTAGGGTGCGCTGTCCAGGGCCCCTCCCTATACACCCTTGAATATCATGGCTGTCATTAGCAACAGAATTGGGAGATAAATCTGACAGTTTGAGGAAGTCTGCTATAGGTAATGATTAAAACAAATGAGGAGGCAATGCCCCAGATGTTCACTGACACACTGTGATTACTAACAATAAATAGGTAACATATTAACAACAATATTAATAAGTTGCCAGGGAACTTGCCAACATCAGAACTATTTCATCTGATAGAGACATGTACATTTGTAGTGCTGTGGAGCTATTCTAAGAAAAACCACAATTCGCTGAAAATGTTTCCCAAGGTATAGGAAACACTACTGTGCAATGTTAAGGCTCTCAAATTTTGCATGAAACATTGTATACTATAAGACATGATATAGGAGAACACTTTACATTCGTATAATGATAGTAGTATATATTCACTTAAAAAAATGGGAAATCTTTTAGGCTGACAGAAGGACCCTCAGTAAAAGTTCATTGGTATAGAATTGGCACAAGCTATTATAATCTTGCATAATTGTGATTTGTGGGTTATCGTGATCATAGTGCTGGTTTAGGATGGCATAACCAGCCAATCATGTACAGTGCAGATCGTTCCAGATACAGAACACAACAAGAGAAACCATGTGTCTGGATACACTGGATGGGACCCATTTTTTTTAGTTTTATATTGCTGGTAGACCTGATAATGATTATTTGTCTTTAACATTGTATACATGTCAGAGTTGCACATACGTCTATCTGTAGATTGATCTTGCGATTTTTAGTAAAGAGCCTGCCTACATAACCTACAGCAATCACAAGCGATTCGTAGTTGTACAAATCTCAGTTGCATCTCTACTTGTGATTGGGTGGGTGAAATAAGGTGTTCATGTATCTGATTTGCTGTGGGCATGTCATGAGCATGTAAATGGAATTATAGACAAAAGGGGAGCTTACAGGCCCATTACTAGGGATGTGCAAGTATTGCTGTTGCCCAGGGCCCTGGAGGCGGCACTGTTGCTGCCCCACGGCCCAGCATCTGCCTAGTAGGGTGCCTGGAATGGCATTCTACAGCCAGTACTGCTGTTGCAGTACCACCAAGAGTGTCCAAGCACCATGCAATGCCACCCGTAGCATCCTGAGGATGACCCTTGCAGTGCCGTACTTCCCGCTGCTAATGTCCCCACCCCCTCAGTGTGACATCATGACATCATGCTCTCAGAGGGCGTGGCAGGCACTGGAACCGTTCATAGACATCAATCAGCTTCAGAATGATCTCTTGCACTGAAGATAGGGCGGATGCAAATGTGCGCTGATAGTGACGGCTACTTTCTGAAGTGGAAGAATGGGAGCAGTGCGGCAGATAGATACAGCCGACTCTGAATACAAGTGAACATCTGTATTTATATTTGAGAACAGAAATCGGTTGCAATTAGGACCGCTTTATGTGCAATTCTGGAAGTCGTATACAATTTGTACAGTTTGTGGAAAGGCTGAGACAAGGCCACCTCAAGCAGCAGAATGACTAGATACAATTCCGGTAACAATTTTTCACCTTGGAATATGAGCGTGAGCAAACATTTTCAAAGTAGACCTCCAGCTTCCATTCAAATTTTATCCTGACCTGCACAATCCTCCAATTTCCATTTTGTTCTCTAGGGCCTTTGACCATTGTCTCAGCTACCCCTTCTGTATTTTCAATTGACCGCAGAGTCTAGTTAATATTCATAATTAGTGGGGCCGTTTCTATGTTTTTTGGATCTCAGCTATTCGCCAGTTGTCCAAGTAAGTGGAAAACTGGCACTTTGCTGGGCATACACTAATAAGATTTGATAAGCTGATTTCCAATATAGAGTCATCACACTCTATTATTTAAATAGACTGAATTTTTTGGCATGCTGATCCATGATTTATTTGTTATTGCTTTATATTATTTGACTTTGTAGTTGTTGTTCATCTGAATCTTAAAAATGGCCAAATAACCCAACAAAATTGCCCTTTGTGCATGCAGTTACAGGCACACAATGTTTCTACCAGATGTTCTGAACTGTGGGCCTGATTCAGAGCCGGACGCTATTTGCGCTCGCTCGTTCAGAAAAGGGGCCGGCTATTTAAATTGAGCGCTCGCTCTTTGCGGTCTGTTGACGCGTCTATGTCTGAGAGAGCGAACGAAACATGCGCTCGCTATTTTGTAAAGACGCCCCCTGGCCGTTCGCATCCTACGTCATCTCCGCTATTTATTTGATTAATCGAGTACATCGAAAGGCATCTGAACTGCTCACAGTGCTTGTGGTAGGTTTTTCCTACCGCAATCATGCGAACAGTTCAGTCTAAGAGACAACCAAGTGACGTGGTCGATGACGCTGCTTTGTTAATTATGCACAACCTTAAAACCCCCGTTTTGACCGTTTGGCACGCCTGCGTTTGGATTACCACTCCCCGTTTTCAAGCACCTTCCCCTGTTACCACCCACAAACGCCTCATCCTGTCACTCAAATTAGCAGGCACTCGCTATTTGGCGAGCGCTCGATTTCCAATCGCACTGACTGGTTGGCGCATGCGCATTACGACCCATACGCATGCGCAGTTGTGCGAACATCGCTCGGAACGAACGAGCGGCCGCTTACGAGTGGCTCTGAATCAGGCCCTGTGATCCTTTGTAAATACTGTCCAAAGGACAGTAATGTAGACAGTAATAGACCATTATTACTTCACACTACATCAATATCTTTGATCTGTTAATTTCACCTTCCCAACTAAACACCAAACAGCAAAACAGAAAAATAATTTCAAACAATTTTGAGGAATAAAATACAAAAATAAATATAAACAAACAAAAATTATGATTACAAACTGGCTGATTGCTTTAGGGAAGACAGACAGATGCAGGCACTCAGTTGTCTTCTTGATATTTTGTTCTAACCCCTTTTATTTTTCCTAATCAAGAGTAAATTGATGGTAAGAGGTAGGTTTATTGTCTTTCATTTCTCCTTGTACGAGATATCACTAGTACTGTATTTATTGCATACAGACAGCAGACCATAACAGTCAGTATTATACAAAATGTAGACAGAAAAGGTAAATCACAAAACTGCAAAAATGTGAATGTGCAGAAGAAATGTGCCTAGTCCTTCGCCTTGAACATACATAGTTGCACATGATGAGTGATCTTTGTTCTGGAAGAACATCCATGCAGCTGTAAGATTATTTGCAAGGTCCCTTTCAACCTCATCTATGTGTTACATGTGTTACACACATCATGAAAGTAAGGAGACATTGGTGCTGTATTTTCTTCATGTGTCGCATTTATGAATTTTACTCTTTTTATTACATTAGTATTTCATGTCTGTGGATGCTAATTCCTGTATGAAATGTACCTGGATGGGGACAATGACATAACATTGAAAGTATTGACTTATCCTGATCTCCAGGACATCGTAAGGACAAGGATGTGCACAAAAATAATATATTTTTTGTTGTTGTGGGAATAAGGATGTACTGTACCTGATGGACTCTCAATTTCCACCCCTTTATGTTCATCAAAATATAATTTCATCCAAATCTCATTGTATTTGGTGCAAAATGAAGACCATTATTGTGCCTAACCCAGATTCAGTAAGGAACACCATTTTCCTCCAGCTCCTTTTATCAAAACGATAATGCCTTACCCCCCTACTATCTGATGCAATGAACTGTGCTTTTCCCATACACACGACAAGGAGCAGTACCTCTGGATGAGAACATGACAAGAGGGACAGAAATAACTGCTGCACTGGTCATTTCCATTTTTGAGTGGACAAAAAGAAGCTCAAATTGAGAAAGAGGGCCGGGGATATTTCAGTTCAAAGATTATTTTACATCAGTCACATCATCATCATCATAATTCTACACCTAATAAAACTGATACGTAATCAGTACATATTATAAATACCCACAAGGTAAATAACATACGTTGTGTCATGCAATACACTTTAGTGCTGTTACCAGATCCTCTCAGTCATTGTTAATAGAAAATGACCTATACATGTGTGCTCTGAGCACACACATCAATACCAGACCTTCAGATTATATGCTGGAAAACTATACAAGTGTTGAATGCCTGTGTTTTTTGTTATGAATCAGGTAGCTTTTGAAATAAATACAAATAACCATGTGCCAGGCAAACATAAATAGTAGATGGTATGAGCAGAATTATGTTGTTTCACCGTAATTACAGTACATCATAAGAGACACCTTAAGTGTCACCCTGGTACTAGAAAATACTATACAATGTCCTGTGTACGGCATGAATTGTTACTGGTGCCAAATTGGAAACACTATCCCTAATGAGGCCATTTTCTTAGGCAATTTATAAACCCTTTATGTAAATCTAGGGTTTGGTGATGTTTGCCCAATGTTTGAAGTCCCATGCCATTTAGCAGTGGTGCTTGAATCCAGAGCATGTGACAGGCAAGTTCCAGGAATAAAGACACAAGTTCTGCTGACTCAGGGGACGGAACTTTTAGTCAGGATTTCCTTTTGGGGTCGTTCCGCCATGTCCATCCTTTTACCGTCATTCTGAATCATATAGACAATATGCTTCAGGTCCAAACTGCGGGTCAACACTTCCAGGAGTAGCTCATCTTTCTGCACACCCACCATAAACTCTTCCAGTGATAATTCACCTGGGATGAAGGACACAAAAATGTAAACAGGTTCGAGGCTCAAGTTGAGTAGCCATGCATATAGATAGTTATAATGGACAAAGTGCTCAAAGGAAAAGTTGCCGGTACTCTTCCTGTTCGCTGAGGCTGGTTACTGCCATCTGCAGGCCATAGTTGTAATTGTATACATTAATTTACCAACATGTCTGATTCTACGATCAAATTCAATGTAATTATTATCAGGCATTGGACTCATTTTGGGACTTGTGCAATATTAAACCAATTGTTGCTATTGCTGCCAAGAGTAAAGTGTGTGTTGGTACTTTAGGGACAGAAACATCTTTCAGGATATAAATTGCCCATAGAGATGCTCCAACTATTCAAGTCAAAATTAAGGGGTCTATTTACTAAGCAGTGTTAGGAGACAGAGTGAAAAGTGATAAGAAAGTGATAAGGTGCCAGGCAATCAGCTCCCAACTGTTATCTCACAGGCTGTGTTTGAAAAATTACAGATGGGAGCTGATTGGCTGGCCTGGCACCATATCACTTTCTTATCACTTTTCACTCTGTCTACTAACACTGCTTAGTAAATAGACCCCTAAATCACACTAGCCAGGTCTAATGACCGCAAACCTCTGCTTGGCCCCCATGGAGCATATTATTAACTGCTAAACTGTTACTTCTGTTCAGAATTGATTTAGACGTTTCCTGAATTTGATGTCATTTTTCCTGGCCCCTTGAAAAGTGAAATATGGGGGTTAGATGATTATATTATAAAAATACCCATAAACTAACATAAATGTTACATTGTATGTAATTAATTATAGAATTCTTTACATTGTAGCTCTTTACTGTAATTGTTCATAGGAATTACTGGTAATAGTTCCTTAACTTTCCTTGAGAGGGCACTCTTCAACAAGACACTACTACTAGTACTACAACAACAACTCTTGTCAAAGGAATGTAATAGTAATACAGAAAAAAAAGTAATTTCCTTATTATGCAAGCTATGCTTTTTGTGTAGAAATATCCAGCAGTATTTTCTATAAAGGAGGAAATGGAGGCTAGAGCTACATCGAGGATAACAGTTTTAGCTTTACCCAGTTGATGTTAGCCACCTTCTATGGCAGGATGGAAATTTACTAAACTGCACTCTTTTCAGCTGTTTACAAGCAGCAACTCATCACTTGCAGTTTTCTCCTCCAAACCACAGGATTTACTATACAGTAGTTACAACCCAAACCACTGGTGAAGTTTGGCTGTCTGGCAGTTTGAAAACTCATAAATTGCATACAACTTAGCCCAAGCCTTCTCTAGGGCAGAGGTCCCAACAAATGGTTGGACCCTACTCAGTACAGTATTGCTGAAGAGAGCACTTAAGCTGGGTACACACATATACGATTTTTACGACCCAGCTACGGTGCAATGCAATGTGACAACCTGCACAATCCGGTGTACGTCGGAACAATATATCATTACATGCTGCATGTAACTGCACCGCGTCGTTCATTGCATCGTCCCATCTGCTGTACAGAACAGCAGATGCAACAACACTATGAACAACCATCATGAACGACGGATTGAACGTACACACTATATGATGTGTACAATGAATTGTTACAATCTGTAACAACCTGTGTCAGAATGATATAACATACAATACGTTGTATAGTGTGTACCCAGCTTTAGAAGCATTCTCCACTAGCTGTAGGTATCTTTCCCTGAAGGTTTTTTCAATGGGAACATGCTTTGCTGGGACAGCTACTTTTCAGAATCGCTTCTAGGCAAGCAAACATTAAGTAGCTCTGGTAAGTCTAAGCTAAACAATGCAAATTAAATCATTTATCAGGAAAAAAACAGATAAATAATGTTAAGGGATGCTGTCAATATCCCAACCGTGGAGATTCCGGTGTACCGAATGCAGGCGCGGGAATCCCGTCACCCGTCAGAATCCCGGCGCCGGAATCATGAAGGTTAGTAGCGGGGTTAGGGGGAGGGTTAGGGTTTAGGGCTAGGAACTAGGGGGAGAGTTAGGGTTAGGCACTAAGGGGGGAGGGTTAGGTTTAGGCACTAGGAGGGGAGGTTAGGTTCAGTCACTGAGGATGGGGGGTTAGGGTAGGAAGAGGGGGAGGGTTAGGACACCTACCGACAGGTGTCGTTAACCTAACCCTGTCGGTATGCCGTCATCGGAATTCCCATACCTAAATAGGCCCCTTTGTACTTAATAGAAGGACTGAGAGTACTGGCTATATCATTGACCTCTAGTGGAGTTATTTGGCAGGTGCAAGGGATGAAAATGTTTCTTGCACACTGAAGCAGCTCTGTTATGTTACCAGATGAATAGAGGTCTCATTTACTATAGGTCCATTTGTCATGGAATTATTTTTGTTATTCTGTATTATATTTCACGATTATACAATGTTACTCCTGTCATGCAGTATGTGACCTATGTTTCTCACTACTGCTATCAGTAAATAACAACAAAAAAAATACCTTATTAAAGTGTATTGTCATGAAAAAAGGTGAAAATGTACTCACCATCACCATTGATGTCAATTTTATCAAAAACCATATCTGTGAATTCCTCTGCAGTCATCTCATCATTACATCTGTTAATAGCCCTAATGGCCTGAAAAGAAAGATAACAAGGCATCAATTAGTGAGTCAGGGCTATATCTATAAGCTTCCATCCCATATGCCACACATCGTAAGTTATATATAGCATAATGCACTCCCTACCGTGGATTATATAAAAAAGGTGGAGGGAACTGTGGCACAAACCTATTTTATATATTTCAGCAATTTATATAGTACAAACATATTCCGCAGCGCTGTACAGAGAATATTTGTTCATTAACATCAGTCCCTGCCCCAGTGGAGCTTACAATCTATATTCCCTACCCAGGCAAGTGCAAGGTTTCTAGGCACATTGGGCAAAACTTCGGCCTACTGACCCCAACCACCATTACAATACCCACTTTCCAGCCCCTCAGGTAGTGGCGACTGTTAAATTCCACAGCCACCACCGACATTAAGGCCATAGACATCCTTAATATTGTGATAGGCAGACTTAGTGGTTATCCCCAGATCCCGGCAGCTGCCTAAAGCTGC
Organism: Taudactylus pleione; assembly: GCA_031769625.1. Lineage (NCBI taxonomy): Eukaryota > Metazoa > Chordata > Amphibia > Anura > Myobatrachidae > Taudactylus > Taudactylus pleione. The sequence continues at coordinate 9,687,092 of JAUIMM010000171.1, read as the reverse complement.
CTAATGATAGAGCCGACCCTGTCCCTACCACATGTGCACACACTTTTCTATAATGAACACATAAGTGATGACATCAGAACTCAATTACTCTAAATCATGACATCAAGCCCACTGAGTATATAATTTACAGGAATTTAGATACAGTACATATAGGCACATCCCTTTCATAATATACAATCTCACACTGTTATTTTTATTGTCCACTACAATAGTTTTAGGGGTACTTTACAAAAAACATTATTGCTACATATCAATAAATTGCAAATACCAAATAATAAATACCTGGATAATAACTCATTCAATCTAAATAATAATGAGTAGGTCCAGTGTCCATGATTTTCTATAATGTTTTCTGTGAACATCCCCCTTTGCTGTGTCTAGGTCATTGTTTTAGACACTGGACATTTCTATCACTACATATTTATTTTTCTAGAACCTTATATCTGCACTAACAAGATCAAAAGGGGTTCAGTAGCTTTTGTCGACATGAGAATGTCGACCTGGTCCTAATGTTGACATGCTGCATGTAGACATTGACCATGTTGATATGCTCAGAATGTCAACATAACAGTGGGGCATGGTAGTGCGTAGAGCACTTACTTATATCTAGCTGTGGTGGTGCAGTGGTGTCTGACAGCCCTAATGCTAACACTAGCCCCAAACCTAACACTACCCTCCCGCAGCCTTACACTCCCCCCGCAGGCCGAAGCCTAACCCTAATACTGGCATTATGCTGAATGTCATCATGTCACATGTGGGCATTTCGGATGCTGACATTCTTCTGATATCGACATGTTCCATGTTGACATTTCAACAATGTTGGGATCATAACTGTCAACATTCTGATGTTGACATTATGATAGCAAACCGATGAGTAGGAGTAAACCCTTATTGTATTGTCGTATTGAGCTTGACACCCAAAAGGAAGCTGCAGGTGTTAATTAAACAGTGAATAAACCTTATGGTACATGGGAACATGTTTATATAGTTTTCTGCTACTATAAATGTAAACCCTGAGAATGATATCACTTTCTTAATTGATTAATGACTCACAATATTTCCATTTTGAGCTACTGTAAGTGCCTGCCAAAAGCCTCCCACAAATGAAGGTGTGTGACCTATGAAACTGTGAATGAGTTTATAAATACAGTGCTACTAAGTTGTGAGAAACAGAGTTCCTGTAGGACATTAACTGTTACCACAGCAATGTGATTTACAGCGTTATATAGGTAAATAATAACCATACTTGCCTACTTTTCAAAAAGCATTTCAGGGCAATTGTGAAAGTGACACCTATGAGCGTGGCAGTAAAGTGGACGTGTACTGCTACATCTGAGAGGTGTGTCATAAAATTTACTTACTTTCAAAAGTAAATGAGCCCCAAAGCAGCCAGTAAGATCTATTTGTTCATGAAAACATACCGATACTTCTCAGAAACTGCATGTAGCCATAGGGATCATTGGCCCTCATTCAGAGCCGTACGCTCTGAGCAGAGCGCACGCTCTGCATGAGGGCCGGGCTCCATTTTCATGGAGCGTCCTCCTGGACGCTCGTATAGCTGTGGGTCACCACCCACAGGCTATACGAGCGTGCATTTTGATGGCCGCGATGGTCGTGACCATCGCGACCATCGAAATTGCGAGACGGAGCCTGCGGTTGAGGTTTTCAACCGCAAGCTCCGGAGTGATTTTGGCTCTATCAGAGCCAAAATCACTCCCACTGACATCACTAGTGATGTCAGTGGGCCGGCTTCTGACGGGAGGCGTTCCCGTGGGAACGCCCCCGTCAGGGAGGCACGCCCCCGGCACGCCCACCAAAGGGGGCGTGCTGTCAATCAACATTGACAGCACGCCCCCTTTGATCGGACACAACGAGCGAAGGAAAGTCCTTCGCTCGTCGTGTCTGGCGCATGCGCACGACGGAGCTCCCTCCGTCGTGCGCATGCTCAGTGCAGACCATCGACCCACTTGCGAGCGGACAGCCGCTCGCGAGTGGGTCTGAATCAGGCCCATTGTACCTTATAACCAATGCAGGGAAATGATTCTAATGATCCAATTTGAATGTATATAACTGCTTTTTTTTTTATATAACAGCTACGTAGTGTGGGTAAGGTGCAATCAGGGAGATTGCTAGACTCTTCAGGGAGTCAGGGAGATTGCTACTATTTCAGTCTCCCTGACAATGAGGGAGAGTTGGCAAGTATGATACTAATACACTAATTAATGAGTGTGAAAAATTAAAAATGATCAGCATATATATGTTTGGTACAGATTGATCTCATTCTCTTTCACTGAGTTTAATAAAAACCTGGAGGAGGAAATAATATTTATTTTGTGTCGTTTATAATAATTTTCTCAGTTTAAAACTTGTCACAGTTTAGTACTTGATAGAGTGTGTTAATAACAATGGGTTTACAATCTACTGTGGGAAAAATTGGAACACGGGGTATAATGAGGTGTTGCCCATAGCAACCAATCAGATTCAACTTATTTATCTAGCACCTTCTAGAACTAGAATCTGATCTGGCAACATCCTCCATTTCTATAAACCCGCACTTTAGTAAATATAACCCTAAGTTCCCCATTTGTCAATGAAGCATAACCTATTTAGTGCTTGCTAAAGGGGTGTCGAAGCTGAATAATTGGCTGAGACAAGTTCAGTTTAAGATTTAATCGCGACGACGCCATCTTGCGATTGGCCGCAAGACGCCATCTTGAAAATGAGATCGCAAGACGCCATTTTGCGAATGGCCACCTAAGCGCCATTTTAGATAAACTCACATTTTAGTATATGTGGCGATAATACTATTAGCACCATGCGATTGCATCTTTCACCATTTCTCATACACACATTAATACACACAATTACGCTTTTAACTAGTCGCATATTAGCGAATGCATAGGACTTTGTATGAAACCGCTGTTTTATTAGATTTATGCGCACGCATCTGCCCCAAGTTAACTAGCGTCCTTATATCAAACCCCCGAATACTCACACATTACATATTCACACATAAGGCTTAATAAGCTTTAAAGTATATGATTTAAGTTGGTTCAGTTAGTTTAAATGCTGAGAAATAAAAATATTTGGTAACTAAGGTTTTATACATGCTAAACAAGTCGTGTTTGGTTTCGTACTGATGCGTAGTCTATTTACAGTATTCTGGTGTTATCGGTGGGGAGATCGCATTATGCATTCTCGAGTTAAGGATCGCAGAGCCTACAAGCAACTACATGTATATTTCATGAACAACTGTTATGATGTTTCAGGGGGCGGGAAGGGAAAGATCTCCAGCTGTTAGAGGCCGGGAGAGTCTATTTGAACCAGCCTGTTAAATGCTCTGTAACAGATGCTTCTTCCCTGGGAACCAATGACATCAGCAACAAACTTCTCTATTGTCCTGTTTATTCTGGGGGGGTATAAATATATGTGCTCAAACACTGGGTTCTTAGTCTTCGTGCTGAATGCTGAATGACGAGGGGTCTCTTGCTGATGCCTATCTTCGGGTCCAGAAGCGCTGCGTATGTATACTGTACTTGGGTCTGTATAAATCCTTTTGTGCCTAAATTGTGTCTGGATCAATTGCGTGTAACTGTCTGAACTTTTACTTGAATAATATTTGTGCTTTGGAACCACAGATTCCAGGTCTAAGGGCTTCATTCAGAGGCGGCCGTACGGTCTACGACCGCACGGCCGCCTCAACGTTTTTCCAGTGCGCATGCGCACGAGGGAGCCGGCTCCTTCGTGCGCATGCATGAGACCCACTACGACCGACAGCGCCAGTCGTAGCGGGTCTCTTTCCAAAGGGGGCGAGCTGTCGATGTTGATTGACAGCTCGCCCCATTTGGAAGGTGGGCCGGGGGGGTGGCAGCTCAAACGGAGGCATTCCCATGGGAACGCCTGCCATTTGGGGGTAGGCCCCACTGACATCACTAGTGATGTCAGTGGAGAGCTTCCGGCTCTGACAGAGCCTGAAGCTCTCCGGGGCTTACGACAAGTGAGACCCTACCCTAGGGTCTTGTCGTAAGCCCCGATGGTCGCGATGGTCTATGACCATCGCGACCATCATCCTAGCGGTCGTTAGAGCTGTGGGTGTAAACCCACAGCCTAACAACCGAAACAGAGGCGGCCGGTCAGGATGCAAGCGGCCGCCCAGTTCCTGACCGACCGCTTGCATCCTCCGACCGCCTCTGAATGAGGGCCTAAGTCTTTATTTACTGTATGACTGTATACGCAAATTAGCGTCATCCTTAGAGGTTTATAGGAAGGATTTTAGAAGGTACAGGCAGGGGTATATAGAGGTTCTGATCCAGTATCGTTAGGGGTTATGTCCTTGTTTCTGGATTTAACAAACAGCAGTAATCTAAGATTACCACTGTTTGTCACAGCATCGTTCTCACCATCTTTAGATGGAAAGAGCAATGCGGTCCCCATTGACGGCAATGGGGACCTGGCGCTGCCCTTCCGGCTAAAGCCAAGCCTTCCAGGCACTGCCGGGTACCTGTGTCATGCACATGCGCAGAACACCGGAGCCACGTTGCTGGCAGTGTTAGGCTGCCAGCAGCCCAGCAGAGGATCTTGCACAGGAGGAGGACTTCGCGGGACCTCGTCAGAGGGGTACGTTTTGGTAAATACCAGTGGATTTTTCGTTTGTATCATAGTGAAACTAAACAAAAAATTCTGCTGGTATTTGCCTTCATTGATAAATGGGGTCCTAAGTATGGTTAAGTACAGGGAGGTAATTAGCAGTACCCAGGCATGCACGGAGTGCTGATGTATGCTCAGTGGAGCACTAGTTAGGATTTTTGGTTCACCTTAATGGAGCTCAATGCTTAATGCATGTCCAGTTCCCCACATATGCTCCAGAGAGCACAATGGTGGCTTCCAGAGCAGATACCCCACACAACATTGGACCCCAGTCACAAATGCTGATATAGTGACAGTTTCACTGCTGATAAAGGAGGGGGACTATAGAGATAACATTTGTCATAGTTCCTTACTCACCTTGATTATATTGAGAAGTTCACCTCTGTCAATACATCCATTTCCATCAACATCATAGAGTTTAAAGTACCACCTCAGCTTCTGCTCCACTTTGCCCTTCAGGACTAAGCTCAGGGCTGCCACATACTCCATAAAATCCATGTAACCATCCTAAAAAACAAACATGTCTTTAATTATTCAGTATGATTTCACTTCACTGGGTGGCTGGTGCATAAACAGAGACATAAAATGTGACTGCATCAATCGACTGTGTTCTGCAACTTACATAAAAAAAGATCAGGGAGAATAAATTACAGAAATGTATGTATAGATATGTACAGCAGGTAAAATAAGTATTGAACACATCAAAATTTTTCTCAGTAAATATATTTGTAATGGGGCTATTGTAATGAAATGTTCACCAAAAGTCAGCAACAACCCATACAATCAACACATGCAAGAAATCAAACCATTGATGTCCATAAAGTGAGTCATGTGTAATAATGTGAAATGACACAGGGAAAAAGTTTTGAACACATGAAGAAAGGGAGGTGCGAAAAGGCATGGAAAGCCTAGGCACCAGCTGAAAACTATCAGTAATTAGAACGCAATCCTGCCCCTTGTCAGTGCAATTAATATAAGCTGGTTCATGGCCGGCGGTTGTAATCCTGACAGTAGAAGCCTGGCAGGGGTGACTATCCCAATCACTAATTTAGGTAAGTACCCCTAACCCTACTCCCTACCCTAACCCTAACCCTCCTTTAGGGGTGCCTAACCCTAACCTTCCCCTAGTGCCTAACCCTAACCCCCCTCTAAGTGACTAAACCTAACCCCCCTTCCCAGCAGCCTAATCCTAACCCTACATGGGGGGTGCCTAATGCTAAGTCCCCCCGGGAGCCCTAAAACCTAACCCTCCTCCCCCCACGGCTTACCTTCGCCGGGCGTCGGGTTCCCGGTGTAAGTCTAATGACAGGCATCGGGATTTCGACACCTGTCATTAGTACCTTGCCGGAATTTGACAATCGGGAAGCAGGCGGTCGGCATTTCGACCGTCGACTTCCAGACTGCATCCCCGACTGATGGCCTATAAAAAGGTGTCTCATTACCAAGGTGTCACACAAGAAACATCTCATGATGGGTAAAAGCAAAGAGCTCTCTCAATACCTTCTCAACCTTATTTCGGTACTGTACATCCTTTTTGCAAGCATGTGTCTTATTATATCACTTCAGGGCCAATATGAGTATTTCCTTCTAGAGCTCCTGGTGACGTTATGTTGAAAGTATGTAACAACATTTTTGAGCAAATTAAGCTAATTTTTTGCATAACAAGAGCTTCCTTACTAGTAAAAAATGTTTCCTAATAAACAACATGATGTTCTTGGGTAGATCAGAGCCCATTGAAATGTTCCTCTCATACATTGAGCATGAATAACTTTGTTGTCCTAGCCCAGGTGAAATGATATATGAGTAATGAGGCCCATACATCTACGATAGATTTCATCAATTGATTCTAATTTGCAGACGCCGGAGTCGCGGAAATCCATCATGTTTGATATCCTCTATTTGCTGATCCCGACCAAAAAATTATCGGGATCAGCAAGTCAGGTATTTTTAATATGCTGCTTTTCCCTGATCTGTGGACGGATAGCTGCTCATCGATGTCCATGGTTGGTCGATCAGAATGGCGCTGTTGTATGGCCCACATAAGGGATAAGACAAGGAGCCCTATGATACCATCGGCAAAGCCATGTCCCGCTAGGAGTATTTTTTGCATAAAAACACAATTTTCTGCTATTCGCATGTGCAGCTATTTACACGTCCCTATCATATTGGGACTAATGTGCCAATCATGGGTGAGTGAGTCTGTCACTCACACTACGACTGTGCTGCCCAGCCCAGGACTGGTGGGAGCTATGCTACATAGGAAAAAATTATGAATGCGTTGGGGAAGTCATAACGAGAGGTATCACTGAGGTGACATCTTTGAGGTATGACTTGTTGGTGGAGATTGAGGAACTATGTAACTATGGGGTCTATTCATGAAGTCCTGTTTAGCTGTTATCAGGGCTCTTTTCAGCTTTGTGCAATTTATGGAGCAAGTTTACCGTGGAGAAGCTTATTACTTCTGCAGCGGCACCCCCGCTCCATGCCTGCATCGCCTCACCATACTTTTGTATGGGGAGTACGATCTATAAAGGAACAGAAAGCTCAACTTTCCTCTCCTGCGGTACAGATTCGCCATCTGAGGATGGAGTTATCTGTACGGCAAGCCGAACAGAGCAGGAAAGCTGCATACTTCCCTGCTGTCTGTCCGGCACACAGCACTGGCTCTGCTCCCTGGCCAGAGGCCCGGCGCCGCCCACTACCACGACCATCGACCACCGATGGTCGCAGGGCCGTTGAGAGCGCCGTGGGGCCCCGGTAAAGAGGGGGCATGGCCTAATCGCGGGAGGTAGAAAAACAGCGCAGTGAGCCCCTCAGCCCGGCACCACACCAGGGTGGGGGGGGCGCGATCAGTGTTATCGCTCCCCCTTCCGGCATAGGAGATTGCTTGTGGCAGCCACAGCAGTCTCCCACTGCATTCCAGCATGCTGTGTGCTGGGCTGCTGCGAGATAGTCAGGAGGAAGGGGGTGGCGGCGCCAGACCCGGGCCTCCGCCGGGCCCCTCTGGAAGTCCGGGCCCCGGTAAATTGTACCTGCTCCCCCCCTCTCGGCGCCCCTGGATGGTCATGAAGGTGATCCCAGCCTGCAACCTCCGTTGGAGTTCTGGGGTCACAAATGCAGCAAGGGGTGTCATACACCTCCTGCTGCATATGCATTATTGCAATGATCGCAATTGCAAAGCTGCCTGCGTGCATCTTTGCAATTGCAATCCTTGCTGAATCAGGGCCTTTCTTAGATCTATCAGGATCAGAAACCCTCTTCATTTCTTATGTCATTTTGTGAAAAAAATATGGAATCTCTTTATTATTCTGCTGAATATATGTCTGAGAGTTACACCTAAGCTTTATTACAATGCAGTAATGTCATAATATTGCTCTAGAAACTACAATTTACCTTTATAACATAAGGATTTCATAATACAGAAATTTCAGTAAATATTCACTTCCAACCATAAACCATGGACAGGCCCTAATACTTTATACTGTTTAGTCTCATTAATCTCTCTGGTGCAGGTAGAGCACCTATTTTATCAAATTACCCCTCAGCAATGTACCGTGTTATGTTTACTGCTTTCCTTCCCTATCAAAAAGTAACATGCAGGATACTAAAACTATCAAACTCACTGCAGTATAGTGTATACTGCAGTGAGTTTGATAGTTTTAGTATCCTGCATGTTACTTTTTGATTGACACAACACCATTACCATCACTAGCTATCAGCTATCATGTAATCATGGATCAGTGGTTCTCAATCATGTATCCCTAACAGGTCATAATATCAGGATTTCTCTCTGTAGGATAATTACTGACCCAGCTAAAAAAAGATGAACTCACCTGTCCATTAAAAAAATCCAGAAAACATGACCTGATGATGGTGCAGAAATATATTTGTATTCACAATTTCTATTACAGTTGTAGTCACACTAACATACACCAGCAATCATATTCTAAATGTGTTTCTTATATACTGTATGTAGCTTAAATAATCAAAGAAAATATTTTATTGTCAGCATATTTTTAATTGCCTGTGATTCAGTTTCCTAAATGTACCCCACAAATGATGAAAATTAGTTCAAGGTGCAAAGTCTTTTACGGAATTGAAGATATTTAGAATATAACAGCAGACTCAGTTTTAATTACCTCTATGTGGAAATAAAATGACTTCTGCTTACTTAGGGAAGTATGCAATTAGCCGCGGTAAATTACAGCGGCTAATTACAGTACCTCGCACCGGGGCTATCCAATTAGCCCCAAGGCCGGAACTTATCAGGGATTTGGTTTTGCCTGCCTCAGGCAAAACCAAATTTGGTTACACCTGTCAAACCGTAACGCAGGTGTCCTAAGGCGAGTTAAGGGGGACAGAAACCTCCCGTGGAGCAGAAGGGCAAAAGCTTGGCTCGAGCTCCTGATCGCGGCAGAGAAAATACATAGGTCTGCTACTTTTCTTTGGATTCTATGTATTTTTGTGAGAAAAACAGAACATTTTAATGCGTAATAAATGGGGTTTAATTGGATGGCATGAAAAAAAGAGACCCGAACATCGACGAAAAAACCCTGTTTTTTTAAACCCGAAAACATTTCTGAGCTAATTGGATACTCCCCTTAGAATTGCATGATTCATTAGGCCTTATAGCCATTTACAGGAACATGAAAGGGTTAGGAAAGAAATGTGTGCTATTGATAATGGTTGTATGTGTTAAATAAGCTGAATTTGTTACTTATTACTTCAAAGCATAAGAGGAAGTGTGTATATGGCAGATTAGAAGCTTAAAAAATGTCCTGTTTCAACTTGTGCTAACACTAGATAATCGATTGCATTCATCCTGTTGAGATAGGTACTTTTTTTTTTAAATAACTTATTATGTGGAAATAATTGGCATTTCTTAACTTTCTTTGATATTGCAAAGCAATGAGTTTTTGTAACCATTTAAAACAAAACAATACATTATTCTGTGTCCAATAAGCATGTCTAATGCTGGATACACACTTGAGCGACCAAGCGGCTGAACACTTGTTGCGCCGACTGAGCGGGCGATTTGGTAAGCTACAGCATACACACTGACTAATGGCCGCTCGATAGGTCTGGTCAGAAAACACAACTGGACGGACAGTTTGCCAGCCCAGTTGTGATGTCAATGTCGACGGTATCTGCGGCCAGTGTATGGGTGGTTGGTAGGTAGCGTTATATCTGGATGATATATTGGTATCACCTGTGTTGCAGGGTTAATCTGATTTGTCTGTTAACAGCGTTACTGACAAACATATTGGGTGTACAGATATACTGATATATCTGAATGTATATTGGCATCACCCGTGCAGGGCCGACCTGATATGACTGTGAATGATATCGTTCACAGACATATTGGGTGAACACACTAGCGAATATATGTCGTTCGTCATCCCAGCAAACAATATATCGACAAGTGTGTACCAAGCTTTAGGCTCTCTCCTTGCTGTACTGCTGAAGGGATACTATAACAGAGATAATGGGGTCAATGCAGTTGCAGGCAGTTACAATATTATGTTGATTTACAGTAGCCTCTATATTTAAAGCTGCAAAATCTTAAAATGCAAAATCAACCTAGTCTTGTGTTTTAAATATTAAATCTAGCAACTAAATTGACAAAATCTCATAGCTGCCTACAATATGCAGGCTATTATATTTACCCCAGTCTCTCTTTGTGATCATTTGACCTGATAATAAAAATGTATGTGACAATTTACAATGAACATAACCCCTATTTCTCATTTCCAAAACATTGACTTTTTTTTAGTATCTCCTTTTCATGACTTTACATCACTTTTCCCAAAAATCCAAATAATAATTATTAAGTTCAACTATTATTGTGGTTGCAAGATTAGAGTAAAGGTTAATGTGGAGCAAAGCAACTAATTACTGCAACAAACTTTCTTTTACCAGTTCTCTTTATCTTATGTAAAGAGCCACAGCATTACCATGGAATTTGCTGTAATTTGGCTGTTTACTGTAATGTTATGCTTTTGTGTAAGGGATGGAAAATTCCATTCCCCGCATGTACATCATTACTTTTTATAGATGACAATGAAAAGATAACCATACTTTATATTGTATAACACTTTTTTTATTTTATTTTTTTATTTTTTTAAGGTACATTCTTCCCTTAACAAACAACTTGCCTTCCTGGTGAGTGTGTTACTTTGTGGTGGAATGTATTACCTTGGTAGGATGAAATCCTTGTCAAACTTAAGCACACTCTGATATATCTCTAGGCTACACACATAATAATTTGGTTGATTATCTATTGCATTTAGATAGAATCTGTTGTTGCAAATAACTAACACTCTACACACTAACATCTGTAACCATGAACACAACGAAAACTGCAATGTGTGTTCAAAAATGTTGCTTAGGAGTGTCTTTTATGTCTGTATATCATAGCAACATATATATATATATATATATATATATATATATATATATGAGTCTTTAACTGCCAATTTCAGGAAGAAATATATTTAAATCATCAATATGTATTCTAGTAAGTGGTGTTAACCAAAATTATTTTAAGTAAACAGACTTCTGTGGCTATCATTATTGAGTGGATTTCTCCAATATGTTTCTTTCAAGTGTAATTACACTATTGTGCCAAGCAAATATTTTCCTACTGCATATTACAATTAGGTTGAGGGTTGCACTATTTTGTGTTGTTTCATGGCCAATTAGGCTGTTTTGGGCACCTGAGATCTAAGAGATGTTGGTCAGGATGGACAATAAATGGTATGATGGTAACCACATTTGCTGTGTATGATATTTAATGCAGGTTTTGCAGATCAAGGAGTATATTAGCATGCACATATGTGTTAAGGCAAATATGTAGAGAGATAAAGCTCTATGTGCATACTTTTACTACTTATAAAAACATTAGATACATTCTATTTATAATAAAACTTTCATTTTCACATTGACCTTGTTCCCTATCACTTGCAACCAAAGATGCATATTGAGCTAACTACATACAAGGAAATAATTCTAGTGGTGAGGCCTTAGGACTTTGTCCCTTGTGTTCATATATATATATATATATATATATATATAGATATATATATATTAGCATATTATTGTGTCCTAGTTAAAAGCATCTGATATCTGACTCACACATTAAGGTTTGTGAGAGTCCCAGAACAATTTGCGGGGGCTCCTACCAATAAAAATGTCAATATAATATACTGGCAGTGTTATTACAATGTATAATGTGCAAATACTCTGAGCACCACAAATGTATTAAGCACACTGTACTGCCCTCAGTTCACATTATACCACATAGAAACCCACTACACATATACCACAGTGCCTCCCAAACTGGTGATGTTGATGCAGTATGTGTAGGGGCAGCGGGTGACCTCCCCAGGTGCCCTGTTGTTAATTCTGCATGGGATTCACGTTACAAGTCAACACTGGACAAATTGTGCATGCACACGTTTGACTCTTACACAATAAGAATCATTTGTTGTTATAACATGTCTGTATTTACTGACTGTATTTTTTTGTCCAATGACTTACGGCACCAAACAAGCAAAAAGTGTTATCATCATTATAAGTTTATTATACATTACTATACCCAATAAAAGGGACAGACAACTTACCTTATTAAAGTCAAATGTGTCAAACATTTGTTCAATGTATTGGTTGGATGCTGGGCTAAGGTTCTTGAGACCAAAGAACTGTTTGAATTCATGTTGGGTCAACTGGCCAGATGGGCACTCCGTCATAAACTTTTTATACCATCGGTGGATTTCTGTGGCACTTAGTTCCTCCACAGTCTTCCCATCCATGTTCCCCATCTTTTGTTTGTCCGTGAGAGTCACTTAAAGGATTATGTATAACTGTGTATAAAAGCTGTTCCACACAATGTTTTTCCTAAAAACCCTTCTGTTTTAAGAGAAACCTTTTAAAAAAAATAAACTGTCTTGATTTGTAATATAGACTTTTTTTCAAATTAGGTCCCAGGGAGCAAGAGGTCCCATGTATGTGCTCTTCCAAAGTCTTTGAGCAAGTCGCTCCCAACTGAAAACTAAGTAAGCAGATCATTAATTGTTGGCCAATCACAGAGCTCCTCATATAGGGAAGCCCTAATGTCGAATTCGAAGAGCGGAAAAGAAATACATAGAAAAAAAGACTCCAAGGAACTGCGTGCAATGATTAAGGATAAATAAGATTAGAGTAGGTGTAGAATGCCACTGGAAAGAGCTGTAATCTTTTAATCGGGGATCTGGCTCTGACATTGTTAATGACCTATGAGTGCTCCAACAATAGCATCAAATAAAATTATCTTTGCTTCTTTCCCTGCCTAACAATTGTTATAATACAATTAGCCTTATTGGCTAGCAACAATAAGAATAAATCTTATATGAAATGTTCTTGCCACATTTAGGACACAGCTTATATAATCTTGAATCAACTATCCCATCAAGTTACAAGTTAACCAGAATCCACTCTAACAGGTAAATTTACTATGCAGCAATTTTGGTTTTAAAGTGAAACTATCAGCCATGAAAAGCGCTGCATAGTAAATGTACCCCTAAATCTTAATGTAGTAGCAGTGTATGGTGCCTATTTATTAAGCTCTGCGTTTTTAATACATTAATTAACATTTCTTTTCACCACTATTCAAAGCATTAACAGATTCATTTCTGAGTAATGTCATGCCGGGAAACTACATCTAATTGTAGATTTTGATGATTTTACCAATGAAAAGCTGCTGCACTGATTGCTTATTGCAGTGGTGAGGATGTCCTGGGCTTATGCAGCCATTGGAATGTGTACACTTCAGTCTGCCAGGGAGGGATCTGAATACCCCCAGTACTGTAGTCCATATTCTATCAGGGTCAATATTTTTGGAGCTTGTTGAAAGCCTCAGTCACCAGATAGAATTATGGGGACTGCAGAACTTAACTGTATGTAGGAAATATTGTTAAGTTCTCCTGCATTCAGCCTTTAGAAAATTACTTTGATAATAAATATGTGCCTTAATCATGTGAATCCAGCCGCTACTGCATAATTTCCACTTAATAAATAAGCCCCTAAAACATCTACATCCTATCAGCAGACAAAAAACTGCTGCTACATAATTATACTGTGAAGGATGTTGAAATTAGGCAAACATCCTATACATTTATTACATTTTACCTGTCTTCATTCATAGAAAGGTTACATAAAAACAAATAAAGCAATCCAAACCCCCAGATAGACATAAGCTAATTTTACCTCAGAGGAATGAAAACCCTTTCTTATTGGCTGTCCCCATAAACTGCAACTGCAATCAGATGACTGGTTTGGCTCAAGGAATCCAAATACATTATTTATAGCTGTAACTATTACTATTATTTTTCCACCACTTCTTTAGGTCAGGAATAATACAGCCTACCTGTCCTTGCAATGAATCTGTTTCTATAATGGTAAAAAAAAATCATATTTGCTTTAGTTGTAATTTACATCTCCTTATTACTTATCACAATGTTGGTAGATAGTTTATTACTCAAAAGCATAATACAATAATAGTGACAGGAAGGCAGATAATTGTATAGGTGAAATAATCCTACGTAAATCATCAGGGGATGTAGTCAGCATGATCACAATACCGACAACGGCATCCCGATAGAATCCTGACAGATTGGGAAGGTATTAGGGTCAGGGGAAGACTTAAGCGGGGTACACATTAAACGATGCACAACTTCGCCAGTGATGAGACCTGGCATGCGGCAAGTGCATACACCCTTGCTGATGACGGGTCTGATGGGGAAAGGGACGCGCCATGCTGCATTCCGCAGCATGGCATCGTTAGTGACATCCCGTCAGCCCTGCAGTAGGGCCGATAGGGGATACCACTAGTGACCCGTGGCAGCAAGCATATCATGGTTACACACTAGACGGTGTACCCGATATGTCGCTCCGATCTGCGGGATCAGATGACAGATCGTTTAGTGTGTACCCAGCATTAGGGTTAGGCACTGGGGGGATGGCTAGGGTTAGGCACTAGGGGGAGGGGAGGTTTAGGGTTTGGCTGTGGGAGGGGAGTGTCAGAGTTAGGCTGCGGAAGGGGTGGGTGAGGGGGAGGGTTAGAGGTAGGGTTAGGGAAAGAGTTATAATACTTACAAAAATCTGTATTCTGACTGTCGGGATGCCGCTGTCTGTATTCTGAGTGTCGGCATCCTGACTGCCGAGATCCCGTAACCAACCCATCATCACATACCTTTTACATAGGTCCAGTACTGGAAAACATCCCACACAGGGGAATGAATAATCAAATCAGTAAGATACAGTAACAAGACAATAAATATATCAAAAGGAATGAGCAGCAGATGCCACATTTTCAATATAAATAAAGGGTAGGAGGGGGAAAGGAAAAGAGAAGGACTGGGGAAGAGGAAGATGTCATAAACCGTAGCACAAAAGACACAAGAAAAACCCCAAAAACAAATGAACAATTAGATCAACAAAATGTGGATTTATTTATTACCAGTTATTTATATATACAGCACACACATATTCTGCAGTGTTTTACAGAGAATATTTGGCCATTCACATCAGCCCCTGCCCAAATGGAGCTTACAATCTATATTCCCTATCACATACACACACACATACACACTAGGGTTAATTTGTGTTGGGAGCCAATTAACCTACCAGTATAATTTTGGAGTGTGAGAATAGACCAAAGCACCCAGAGGAAACCCACGCAAGCACAGGGAGAATATACAAACTCCACACAATTAGGGCCATGGTCTCCGTATGTTATTATTATTATAATTTTTATTTAAATGGCACCACAACGGGTCTGCAGTGCCTTACTCAGTACTAAAACATAAGTAGTATAAAGAGATAACACAGGAACGAAATTGACATACAACACAGAGCATTGCAGAACATGGACACTGTTTATAAACATTACTGCATCAGTAGTCATCAAACTCAAATAAGCAGCACGGTGGTAGAACTCAAAGATTGGGTGCTGTTTTAGGCAGTGGGGAGGATATGGTGGTAAAAGCAGGGGTAGGAAGAGCATATGAGGGAAGAGGGCCCTGCTCGTTATAGCTTACAGTTTAAAGGAGGGGGCAGACAGACAGGAGTGACACAGAGTGGAGAGACAGTGAGCAAGGAGCATGGTGCGGCAGGTTAGGATGAGAGCTGGTATGCTTTGATGAAGAAGTGGGTCTTAAGAGTCCGTTTCAAATTTTGTAGAGAGGTGGAGAGTCTAGTCGGAAGAGGGAGAGTTCCAGATGTGAGGAGCAGCTCGGGCAAAATCTTGGAGGCGAGAGAAGGAGGAAGTTATCAGATTCGGGTTGCTGCAACGTGGAGGTGAGATTAATTATTATCACATTTTATTTAGAGGGCGCCACAAGTGGTCCGCAGCGCCGTACATACAGCAAAGGGTACACAGAACATTACATTACAATACAGTACGATTGGCCTGGCGCTTATTCATATATTTGCAAATGTATGTAACTAATACCTCTGAATCGCTATTATCATGTAGGATTTAAGTATTGTTTTTGCTGCAGTGTGCTGGGGGGCAAATCTCTTTTTTTTCTGATTACAATACAGTAACCAAAATATAAACAGAACACAAGTAACAATTAGCAACACAATTATCCATACACAGTACAGCTCTGAAGGTGAAGACTGTCATAGAAGTGATAGAGAAGAAGGCTGTGAGACAGTGGGGAGGAGGACCCTGCTCCTAGGATCTTACATTCTAGGGGATTGTTGTGTAGTAATGGTGAGGGCTCCTGAGCAAGGGTGGAAACCTTCAGATGGTGGGTAAGGAGGTGAGCGGAGGTGGTACACAGAGACATGAGAAAATGGGCTTAGTCAGGGGCGTAACTATAATGGGTGCAGGGTGTGCGGTGCACACGGGCCCCTGGCAACACACATACAGATAGTGGGTTTGTGGCTCGGGTAAGTCGTTTTGTTTTTTTGCCAAGTCCCGGGGATGCTGCTGAGACCAGCGCCAGTATGAAGGTGAGTATAGATTCTTTTTTGCAGGGCCAATCATTAAGGATTCTACATGGGACAAGTGGACAGACCAGCTGGCATAGGTAAGTATGTGTGAGTGAGAATAAGTGTATGCAATAAAGTTATACGGTGTGTGTTTTGTCTTTATTTCACTATTTATTTTACAGTGGGGGTACAGGTGCCGCCCGTCTGCTGGCACTTGTATTTCCACAAGTGCCAAAGGGCAGGAATGCTGACACCTGTAGTCACACTGTAAAATACAATAGTTTCATTCAATTTTTCAATTTATTACCCCCGTACCCAATGCTTCAGGGGTGCGGGGAAGAGCCCCGGGTTTCAGTCCAAGTCTGGGGTTTTGGGGGGTACCCTTTCTTGGGGGGTCCCCACTTCCCATGAGATCCATGGTTTGGCCTGAGCAGCTTTGGCTGATAATGCTTTGGCCCCAGAGCCCTGGTGAAAGGGTCTCCGGGCTGTGGCATTACAGCCTGGCCGTTTTGGGTCTGGTGCTGGTATTAAATATAGGGGGTACCCTAAGCAATATTTCCTCCCCTATATTTAAAACCAGGACTGGCCCTTCAGCCTGGTGGTGGTTTCTAACTTACGGTGGAACCTACACATTTTGTTCCCCGTAATTTTAGACACCAGGACTGGCTGGCAAGTCCGGGGCTAGCTAGGCTTTAGGGGGGGGGCCCTATGTCATTTTTTAAAAAACTTTTAACCCATTTTTTTTACAGCATAGAACACAAGCAGTCTTCACATATCTCACTGATATATGCAGGCTGCTTGCTCGGGAGAGTTTTGCAGAGAGAAGACACTGCAATCTTGGGTGAGTAATCTCCTGCAAAACCTGCTTCACCATCAGCCAAACCTGCGTTCTGCTTCACCATCGGACATCTCACTCTCAGCTAAACTCACTTCTTGGTAAATTTGAGAGTTATAGGAGCCTCAAATCTCCCGAGTTTCGGCATAGCAAATCGAGTTTAAAAAAAGCATACTCTCCCAGACTTGATTCTTAGCAAATTTACCCCCTTGAATCTAGTACTGACTATAGCAGCCTTCAGCTATGCAGCCTACCTGATCACTAATAAGTATTGCTACAAACATGTGTCTGTGTGCCCACTGATTAAGTCCCCAATAGCAATAGCTGCTAATATAAAATTAATGGAAAATTATCTAAAACACTTTTTTCAAAGCTTTGCTATTGAAATAAAGGCAGCACATCTGATAGGAGCAGTAGTGGACTTTGCCACCTACTTTACATCTCAAATTTACTCAATACATCAGGACATCATATCCCAGCAGACCATCAGTACTCCACTCCTTTCTTTCCTGGACCACCCCTCCCCATCCATCTTACCAACTCTGACATCCTTCTCCCCTGTATCTGGAGAGGAAATTATGGTCCTCATCTGGTCCTCCACCCTTTCACCTCCCCCTTGACCGTATCCCTTCCCAACTCCTCTGCTACTGCCTGCTCCCATCTTACTCACCTCCTCAATCTCTCCCTCTCATCTGGCGCTGTCCCTTCTGCATTCAAACATGCCCTTACCTCCTTTCTTTCTTCCTTCACACTCCATCCTTGACCCTATTCAATCTGGCTTGTATTCTTTCAACTCCACTAAAACTGCTCTCACGAGAGTCAGCAATGACCTCCTTGCTGCCAATTCCAAGGGCCACTGCTCATTCTCCTTGACCTCTCTGCTGCTTTTGCTGTAGAGCACCTTCTCCTTCTGCAAATCCTTCACTCCCTTGGTCTACATGCCACTGCTCTCTCCTGGCTGTCCTCCTACCTCTATGACAATTCCTTCTCTGTCTCTTCTCCCCCACTTCCACTTACAGTAGGTGTTACCCAAGGTTTTATTCTTGGACCTCTCCTAATACTCTTCCATATGTCATCTCTAGGTGAATTCATCAGGTCTTTTGGTCTCCAATATCACCTCTATACTGATGATACTCAGATCTACCTTTCCTCCCCTGATCTCTCCCCCTCTATCCTCACTCGAATCTCCAACTATATCTCTGCTATCTCTTCCTGGGTGTCCCAGCACTTTCTTAAACTTAATATGTCTAAGGCTGAGGTGATCATTTTCCCACCCTAATGCATATCCTCTCCTCACTACCCACAATTTCTTTATCAATTGATGGCACAACTATCTCCTCTAGCCCCAAAGTGCACTGTCTTTGAGTTATCCTGGACTCCTCCTTCTCCTTCAAACCACACATTCAACACCTTTTGCAGTCCTGCCGCTTCCATCTTTAAAATATTTCCAACATAAGATCCTTTCTCATCCAGGATGCTACTAAAACCATCATCCACTCACTGGTCATTTTCAGATTGGACTACTGTAACCTCCTTCTATCTGGCCACCCTGACTCCCACCTCTCTCCATTCCAGAGCCAGCTCTAGCCAAATTAGAACCCTAGGCAAGATTTTGGGTGGTGCACCCCCATAGGATCCTGAAAAGTGTGTGGCCTCACAGAAGGGGACTGTGCTGTGGCCCCTTTCCCATTCTGCTGCGCACCCAGCCCCCCTCACCAAGCACAGATCACAGCACAGCACATATCACCCAGCACTTCTGTCCCAGCACAGCACCCCTCACCCAGAACAGCACCCCTCACCCAGCACAGCACCCCTCTCCCAGCACAGCACCCATTAACCCTCTCCCAGCACAGCTCCCATACTAACCACTAGCCATCATCCAGGTACCCCATTCCCGCAAACCGCTGCTGCCCACTCACTGTTTGCTGCTGCCAGGACTGATCGGAACTGTCAGCTGAGCTCCGATCATGGATGATGCCATAGTCTCTGCCCAGAAAGCAGCAGGCACCCCGGCCGTGCCTGCCCCAACCTCTGCTGGCCCTAGGTGGTCTTGGGTGTCCCTAGGCATTCCAAATACTGTAGGCATTTGCTTAATTTGTCTATGCCTAGGGCCGGCTCTGCTCCATTCCAATCTGTCCTCAATGCTGCTGCTTGGCTCATCTCCCTCTCCTACTAGCCCTTAACTGGTTCCCCTTCCCCTTCAGATCCCAAGGTTCTTGCACTACTTTACAAAGCCTCCACCCAATCCTCTCCCATTTACATCTCTGATCTCATCTCCCTTCACACTCCCACCCGCCTTGTTTGCTCAACTAAAGTACACCACCTCTCCTGCTAACTGATTACCTCCTCCCACTCCTGCCCTCCAAGATATTGCCCGTGCTGAAACTCTCTCCCTCTCCCCATCAGGCTCTCCATATCTCTACAAATCTTTAAACAGGCTCTCAAGACCCACTTCTTCATCAAAGCCTTCCAGCTTTCTTCCTAACTCAAAGCTACATGCTCCTTCCTCTGTCTACCCCATCAGTGTCATGCCTGTTTGTCTGCACCTCCCCTTTAGAATGTAAGCTCTCATAATCAGGGAACTCTACCCTCTTGTGCTTTTCCTTACTTATACTTTCATCTACTCCTTACTACCCTCTATGGCACCTAACACTGGGTTGCTTACACCTTGTTGCATTATGATCGACAATGCAGCAATGTATATAAACGGGATGTAGTCAGCATCCCAGTGTGCAGGATGCCGAAGGTCTGAATACCGGCACCGAAATCCCATGAGGTCGGGATCCTGGCACCAGTATCTCGACTGCCGGCATCCCGAAGGTAAGTATTGAGTTGTTAGGGGGAAGTTAGGGTTAGGTAGTGGGTTTAGGCATTTGAAGAAGGGTTAGGGTTAGGCACTGGGTAGGGAGTCTTAGGATTAGGGTGCAGGGAGGGGAGGTTAGGTTTAGGCACCGGGGATGGGGTGTTAGGTTTAGGGTGCGGGAGGGGAAGGTTAGGTTTAGGCACTAGTGGGGGAGGTTAGGGTTAGGCACTGGGGAGGGTGGGTTAGGGTTAGGGTAGACAGGGGCGCCGAGAGGGGGGGAAGCGGGTACAGATTACCCGGGCCTGGGCTTCCTGAGGGGCCCGGCGGGGGCCCGGGTCCGGCGCCACTCCCCCCTCTCTTCTCTCTCTCTCACAGAAGCCCAGATTGCTCATGGCTGATGAGCAGCAGCCACAGCAGTCTCCTTTGCCTGTGAGGGGGAGCGATCACACTGTTCGTGCCCCCTGGCTTTGCACCGGGCTGAGGGGCTTACAGCGCCCCTGCGGCACTGCAAAACTGTGTCTTTTTTTGCTCAAGGGTGCATGGCCACGCCTCCCGCTATTAGGCCACACCTCCTCTGTACCTGGGCGCGCCGCAGATGTCTACAGCCCTGAGGGTAGGGATTAGGGTAGGGGTAAGAAAAATACTTACCATTACTTTCTATGGGTGTCGGGATTCTGGCTGTCAGTATTCTGACCAGCGGCATCCCGACAGCCATGATTTCATACCCAACCCATATAAACAATGTCCTTGTCCTGCATTGTATAGTACCGTAAGTCACTGGTTTCTTGAAATGTACTTTGTAAGGTGATGTGGAACAATTGTGGCACCATATAAATAAAGGATAATAATAATAATAATAATAATAATAATAGTAATAATAATAATAATAAAAATATTACAGCAAATGAGTAAAATCAGATTTATGTTTGCTGATACAATCTGCTAAAAGGCTTGTGTCACCTACACAGTCTTCCACTCTTTGGCAGTCCAGCTGCCACTCACAGGGATGAATTAGAGGAAAGAATTGGGAGAAAAACTGATAACACAGGGATGAATTAGGAGAAAAATTGATTACCCAAAGTTAATTCTTCATGACATTGAACTCCTTTGCTCTCCGATAACAATGAACCAGAGTAAAGAAAATATATATATATAAATATATAAAAGGTGGAAAAGAAAACAAGGCCCAAATAAAAAAATACATAAGAGAAAAGGGTAGAGAAATACAGACACAAATACATAAGCATATTAGGGGAATGAGTGAGATAGGGAGAGTACTAGGCCCAAATGAAATAACTATATAGGGATGGTAGGCAGATAAGACCAAGCCAAAATAAAACAAAAATATAATGGACTAAGGGCATGACAAAAACTACAAGTTGCCAAATTATATATATATATATATATATTTTATATTTATATATATATATATATATATATATATATGGAAAATGGGGTGGAAAGGACAAGCGCCAAATAGAGTGATAAATTAATGAATAATGGTGCCCGTGCTCAAATAATAATGTGCGTACCAAAAGATAATTCTTTAAAGCTTATCTGTAAATCTTGTTGGTGGATGACATAGAGCTGGACCCGGGTCACTGGTGCCAAATAGGACCTTGATAAGAAGAGGCTCTTTGCAGAGCCAAGTGGAGAAGAAAAATAATATAGTGTAGTATTTTCAGAATAGTGAGTCTCGTGATAAATGGTTATGCGTACCCAACAATTTCTTGTGTAAATGCATGTATTGATAACCTTGGTAGCTTTATCAAAGTTTTTTCTTTATTTTTCAGCCCCAGAAAGTACCCACATAATGTGGTGATGGTCTTCAAATGAAATAAAAAACCATCATCAGCACTGGTGTACTTAAACAGGGGGACTTTATTACATAAATGAGGTAATGAACAAAGTATAGGACAAGTTAACACAAAATAAAGGGAAAATAGCTTATCTGTGAGGTGATGTCAAGTCTATCTGAGAGAGGCTGGCAATTCCCAATGCATTTCATCCTTTGGACTTCCTCAGGGGTAATGGTATAGGTGTAAATGTACAGCCTTATATACCCTATGGTGGAGGTAATCATTAGGTTTAAAATTGGTGCTAAACGCCGTTTAGCGCATGCGCAGTGAACCGAGGCCATCTTGGTGACATCATCCGTGATGTCAGTGGTATCCCAAGATGCCGCGCATGTTGCACCGCGCATGCGCGACTCGCGGCAAATACATCGCGGCTTGTAATAACAAGTTCCGCCTTGTGTGCCGTGTGGGTGAAGTGGAAACACCCGGTGGCGAGTAAACAAAGGGACTTAATCATTAAGATGTGATACAGTGCTCCTAGAGACTCATGCAGGTGGCGGCCATTTTGTTGGTTATCCATAAATAGTTAGATACCTGGCGGCCATTTTGTTGGTTAGTAACAGGTTTCACTGATGACATAATTTAAACGGTAGCCATTTTGTTGGTTTGAACAGATACATAGTACTTTAAGGAGTCTGTTCTCAGCTTAAATATATATTCCAAACTTATTATATAAGAGTCTGATCATTATAGTCAATGTCATATTCACATAATAAATTAATAAATAGACATATAAGTTAGGATATTACAAACAGATAACCAGATAAAATATGCAATATAAAATATAAAATATAAAATAAAAGGATTTTTTTGTGTCCCAGTTAATAAATATTAAAAGAATAATATGGCAGTAAAAGTGACCTGGATTTCATCAGAGAATAGTGATAAATATAGCAGAACATCAATATAAGAAAAACATTATATATATAAAAAAACATATATCAAATTTTTTTACATATATAAAAATATAAAAGGATATAAAAATACCATTGGACGTAGTAGTATCACATATGGGGAATAGAAGTAAAAAGAGAAGACATATATAGAAACAAGGTTAGAAAACCATTCAAAGAAAGGGAGCAATTTCATAATTGTCATTTAAGCCATGGGGTAGTAATGTGTTTAATCCGAAAATCCAGTACATCTCTCGCTGAGACAATTTTGTAGCAAGATCTCCTCCTCTTGTGCCTAATTTGACATGCTCAATGCCCCTAAAGGATAGATTCTCTGGGTTCACATAATGTTGTATCTTGAAATGTCTGGATATCGAATGGCTTTAAACTTTATTCTTTATATTTCCTAAATGTTCTTGAATTCTCAGTTTGAGATTCCTCTTAGTTTTGCCCACGTACTTTAATCCACAAGGGCATTCTAATAAATAAATTACTGAGCAAGTATTACAATTGATGAAATGCTTCATGTTAAACTGTTTAGAGTTGTTAAAATTAAAGAAGGCTTTTCTATTAGGATGTAGGTATCTACACATATTGCAAAGACCACATTTATAGGCCCCTAAGCACTTAAGAGCTGGTTTGGTGGATGGGATTTGCTGGAGCATGCTCGGGGCTAAAATATCTTTGAGATTCCTAGCTTTCTTATAAATAATGGTGGGTTGATTGGGTAAAATGTCAGCAAGAATAGGGTCCATTTTGAGTATTCCCCAATGTTTGTTGAGGACACGCCTAATTCTTTTTTCTTCTTTATTAAATTGCGTTATGAAAGGTACATGATCTTCTTTTTTAGGGCGAGTCTTATATTCCAAAAGTTCTTTTCTATTCAAGTTTTCTATTTTGGAAATGGCTTCCGTAATCAATGTTTCTGGATAGCCCCTTTCCTTAAACCTGTCAGCGTAGATGTTAAGTTGTGTAAGGCAGACAGTTTCATCACTACAATTGCGTTTAATGCGATGAAACTGGGAGTATGGAATATTGTCCTTCCAACTTTTTACATGTCCGCTTTTATAATGTAGATAACTGTTGGTGTCCACTGATTTTATATATGTTCTAGTAGTAATTTCCTTGTTGGATCCCCTCAAGACAATGTCTAAAAACTCAATCTCATCTTTTTGTAGATTGGAGGTGAATCTCAAGTTAAAATCATTAATATTGATGAATGCAATACAATTACTAAAATCCATAGCACTCCCTTTCCATATAATAGTAATATCGTCAATATATCTCTTGTAAAAATGAATAAAATGACTAAAAGGATTATTGTTAAAAATATGTTCCGATTCCCAGTGCCCCATTAATAAATTAGCGTAACTAGGTGCAAAAACAGTACCCATCGCCGTGCCACATATTTGTAGGAAAAAATCATCTAAGAACTTAAAATAATTATGTGTTAAAATAAATAAAATCACATCACAAATGAATTGTTGGTGGGTCGCATCAATAGATAAATCCTTCTCTAGGTATTTTTTGCATGCCTCAATTCCTTTGTGGTGTTCAATACTAGTGTACAAAGATTGGACATCTATAGTGGCCCACATGAAACAATCATCCCACCTAATGTCTTGTATCGAATTTAGGAGACTAGTTGTATCTTTGAGGTATGAAGGAAGTAATTTCACATATTTATTAAGAAAGATATCTACATATTCAGATGCATGTGACGTCAGTGAGTCGATACCCGCTATAATGGGTCGACCTGGTGGGTTTCTTAAGTTTTTATGGATTTTAGGCAGGTGGTAAAAAATGGGAATAACTGGATTGGACATCATTACGTATTGGTATTCATCTTTTGTAATAAAATTTTTTCGTAAACCTTGCACCAATAATTCTCTAAAAAGTTCAACAAATTCTTCTGTAGGGTCTTTAATTAGTGGTATATATGACTTAGGATCATCTAAGAGCCGTACAGCCTCCTTAGTATAATCAAGCCTGTTCATAATAACAAGGCCATCCCCCTTGTCAGCCTGTTTGAAGATTAGATTTTTATTCTCTTGTAGAGCTTTAAGTGCTTGTTTCTCTTGATGCGTCAGGTTACTCTTTGGGGATATTTCAACTGGGGTATCTATTAGGTCCTTTTTAGTCATTTCGTAAAACATAGATATGTTGCTACTCTTGGATTCTAGGGGGTAAAATTTGGACACAGGTTTAAGGCCTGATTTTGAACTGTTCTCATAGTTGTGGATGATGGCTGTGTCCTTCTTCATAAAATGTCGTTTGAGTGTGAGTTTTCTGACGAACTTGTTTAGATCAATAAACGTCTGGAATCTATTGTTTTTCTGTGTTGGTGCAAAGGTTAAACCTTTGCTAAGAAGAGAGGTTTCTGCCTGGGATAGGGGATGATCTGAGATATTGAAGATACCTAATGTAGTGGGATCTTTTATAGTCTGTAAGGGTTTCTTCTTTTTGGCTCCCTTTCTAGATCCTGCTCTTCTTCCCCTATGTGTCTTCTTTTTAAAGGGGACGCTAATCTGAACTCTTCCCTGAACGTGGTTTTCTTTTGAGGTCGCCAATGGTATGGTGTGGGGGTGGGGGATAAAAAACCATTGTCACTAGTGGATTCCAGTCTATCCAATGTACTAAATCTATTCCTTAGAGGGAGTTCCTGCTTTGCTACAGGGCTAGCCCTAGCTCTTTGTGCATATGTTTTTGGCGGGAATCTATTCCATTTATTCCTAGATAGCTGGAATTGAATATCTCTGGGGCGGTTCCAATTTTTGATTTTATTTGTTTCATAATCCACTTTATCTCTTAAGAATTTTTTCTCTTTAATTTTGATTACCTCTTCCTCAGCCTTCTCAATCTTCTTAGCAAGTACCACCTCATTAATTTTGAACTCTTCCTTTTCTCGTTGTGGGAGTATATGTATTTCTTTAGCTTTGATCATTTGCTCTACTGTTTCCAAATGTGCTTTTTTCTCATGTATAATCAGTTTCATTAAATTTAAAGAGCATTCATGGAGAATACTATCCCATTTCTCCATGAAAACTGGGTTATCCTGACCAAAACTGGGGACTTTATTGAGCCGGAGGCCTCTTGGGATTCTATTGGCTTTGATGGAGTACTCAAGGCCCTTGATATCCCACCAAATTTTAGTTTCTTTAATGAGTAGTCTTTCTAAGTCCCAAAAGAATATATCAATATTATCATCAATTTCAGGTGTAGCCTGGGTATTTACCTCATTGAAAATTTTTTCACAAAGGTCTGATCTTTTTGAACATAAGCCATGTGCATGAAACATAATGGTGATCGAAGAAAAACAAAAACAAATATAACGTGAATTCACAAGTAAAAAACTGAAATATCAGTCAGTGAGTACAATACGGATACACCGGCAGCTGAACCTAGAAAAGATGCCGAAAATGATATGGAAATAGTAGTTCTTGGATCGCGCACAGTGTATTATCCTGATTGTAACCTTGAAGTGCTGGTATCATACATATGAGTAATTAATCAGCCACTTAAATCCTTCAAATAAGAGGAGGCAGCAGTCCCTTCCGTAGGTCTGTATGGCAGTCAGACGAAATAGTGATCTGGAAAATGGGGTGGAAAGGACAAGCGCCAAATAGTGTGATAAATTAATGAATAATGGTGCCCGTGCTCAAATAATAATGTGTGTACCAAAAGATAATTCTTTAAAGCTTATCTGTAAATCTTGTTGGTGGATGACATAGAGCTGGACCCGGGTCACTGGTGCCAAATAGGACCTTGATAAGAAGAGGCTCTTTGCAGAGCCAAGTGGAGAAGAAAAATAATATAGTGTAGTATTTTCAGAATAGTGAGTCTCGTGATAAATGGTTATGCGTACCGAATAATTTCTTGTGTAAATGCATGTATTGATAACCTTGGTAGCTTTATCCAAGTTTCTTCTTTATTTTTCAGCCCCAGAAAGTACCCACATAATGTGGTGATGGTCTTCAAATGAAATAAAAAACCATCATCAGCACTGGTGTACTTAAACAGGGGGACTTTATTACATAAATGAGGTAATGAACAAAGTATAGGACAAGTTAACACAAAATAAAGGGAAAATAGCTTATCTGTGAGGTGATGTCAAGTCTGTCTGAGAGAGGCTGGCAATTCCCAACGCGTTTCGTCCTTTGGACTTCCTCAGGGGTAATGGTATAGGTGTAAATGTACAGCCTTATATACCCTATGGTGGAGGTAATCATTAGGTTTAAAATTGGCGCTAAACGCCATTTAGCGCATGCGCAGTGAACCACGGCCATCTTGGTGACATCATCCGTGATGTCAGTGGTATCCCAAGATGCCGCGCGTGTTGCACCGTGCAAGTGCAACTCGCGGCAAATACATCGCGGCTTGTAATAACAAGTTCCGCCTTGTGTGCCGTGTGGGTGAAGTGGAAACACCCGGTGGCGAGTAAACAAAGGGACTTAATCATTAAGATGTGATACAGTGCTCCTAGAGACTCATGCAGGCGGTGGCCATTTTGTTGGTTATCCATAAATAGTTAGATTCCTGGTGGCCATTTTGTTGGTTAGTAACAGGTTTCACTGATGACATAATTTAAACGGTAGCCATTTTGTTGGTTTGAACAGATACATAGTACTTTAAGGAGTCTGTTCTCAGCTTAAATATATATTCCAAACTTATTATATAAGAGTCTGATCATTATAGTCAATGTCATATTCACATAATAAATTAATAAATAGACATATAAGTTAAGATATTACAAACAGATAACCAGATAACATATGCAATATAATATATAAAATATAAAATAAAAGGATTTTTTTGTGTCCCAGTTAATAAATATTAAAAGAATAATATGGCAATAAAAGTGACCTGGATTTCATCAGAGAATAGTGATAAATATAGCAGAACATCAATATAAGAAAAACATTATATATATAAAAAAACATATATCAAATTTTTTTACATATATAAAAATATAAAAGGATATAAAAATACCATCGGACGTAGTAGTATCACATATGGGGAATAGAAGTAAAAAGAGAAGACATATATAGAAACAAGGTTAGAAAACCATTCAAAGAAAGGGAGCAATTTCATAATTGTCATTTAAGCCGTGGGGTAGTAATGTGTTTAATTCGAAAATCCAGTACATCTCTCGCTGAGACAATTTTGTAGCAAGATCTCCTCCTCTTGTGCCTAATTTGACATGCTCAATGCCCCTAAAGGATAAATTCTCTGGGTTCGCATCATGTTGTATCTTGAAATGTCTGGATATTGAATGGCTTTCAACTTTATTCTTTATATTTCTTACATGTTCTTGAATTCTCAGTTTCAGATTCCTCTTAGTTTTGCCCACGTACTTTAATCTACAAGGGCATTCTAATAAATAAATTACTGAGCAAGTATTACAATTGATGAAATTCTTCATGTTAAACTGTTTAGAGTTGTTAAAATTAAAGAAGGCCTTTCTATTAGGATGTAGGTATCTACACATACTGCAATGACCACATTTATAGGCCCCTAAGCACTTAAGAGCTGGTTTGGTGGATGGGATTTGCTGGAGCATGCTCGGGGCTAAAATATCTTTGAGATTCCTAGCTTTCTTATAAATAATGGTGGGTTGATTGGGTAAAATGTCAGCTAGAATAGGGTCCATTTTGAGTATTGTTTGTTGAGGACACGCCTAATTCTTTTTTCTTCTTTATTAAATTGCGTTATGAAAGGTACATGATCTTCTTTTTTAGGGCGAGTCTTATATTCCAAAAGTTCTTTTCTATTCAAGTTTTCTGTTTTGGAAATGGCTTCCGTAATTAATGTTTCTGGATAGCCCCTTTCCTTAAACCTGTCAGTGTAGATGTTAAGTTGTGTAAGGCAGACAGTTTCATCACTACAATTGCGTTTAATGCGATGAAACTGGGAGTATGGAATATTGTCCTTCCAACTTTTTACATGTCCGCTTTTATAATGTAGATAACTGTTGGTGTCCACTGATTTTATATATGTTCTAGTAGTAATTTCCTTGTTGGATCCCCTCAAGACAATGTCTAAAAACTCAATCTCATCTTTTTGTAGATTGGAGGTGAATCTCAAGTTAAAATCATTAATATTGATGAATGCAATAAAATTACTAAAATCCATAGCACTCCCTTTCCATATAATAATAATATCGTCAATATATCTCTTGTAAAAATGAATAAAATGACTAAAAGGATTATTGTTAAAAATATGTTCCGATTCCCAGTGCCCCATTAATAAATTAGCATAACTAGGCGCAAAAACAGTACCCATCGCCGTGCCACATATTTGTAGGAAAAAATCATCTAAGAACTTAAAATAATTATGTGTTAAAATAAATAAAATCACATCACAAATGAATTGTTGGTGGTTCACATCAATAGATAAATCCTTCTCTAGGTATTTTTTGCACGCCTCAATTCCTTTGTGGTGTTCAATACTAGTGTACAAAGATTGGACATCTATAGTGGCCCACATGAAACAATCATCCCACCTAATGTCTTGTATCAAATTTAGGAGACTAGTTGTATCTTTGAGGTATGAAGGAAGTAATTTCACATATTTATTAAGAAAGATATCTACATATTCAGATGCATGTGACGTCAGTGAGTCGATACCCACTATAATGGGTCGACCTGGTGGGTTTCTTAAGTTTTTATGGATTTTAGGCAGGTGGTAAAAAATGGTAATAACTGGATTGGACATCATTACGTATTTGTATTCATCTTTTGTAATAACATTTTTTTGTAAACCTTGCACCAATAATTCTGTAAAAAATTCAACAAATTCTTCTGTAGGGTCTTTAATTAGTGGTATATATGACTTAGGATCATCTAAGAGCCGTACAGCCTCCTTAGTATAATCAAGCCTGTTCATAATAACAAGGCCACCCCCCTTGTCAGCCTGTTTGAAGATTAGATTTTTATTCTCTTGTAGAGCTTTAAGTGCTCTAGAATCCAAGAGTAGCAACATATCTATGTTTTACGAAATGACTAAAAAGGACTTATTAGATACCCCAGTTGAAATATCCCCAAAGAGTAACCTGACGCATCAAGAGAAACAAGCACTTAAAGCTCTACAAGAGAATAAAAATCTAATCTTCAAACAGGCTGACAAGGGGGTGGTCTTGTTATTATGAACAGGCTTGATTATACTAAGGAGGCTGTACGGCTCTTAGATGATCCTAAGTCATATATACCACTAATTAAAGACCCTACAGAAGAATTTGTTGAACTTTTTAGAGAATTATTGGTGCAAGGTTTACGAAACATTTTTATTACAAAAGATGAATACCAATACGTAATGATGTCCAATCCAGTTATTCCCATTTTTTACCACCTGCCTAAAATCCATAAAAACTTAAGAAACCCACCAGGTCGACCCATTATAGCGGGTATCGACTCACTGACGTCACATGCATCTGAATATGTAGATATCTTTCTTAATAAATATGTGAAATTACTTCCTTCATACCTCAAAGATACAACTAGTCTCCTAAATTCGATACAAGACATTAGGTGGGAGGATTGTTTCATGTGGGCCACTATAGATGTCCAATCTTTGTACACTAGTATTGAACACCACAAAGGAATTGAGGCGTGCAAAATATACCTAGAGAAGGATTTATCTATTGATGCGAACCACCAACAATTCATTTGTGATGTGATTTTATTTATTTTAACACATAATTATTTTAAGTTCTTAGATGATTTTTTCCTACAAATATGTGGCACGGCGATGGGTACTGTTTTTGCACCTAGTTACGCTAATTTATTAATGGGGCACTGGGAATCGGAACATATTTTTAACAATAATCCTTTTAGTCATTTTATTCATTTTTACAAGAGATATATTGACGATATTACTATTATATGGAAAGGGAGTGCTATGGATTTTAGTAATTGTATTGCATTCATCAATATTAATGATTTTAACTTGAGATTCACCTCCAATCTACAAAAAGATGAGATTGAGTTTTTAGACATTGACTTGAGGGGATCCAACGAGGAAATTACTACTAGAACATATATAAAATCAGTGGACACCAACAGTTATCTACAATATAAAAGCGGACATGTAAAAAGTTGGAAGGACAATATTCCATACTCCCAGTTTCATTGCATTAAACGCAATTGTAGTGATGAAACTGTCTGCCTTACACAACTTAACATCTACGCTGACAGGTTTAAGGAAAGGGGCTATCCAGAAACATTAATTACGGAAGCCATTTCCAAAACAGAAAACTTGAATAGAAAAGAACTTTTGGAATATAAGACTCGCCCTAAAAAAGAAGATCATGTACCTTTCATAACGCAATTTAATAAAGAAGAAAAAAGAATTAGGCGTGTCCTCAACAAACATTGGGGAATACTCAAAATGGACCCTATTCTAGCAGACATTTTACCCAATCAACCCACCATTATTTATAAGAAAGCTAGGAATCTCAAAGATATGTTAGCCCCGAGCATGCTCCAGCAAATCCCATCCACCAAACCAGCTCTTAAGTGCTTAGGGGCCTATAAATGTGGTCATTGCAATATGTGTAGATACTTACATCCTAATAGAAAGGCCTTCTTTAATTTTAACAACTCTAAACAGTTTAACATGAAGCATTTCATCAATTGTAATACTTGCTCAGTAATTTATTTATTAGAATGCCCTTGTGGATTAAAGTACGTGGGCAAAACTAAGAGGAATCTGAAACTGAGAATTCAAGAACATGTAAGAAATATAAAGAATAAAGTTGAAAGCCATTCGATATCCAGACATTTCAAGATACAACATGATTCAAACCCAGAGAATCTATCCTTTAGGGGCATTGAGCATGTCAAATTAGGCACAAGAGGAGGAGATCTTGCTACAAAATTGTCTCAGCGAGAGATGTACTGGATTTTCGAATTAAACACATTACTACCCCACGGCTTAAATGACAATTATGAAATTGCTCCCTTTCTTTGAATGGTTTTCTAACCTTGTTTCTAGATATGTCTTCTCTTTTTACTTCTATTCCCCATATGTGATACTACTACGTCCGATGGTATTTTTATATCCTTTTATATTTTTATATATGTAAAAAAATTTGATATATGTTTTTTTATATATATAATGTTTTTCTTATATTGATGTTCTGCTATATTTATCACTATTCTCTGATGAAATCCAGGTCACTTTTATTGCCATATTATTCTTTTAATATTTATTAACTGGGACACAGAAAAATCCTTTTATTTTATATTTTAGATTTTATATTGCATATTTTATCTGGTTATCTGTTTGTAATATCCTAACTTATATGTCTATTTATTAATTTATTATGTGAATATGACATTGACTATAATGATCAGACTCTTATATAATAAGTTTGGAATATATATTTAAGCTGAGAACAGACTCCTTAAAGTACTATGTATCTGTTCAAACCATTAGTATGTGAGGTCACACTGGGCCCACATTATTCTGTGGCCTCACAGGGAAGCAGTCCCCTTCTCTCTTGTGCGTGTAGGTGTGCCATCCATCTGTGATCACTAATGCCCTAACAAAATCCTAAAGTGAACATAAAACAAGACACCAAAATGTGTAGTAAGGGCTCTGCATTGGTGTGCACAGATGTGTCCTCTTCTGCATTCATCACCCCTGCCCTAAAAAATTCCTACAGTAATCACTATCTAATCCTCTACAACTGCTAAGCTTGGGCTTGGTCAATTGGGTAATGACTTCCCTTTTATTTAAGTATGACCAACACCAATGTAGTGCCAGCTTTACCTAACAGAACCAACCAAGTACCGAATATCTGAATATGGCCCATGTTTGAATCCGCTGCAAGAAGAGCTCTGTATTGTGTGTACTTTAATACGAGAAAGATGTATAACTTGTATGTTGTTCTAATATTATATTTGTAAGAGCATAGACTAAGAAGTGGAAGGAGTCAGAAATAGTAGTCAATGCCAGGAGCCAGATGCTGACGTGAGGTGGGCCTGTGTGATTTAAATGCCAGGGCCTATTTTTAGTCCCAGTCCGGCCCTGGGTAAAGGGTATGAAGTGAGCCATCTTGATAAACCAGTCAACTACCACCCAGATGATGTTGAACTTGTTTGAAATCGGGAGCTTGGTAATGAAGACCATCGACAGATGGGACTTCTATTGATGTGGATACACCGAAAAAGAAAAAAGGGAAATCTCATCTTTTTGGGGGCACTCTTAATAGACAATTCAAACTTAGCTTTTACTATGGTTTAAAAATAAAAAGTAATGACATAAAAGGACATACACATAAATGGGGCATGCCAACATGACACACCACCCATTTCTCGTCACTCTGGGAACATTCCTTTCTATTTCATATGCACCTTACCTATACGGTAGTTTCTCACGATGTGGAACCTCTAAAGAAATGTATCCTCCCTGGAAAGATGACATCTTCAGTCGGTATTCACTATTCATGTAGGTCACATTGTCTGGAAGATGCCTGTTTGTGTAGGAGTATTAAAAAGGTCATCATCATACAAAAGCAGTTCAACCAGACTCGTTCTCATCGACACCATCAACTCCCCCACCTGCTTTGTCTCTCAGCCACATCATCATCTCCCCCCTGCATCATCTCTCAGCCACACCATCACCTCCCTCCCCGCGCTGTCTCTCAGCCACACCATCCCCTCCCCTCCATGCGTGGTCTCTCAGCCACACCATCATCTCCCCCCCGCTTCATCTCTCAGCCACACATCTCCCCCCTGTGTTGTCTCTCAGCCACACCATCACTGCCCCCCCCCGCATCGGCTCTCAGCCACACCATCACTTCCCTCCCTGCATTGCCTCTAAGCCCCACCATCACCTCCCCCATGCATTGTCACTCAGCCAAACCATCACCTCCCCCATGCATTGTCTCCCAGCCACACCATCACCACCCCCGCATCGTCTCTCAGCCATACCATTGTCTCCCCCCGTGTCGTCTCTCAGCCACACCATCATCTACCCCCTGCATTGTATCTCACAGATACCCACACCCACCGACACAGATACACACTGACACAGATATACATGCAAACTGACACACACACTAACACATACTGTATACACATACTGACAGATGCACACACACTGACATACACACACACACACTGACAGTCATGCACACACACTGACACATACACAAACACACTGACACTGATACACACACACTGACACAAACGCACACACTGACACACACACTGACACTGACACACACACTGACATAGATACACACACACTGTCACTGACCCACACACACACTGGCACAGGTACACACACACTGACACACATCAATTGTTTTTAAAAGTCACTCCCCACGGCGGTCCGCCCCACCTCCTCCCCAAGGCAGTTGCCGCCCCCCGCCCCATGCAAAAAAACCTATTACTCACCTGGCTGCTCTGGAGCAGAGAGAACACCAGGGAAAGAAGAGTGAGTCACTCTGTCACCCTGCAGCTCTCAGGATGGAATGACAGTGACTACCTGGGGGGGCTGCACCCTTCTGCTGCAGCTCCCCCTACAGGCAGCACCAGCAGGCACAGTTATGATGCCCTGGCTGGTGGTGCCCCCCTCTGCTGGGCCTGCCAAGGCGCCCAGGGCACATGCCCCACTCTACACCCCCCTTCCCCTAGTTACGCTACTGCATACCAGATGGGGAAGCAGGGCTCCTCCTGTTAGTCCTTTCCCCAGCCCTGGCAGCACTTTTTCACCACAGGCAGCGCATCCCAGGTTTATTCCTCCTCTCTCTCCACGTCCTCTGAGATGCTGAGCGGCCATTTTATGCATTGCCCACCTCAGGGAGAGGCATTTGTGCTTCTATCTCCTTTATATTTCACTTTTCTAAGCCTGATAATGTGATCAGCTCTTGCCTGCTATTAATTAGATGGTTTGTTGAGCATTATTAACATTATTAGCCCACTTATTCTACAGCATTGAGTGGTCTGGGTGCATGTCAGTATATTATACTCTGTGTCTGTGTACCCTGATGTTGCTTCGGCAACTAGGGAAAAGAATGTATATATATATATATATATATTTTATATTTTGTTTATGTATATGTATGTAGATATATATGTGTATGTAGATATATACTTGTATATTTTATTACGTAAAGCCCATTTGGATACTCTTTGCATATTTTTTTCTTGGATCACCTATAATTCTTCCAAGAATAAAGCTACCACCACTGCTTTACGGCCCCGCAACAGGTGACTTTGCCCATTAAATCCAGTCAGGAACCGACTTGGGCATCCAAGTTAACACTGATAATGTTACAGTTTGAAGACAGGAAGCTTCATGATCACTGTCTCTATTGCAGGTCTCAGCTTTCCATGGTGGAGCCTAACGATACTGGATTTAAACCACTATACGCTCCTGCCTATACCTTCTAAATCCTGCTTATACCTTCTAGAATTGTCGCTATTTGCAAACGCAGTCATACAGTAAATAAATGCCTTCAGACTTTGAAATGTGTTTCCAACGCACAAAGGTTATTATTCAACATAAAAACAGTAGGTTACACGCTGTGATCTAAAGACAATTTAGCGCAAAGAAATCATACAGACCCAAGGTACAGTTATTAAATACGCACGCGCTCTGGGACCAGTTACCGGCATCAACAAGAAACCTCTGTCAACAGCATCAGCAAGAAAACTCTAGATTGGGGTCTGAACACACACATATACCCTTATAGGGATAAGCAATACAATAGGCAAGTTTGGCATGATTCCATTGGTTCTCCGTCACGGTGCTTCTGTTACAGGACATTTAACAGGTCGATTCAAATGGACACAGGTCAGCCTCCAATAGCCTTTTGTCTCCTTTTTCCCCCTGCATGCAAATCTAAGCTGCTAACATTACAGAGTACATTTGTAATGTTTTAACTCTCTATAGTCCATAGTTTGCAGACGCAGGTTCCTATCCTCTCACCGATGGTACCGGGAATCTGTGGAGACACAGTGGATCAGTACAACACCAGACACGGTCTGCTTACCATGTACTAAACCTTAGATATCATATAACCTTTATTACACAACATTAATATTCCCTGAATAAACCTTGAATATTACACTTTAGTACTAGGGAACCTTTCATGTAATTTGTGTATGTGTAAGTGTAAGAGAATATTGCATAAAGTTGCTAATATGTGTGGTGCGTTTATTTGTAGAGTGAAACAGCTCAACTGTGTGTAATGTGCAGTGTTTATGCATGTACATCTATCTATGATGGATTTAATATATTTATATATATATTTATATATATATATAAATATATATATATATATATATATATATATATATACATACACATATGTACATGTTATGAGCAGTGAGTTTCACTCTCAAACAGGGTGGAGACCCCCAGCTGACTGCTGGTGCCATCCTGTCTGACAGTGAATTCAAATGTTTTCTTCTGCCTATTTAGGATACCTGTGTCAGTTCTTTTCAAGCAGATTTCTTACCATTGTTCATTCAGACAAATTAAATTGTGTAGATCAGTGTCTGCGCCATATTTCAATTGCCACAGCTACACCTGTCCACATGTGGGGTCTCTCCATTTACATGCAAAAACACCCACAATATACTGGTGTATTGTTTTTCTAATTACTTTTCTCAAGAAGCTGTTTTACTAAACCCTGCTTGAATACTGTATTTGTTATGGTATTTTTTATGCAAAGTTATCCTTAGAATGGGCTTGTATACATCAGGGTATGGTTTCTGAAAACATCGCCATATGTACTTAGCTCATGAGTTGTAACTTAAAATGGCGCTGGGTGATCAGTCGCAAAATGGCGTCTTGCAGATTCTGATTGTAAACAGATTCTGTCACAGCCAATTATCCAGCTTTGAGAAGCCACTAGGGATGCAGACTTTTCCAACAGTCCACGTCCTTTCAGCAGATGCTAGGTAATGACTCCCAGACTTAGGCCTACTGCATGCAAAAGCTTTACTCTTTATCTGGGTTATGTCCCTAGTAGACGTAGTGGCTCTTGTCACAGCAGTACAATCCCTTTTCCTAGTGGAAGACTAAGAGCAAGCCTCCAACCTACAAAGTACAAAGCAGTAGAAGACAGTTATAGAATTTCCATCTTCTGCTCAGTTGCTAGACCTCTTAGTGGGATCTGTGACTTTTCGGAGACAATTTAAAAAAATTTGTACCTCTCCTACAAGCAGAAGAGCGTAAATCATCACAACTGTAACCACCAGTCATAAATAAAGGCCAAGGCCTTATCCTTTCCTTGCCACTTCGTGTAGTGAATGGCATATTCACAATTTTTTGTTTCTCTAAAGCTAACTTAGCTTTAGATTTTTTTTCTTTAACAGGGTAAAAGTTGATTTTACATGGCCTGACTTAAGCCCTGGGGCTTCGGCCTTAATAGATGACGTTGACGGCCCTGCATCGTCATCATGACTTCTGCCGGCAGCTACAAGACTGGTATGTGGATCCTGCTCTCCTGTCATGTGACTGTCCTCCATACTCACTGTGGTCTTACAGCAGTGTCACCAAGCAATTATAGCGCAGCTAAGTTGCAGCTAACGCACACAACCACACACAAAAGAAGAGCACTCCTGAACGAGGCAGCAGCCCCTTGATAAACGACACAGGCAGCACTCCTGCGCAGCTATGTTGCTGATAATTGTGGCTAACAGAAAAAAAATTGTTTTTTTGCACTTGGGGGAGAGCACCCCTAAACAAGGCACCAGCCCCTTTATAAATGACACAGGCAGCACTCCTGTGCAGCTGAGTTGCTGATAAGTGTGGCTAACGCGCACACACACAGGAAAAAACACTTTTTTTTATTGCACTTGGGGGGAGAGCACTGCTGAATGATGCAGTAGCCCCTTGATAAATGACACAGTCAGTACCCCTGTGCAGCTACATTGCTGTACATTGCTGATAAATGTGGCTAACATGCACACACACAAACACACACACAGAACATTTTTAAATTTTTTTGTTTTTGCATTTGTGGGGAGAGCACCCAAATGTCACACATGCAGCACCCCTGTGCAGCTATATTGCTGATAAGTGCGGCTAACACACATACACACACACACACAGAGCACCCGTGAATGAGGCAGCAGCCCTTTGATAAACAACACAGGCAGCACCCCTGCACAGCTACATTGCTGATGTGTGGGTAATGTGCACACACACACTGGGGTTGAAGAGCACCCCTGATGGATAGAGCACCACCTGGACAACACAGCAGCAACCCTTATGGACTGCAGTGACACAGGAGCCACTTAAGCCACCCTCTTCTGTCTGCAGCACAGCTCCTAGTATATAGAGTAACACAGCCCTTATGGACAACAGGCGCAGCACAGCCCAGCACAGCAGCCAGCCCTAGTATGGATGGAGTGGACAACAGCCAGCCCCTATGACAAGTGACAACATGCAGCCAGCTCCTATGCAGTATGGACACTAAGCGGGATCGGTATGAAATACTGCCGGACCTATGTTCGGTGGTTCAATTCCCGACACCGGAAGACCGGCAGCAGTGAAGATCCCAACAGCTCAAAAGGTAAGTTTTTACTAACCCTACCCCCCCTTAATCCTACCCCTCCTTTAGGGGTGCCTTACCCTAACCCCCCTTTCCCTGCATGCTAAACCTAAGTCTCCCGGGGGGTTCCTAACCCTAACCCTAACCCCCCTTCCCATAGCCTAAAACTAACCCACCTGGGGGGACTTAGGGGTAGGCACCTACCTGGGAGGGTTAGGTTTAGGCTAAAACCTAACCCTCCCCCCCATGGCTGTCCGCGCCTGTCTTACCTTCGTTCGGTATGCCGGGTGTCAGGCTCCCGGCGTAGGTCTAATGACAGGCATCAGGGTTTCAACGCCTGTCATTAGTACCTTGCTGGGATTTGACAGTCGGGAAGCCGGCGGTCGGCAATTCGAACGTCGGCTACCTGACTGCATTCCCATTTAGCAGCCAGCCCCTGACAAGTGACAACATTAGCCAGCCCCTTAAACACAGAGCAACATCATAGCACAGCCCCCTCCTTCCTCTTCACTCTCCACAGCCAGAATGAAAAAGGCGGCGATGGATGGGCTTGATTCAGAGATGGATGCAGATCACATAGCAACTGCGCAGCAGCTGTATGACAAAATGCTAATGCCACTGGAGGAGTCTTATCTAAATAGATGCTTTCTGCCAGCTTCTCTGACCGGCTACTGCGTCCTCAGATGCAGCATTGGATCATCTGTGTGACCCTCAGGTTACTCAGATTGGCCGGGAAGTTCATGCTGCTGAAGCCAGTGAAACTGTGTCCAAGCACCCAGCTACTGGCTTCATCACTCCCATAAAATGAGGCCGACATACCCACGTTTTCTGCAATGCTTCCTGTTGCCACCTCGTCGTGCCCCAAATGGCAGCAGCATGTCAATCATGCTGCGGCGTTCGGGGCACTGTGAGTGACTTTGGAGATAAGGTTTACATATATCTCTGAATTAGGCACTGTGGGTCTCATTCAGACCCACTCGCGAGCACAGGACGCATGCAAGCGGGTCGATGGTACCCAAATGCGGATGCGCACAACGGAGGGAGCTCCGTCGTGCGCATGTGCGAGACCCGGATAGCGACAACCAAGCTGTCGCTCCGGGTCTCGCACCAAAGGGGGTGTGCTGTCGATGGTGAGTGACAGCACGCCCCCTTTGGTGGGCGTGCCGGGGGCGTGGCTGCCAGACAGAGGCATTCCCATGGGAACGCCTACCATCTGGGGCCAGCCCCACTGACATCACTAGTGATGTCAGTGGGAGTGATTTTGGCTCTGATAGAACCAAAATCACTCCAGGGCTTGCGGCAGCGAGACCCTACCGCAGGGTCTCGTCGCAAGCCCGATGGTTGCGATGGTCTTGACCATCGCGACCATCATCAAGGACACTCGCATAAGCTGTGGGTGGTAATCCACAGCTATGCGAGCATCCAAAAGGCCGCTCCAAATTTAACTAGGACGGCCCAGATTCAGAGCGAGCGCTCTGGTCAGAGCGTCCGGCTCTGAATCAGGGCCTGTGTCCCTGATTCAGAGCCGGACACTCTGACAGAGTGCTCGCTCTGAATCAGGGCGTCTTTTTTTTTTTTTATATGGAGCGGCCTCGGCAAGTGCGCCCACACTTGATGATGTCGGGAGCAGCATCGCGATGGCTTGACCATACTGCATGCAGGTCCAATGGGCAATGTTGCTGACATGTCGTTCGATCCGGCCGGATCCAACAACATATCGTCTAGTGTGTACCGGCCATATAAGTCCAGGTTTTTGTGATATCCATGTTTATGCACAGATGGTTAAATCAAAATAACTGAGGTACTAATTAAGACACTTGTGCTCAAGTATAACTGTCACAATCTGGTGCAAGTGTTCCTCTGTGGAGGACGGTGAGCGGGGGGTTTGGGTGACTAAGGACTTGACTGAACTAGGTCTCCTTGTTGCGGCCGAACCCAAGTTTGGCTAGACCTGCCCAGAGGCACGGAGTCTAACTCACTTTGTGGTTTTCTCCAGTTGTTTCCTCCAATTTGGATTTGTTTTTTTCTGCACCAAGTGAGCAGGTTGTGGCCCTCTGGACAGGTACCTGGGAATGGCAGAAGACCGGAACTATATTAAATGATGTAAATGCTAGGACACTGTAGAGATCCTAATCACAGGCTTGCATGGGAATACTGAAAAATGTACTGAAGATCGCTGAGAAATCCAGGTGCTGATTGCACAGACTAACACAGAGCAGAGTGGACATAGGCATATACTGGGAATGCTAGAAAGCTGGTGCTGATTTGCACAGACAAGACATAGAGCAGAGTGGACACAAGCATATACTGGGAATGCAGCTGGGAGCTAATTAGTAATAACAGGTAATCTGACACCTCAGTAACATTGCAGAAGAACTGGCAGAACATTACAAGACACACAGGCATAGAAACATACAAGACAGGAGTACTGGGAGAGAACTAAGGGCCTGATTCAGACCCGCTCGCAAGCGCCATGCACTCGCAAGCGGGTCAATGGCTGTGCAGTGCGCACGCGTGGTATGCGCGAGCCCCAGAGCGAGCGAGAATCACTTGCTTTGGTGCTCACATCCAAAAGGGGCGACTGTTGATGTTGATCGACAGCTCGTCCCGTTTGGTATGCGGGAGGGGGAGTGGCTACACAAACAGAGGCATTCCCGAAGGAACGCCTGCCATTTGTGGGAGGCACCACTGACATCACCAGTGATGTTAGTGGAGAGCTTCCTGCCCTGTTAGGGCAGGAAGCTCTCTGGGGCTTGCGGGAACGAGACCCTACCACAAGGGTTTCGTCGCAAGCCCCAATGGTCATACGATGGTCGCGACAATCGTGACCATCACCAAGCCACTCACAATAGCTTTGGTGAGAATCACAAGTCACTGGAACAGCAAAGTTGAACAGCAGTTACCTGTTCCTGGAGTCAGACTTAAATACCCCTGGGTAGCTGATCATTGGATCAGAGGATCAGCTGAGTGACCACAGGACTACCACTGGGAGAGACTAGTCAGGTGATATGAACCAACATGGCTGCGCCCAAGCCCGGCACCCCAGAAACCAGGACGCGCACACAGAATACTCAGTCACCACTCACTTCCACTCCCAGCATCTGGACACCTAAGCCCAAGAATCCCAGGCTGCCTCTTGACAATAACTATCCTTAAAACCTGGACTGTTAATGTGCCTTGAGAACTGTGGTTGGGAACCCCTGCTCTACACAGATGTAGATCTGCGCCAGAGCCCGCTGTCAGAGGTTTCAGGTCAGGTCACTGTTCCACAGCAATAGCACTCTTCAGGAACATACTGCCTCTGAGGAATGTGCCTATGTAGCTGTAACTGACTTAAGACTATTACTGGTGGCATCTGTTGTCACCTATTCCACCACCATTTATTGTCTTAAGGGTAAAGACATTTACAAGTTATTTTCACCTGCGCACTCCCTTTCTCTCTCCTAACCTTTTTCTAACACTGCCCCACTAACAGTATTCTTAATGTCTCTCATTGCTTTCACCTCTACACTGTAAAAATTGAATGGGCAAGGCACTTTATACCTATTGTCTTATGTCTCCTACACCATGTATCACTTTATCTGTACTTGTCCAATGTATGAACTGCACTTCTGACCGTCGCTGTAAATCTGTGGTGCCTTTTAAATACACTTTGATTATGTGGATCTCATACTCAGCTCCTATATGGCGATCACTAAGATACTGTCTGTCCTGTGTGGTGATTATTGGGATGCTGTCTGTACTGTAAGGTGGTCACTAGGATGCTGTAGCTATACAGTATGGTATTCATAGATATACTATTTGTCACTGGAAGTCACTGGGATGCTATTTGTACTATTTGGTGGTCATGTGGTTGTTCTCTGTACTGTATGATGGTCACTGGGGTGCTGTCTGTTTTGTTCTTTACTGTATGGTGGTCACGTTAATGTTCTCTGTATTGTTTTGTGGCTAGGGCTAACAGTTTGCTAACTCCATGAACATTTGTGTTGGGCCCTGGCTACTTTTTATTTGGTTCCACCTACATGAGGCAAAGTCAAGTATTTTTTCTAGTTCTTAATCCTCTCCTGCTTACAATTCCTAACTTAAATAACTTCCTATGCATTCAATATAAATGTCAAAAAGTTAGTTTTGTGTGTTATTTTTTCATCAGAGGTTCATTATACTGTAATTAGAACATACAGTAGATAAAGATCAAATCATAGTTCATGTATTAATGAATTGTGTAATGTGTTTAAAACTTTCACCACTTTACTGTAAATGGTTACAAACTTATATATTTTGGCACATACTGTATTTTATATTACCTGTTTGATAAGAGGGCTAATTATTTCTCAAAATGAAACTAACAATATACCTTCCAAGATTTTATAAAAATCCGAACACATGGCCACACATTATTGCTAACTTTTTAATGCTCTTTCTGAGAGATCTCGGAGCATGATGTAAAGATGAGTAGTGGAGGGATGAGGTGCCATACATTATGTCATCTCATCCCCACCAATACTTGCCGACTTTTCCTTTCTTCTCTCTGGGAGACAATTTCTGCAAATCGCAGGTCCGCAGTGAGGAATTGCATAATGTTGGCCCCTGTCCCCAGCATTACAGACCCACGATTCCCGGAATTATCTTCTCATCCTACCCACCACTAGGAAGTGGGCAGATATGGGAGATCCAACCTTGGGTGCTAAGAGGGGAGGAGAGCAGGTACTACTTACCTGGGCCTGGGCAAATTGAATTGGCCCAGCAAATATCTGGGTCAGCTGCCACACCCACTGCTCTGCCCACTACCCCTGGCCACAACTGTACAGCAGT
This sequence comes from Taudactylus pleione, assembly GCA_031769625.1. Classification (NCBI taxonomy): domain Eukaryota; kingdom Metazoa; phylum Chordata; class Amphibia; order Anura; family Myobatrachidae; genus Taudactylus; species Taudactylus pleione. The sequence goes on along the minus strand of JAUIMM010000171.1, from coordinate 9,643,756 downwards.
GCAGCCAAAGCGAGCAGTGAGAGATCGAAGATTGCTGCAGCAGCAGTATCCTTTTACTGCCTGATGTGCTGCTGCAGCTGTACTGCTAGAAAGGCATGACCAGTGGTACTAGACATGTGTTACAGGTGGAAGTGATCACACTGATTACCCCCCTTAACAAGGGCGTATCCACCCATTGGCCAGGATGGCACTCGCCAGGGGCGTCAGCGAGGGGGGATGCCACCCGGCAGTGCCACCCATTGCCAGGAAGTAGATTTAAGGATGAATCCAGTGGAGGTGAATAGAGTGATCACCCTGTAACACACAGCTCCTTCCAGGTACTGCTGAAGGAGCTGTGGGCCGGAGCTCTCTCGATCACAGCTGGCCTCTCCCCTCCTCCTTTACCCCTTCCTTCCGCGGCTTTGTCCCACCTCCTGCAAAACCTGAGGAAGGTGGACGAGACCAACTCACAGCAGACACACAGCAAGTTTCCGCCACCAGGGCCGGGCTAGAGACAGGAGTTGTATTTAATTTCACTGGTTCTAAGCGGCTGTCTGAGGCCCTGCCCATTAAATCTCCTGCCTTGGCTGCCACCACATGCTGCCCCCCAGCCCGCCCGGATGTGCAGGGAGTTAAGTTTTGGGCATGTCAACACAGTGGAAGGCTTCACAAGCTCTCCTTCCGCATCACGCATGACATCACTTAGGTGCAGCAGCAAGGACTGGTTTACCAGCAGGTCCCATACACAGGATCTGCAAAATAGCATTAATACTGCACAGAGGACAGGGCGCTGATCCGCTTCCTCCTCAATGCAGCAGTTGCACCTATCTTGATTATGGGCCTGATTCAGAGCCGGACGCTCTGACCAGAGCGCTCGCTCTGAATCAGGGCCCTCCTCCATGAAAATGGAGCGGCCTCCTGGCCACTCGTATAGCTGTGGGTGACCACCCACAGCATATGCGAGCGGCCAAAAAGATGGTCGCGATGGTCTTGACCATCGCAACCATCGGACTTGCGACGGAGACCCTGCGGTAGGGTCTCCCTGCCACAAGCCCTGGAGTAATTTTGGCTCTATCAGAGCCAAAATCACTCCCACTGACATCACTAGTGATGTCAGTGTGGCCGGCTTCAGACGGTAGGCGTTCCCACGGGAACGCCTCCGTCTGGCAGGCACGCCCACCAAAGGGGGCATGCTGTCAATCAACATCGACAGCACGCCCCCTTTGGTGTGAGACCCGGAGCGATGGAAAGCCCGTCGCTCCCCGGGTCTCACGCATGCGCACGACGGAGCTCCCTCCGTCATGTGCATGCGCAGTGGGGAACATCGACCCACTTGCGAGCGTACTGCTGCTCGCGAGCGGGTCTGAATGACCCCCTATGTCCCCACTTATTTTGCTGATACTGACTTGCTGGGAGCAGGAGGCTTCTTATTGGCTGAGAAAGGCCTGCTGATTCGTCCCAGCTGATGATCTTGTTAGGATGGGTTGTCTGCTTGGAGAAATACTCATGTCCACGTTTTGTAGTAACATAGTTGCTGCTCTAGCACACTGGACCTGGAGCTGTAATGGAGCTGGAGCTGCAATGAAATATCACAGGCGAGCCCACGTTGGTGAGTACTGAACATTCCCATAGCATCACCCAGTGATCAGCACTGTAGTGCAGCTCCGACCTCCTGGCAGGAGAAAGCGGATGGGGTGGGAGAGGACATGGACTTGGGGGAGATACCAGCTTGGTACCAGGAGACTCTTCTGGTACCAAGTTGGTATCTCCCCCAAATTCATGCATGTGTGTGCATGCATGACAGCATTTATGTGAGTTCCTGTGTCAGGGTAAACAAGGTAGTGTAGGCTCACTTTGTATGTGTGTGTATGTTCGTGTGGGATGTGGAGGGTGAATTTTAACAAGGATGTCCCAGATTTACATTACAAGCAGTAGTAAAGTGTGCACTGAAGTAGCACAAGCACTGAAACTGGATTGGGGACGATGACAGTTATCACCCCCACTCACACAACTCCCCTCTTCTCCAAATACACCAGCTCTCCACCTCCTTTTCCCATCCTGTCGGAATTCTACACACCCCTCACAACTCCCAACCAATCATAGAGCACAAATTGTAGGGGGAAATATGGTGGGGGCGCCAGTCCCTTACTTTGCCAGGGGTGCATGGACCCCTAGATACACCCCTGCCCCTCCCCTACAGCTACCCTCAGTGCTAAGCGAGCAGAGTGCATAGTAGTTTCTCAGTCTCACTGCCCAGGCTCTCTTTCTAACTACTTAGCCATGTTATCTGTCATGCCATTATCTTCTCAGGTCATGACACCATGAATTATGTTAGTGTATTAGTAGGGATTTTGAGACAGCTCAGAACTGGAAGTACAGGTGCCCAAAACTCTACTGCTCCATGAGAACTTTATGTATGAGGAGTGTGCGGTACATGCTATGGAAATAAAGTTATATGTCAGAGACATATCTACAGGTTGAGTCTCCCATATCCAAATATTCCGAAATACGAAATGTTTTTGGCATGACTGAGAAAATTAAACCGTTGATTTTTGATGGTTCAATGTACACAAACTTTGTCTAAGGCACAAATTATTACAAATAATGTATACAATTACCTTCAGGCTGTATGTATAAGGTGTCTATGAAACATAAATGAATTTTATATATGTACACAAACTTTGTTTCAGCCACAAAATTATTGAAAATATTGTATAGAATTACCCGCAGGTGTATAAATACAACAGAGCTTTATTTGTGGTAATTGCTTTAAAATGACATTGAGTCTCATTTTGTTATGCTGTATTTATTTGTATGTAACAGATAATATAGTAATATGTACTTAGACTATGCTAACCTGTCCCTTCCCTCCCCACCACGCTACTTTATTCGTATGGAGTCATAAACATCAGAATTGCCTGACTCTGAATACAGAGCAGTCCTTACACAAATTTGCTGCACAGTCACAGTAATTGAAAGTGCATTTTATGTTTAAAAGTTGGATTCACATCCAACTCTACAAAAGAGCATAAATACCGTATTATGACATCATTTTCAGTTATGAATTCACCAAGATGCATTTTTGCACCTTGGTGAATTCCATATTGTGCTGCGCAGATAGGTTTAGAAAGGTTTAAGAAGGTTTAAAATATATTGAGAGATTTAGACTTGGGTGAGTAGTAGCCATACCCTGCCTTCCTGGAATATTGGGAGGACTTCCATAATCTGGTAGGGTGGGCAAAAATTCCAAATTTGTAAGGAACCATTGGCCACTGGACAGCACATGTATGACTCTGATGACACGGGGGCAACGTTTGCCGTTTACGGTCACATGTTTTCATCTAGTCCAGGGTCGCTCCTCTAATCAAGGCCTGCGTCAGGCTCTTTGAAGTGAATGATACACTGGAGGTGCTGCACAGAAGGAAGTCTATGGTATCCTAACCACAGAGGGATATGAGGAGAACTGGAAGGTTTTGCTTGTATATGTTCTCATAACATGCCAAGAGGTGAGTATGGAGCAGTACTACTGCACTTATACAGGTGACGTACTTTCACGCTTTGTCTTATAACATGTTGCTGGGCAGCAGAGGACAAGGCGGTCAGACGGGATCCAGGATCCATACTGGCTAGAATAATGAGGATAGACCTAGAACCTTCTTTACCATAGGATACACTGGAGGCATTTTAAGTAGAATTGTTTATTGCTAAATTTCAAATGGCAGCATTTTAAATAATGAAACAATGCAAAATTCTGAACGTTTATATTTTAAAATGAGCGGCAAACTGATGAGATGTCTAGTTATACAGATTTATATAAAGAGATAGGGTTGGTCATCACCTTGACAGTGATGAAACGTTGGAGCACCATATACTGTAAACCACACATTGCGGAGAATATGACCTAGGAGTTGATCAGGATTCTCTGCCAGCCCCTCTACTGAATGAGCCAGTTATTATTGTTTAAGACAACATATATGTTTGACAGGCCGGGGCATTTGAAGGTTAAATAATAATACTTGCATAGTTAATTATTCAGCCCTTGCAACAATAAATCCTGGTTAAAAAAAGTGTCTCATTATTATTTGTTAAAAAATATATTAAAAACTAGTAGTTTTGGACCCTTCCTATGACCTGCTCTATCCCCGTTCCCGTCACCAGCCTCATCTCCATCCTCTCTCTCTTGTTTCCATCTCCATCCTATGTTTTCATCCCCGCCTCCATGCCTGTCGCGCCTGCATCCTCTGTTCCTGCTCTGCCCACTCCTCCTCCCCTGTTATACTTAAGCCGGGTACACACTAGATGACCTGTGTACCCGGCCGACGGCAGACATGACAAACGACATGTCATGCAGTCCGTACACTCCACACGATCTGGTTGTTCCCCCCGCCGCATGCAAATGCATGGTGTTGTCAGTCAGATCCTCAGATTGAGCAGCATGTATGGCAGATCTGAGGTTGCAATGGACAACCTCGAAGTGGCGTGCACAGGGCCTGATTTGTCACAGATCGCAACTGCAACAGCGCTTACAGATCGGCCGATGGTGCATGCGTATACACCGCAGTCACCGTGCACAGTTTAGCATTGCGATCGCAATGCAATCACCTATGAAGATACAAAGCCATCGCAGACTGAGGGACTGGATGCCAGCGTTTGGGGGTGGTGACAGGGGAGTGGTCGGAGAAATGCAGACGTGCCTGTCCATTTGAACGCCATAGCATGGGCGTGCATAATTTAGCCACTGCAACGGCATACGCAGCTTGAGTGCTCACTGGGTGCGACGAGGTTAGCAATTTCTGAGTAACGTCAGACCTGGGGTAATTGTGCATGAGGGGCTGATGTTACTCGCTGTTCCTGATGTATATGCAGGACTGTAAGGTATTACGGATGTGAGATAGCGGTAGTGGGTGTCTATGCTGGCTGTGCATCGATTGCAGTCATTAGCATATATTCGCAGCAGATCTGCGTGCATAATCGCAACTGTGATCGCAATAGCTATCCGTAGTGAATCAGGCCCATAGTGCGTACACACTGGATGATTTGAACGATGTGTACATAGCTTTAAACCGGCAGTGGAAACCGTTGGGTGGGGAGGGATTGCACTGGGACTCCCACTGCGCATGTCAGAAACATGGTAGACTTAGCCAATTATTATATATAGATCATGTAAGACATACAAACAAATACATAGACACACAGACACCCGCATGCACGCAAGAACACACACACACCACACACAGACACGATCTGTATTTAATTCTAAACGTCATAAGCTGCCCCGTATTTGTGCACAACATGAAAAAGCTGGTAGTATTTTCCCTGCTTGCAGCAAAAGTGGCATTTGTATCCTGTACATTGTAACATGGTTTATCCAGATACTAACTTTGCACTTTTTACCTGGATGTGATCTTAACTTCAAATGTGGCCTTTAATGTGTATGTCCTTAGTATAACATGATAAAAAACAGTTTACATAAAAGAGGATTAATCTCCTTAACAGTGCGTTCCAAGGGTCAGCAAGGTCTTCACTAGATTACTATACATAGAAACGTAATCCTACTGAACCTTGATTCTCTTGATTGATTATTTATACCTTAAGTGGACTTGCTTCAGATTACAATTTTTGTTAGGTAGTTGCTATATTTGTTATCTAAACTGCAAAACTATTGTGAAGAAAATTGTGGTTTCTATTGTTTTATGGTTTCCTAAGGATTTTCTACAGTTAATTATTTTTTTTCAATAAAACAAGTAGGTTTCAGTGACTTCAAGTACAATTTCATCATTATTTAAATAAAGTGGCAAACTGGACTTTTTAAATATGCAGAATAACATTCAGCTATAGTATTAAAATATAAATTTGTTTTAAGATAGAATGAGATTGATGCCGCAGTGTTGAACACTAGCCAGTTTTGTGGATGGATCTCACGCATTTTCGCTCTGCACATGTTCTGAAACCACCGTGTACACAGCTACATCCGATGCTGAGTCATATGCAACTGAGGCACATCTCCACTTGGGCTGAAGAATACACTGGGTGATAAAGGGCATTTGCACATAGGTAAAATGTACTGAGGGCTTGTAAACAGAAATGCAGGCGGGATGCAGTCATATGACCAATGCAATCCCAATGCTGGAACGCTGGCTAAGAAGTTATGACAGACGTCAAGATACCAACGCTGGAATACAGAACGGCGCAGGCCCAATCGAGGTAAGTATGGCATCCCGTTCTGTTAGCCGCAGAGGAGGGTTAGGTTTAGGGCACCCCGGGGGGGAACTTAGGGTTAGGCACCCCCCGGGGAGGGTTAGACTAGGGGAATGGGGGGGGTTAGGGTTAGGCATCCCCCGGGAGGGTTAGGTTTAGGGAGTGGGGAGGTGGATTAGGTTTAGGCACTAACGGGGGGAGGTTAGGTTTAGACACTAGGGGGGAGGTTAGGATTAGACACTAGGGGGGAGGTTAGGATTAGACACCCCTAAAGGCGGGTTAGGGTTAGGGGATGAGAGGGGAGGGTTAGAGTACTTACCTCAGCCTGTCGGGATTTCAGCCTATCGGTCTCTCCTTGTCGGTATTTGAACCGGCAGCTAAACAGCCGCCGGTAATACAGTCCCATTCCCCGCAGGCTATGCAGAGCGTACATGTACAGACAACTGTTTTCAAATGGATCTCTTGCACCAGTAATAGGACTGGTGCAAGTGCGCACTGGTAATAATGACGGCTATGAAACCAAGTGCATAGACAGGGTGGATCGTTTGCAGAGATGCATTCAACTCAGTATATGACAAAAATCCACATTGTTCTCTGCACACACAATGCCAGTGTACTTACTATCAACTTGCCTTAACTCTGCATAGGTCCCTATAATAACAAAACAAGCTGCTGTTCAATCTTAAAAAACAAAACAATTGTCCAGTTAATGAACTAATCACTAATACCCACTGGAGATATGTAAATGCATATTACATGCATTTTTCACATGTGTACAGTAAAATGCATTTAAACATTCTGACACTAAAAACCAGTGTTCTTACAGTTATCCTACTCATTGTCAGTTTTACTTGGTTTTTTTTAATGGTACTTTTCTATTTTTGTGTTTATAATGGGAAAACACATTAGGAATGCCGACAAAATGATGTTTATGAAAACACATTGCAAATGTATACGCTTTTGAAAGTGCATATATATAATAGCAATAAATGCAGGTGAATCACTAGTGAGTATGTAAAGCTGCATGCTTTACACAAATTACAAACACCCAAAGAACCTTTATATGCTGTGCAGATTATATGTTACAGCCCCCCTAATAGCCAAACACCAAGTGAAGAAACTTTTTCCCTATTACATACCCCCAGGGCCGGATTAAGGGGGGGAGGCGACAGGGGCAGTCATCCCGGGTCCCCACACATAGGAGGGCCCCCACACACATAACCGGCTAGCGATGCTTGGACTAGGGGCACCGGTGGACTGCTGCCTGCGCTGCTGCATGATCAGCAGGGCACAGGCAGATACCTGTAAGGGGACAGTCCGGGGATCCGCGGCGCTTAGTAACTTTATTGAACCGGCGGTGCCAGTGGCCGGGGCAATAAAGTTTTCTTTGTTTAATTTGTGCAGCGTGGGTGACGTCTCTGCACCCATTGAAAGAGCAGGCATCCGAGGATCTGTGCTGCAATGAGCAGCCGAAAAACAAATAAGGTAAGTGTGGGGGCTAGGCGCTGGGGGGGGGGATACACATTGTGCCGAAGAGACAGACAGAGTCTGTCAGAGTGTCATCAGGGGGAGGAGGCACTGTGGCTGTATTGGAGGGGGACAAGGGCCACCACAACTTAGTTGCCCCGAGGCCCCCCATGATTTAATCCGGCCCTGATACCCCCCAAGTGCGTTTCTGAAAACCAATCAGCAAATCATAGCTTCCTAAAACTGTGAGTCACTTTGCCAATCCCACACGAGTTAATCTTGATGTGAGTAGATAAGAAGAATCAACAGCCATAGATTAAAATAAAGAGCTCTTTCACACGTGCATTGACATGTGCATATGGAAATAAGTTGCATTGGTAAAGACATGCATTAGCTATAATGAGTAAACATTCCTACATTATAGCTAAAGTACATCTGACAATGCAATGCAATCAAGGATGCCGGTTTCTTTATCATGTCCTATTTTACATAGGATTTCAGCACTTGCTGATTCAGGAAAAAAGTCTGCAGATCACTTTAAATATGCTCACTACTAGCCTGATCAAATGTATAACAATGGTCTTACCAAGGGCGGTGTAACCAGTGGCTGCACTTTACTTGCTCCAATTCCTAAGGAATTGTCTCACAACACATGTGACACTGTGACACTGTCAATGAATATGAGCCCTATAAGAGAGAGGGGAGACACTTGTAAAAGTGAAGGAGAAAACCAGGTGTGTGGATTTCTAAACACTGAATATGGATGTACAGTAGCTATAAAAAATAATCACCCTCCTTGGGCTTTTCACATATTACTGATACAACATAGATTACAGTTTCTAATTGATTAGGTAAAAGATAAAATCATGGTGATCATAAAGTAGTCAATCATGGTGATCATAAAGTAGTCAGGATGCCGGTGCTTAGAATGCTGGCGCCGGAATCCTGACACCAGTCTCGCTGCGGTGGGGAGGTTAGATTTAGGGGTAGGGTTAGGATACTTACCAGCAGATGTCAGTAACCTAACCTTGTTGGGATGCTGGCATCGGGATTCTGACTGCTGGGATACTGGGCGCTGGCATCCCGTACCCAACCCCATAAAACAATGCACCATTTCATGATATCATTCACGTGGAGTGGACGTTAATAAGCACAATTTGTCCCTGTAAGCTAATCCTCCTATGGCTTCTGAAGAGTGTTTTAGGAAATAAATTCCCGAAAGTTAATTGGAAAGCTCACCCTTTTTAATGCAGGAGAGATTTGTGGTCTCAATGGTTAGTAAAACGTAATTATGGCATGTTAATTTTATTTATATAACTATGTTAAACATGCTAAAAGTTTCAGAGGGATAGGTTGTAACAATTATTGGTAATGCGGTTAAATTATCTACTGTGGATATTGTCTGGTCAACTGTCATCTGGCTTATGAGACATGGAGTTACCCCCTGGGCGGTAGGTACAGCATGGTGGATGGTCCCGGAGAAACACAGGTGGATGTGCAAGAGTTATTATTCCTGTTGAATATGGAGGAAGGTAGGCAGAGACGTGTTTTGCCCACTGGCAAGGACCTTACAAGCTTATATGCAAATGCAGCCTTAAGCACATATATGCCTTATATGCCTTCGGGGTAGGGGTAATTACATGGTGAAGATCATAACTTGCAGATGGCACATATGCTGCCAATGTAGAGACACAGTTGTTTTTATTTATTCTGCATTTATAAATCCCTTATAAAAACCTTGCATTTGCACCTGCTCCCATACAAGCCAGATTTATGAAACATGCGACTGTCTCATACACGGTTACTCCCATCTATGTCATTGTAGAGTAACTGCTTTAGGGCTCTATTTATTAACATTATTTTTTACTAAAATAAAGTGAAAAAGGGAGTTTTCACACCCTTTCACATTATGTTAGTATCACCTAAATTTACTAAAGGGCAATTGCAGTAGAATTCGTAAAATTCTACTCCAACCTCTAAGTATCACATATTATTAGTAAGCAGATAGCATTTCCCATAATTGTAATGGGAAATGTGATCTGCCTGAGATTTATTAAAAATAAAATGTGAAAAAATACCGTGCTAAGCCCTGTGATAATAACGCCACCTGGAGATGGTGTTATCTAGTGTTTCCCCTAGTTCCCCGACTCCCGCTATTCTCTGACAGGCAGAGCAGACCTGGGAGCCGGGCTCCAGTGATCAGCTGTGTGGTCTAAACAGACCACAAGCTGATCACTGATAACTAAAAAAAAATTAAAAAAGTAAAAAAAAAACTTACCTGAGTCCAGGGCCGTGATCGGTGCTCTGGTGATGTCCTCCCTCCAGTCAGCTGGTCTCCCAGCTTCTGCACTGTGACCCTGATCAGCTGCTGCATAGAACAGCTGTCACAGTGCAGGATGGGACACCAGCTGACCGGAGCCCCAGGGGATGGCATCACCGAAGCAGCGATGACCTGACCGGAGGCAAGTAAAAGTAAGGGGGGGTCGTGGGAGGGGAGAGAGGGGGGGCGGCCATGAGGGGGGTCACGGGAGGGGAGGGAGCGGGCGGCCGCGAGGGGGGGTTTGCAGGGGGATAGCGGTGGCCGGTCGGCGCATATGAGTAACATTGTCACTGTATTTTTTCCGAAAAATACAGTGATAAGACTGCGGTGGAGATTCGCAGGGACAGAGCTTTATTACAAGCTCTGTCCCTGCAAGGGATTTTTAATAAATCCCTGTGATATTGCCTGAATTCGCAATGTGAATTAATTTGGAAATATTACACCAGAGCCGCATTTTAAATGCGGATTGTAGTAAATAGGGCCCTTAGGGTTGCTATAGACCTCTTATTGGCTACCTTTACTGCAGCTCTTCTCCCTTAGACAATCTTTTTGGAGGATGTTCTAAGTAGATTCAGAGTTGTACCATATTTTATTAATTTAATTGGTTACTTCAGAGGAAATGTAGTATGGATAGAGCAATGGGGTTCATTCTAATGCAATTATTTATTTTCGTTTTCTTCTTCCCAATTACTTTTGAAAAATGGTTGGATTATACATTTGTTGACACATTATCAAGTACTTTGTGTTGATTACTGGGAATATATGTCAATGAAATATAACATGTTGTTGTAACACAGTATATTTTCTAAAGCTTCTACAACAGACAAGTGGTGATTCTAGCTATAATTTCTCTATTGCAGTCTCTATTCCTGACCAGCTCCACTGGGAATACGCAGTACTATGAGACTACATACTGTATGCCACAGCATAGCGCGACTAGCAGGGCGCTATGTGTCATACTGTATGGAGTGTATGTATGTCGCACACCACTTTCTTGAACACACAGTGCATCAGCAGTACAGTGGCATAAAGTAGCATAGAAATGCCAGGTGGTATGAAGTTGTGGACAATGTACAGTATTGAGTTCAGTAGGCTTTGATTAGAATGCAATGCTGGGAGTGCGTCATTTTGGTCAACTGAGATACCTGTATAAATGACAGAACTCACACACCACCAAGTGCTGTAGTGAACAAAAAAAAAAAATGTCCCTTACCAGGTTTCAAACCCAGGACACCCACTCTTGCAAGGCAATTTCCCAAACCCCTAGCTCATACACGCCAGCCGTATCAAGAGCTGCACCTGTTGTGTATGTGATGTGACATCTGCAAATTACAGCAGGCAATGTGTACAATGTCAATAGCAGGATCACCCGTGTGCACTCCACCAACCCGCTGCTGTTTTTAATAATAAAAAAAGAACACGGCAATTACACTACTGTAGTTATGTAAGTGTACTGATTTACATCCAGTTCTAAGAGCTTATATGATATTAAAGAAGATTGGTTGCACGAACATGCAATATGCAATTACACTGCCTGAATGTGATTGGCCCGCTCGTCAGTGATATCCATCCAATTTAACAGTATGGTATTCAGTAAAACAAATTTAAGCAGTGGAGCACTCGCCACCCAGCGGTTAAGCGGTGTATTACATGCAGTGGCTTATCTTTCATTGTAGAATACCATGGTATGCCAAAGTGCAGCCATCACGTAATGTTCCATGGCGCGACACAGAGGCCTGAATGGCATGCAATCAGCAACAAACTAGCTGGTCCCATCTATAGTAAATTGAAGTAGATTGTGCTTACCTGTCATCCTTAGGTTCAGTTATGTGGAGGTGGACAGATTTGCACTTCTGTTTGTCCACATATTTACATTAAATTGTCCTTTTAATAATTTGGTTTGGTTCTGGACAACAAACCTGAGGCACCCCTGCAAGTGTCCCGAGGCACCCCAGGGTGCTACGGCGCACAGTTTGGGAACAACTGTTCTATAGTAATTAGATAACCTAAGAAAGTGCTGGATAGCTTTAAGGATGGTAGGCTGAACCCAGTCCAGGATGGTTTTATCTTTACTCGGGTACATAGAAAAACCTTGAGAGGAGATGTATCCCAAGGAGGAGACTTCCTTAACTTCGAAGTCACATTTTTCGACTTTCGCGTAGAGATGGTTCTCCTGGAGCTTTAAAAAAACTTGTCTGACATGCTTGCAATGTTGTTCCAGAGTCTTAGAATAAATAAGAATGTCAACCAGGTAAACTACCGGGTGTCTGACATCATCACTCAGTGCCGCGGCAACACACTACTGGGCTGACGGCGGTGTCCTGTCTACAAGGACGGCAGACTCAGAGGTTAGGAAAGTTAGGGCTAATATTACCGGGTCCAGTTTCTGAACTTTTTGTGTGGACATATGCAAACGGATAACATCGCCCCTATCTTCTTCAACCTGTTCCGACCACAACCCACCAAAAGGCTATAAACATTGATGTTTTATTTTAATATGGGCATAATTTCTCTTACCTTTTTTTAACGCTTGTATTATTTACAAATTTTCTTAAACATTACTAAGCTGCTTATGCAAACCTTTTATTCAGAACAGAATACTGAATTTTATTATATTTTTACAGTGAAAACTCCCAGGAAGTCGTGAAGAACATCATTGATGAGATCTTAGAAAACAGCAGGGGCATTAGAAAGTCCAAAGAACATTACTAGATACTCATAGTGGCCCGAATGAGTATTGAAGGCTGTCTTCCACTCAACTCCCTCCTTGATCCGAATAAGACTGTAGGCACCTCAGAGGTCGATTTTAGAAAAGATGGATGGTTCCCAAAGTTGGTCAAACAAAACAGAAATTAATGGTAAAGGATATGAGTTTTTGTGATTTTATTTAATCCCCTATAGTCAATACATGGACAAAGGGACCCATCATTTTTCTGAACAAGAAGAAGCCTGCACCCACCGGGGACCTGGAAGGATATATGAAGCCCTTTTGTAGGCTGTCCTGTATGTATTCTTGCATAAACTTACTTTCCGTCAATGACAGAGCATATAACCTGCCTTTAGGTAACTTGGCTTCTGGCAGTAACTCGTTGGAATAGTCATACGAACGATGAGGCGGAAGGGTATCTGCTTTTTTCTTGGAGAACACTTTAGAGAGATCCCGATATGGAGCAGGAATCTCAGGAGAAGAATCATGTTCCATGGAAAATACAGTCCAAACAGGAAAGGCAAGGCACCATGAAGAGCAGGCAGACCCCCATTGAAGAACCTCACCAGATTGCTAATTGATAACAGGTTTATGGTTCCTGAGCCAAGGTAATCCTAAAATCACAGGAGAGAGTGGACAATGGAGCAGGAGGAACTTTATGCTTTCAGAACGTAATACCCCAATAGAGAGTTGGATGGGAGGAGTACAAAAGTTCACTGTACATTAGGATATGTGGTTGCCATCTAAGCCAACGATAGAGATAGGCATGGGAAAGGGTTCAGGAACTAAAACTAAGGTGTGGAAGAAAGAGATATCCATGAAGTTATCTGTTGCACCACTATCAAGGAAAGCGGCAATGGGTGTCTTGACATTGGAAGTGTGAATTACTATGGGATAAGGACTGAATTCTTGGGAGATAGAGTTGCAAGGCCTAGATGGAGCTCTTCTGATTCATCTAGACCTTTCCTTTTTCCGACTTGGCAAGACAGGCAAAGGTGGTATATGTCCCTTTCCTCCCCAGTACAAACATAGTCCAAGAGGCTGCCTTCTACACTTTTGCTCAGAGGAAAGTCAAAAAGCCTCCAGTTGCATAGGTTCCTCCTGGTCAGGTGGGGATACCCATAGCGGAGATCATGGAGATTCTGTCAGTAACTCCTTCTCCAGTCTTGGAGCTATCGATCAATGCAAATGGCCTCATGCATTAAGTCATCCAAGCTCTTAGGAACTGGGTATTGAACAAGAATGTCCTTGATTTGATCAGAGAGGATCTGGCTGAACTAGCTACGAAGTGCTGGGTCACTCCATCCACAACCCACTGACCATTTGCGGAATTCTGTACAATTATTTTCTGCTGCCCTCTGCCCCAGTTTTAATTATCGTAAGCTAGCTTCCGCCTATGCTGCCTTGTCTGGGTCATCATATAATAGTCCAAGGGCAGAAAAAAAAGAGTCCATGGAACTGAGAGCTGTATGAGTAGATGGTAATCCGAATGCCCAGGTTTGCGGAGCCCCCTGGAGCAGGGAGATGATGATATCTATGCATTGGGTTTCAGTACCAGATGATTGGGGGTGCAACTTGAAATATAGTTTGTAACTCTCACAAAAATGACCAAATTCCTTGCGCTTCCCGGAAAACCGGTCGGGTAAGTTCAATTTAGGTTGTCTGACCGTGGCCTGGGCAGATGAAGCATGAACATCCTCAACTCAGAGTGACAATTCTTGGACCTGTTCAGTTAAGGCTTGAATTTGTGCTGCAAACACCTGAGCCGGGCTGAGTGTAGGGTCCATGGTAGGCAAAATTGTCCTCAGTGATAAAATGTATATATTTTTACATGTTTTGGGGGGGCTGGCTATAATGTTACGCACTGCTGGATTGTTCATGCTGAGAAGAAGAGGAATTGCACCCAGAAAACAGGAAACTGAACAAAGAAATATGATAAAATGATACTAAAAGTCTAGTCCATAATGGCCACAGAATAAGCTAGCAGCCTTGAGGGCTTTTAGGGTCTTGGCAGAGATGTGGCCTTTGTGACTGTGTTGCAGCCTTGAGGTCTGTCAGGGTCTTGACAGGGAAGCGGCCTTTGAGATTGTGTTGCAGCATTGAGGGCTCTTAGGGTCTTAGCAGAGAAGCGGCCTTTGATATCATGTTGCAGCCTTGAGGGCTGTCAGGGTCTTGGCAGGGTTGTAGCCTTTGAGACTGTGTTGCAGCCTTGAGGGCTGTTAGGGTCTTGGCAGGGGTGCGGCCTGGTTAGCCGAGGTGTGGCTGACAGCCGTAGTGCAGTTGATGGGTTTGACTGGCTGAGGTGCAGCTTGGTAAACTGTGATGCGGCTTGGTTAGCCGAGGTGTGGCTTACAGCTGTGGTGCGGCTGACACAACCGGAGGTATAAACAATGGCCTTACTGGCTGAGGTACAGCTTGGTACGCTGTGGTTCGGCTTGGTTTAGCCGAGGTGCAGCTTACAGCCATGGTGTAGTTAACAGCCATGGTGCGGCTGATGATGCTGGAGATATTTGTGATGATCTGCGGCATGACACTTACTGGATGCTATATCCAGCATGGAGTGAAGGCCTGGCTGTAATTTATCAGATGCAGTGTCCAATCAGAGCAAAAACCCTGCAGAGAGCTGACCTTATGAGAGGCTACTGTGCACCTAAGCCCTGCACACAGACAGATTATTAACTAGTGTACAGGTAAGATCTGCACAGAGACAGACAGGCAAGAACACAGGTATGAACTGCACACAGACAAGACAGGATGCAGTGTCCCAGTCACAACTATGGCTTGGAGCTGCCACCAAGATGATCTGTACCGTAGATCCTAATTATGACAAGGTGCGCAGGCGACTTGTAACAAAACCTGACCCAGCTGAGGATTTGCAACAGAAACAGCAATGGCAACATCACTGCAATTTTTTATGTATTTGGCTCTTGTACATGCAAGGAACTAAGGTTATGGTGCAGAGATTGTTCTAAGTACAGATAGCAAGGCTACAGAGTCTGTAACCAATTGGGTGCAAAACAGTTATGGGCAAGATTGGCACCTCCACATTGATCAGTTGCAATGTTATTAAGAGCAAGATAACAGACTAGTAGATGAAATATACTTTAATTACTGGGTATAAATATGCCATCTGTGTGTGAAAACAATTGATAAAAATCAGTCCTTACTGACGACTGCACTATTGCATCTGTCATGCACAATAGCCTCCTCAGAGGATACTTAGGCCTGTATTCAATTAGGTGCGAAAAGTCCCGTACTTTTCGCATGCTGGACTTTTCGCTGGCTTTGCTGATTTTCCATGCGAAAAAGTATAGCGCGTGTCACTGCTTATCTCCGTATTCAATTAGAAAGCGCCGAGAACGGCACCCGGCGAATTCGTAACCAGTGAAAAGTCCTGTCAGAAATGGAGAACAAACTCTGTACCCCCCTGAAAAGCTGCACTAACATAGGGGTCTTCTAGTACCTCTAATAAAGGTAATCTGGGTTTTTTTTTTCCTCCTAAAGCTTGTTTTTAGCATTGTTTAGCTTAGTGGGACTATTCCAAGGGTGCAGGGTGGTTCCTGCCAGTTTGCACCCCAAAACCCCAATTCTGCATTTTTTTTCGACAGCTTTCATTGGCGAAACTTTTTCACCGATTCCAATGCATTGACTTTCCGCACCGGCAAAAAGTCAATGGAATTGAATACCGTGCAAAATGACGTCATCAGCAAAACTTTTTCGTCAAAAATGGCTTTTCGCACATAATTGAATATGGCCTATAATTGTGTTGTGTATCTAGCAGGTAGCAGCATCCTGTTCTTTTGTGTGACTTGTATTTTCTATTATATTTGTTGGTTTGATAGTCTACCAGTTATTTTCCAAAGTATTTTAATTTCCTGTTCCTTCTAATTCCAACCAGTTTATGGTTGGCTGTGTCTCAAGATGTAACCAAGTCTGCTTATTCCAGCGTTCCACATAAAATATGCAACATATCCACCTTATAAGCAAAATTTGTCAGCAACTCTAATAGTTAAAAACATATCCTGTAGTTCTGTTGCTCTTTTATGAACCTCTGAAAGATCTCAGGGAGTAATGGGGAAAATTTCATGCAAATTATGTCAGATCTCACTAAGGTTTGTATTTATGTCTCAGATACTAATTCAGATATTCACTTAATCTAGCCTTGTTTCATAGTGTGCCTGGTCCACTCTGGAGCATAAATAGGGATGGGGATGGGGGGTGAAGAAATGACCCTGGTGATATTTGATGTTTCATTTTTTTATAAATAACTGGTAATCAGTAAATAACTGGTAATAATGTATAAGGAGATCACCTCAAATCCCTAAGCTGGAAAATTGTCTGACTCTAGCCTGTAAATAACAGGTGGTACACAAAACCACACTCTACAAGTAAACAAGAAGCATCAGGAACAACCAAGAATATAGAAATAATTTAAAAAAAATAAGCAATCGATTTTAACATAAGACATTTAGGAGTTAACACAATCATTTTGATTCTTTTTGGTTTAAGATATTATCTCGGTCATCTCTTCTTTTGGGGGGGATATGATCCATAATTAACCATTTAAATTTATTAATGGAGTGTTTCAAATCTGTAAATGTCTATCAACAAGAACATTTATTAAATCAGATGTAGATGTACAAGATAGTAATGTCATTTTGGTAGACTTTTGTAGTGAAAGTCTTTCTTTTATCTTCCAATACATTTTACTGATATATGTGATCTCACATTAACATGTCAAATGTACTGTATATGACAAACTTGCTTCTCACAATTTAACCTACTGTAGATCTATTATTATTTTTTTTGTTATGGAGTGAATAAAAGATCCAGCTGTCAATATGTACATGTAGCTGGTACACCCTGAGCACTTGCAAACTCCTGCTTTGTGGTTGAGCCAGTGTATTTTCATCACCATAAAACAATTAGTGCAATCAGTGTTCACTCATATATGAGAAACATGGATAAGTCATGGTGTCAGCAGACAGAACAGGATCAGGCATCAATAGTGGCCAATGGTTAAGTACAACTTTTCTGATGAAAGTTGTAGTGAAATACAGGTAACATATTTTGGTTTAAGCAATAATTATCACTTTAGACAGCTTACTTCGATGCTGACATCTTCCACACCTTCCTTATAACTCCCCCCACCATACAGAAATTGCTCTCCCATATTGAATAGGGCTGCCTGTAATGTATTACTTTGTAGGAAGTGATCCTCACAACACGTAAGAGTAAATAGGTCTTCAGTATGTGTGATAGAGACTTTGAGGAAGCTGATTGTTGTGTTGTTGAATACAACATGAAGCAGATGTGTCAGGACATGGTGTTGATTGGTCTCGGTTACAGGTACAAAGGCCTTTGTGCTTGGATGAGTAGATGGTACAAGACGGGAAAGTAATATATATGTCTCCCTCATAGGCTACTCTCAGTTGATGAGACCTACTCTGAGGTGAGGAGTCAAATCCACTTCATGTTATTCACCAGTGACCCCTCCAAGTGGGATATGGGTTTTGCTGCACCAAGTGAACAGGTCGCGGACCCAGAGTGGGTATCTGAGAGAAGCGAGAAGACAAGGGAAAGAACTAAGAATATAAGAACTGGTACTGAGAGAAACGATGAGTAGTAGAGAAGTGTTGGTGGAATGTAGTGGAGGAATATCTGATACTATAATTCTGACACTGATAAACAATGGGAACTACTCCGGGGATCCAGATGCTGTTTGGAATCTAGTAGCTGTTCTGGGTATCTAGATGCTAAATAGCAATGGGTAACAGCTCTGTGGATCCAGATGCTGTTTGGAATCTAGTAGCTGTACTGGGTCTCTAGATGCTAAAAAGCGATGGGTAACAGCTCCGGGGATCCAGATGCTGTTTGGAATCTAGTAACTGTACTGGGTATCTAGATGCTAAATAGTGATGGGTAACAACTCTGGTGATCCTGATGCGCGTATAGCAAAGGATAGGTAACTGGGTATCCAGACACTGAATAGCGATGGGTAACCGTTCCGGTGATTCTGACGCTGTATAGCAAAGATAGGTACTGAGTATCCAGACGCTGAATAGTGATGGGTAACATAAGGAATGATTTCTTAGTAGAAAAACATTAGAGAATAGTGTGGAGCTTAGGATACAGTTTCAGCAAAGAGTCACTAGAGAAGCAAAGTTGCACAGGCAATTTCCTGTTCACGTAGCCGGACTTAAATACCCTTAGGTAGCTGGTCATTGGATGCAGGGATCAGCTGAATGACCGTAAGACTACCATTGGAGGAGCTAGGTCAGATGACATAGACCAACATAGCTACCCCATGAACATGATCGTGACATGGAGATGCAACATGGAGGTCCTAGCAGACCGTGGAAAGAATACTCAGTCCACTACTCACCCGTGCACCTGGCGTCTGACCACATCAGAGATCAAAGATGCCGGTACATAGGTGAAAGATGGCCGATCCCAGACTGCAACCTGACAAGATGGTTCCAGGTATATCATTAAGAGAGTCAACAAACTTCCAAATTATTTTGTTACCTTCTTGCCAAATGAGGAATAAGTCATCAATGTAGCGCACATTGATTATGATGTCAGATGCATACCTCATGTTGGACATATTGTGTGTGTTTTCATATTCAGTCATAAACAGATTGGTGTACAATGGGATTATATTGGACCCCATTGCAATACCTGGTTTCTGGAGGTAGAAACTGCTTTTAAAGATAAACTAATTCTTGTGTGGAATAATTACAATGTGTAGCATCAGAAATTGAGAAGGTGGACAAGAATATGCAGATAATTTGTAATTGCTTTCCTACAAGCATTTATACCCAAGCTGCAGAATGCTTGGATAAAGCTTGAAGCTTCAAGTGTTACCAGCAGAGCATTTTCAGGAACCCTCCCTATTAAATTTGGGCTGTTAGGAAATTGTCCACAAACTGAGATAGGCTTGTTGTACTGATCTTTTGTGCACCTTAGGGAAAGAAAAAAACATTGGTATGACCAAATGAGTTTGGTTTAAAACATCAATGGTCTTAGTGTTAATATATCAATTCTTAACCCATAATTGGATAATCAATTCAATATGTCCCAGTAGGATAATAACTATGTTTAGTAAAGTATTCAGTAACATTAAGTTGATGTTCAATGTCTGTGATATAGGGAATATATTTGAGTACTTTGTCCAGTGGACATGTTACAAGATCTTTATCTAAACTGGCACATTTCTCTGCCTCTGAAACATTATGGCATTAGCGGTCACCACTCCTCTATCGGGACTCCTGTGCACTACTGCGCAGCCAGCTAACCATGCATCTGTGGCGGCCACTGCCGGGGAGGGTTCCTCCATGGTACATTCAAGTTATACTTAATATTCGGGTGATATTCCAGGAATATTATTTGATAAATAGGCCCCATAAACATTTTACTTTAAGTCAGGAGGGAGAGGGCAATACTAAGCATTTCACTATGTCATTCTTTTTCAAGGCATCAACTTTTAATGATGGTTCCTAATGATAATAATAGACAGATCCTAATAGAAGGCTCAGTGATTACATGATATCAGCCGTATACTGTTAGGGGATGTGTCTGAGAACCAAAGAGAATTGTCTCAAGGAGATACTAATGCTGCAGTTTGAAGCCAATAAGTAACAGTTACAATAACATTCACCAAAGGAATACATTATCCATTTCTAATTACAATATAAAAAGTTAGAATTGAAACACACACGATACAGAAACTAAAATATAAGAACATGAGAGGAGACCTACTTACTCTTTTAGTTATTAATATTTTGTTACATGTTATAAAATGATTCGCAGTTAAAGTAATTATAAAATATAAAATTTGCATAGAATACCATCTATTTACATATTATTAAATTAAGGGAATGATACTGAGTTGCACCATTCTCTCTTTATGGATGTTTATGTTTATGGATATGTTTTCATGCAGCGCTTGCGCAAAAGCAAATTTATGCACTTTTGCGTATGTAAGAAAAACTTTTGAAGTCTGTTAATGATAAACCTGGAACAATCCATTTCATGTTGACATTCAACCCACCCTATAGCTGGGTGACAGTTCCAGATTATTTGCTTTCACTGGAGGGCGCCATCTTTCCAAAGATGTCACTGGGAAGATGGAGGGAGGTCCCACTTGCCAGAACCAGTTAGATTTGCTCTGTGTGCATAGTGTGCATTGTTGGGACCTCCTGTACCCTGTGACTTGTGCACCACACACCTTGCACCCATTATCGATATGGCAATGAATCTATTATATGCTTCCAGTTTTTATCCCATAGTCTTGGAAAAATGTCTACATTGTAATGAGTTCCAACAAAGATTTGAGCCAAGAATCTCTTATCATTATGGGACAGTGATTTCTTGGCTTGGGGTATTATATGGAATATGTGGAAGAACCCATTATCATAGTAAGCTGTCTGAAGTGAGAATTTTAGCTTAAACCTAAAGTTGATACCCATATAACATATACAGGCATAATTAACTTCTGCCACAGATTCACCACAGCTTCAAGCTTAGTCATACTCTAAGGTCTGTCCAGTCTCCAACATACATGAGCAGTGGGTGCACAATGCCCCTCCAATGGCTCCCACTGCTAGAAAGATGGGACAGACTCAAGCCCAGCCTGAGAGGAGAAGGACCTGCCTGGTATGGGTAAGTATGCAACTGCGGCAGGGAGGTGGTGGGACAGAGTGGAGGACAGAGCAAGGGGGGATGGAGTGGGGCAGAGCAGTAGAAATAGAGGGGGCAGGATGGGGATTGGCTGGAGCAGCAGACAGAGAGGAGATTGGGATGGGGCAGAGCAGCAGGCAGACTGAGGTGACAGGCATATGCTAGGTCCCTTTACTAGTGTGTATATATATATATATATATATATAAATTAAAATTCAGAGGGCACTCACCATCTAAGAAGTAAACAGTTATTTTTATTTGTTACATATCACCAGTGTCAAAATATTCAGGCTATGCCCGACGTTTTGATCACATGTGGGACCTTTGTCAAGGTAAATAGAACACCACAGAATACTCAAGCCATCAGAAAGGGTGCTACACACACAACAGATTATCACGGTTTAAATACCATGAGCACTACTTGTCACAACCAGGGTTTCTCGGCATAGGGGATGATGGGTATTACCTGTGAGGGTGCTGTGGCATGGTTCTTCTGGCAGAGGGGCTGGTGCCTGGCAGCAGGCCTTGGCTGTGCGAGGTTTCTGGTGGTGTTTCTATTCTGCTCTGGTATGGGCGCCACCATCTTGCCTCTGGTCATGTGACTTAGTTGCTCCAGTCCTGGCATGTCACATGCTTTCTCTGACCTATCACGATTCTGCACTGAGTACTTTAGGGAGTTCAGAGCTTCCCATAGTTGCCAGTGCAATGTGTTTCACAGCACATGCTGTGAGAGAGTACCTGTGCTCCTGAAACCTGCCTGTTAGTGCTCGCCTGTGCTCTTGCTGGATCTCAGCTTCCAAGCAGCCTGCATCAGCCTGCTCCCAGTCTCCTGCTGGAACCATCCTGCACCTTTTATCTACCCTTTCCCTGCCAAAGGATCTGAGTGTGCAGTTAACCCTGTACCTACACTGCCTCATTTACCAAGCTCTCTGTTGGCTCATATCACAGCTGATCCTGTTTCTACACTGAGCCCTCTTAGTACAACTCTCCACTTAACTCATCAGCTGTAACTAATCATATTACTCCATAACTTCTCTGGATTTCATCTCACCAGTATCAATCAATAAACTGTTATCCTGTCTGCAGCCTTACAGTGACCATTTGGATTACAAATACTTTTATTAGTTCTGCCACTACTTGGACATTACCCATTCATACTTCACTACAGTTTCTAGTCATCACTTCCATCTCAATATTTTGGACTTCATATTATTTGTGTACATGTCTGCAAGTTCATCCATTAAAAAACCCACTTTTCAGTTTAAGTCTGTTCAAGTGTCTGCTCCTATTTCCACCATGGGTCCACAACAAACCTAGATCCTAACAGTTTGCACTGGCCCAATGGACTTGGCCACGGGTCAGGAGACCAGAACGGATTTATTCAGAGCATAGCAACCCATTTGGAAAACCTGGAAACTGTGCAGCACCAAATGGCCCAGTTTTTTCAAGAAATAATAAAAAATCAAGATATCATGCAAACTACTTTGACTACTTCAAATGTAACAGTGGTTACACCTGCTCCTCCATCTGATAATAAAGGTTACAGGGCTTCCCCCCCGGTTGCACCTACCTATGCCAAGCAAATTTGATGGCAGTCCCAAGTTATGCAGCGGATTTCTTAATCAGTGTGATGTGCATTTTACTTTGCAGCCAGATTATTTTCTTTCTGCCAAAACTAAAGTGACCTATATCATGTCCTTATTGACCAGCTCAGCTCTGGATTGGGCTTCTCCTCTCTGGGAGCATTTAGACCCCCTTCTGGACAATTATACTGAATTCCTAACAACATTCAGAAGAATTTTTTATGAGCCAGGAAGAACCATTTCGGCCTCATCCAGTATTATGACTCTAAAACAGGAAAGTAAGTAAGTACATTGTACAGTTTCAGACTTTGGCATCAGAGCTCAAGTGGAATGAGGAAGCCCTTACCTCAGCTTTTTGGCATGGATTTTCTGATTGGTTAAAGGATGATCAGGTCACCCGCGAGCTTCCAACTAATCTTAATGATATGATTTCTCTCTGCAATAAAATAGACCTATGCTTTAGAGAACACCAGGCTGAGAAGCATAGAACTGACCATTACAAGCCACTCCCACTCTCCTCTCCTACCCGCCTACCTCCTCCTCTTACAGATGAAGAGCCCATGCAGGTGAATCACACCCATCTCTCTAAAGAGGAATTATAGAGACAAATATTAAAAAACCTCTGCCTATATTGTGGATATTCATGGCACCTGGTGGCCTCCTGTTCCCGTAAGCCATGAAATGCCCATTCCTAACTGTTCCTGGGGACCTCAAGTTAGGAGTAATAAGTACATCTCCAAAATGTAAAGATTCTGTCTTGACCTTAGCCTTAGACCTTAAGTCTAAACCTGTTTTTGTCACTGCTCTGTTAGATTCTGGAGCAGCAGAAAACTTCGTGACCTCTAGTTTTGTAAACAAGTTACAAATTCTTTGTACATCTCTTGATCACTCTATCTCCCTGACCTCTGTAGATGGATGACCTCTGTTAAATGGAACTGTCTCTAAGGTTCATATTGGAGCACTCTGTTCTGAGCATATTAGCTTCCTAGTTATACTATGAAGTTATTCTAGGATTTCCATGGTTACGTCAGCACAACCCCAGGATTGACTGGTGCACTATGCAGATTCTCTCATGGAGTACAAGTTGTCAGGAATCTTGTCTTCCCAAAGAACGACCTGTGAGGAAAATAGCATTGTTAGTACCCCCAACAATACCTAAAGAATATCAATCTTTTGCTGATGTCTTTTCTGAATAACAAGCTAATGTCATACCTCCTCACAGAAAATGGGATTGCCCAGTCAATCTATTGCCTGACAAGATACCTCCTCGTGGTCATATTTACTTTGTCTTTCTGCTCAGGAGCTCTCAACTAAAAGGCTGATGCCTTGTCAAGATCCCTATCATGTGATAACAATTCTTAGATTCTACGTAGTACCCCAGTGCTAGAGTCAAAAGTATTTGCTGCAATACAACTACAACCTCCGACTGGGAAAACTTTTGTGGTCCCGGAGTTAAGGAAGCAGCTACTTACATGGCCTCATTCTTCACGGTTTGCAGGACACTCTGACATTCAGAAGACTCTGGAGTTCCTAAGAAGATCTTACTGGTGGCCATCAATGAAAGTTGACATCGTGGAGTTAATTTCTTCCTGTATCTTATGTGCACAGCACAAGTTTCCTCGTCAATCTCCAGCTGGTGAACTATTACCTGTACCGATACCATTTCGCAAAAGAGCGAACGGTTCATTTGAATAGCCACCCCTATTTTCTGGACCAGCGAGCGCTAATTGCGTCCGGCTCTGAATCAGGCCCTCTGTTCTGTTTTACAAGTGAAATTCAATTTCTCTATTGCCTATCACCCGCAAAGTAATGGATCTGCTGACAGAGTAAACCAGGATCTTGAGACCTTTTTAAGAATTTTCATGTCCTCCTCCCAAAATAATTGGTCTGAATTTCTTCCCTGGGCTGAGTTTGGGCACAATGCTTCTTACCATTCCTTCACAAATCAATCTCCATTTTTTATTTTGTACGGCCTTCACTCTCTAACCTCTGAATTCCGGAATCTGCCTGTCGTTCACGTACCGGCTGTGGATGACACTGTATGGAGGTTCGCCTCAATATGGGCTGAAATACGCACAAATTTGGAGATGACCTCCTCACGTTACAAAATTCAGGTGGACAGGAAGTGAAGGAAAGTGCCTGAAATGCAAATCAGAAATCAAGTTTGGATTTTCACCCATAATTTACACCTCAGAGTTCCATCAGTAAAGTTCACCCCATGATTCATTGGACCCTTTTCCATTACTGAAGTAATCAATCCAGTTTCCTACCGTCTCCAACTTCCTTCCTACCTAAGAATTCCTAATTCATTCCACATATCCCTACTCAAGCCATTGATTCTCAGCAAGTTCCTCAAAGTACTTCCAGTTTCCCCCCATGTCCAAACTTAGAGAGGTGTAGAGTTTGAAGTATCCCAAGTCTTGGATTCCTGTGTCTGATAGGGTCAGATAGTATCTTCTGGATTGGAGAGTCTATGGCACAGAAGAACGCTGCTGGACTAATGCCCAAGACATTTACACTCCTACACTCATAAGGAAGTTTCACTCTGCCCATCCAGAGAAGCCTGCTAAGTGTCCTGAGGCCACTTGTTAGGACGGGGGTACAGTCACGACCAGGGTTTTTTGGCATAGGGGACAACGGGTATTACCTGTGAGGGTGCTGTGGCATGGTCCTTCCGGTGGAGGAACTGGTGTCTAGCGGCAGGCCTTGGCTGTGCGAGGTGTTCCACAGACACTGTGTCATTTTGGCTGTGGTAGGTCTGGTGGTGTTTCTATTCCGCTCTGGTATGGGCACTGCCATCTTGTCTCTGGTCATGTGACTTAGTTGCTCCAGTCCTGGCATGTCACATGCTCTCTCTGACCTATCACGATTCTGCACTGAGTACTTTAGGGAGTTCAGAGCTTCCCATAGTTGCCAGTGCTCCTGAAACCTGCCTGTTAGTGCTCGCCTGTGCTCTTGCTGGATCTATGCTTCCAAGCAGCCTGCATCACCCTGCCTGCTCCCAGTCTCCTGCTGGAACCATCCCTCTACCTACCCTTTCACTGCCAAAGGACCTGAGGGCCTGATTCAGAGCCGATCAAAAGTGGCCACTTGTTCGCTCCGAGCGATGTTCGCACATCTGTACATGCGTATGGGTCGTAATGCGCATGCACCAACCAGTCATCGTGGTCAGAAATCATGTCCTCGCAAAACAGCGAGGGCCTGCTAATTTGAGTGACAGAATGAGGCGTTTGTGGGTGGTAACAGGGGAAGGTGCTTGAAAACGGGGAGTGTAGATCCGAACACAGGCATGCCAAACGGTCAAAACGGGCGTTTAATGGGAGTGCATAAATAGTAAGGAAGTGTCATCGATCACGTCACTTGGTTGTCTTTTAGCCTGAACTGCTCGCAGTGATTGCGGGAAGTAAAACCTACCACAAGCACTGCGAGCAGTTCAGACGCCTTTCGATGTACTCGATTAATCTAATAAATAGCAGAGATGACATATGATGCGAACGGCCAGGGGGCGTCTTTACAAAATAGCGAGCACATGTTTCGTTCGCTCGCTCAGACATAGAGGCGTCAACAGACCGCAAAGAGCGAGCGCTCAATTTAAATAGCCGGCCCCTTTTTCTGAACGACCATTAACAAATAGCGTCCGGCTCTGAATCAGGTCCTGAGTGTGCAGTTAACCCTGTACCTACACTGCCTCTATTTACCTAGCTCTCTGTTGACTCATATCACAGCTGATTCTGTTTCTACACTGAGCCCTCTTAGTACAACTCTCCACTTAACTCATCAGCTGCTACTAATCAAATTACTCCATAACCTCTCTGGATTTCATCTCAAAAGTGTCAATCAGTTAACTGTTATCCTGTCTGCAGCCTTACAGTGACCATTGTGATTACAAATACTTTTATTAGTTCTGCCACTGCTTGGACATTACCCATTTATACTTCACTACAGTTTCTAGTCATCACTTCCATCTCAATATTTTGGACTTCATATTATCTGTGTACATGTCTGCAAGTTCACCCATTAAAAAAAACACTTTTTAGTTTAAGTCTGTTCAGGTGTCTGCTTCTATTTCCACCCCGGGTCCACAACAAACCTAGATCCTAACACTACTTACCAGGTGAGACCCATGTAATTAATGCCTCATGCACACACCATGCTGGAACGCAAGCCACATTGGCCCAACCTACCTAGGAGGAATACAACCAGGCCTCACTATCAGGCAACAAATCAGCAAAGAGGACAGTCACATGTTGTAAAGGTCACATGGGGCAGACACCCACTACGTCACCATACAACACATTTCATAGTGAAATCTCATCATCAATGATCACTGCACTTATACCATACAGCCAAACAACACTAGTGCATCTGTCCATAATACAAGGCACCACAGTCACAGCATAAAACGGCATGCAGCCGCTGTACCCCATTCCATAGACAGGCAATCGTACATGTTTGACAGATAATTAAGCCAATCACATTTTCTAATCACCAATAGAAAAACAGCATAGGTATCTCTAGGCAACGTTTGTAAACTGAAGTGGCAATATCATAGAACATTATAGTATTGCAACTGCAATATCCTCTTAGACATCAAAAATACATCTATACAGGGCTCTCACAGCAAGAATGCTCATGTTAATACACAAATATACATACATATAAAATATATAGAAAATTTTAAAATTTCATGTTTCTAACACCCCCACCATCGGCCGGAATAATCCTGCATTCTGTAGCCATTGTTGTGGGGTGTTAAACAAATGTTCTTTGGATTTATTATTATTAGTTATTGAGGAGGTCAGGAGTGAATTGAGCAAATTGAAACCTGAGATGAAAAACTTCACTGATAGCTATCAGAAATGTTTGGTTGATGATAAAACTGATAAATGGTTGAATAGATTACAGACTAATCTTGATAACTACAATAGTGAGTTATTTGCATTTAAAAGATTAAAGTTGGAAACTGTTAACAGTGATTATAAACATCATTCTGTGTATAAATTGTTAACCGGTGACTCAAATTATTATAGACAATGCAGGCAGCCCAAAGTAACACGTACTAGACAATTTAATAGAACAGATTTTTATTCATTTCAGTCGGCCTCTGAGTCTGATTCACAGGACAGTCTGCCTCCTAGACAGCCTTTTTTAGGGGTGACCAACAGGTGTCAGGTAGATACAGGGTGGGGCAAAGGAGTAGACCCCATCCGAGAAGAGGTCAACACAAAAAGAAGATATCACAAGATATAACAACAGATTTGATATTTAATTTGTCCTAGCACTCACTAACATATAGTGAGGTTTCATTGTTAAATAGAGGTTTATCATTTGTTTCCCTCCAGAGACATAGTGAATTTCAGTGGGCTGTTGATCACTATAAAATGGGGAGGCAGCTCAGATTACGCAAATTATTTGGTGATAAGCAGGATCCAGTGGCGTCCTCACCTTTAGTTGCACCCGGTGTGGGTGTAGAAGCAGGAGCGCGGCGTAGCCGCGCGCGTCGGGGAAAGGGGCGGGGCCTCAGGACAAGTGGGCGGGGCCTCACATGTGGGGGCGGGGCCGCGCACCCGAACCCTGGTTTTAGCGTCTCCGGGGGGGTCCAGGAGGTGCGGGCTGCCCCCGGGGACCAGTGTGTTTGTAGTGCTGGCTCCTTCACTGTGACAGGAGCCGAGTGCTGCACGTAATTCTACATTGCAGCACCCGGCTCCTGTCACCAGAGGGGGAGTCTGCACTTCGGTGTCACCCCTTGGCGGGTGACACCCGAGTGCGGACCGCACCCCCCGCACCCCCCTTGTGATGCCACTGGCAGGATCTTCCATATAATGATATTTTACCTATTCTCAGACAACCAAGTTCTTTTGATCCCAGTTCATACAATTCGAGCATTAAAACCTTTCAACATTTGACTGATGTTGATTATAGAAATAAATGTAAAACGTATTTTGATAATTTAACCAGGGATGAATGTAAAGCATTGAAAGGTTTACAGCATAATTGTGATTTGGTTATACGGCCTACC
This sequence comes from Taudactylus pleione, assembly GCA_031769625.1. Lineage (NCBI taxonomy): Eukaryota > Metazoa > Chordata > Amphibia > Anura > Myobatrachidae > Taudactylus > Taudactylus pleione. The sequence continues at coordinate 9,614,801 of JAUIMM010000171.1, read as the reverse complement.
GATAAAGGCAGAGCCATTGTTCTGCAAGATTTCAATTATTACAATGCTGAGATTCCTAGACAATTGTCTGATATTGCTACCTATAAGAAACTAATTTACAATCCTATGAAGGAAATAAAGGGTAAAGTTGATAAAATGCTGAACATCATCGATGGTTAGATGAAGCACTTGCAAATTGCCTGAAAGTTCAATTTCCAACATGTCCGATTCTATATACACTTCATAAGGTGCACAAAACCCTTGACCATCCACCTGGACACCAGATTATGGCCCTCATTCAGAGCCGCTCGTAAGCGGCAGTACGCTCGTAGCGTTCCGATGTTGTGAAACCACGCATGCGCCGGTGTTACACTGCGCATGTGCGTACGGCTGATTGCGATCTTTTTTTTAGTCGAATAGCGAACAGGAAGTGACATGTCAAATGTGATTGACAGAACAGGCCGTTTTTGGGCGTTGACGGGGGTGGAGATGGGAAAACTCAGGCGTGTCGAGGCATTTTTTGGGCGTACATAAATTATCTCATGCGAACGGCAAATGTGATCGGAACAAGTCATACGTCACTGTCTGATCCACTTTCCGTTCAAACTGCTCTCACAGCTTGTGGTCTGGTATACTCTCCCACAATGTCGATGGTCTCGTCCTCCTTCCCGTGCCTCTTCGATGTTTCTTTGATATATCATTTCTTGCCAGAAAAGCAATCAACTTAGAATTGAAAACAAGCTTGTAGCACAAAACCGTACGCAGGTGAAATACTCAGCTGCTAATTTCTGGATTAGACAATCAATTAGCGTACCAATTTTTTATTTTATTTTTTGGGGGGAATTTTTATTTTTGGTTTTGTGTTATTGCAACAATATTGTCATCATGTTTGTGTTTTAGCAACATTTTTAATGGTCCCGGAAAATTCGCATCCATTTTGTTTTGGCAAAGTGTTCCTTTAAACTCCTAAAAGGTTTTTAACCCTTTGGAATCAGAATTAAAATTAATGTTTTTTTTGTTGTTTTTTTGGGGGGGCCGGGATTACCTAAAAACCATTTTTAGAATAATGTCACAATACAATGGAGCAGATTTTGAAATGTATTTATTTTTTACACACATTTTTAGTTTTTCATGTGCATTTGCCATTTTTCAGTTCTGGCTAACGTCAAAAATTTAGAAAGAAAAAATACAAACACAACAATAGTGGCATTTGCCCAAAAGAAAATAACACACATTAAAAACAATTCACAAGAAAGGAGAGGGAAGTTTTGGCCCTTAAGGAATATGGGGCAAGCACAGAAGGATTGTGGGAAAATTAGCCAGTGCTGTCATTGCTTTTTGCCCCGTTTGGCTGGGGTAGGGTGGGAGCCTGACCGGGTCCGGGATGTCCTTTGGCTGGCCTGTCCAGAGGCAGATGTTGGGGCCTCTGGACTAGGCAGAGGGCTAGGCACATTTGGAGGGATGGCTGTTGTTGTGCCAGAGGTGGAGGATCCTGATATTCCGGCAGGAAGGGAGGGCGGCTCCACCATGTGCTGGCGAACGAGCTGCTCCAGGGCATTGGCAATTCGGATGTTGGCCCAGGTATATTCGGCCAGTGCCTGACCAATGGTCACATTGGCCGCAGCATTTTGCTCCATGGCCTCCGCCACCCATAGCAGACTGGCGTCCATCCTCAGCAGAATCTCCGTGTGGTGATCCGATTTAAAATTGAGATCCGTGAGGAGGGCCACTGCCTGCGAGGGGGATTGCCCTGGACTGGCTTCTGCAGGGTCCCCAGCCGGATCTACTGCTTCCTCCCCTGCAGAGCCAGCAGAAATTCTGCGGCCAAGGCTCCTCTCTGGAGCAGACTCATCCGCCTGTGTCTCTGTGCGAAAAATGAAAAAAAAGTAACATTAGAATCTACATATTGTCACAAACACATTTCAGAGTTGGTAACATAACAACATTTACCTGGGACAACATGAGGAGCCGCAAAGTCTGGAATGTCCGTATCTATGTTGGACACGCCAAACACCTCCTCATACTGCATACACCCCTGTGCCAGCTCTTCCAAGTCATTAAGCTCCAATGACACAGGGGTGGGACCCCCACCTGTCCCCCTTGCATGCCTAGCCCTCTCTGCCAGTTTTTGTTTCAGCCGATATTTAAAATCGGTCCATCTGTGGGTGAAAAGTTTGCATTATTCCTGCAGTATTTGGCCCTGTAACCACTTTTTATTAAAATGTAGTTTTTACATACCGGCGTTTGACATCCCGGGGTAGACGTTCAAACTCACCCACCCTATTGACAGCACTGGCTATCTCCTCCCACATTTTCCACTTCTGGCTTGCACCCATATTCCGATCTGCCTGTGGCAGAGTGTCAACACACATTTGTACCAAAACCTCCATCTCCTTTCTTGTGAATTGTGGCTGCCTTTTTTTTTTTGGTTTCTTTTGTTGGCCTACTCGGCCCAGCAGCCTCTTCCATGGCATCCTCAACACCTTTTTTCAAAAACATTGTTTAAATTTAGATGTCAAACTTTCTCTAAATTTGGGTTCTAAATAATCCTTTAATCCAAAAGAGACAAATACTTACTGGGCGCCTCTTGGACATTGTTTTGCTGGTCTGTAGCCATTTTGAGCACAACAACTTGAACTACAGCAGACCGTTTGTGAATTTCCGTGACGTATTTATACATGCGTCCTTATTATTCGTCCGCATCATTGATTGTGCGCTCCTATGATCCGTCCTTAATTTGAGCGGGAAAATAAAGACTATTTATGGCTTTTTGCGACTCGAGTCGAGGTGGCGGGTGATGATTGTTGGAGGTTTCGTTTGTAGGAGTGGATTGTTGGTGGGATTAGTGGATTGAGGCGGATTGTTGGAGTTGGTTGGAGTTGGTTCTTGTTTGTTTTTTGGGATTTTCCGTTCGCTTTTTTTTTTGGTGGTTATTTTCTTTGTTGGTTATTTTTTGAGTAAGTATTTTTTACAACTCCTTGAAAAAATAATGGATCTACAAACCAAATGTTCTTATTTTTTATTTTTTATTTTTTTACAGTTATTTTGGCTGGGCCCCATTGAAGTTCTTGGACTGTGACTTATTTGTCGAATTTCGGTAAGTTTTTCTTTTTTCATGATTTTCCAATTTTGATGTGTTGGTCTTCGCATATGTTTTGGCCAGTAATGTTTTATTTTTAAATTTATCAATCATGTATTAACACTAAATATAGCGTAATGTTTAGCCAAATATATTTCCTTTGTTTTTCCCTAAAAAATGCGAACTATTTAGCGCACTAATGTTTCCTTATTCCCCATGTAAAAAAGCAAACTATTTAGCGCACTAATGTTTCCTTATTCCCCATGTAAAAAAGCAAACTATTTAGCGCACTAATGTTTCCTTATTCCCCATGTAAAAATGCTAACTATTTAGCGCACTAATGTTTCCTTATTCCCCATGTAAAAAAGCAAACTATTTAGCGCACTAATGTTTCCTTATTCCCCATGTAAAAAAGCGAACTATTTAGCGCACTAATGTTTCCTTATTCCCCATGTAAAAAAGCGAACGATTTAGCGCACTAATGTTTCCTTATTCCCCATGTAAAAATGCGAACTATTTAGCGCACTAATGTGTTTTTGAGTATAAATTTGGGCATTCTTGTTTGTCCACTCAATGTAGGGTGCATTTTCCAAATAATGTGTGCTCCCCCCTATCTTTTAACGCATTTGCCAAATTTTTCAGATTCCAATCTGTCCCCCAAAACTTCTAACACGAATTTCTAATGTTGAAATGTAGGTTGTTGCACTCATGACAATACCCCGGCATGTAAGCATCTTTGGATTTTGTGGCAAAGATAAGTATATTTTTGATTTAACATTTTCAGCAAACATTAACTACCTGGCTTACCATTTCAGGTTGATGTTGGTCGTATTATTTTGGCCATGCTTCCGGAACCTGACCAACCTCAACTTCGTCCCAGGCGTAGGCATCGTAGGCATGCAAGGCCCCAGATATATAGAACACATGTCACCCTTTTTGGAATGCCTGATGATGAGGTTTTAAGACGATACCGTCTTCCTCCACAAATCATCATAGACACTCTCTCATTAATAGAGGGTGATCTTGAGCAGCAAATTGTCAGTCCTACAGCAATTCCACCACTTATGCAATTAATGGCAGTGTTACATTTCTGTGCCTCAGGATCCTTTCAAACCACGGTGGGAATAGTGGCCGTAATCTCCCAATCCTCCTTTTCAAGGATCCTGAGGGCAGTGATGGAGGCCCTTTTCAAGCACCTCCATCATTTTATTAAAATGCCATTGGATATGGGTTCCCTTAGTGTGGCAAAGGCCAATTTTTACCAAATAACTGGCTTCCCACACATCATAGGGGTTGTGGATGGTACTCACATACCACTTCAGCCTCCAGCATGGCTGGAGGCAATTTTAAGGAACCGCAAGCACTATCACTCACTGAATGTAATGGTGGTATGTGATGCCTCCCTCCAGATCCTGTCCCTGAATGCCAAATTACCCGGGAGTGCACATGACTCATTCGTCATCCGGCAATCAGGGATTTGGCATAAATTAGACAACCTACAAGCTGGTGATGTGTGGCTTCTGGGTAAGTGGAGACCTTTAGTTGAAACCAATGCAAAGCTTGATACACAGTGATCCTGATTGTTGTATTTGTTTTTTCACAGGAGACAGTGGCTACCCTTGCACGCCCTGGCTGCTCGCTCCTTATTTGGCTCCCACACCAGGGCCACAAATTGAGTATAATTCCACACTTACAGCCACCAGGCAGGTGGTGGAGTGCTGTATCGGCCTTTTAAAAGGCCGATTCAGATGCCTCCACCGCTCTGGTGGCGAACTCATGTATTTGCCGGCTATGGTTTCGAAAATTGTGGTCCTGTGTGGGATATTTCACAACATCGCCATAAGGAGTGGTGTCCCAATGCAGCCAGAGGATGCCTTACCTGAAGATGGCCCCCCCGAGGTTGGTCGGAGGTCAGTATGTGGGGGGGCCATACGTGATGATGTGGTGGCCAGATTTTTCAGGTAATTGTTGACAAACATTTACTTAATTGTCCCAATGTCTACATGTACAATTGTAATGTGCCTTTTTAATCTTGTTTTTCTGTTTTTTTTCTTGTCTTCCTTTCCAAACCATGTAAAACGATGCCTACTACCTGATCCACTAAATTGTCTACATGTGGCCACATTGGAAATAACTTGGGGAAAAATTATTTCATCGCCTCATTTGTGGATTCATGTTGGCCTGCTACTTATTTCAACAGTTCTTGAGTGTTGTTTTTTTTGTGAGTTTGGTGTCGGTTGTTTTTTGTAGTGTGTTTTCACTGTGTGAATTGCTTGTCACAATTCACTTTCTGTTTGTGTTTGCTGTGTATTAAAGTTTTGTTTTCCATTAAAAAGACTGTTTATTTACACATTACAAGCACATGTAACCTGGTTAAAAAATGCCACCTTTCATAATGCCGAATCCTGTAATGTGTGAAATGGTTAAGTCTTTGAACATGCTTTGTGGCTTAAAAAAACAACAAAGGTATTTGGGTGAATCAGTAGTTTGTTAAAAATAGGCATAAGCAAGTTTCAGTTTCTATTTACATTACCCACCACAAGAAAAACAACAAACTGTTGGTTTTTCAACAAACCTATTGGTATGGTGAGGTGTTTAATGTGGCAGCTTACATACTTTCTAGCGCTTTGTACAATCTAATTTACCTTACTTTAAAGAACATGCCCAAATAGTGGACTTATGGAAGGTTAAACAATGTAATATTTTCAGTCAAGAAATGAGACTCGTTAACATACAACGCTATTTTATTTTTGAAATCATACAAAACTGAATAACACAAAACTAAAAAATCATCTCCGAAGGAGCGCCGCCATGTGGTCCAGGACCACTAGCATGGCAATGACGTGGCCACGCAAGGCGGCCAAGCCCTCCTGCATACCATGCATCCGCCTCTGGTCCTCTTTTGGTATAAAAAAAAGGGATCCTTAATGAAATGACACCTTACATTATAAGTTTAATAAACAAACTAAACAAATAAATCTAGTTGCAAACAAGATCCAGTTTTGCAGCAAAAAAACAAGTACTGGCAAATGCTAAGATGGTATCAATACTAAATTATAAATGAACACACAAAAAGGCGAGCCAAAAAGGACGAAGTACCCTTGTTAGGGTAAACCAAAAATACACAAGAATGAGTGTTTTGACATGTGTGATATGTATCAGTGGAAAATATCCAAGACATTGTATATCCTTTTAAAAATTTATTTTTTAAACAAAAGAAAGGGAAACATACCAGTCATTGGGCTTGATGGTCTTGGAGGCCCTCCATCCTCCTCCTCCTTGGAGGTGGGCCAGTGCTGGTGGGTTGAGGGAGGGGAGATGGCAGAAATGGGTGACCGGGCGGAAAATCGAGGGGGTGGTGGAGGGGAGGGTGAAGAAAAGAGAGGGGGTGGTGGAGGGGAGGGTGAAGAAAAGAGACGGGGGGCTGGAGGGGAGGGGGAATTTTGGGGGTGGTGCAAATTGGGAGAGGGAGGGGACTCAGCTATTGGCCGGGCAGGGGTGGAGGGGGAATTGGGGGAAGGTTGGGGAGATGGGCTGGGACTTGTTGTCGGCATCAGGGGCCGAGCCCGGCGACGAAGTCTGCGGCGAGTCCGGCTTCTGCGTTCAGCTCCTAAATGATTATTGAAAAATTATTATATTTTTTCTGGAGGGGGGAGGTGGAACACAAATTTACAACTTTAAAAAAATAAAAACATTCCAAAAAAGGAAAACATGCACACGCTGGCATGTAAAAAAACAACAAACAGGGCTATACTGAAAACATGCACACGCAGGCATGTCAAAAAACAACAAACAGGGCTATACTGGAAACAAACATGCACACGCAGATAGGGCCGCAAGAAACAAACAGGGCTATACTGGAAACAAACATGCACACGCAGATAGGGCCGCAAGAAACAAACAGGGCTATACTGGAAACAAACATGCACACGCATATAGGGCCGCAACAAACAAACAAGGCTATACTGGAAACAAGCACACGCAGATAGGGCCAAAAAATAATCCAAAAAAAAGTAAAACAAAAAACACTTACTTGCAGCGATCCTTAGCCGAAAACATGCCAGCAAGCGGGGGGTGCGGCACCGCGGATCCGACCACCTGCGCTCTAATTGCCCGATATTACAGCGTGAGCCGAAGGAGCGCAGGTGGTGGCGAACCTCCGCATAGGCCGATCGCTTGGCCCAGTTGGTGATGGGGGGAGGCTGGCTGGTGATCCTCCGGTCCATGACCTCGGTGAGGACCAACAGCTCCCGTGTGGTAAATGCGGAGGCTCTCATGATGGCAATGATTTTTTTCACAACAAACAGTTTTAATACAGGCCAGAGAAAACTTTTGATTGGCTAATGTACTTTGTAAATTAACAGGAACCATTGTATTGGTTATTGTATGAGTCATGTGTCCTACAGGCTCCAAAATATAATGTGAGTTATGATAGGCTTCATGCAGTGACATGCGTAAGCTAATTTAAATAAAGAAATTAAAATATGAAAATAGGCCTATTATAAACACAGGAAAACAATAGGATAATTGGTTACAACATGTATTTTTGATAAAGTAAACCATTGGTGAAACCGTACGTATTCTGCGGGAAAAATGACACACACGGACAAGAATAAAGTTTATTGAAAATGAAAAAAAAAACGGATTGCAAACATGTGAAGAGCAATTAAGCTAATTAATATATTGATTGGCATGATACGATTAAAGTATGTATGCAGAATGAACGAGCAGGTAATCGAAATCTGACAGGCCCACTTTCGGTTTGGACTTGTGCGAGCGGTCCCTGAAACCAAATTTGGAGATGGACGGTCGCAATTTTGCTCGTTCATTAGCTATAGGAGGGGTTGGGAGACTTTGGGGCGGAAGATTAGCTACCAGCGAACTTACGAGCGAGCGCTTGAATTTACATTTTCTCGCTCGTTCTCGAACGAGCGATCAGCCACTTGCGTACGGCTCTGAATCAGGCCCTATATCAGCACATAAATCGATTCTCCAACCTCTTGCACAATACTTAAATGGCTTTTTACAGATGTTTGCTGACCAGATTACCACCTAAATACAGGATATGGGTGATTTCATCTCTAAATTGAAAGATTTTGGGAAAATCCCTGTATCAATGTTTATTGCCAACTTCGAAGTTGGATCTCTCTACACCGTCATCCCTCATGATGGCAGTGTAGAGGCGGCTCAGAAAGCTCTTGTGTATGTCCAGAGTATAAGATCGATGCCTCCATTTGAGTTTTTATTAGAACTCCTTAGGTGTGTTTTGGAATTCAATCATTTCCAATGCAAAGATGGGTTTTTGTATGCAGGTCTCAGGGACTGCTATGGGGTCCAATATGGCCCCCATGTATGCTAACATATATATGCACTTCTTTTAGCAGACTTATATTCTGCCTAAATATGGTAAAAATATTATGTATCTAAAAGGGTTTATCGATGATTTATTGTCCCGCTGAAATCGGGATTTTTGGGAGGGGTGCACCCTCTATGGGTGGTGCCCCTGTTCGACTGCACTGGTTGAACATCCCTAGAGCCGGCCCTGGGACAGATACACTAGTGTTGTTTGGCTGCATGGTATAAGTGCAGCAATCATTGATGATGAGATTTCACTATGAATTGTGTTGTATGGTGTTGTAGTGGGTGTCTGCCACATGTGTCCTTTACAACATGTGACTGTCCTCTTTGCTGATTTGTTGCCTGATAGTGAGGTCTGGTTGTATTCCTCCTAGGTGGGTTGGGCCCATGGTGCTTGCCTTCCAGCATAGTGTGTGCATGAGGCATTAATTACATGGCTCTCACCTGGTAAGTAGTGCTCTTGGTATTTAAACTGTGATAATCTGTTGTGTGTAGCACCTTTTGTGATGGCTTGAGTATTCTGTGGTGTTCTATTTACTTTGACAAAGGTCCCACATGGGATTGAAACTTTGGACATAGCCTGAATATTTTGACACTGGTGACATGTAACAAATGAAAACTGTTTACTTCTGAGATGGTGAGTGCCCTCTGAATTTTTATTTTTTTGTGTACAAGTGAACCTCATTTTTTGTGACGGTTACATTGAGGTCACACCCAAAATGGATGAAAATGTCGCAGTGCATGCGGGCTCCCAAGGACTATATATATATATATATATATATATATATATATATATAATATATATATAAATAAAAAATATGTGTCGTCGGAGCTGCACACACTCACTGGCATAAGTTGCGGGTGCACGGTAAAGTAAATTATTAGACAAACAATCCATTTGGAGCAAACCTGCAACCAGGTTACCCCAAGTGTAAGAAAAACCGGCACTCCATTGAAAACTACAAAAAAGCCATTTTTACTGTGTGAACAGATAAGCAGTCAAGAGCTTGCAAAACAATGCATATGTAGCAAGAATATACTTATCAGCAGTCTGCTGGCTTCCAAAAGAGCCATATAACCGACATAGTCCTGGTCTCAACAGCTGTTTTGGTGCATCAGCACCTTTGTCAAGAGACTGTCACACATACTGTGGCAAAAGCTCAACCCCTCCATGAATGAAATACAACTCACCTGTGTGAGCACCTGTAGGCGATCACTGCCAGTCACCATGGGACCCACAGTCATCCACCAATCCACACCGACAGGAGCACCGCGCTGCACAAGAAATGAAACCAGCAAGTGGAACTAAGCTGCCAGTCCACGCGGGCGGGGAAGAGAAAGAGGTCCCCATGTCCCGGAAGTAACGCCCTCTCCAATGTAAACAATAACAAAACCACGATGTACATACAATGTTCATAATGGAACATCAGTGGTGCCTAAGCATTCGCTTCGATGACACGTGAGACACTACATATATATACATTACAAACATCCAGTAATACAAACAAACATCAATAAATGGATCCAATGTTAATACTAAAAAATTATACATGCAAATATCGTAGTCAAATAAATTGCACTGAGAATATTGATGCATGCAGCCCCATATTAAATCACAAAAATGCAGAGAGAACAAATTCCTCATTTAATCCCAATGGTGACATGGTGCGCATTTTATGTATTCACTGCCCCTCTTTTTGTAGTAATAACCTGTGTCTATCCCCTCCTCTTCGCAAGGGGGGAACACAATCAATGGGCATAAAGTGAAAGTCCTTCATCGTATCACCATGTTGCATCCATTGTCTGGCCACAGGTGGAGTGCTAGGTTCAACCATCTAGTAGGCTTTTTTCACTGACGACCTATGCAGGCGATCCTTTCTTTCCTACATATAGCATTTTACACGGACATTTAATCACATATATCAAATATTTGGTTTTGCAATTCTTACGATGATGCAACCGATATATCGTGCCCATGGTAGGATGCGCAAGCTGTCGCCCACCATCACGTGCCGACAGTTGACACAACCTGGACACCGAAAGGCTCCCACTTGCGAGCTCAACCAGCACCTGTTGTTTGAGACCTTAGGACTTATGTCTGATTGGCTAATCAGTTCTTTCAGATTCTGACTGCGTTTATAACAAAACAGCGGGGTATTCATGCATTTGTGCCCAATCACTGGATCTGTAGCCAGAATGTGCCAGTGCTTCAAAATACTTTTGCGCAAACTGCAAGACATAATGGAGTAAGTACTTGAAAAAACCAGTCTCTCCAAATTTGGTGCAGCAGTTTTGGCTTGTAATAATTGCACCCTATCAAGATTTAAACATCTCTGAATCGCATCCTGCACCTCTCCTTTACTGTATCCTCTATCTGTGAAGAATCGTCCCATCTCTTCAAGCGCACCAGCAAGTTCACCAGTGTCTGAGGTGATACGAACAACTCTCACCAACTAGGAGAAGGGTAATCCTTTCTTAAGTGGTTGGGGGTGAAAACTGGATGCCAGCAACAGGGTATTTTGGACAAAAATACCCTGTTTCTGGCATACAGTTTTCACCCCCAACCACTTAAGAAAGGATTACCCTTCTCGCCATGTTCACAGTGGGCATGGGATAACCGGGTATATTCAATAACATGCATGAAGTCATAGAGTACTCATCCAAAGTAGCATGACCCCGGGTCCCTCAGTCCAGTGTGTGTGTGTGTGTGTGTGTATATATATATATATATATATATATATATATACATATATAGTACTGTGCAAAACTTTTAGGCAGGTATAAGAATGCTTTCAAAATAGAAGTGTTGATACTGCAGTTTATTTTCATCAATTAAAAAAATGCAAAATGAATGAACGGAAGAGAAGTCTAAATCAAATCAATATTTGTTGTGACACCCTTTGCCTTCAAAACAGCATCAATTCTTATAGGTACACTTGCACAAAGTCAGGTGTATGATTGACCAATCATACCAAACATGTGATAATGATAATCATATGTAGGTTGAAACACAATCATTAAATGAAACAGAAAAAACTGTGTGGAAGGCTTTAAACTGGGTGAGGAACAGTAAAACTCTGCTACAAAGGTGAGGTTGTGGAACACTGGGGGTCATTCAGACCCGCTCACGAGCGCAGGACGCTCGCAAGCAGGTCGATGTTGCCCCACTGCGCATGCGCACGACGGAGGGAGCTCCGTCGTGCGCATGCGCGAGACCCGACTAGCGACGGGCTCTCCGTAGCTCCGGGTCTTGCACCAAAGGGGGCGTGCTGTCGATGTTGATTGTCAGCACGCCCCCTTTGGTGGGCATGCCGGGGTGTGGCTGCCAGACGGAGGCGTTCCCATGGGAACGCCTACTGTCTGAAGCCGGCCCCACTGACATCACTGATGATGTCAGTGGGAGTGATTTTGGCTCTGATAGAGCCAAAAGCACTCCAGGGCTTGCGGCAGCGAGACCCTACCGCAGGGTCTCCATCGCAAGCCCGATGGTCTTGACCATCGTGACCATCATCATGGACGCTCGCATAAGCTGTGGGTGGTAACCCACAGCTATGCGAGCGATCATAAGGCCGCTCCATTTTCATGTAGGTGGGACCTGATTCAGAGCGAGCGCTCTGGTCAGAGCGTCTGGCTCTGAATCAGGCCCACAGTTTCATGTTCCATGGCAAGACACAAGGTAGTTAAACTGCATCAGCAAGGTCTCTCCCAGGCAAAGATTTCAAAGCAGACTGGGGTTTCAAGATGTGCTGTTCAAGCTCTTTTTAAGAAGCACAAAAAAACGGGCTATGTTGGGGACCGTAGATGCAGTGGTCAGCCAAGAAAACTTAGTGCATCAAATGAAAGACACATCATGCTTACTTCCCTTCGAACTCGGAAAATATCCAGAAATTCACACACACAGAAATAAAAGGACCTGGCATACGCCTGCTGCTCTGCTTTGGGGATGCGGTTAATTAAGTACCAACCGGAATGCAGGCCGTCGGTATCCTGACAGCGGAAGGCTGACCCGGGACTAAAGGCGTCGAAATGCAGGCGCCTATCTTTAGCCACATGCTGCATCCCGATTGAGGTAAGCTAGGGACAGTTAAGTTGTATCAAAAGGGGGGGGTTTAAGATGTGACCCCCCTGAGGAGACTTACGTTAGGCCCACCTGGGGAGTGTCAGGGTTCAGCTAGGGGAAGGGGGGTTAGGCACCCTCGGGAGGAGGTTAGGCATCCCCCAGCCCCCGGGTGAGGTTTAGGCACCATCAGGGGAGGGCTTTAGTGTTAGGCACTCCCCATGGAGCTTAGGGTAAGGCACCATCAAGGGAGGGTTAGGGGGGGCTTAGGATACTTACATGCCCCTGTCGGCATGTCCTCCTGTCGAGCTTCCAGTGCTGGTATGAGAAGTGGCAGCTATTCAGACGTTGGTAGTTCATACTGATTCCCTTCCTTGTACACACACACACAAACACATCACACACACTAATAATAATAAACATTAATAATACAGTTGTAACCCCATCAGTTTGTTTCATTTTTAGTATTAGTTGCATATAGAAATTAAATAAGCCATTTATTTATTATTTATTATCATTTATTTGTATAGTGCCATCATGTTACTCCCTACTTTCCAGAGTATAATTCACATCAGTCTCTGACCCATAGCTGCCTACATTTTCAACTACAGTACATAGTGGTACCTATGCTGAGTTGAACGCACTTTACAACTTACATTAAAGCTGGCCATACATCAGACCAACTTTCCTCCAACTATCCAACTGATCAACTGTCCAACTAAAACAATGTCCCACATGGAATCGGACCTAAACCCGGTGGATGAAATACAGATGCTGGAAAGCCGGCAGATGGAGATCCCAACAGGGTAAGTATTAACCCTATCCTTTCCCCTCTCCTTCTAACCCTAACCCTCCCTTAGTGGTGTCTAACCCTTACCTTCCCCCTAGTACCTAAACCTAACCTCCCTCCAGGGGTGCCTAAACCTAACCTCCCCTCCCTGCACCCTAAACCTAAGCCTCCTGGGGGGTGCCTAACCCTAACCTCCCCCTGGGGGTGCCTGATGCTAACCACTCCTTCCCCTAGGCTAACCCTAACCCTCCCGGGGAGTCCCTAAACCTAATCCTTCCCCCCCACGACTAACAGCTCCCGACGCCCGTCTTAACTACGTTTGATATGTCGGGCATCGGGATTTTGGCATGGGGCTAATGATAGTAGAGATGAGCGGGTTCGGATTTCAGAGATCCAAACCCACCCGAACTTAGGAGATACGAGGCATATCCGAGTTGGCTCGGGTTTTCCCTCCTGACTCGGATCTCAAAATGAGGCAAAACATCATCATCCCGCTGTCGGATTCTCACGGGTTTTGGATTGTATAAAAGGTCCCACGATCGCCGCCATTTTCATTCTGGCTGTGGAGAGTGAAAAGGAAACAGGGAGCTGTGTTGTGCTGTGCTGTTGCTGACTGTGTTTAAGGGGTTGGCTACTGTTGTCACTTGTCAGGGGCTGGCTGGCTGTTGTCACACTTGTAATAGGGGCTGTCTGGCTGGCTGTTGTCAACTCCTTCCTAGGGCTGGCTGCTGTGCTGGTCTGTGCTGTGCCTGTGTTACTCTATCTACTATACTAGGAGCTGTGCTGCAGACAGAAGAGGGGGGCTTCAGTGGTTCCTATGTCACTGCAGTTCATAAGGGCTGCTGATGTGTTGTCCAGGGGGTGCTGTGCCAATCAGGGGTGCTCATTACCCCCAGTGTGAAAAAATAAAGATATTTTTTTTGTGTGTGAGCTGCGAAGGTGTGCTGCGTGTGTTTATCAAGGGGCTGCTGCCTCGTTCAGGGGTGCTCTTCCCCCTCCAGTGCAAAAAAAATAAAAATAATGAAAAGTGTTTTTTTTTCTGTGTGTGCATTAGCCACACTTATCAGCAAAGTAGCTGCACAGGAGACAGTGCTGCCTGTATCTATATCAAGAGGCTGCTGCATTGTTCGGGTCCTCTCCCTCCCAAGTGCCCCCCAAAAATTAATCCAATCAATCAATGTGTTTTTTTTGCTGTGTGTGCGTGTGCGCGTTAGCCACACTTATCACCAGTGCAAGGTGCAAGGTTTGTCAGCACCCTAGGCAAAAATTTTGCCTACTGCCCCCCTACACCCACCACCCCCCCTCCACCCCATACACACACACAAACTTTCTATCCAGGCTCTCAGATAAAAGTCTGTAGGTTGTCAAATAAAGAAATGCCCCAACATACAAAAGAAACAATAAGACAGGGGTAGGGGATGGGTGAGAAGTTGGGGGGGAGAGTGGAGGATGTAGAGGTAAATGAGAAGTCTGTACATTGATGCAGTTCAGTGAACTTGGTTACGTACCTTTTTCGGTTCTCTGTGGGTGGAGATGTTGTTCAATGTGGTTATTTTCTGTTTCCCACCCAGCTCTACAGTAGCCTGTCAGGTGGGCAGTTATTTCTTGCTGTCTGTGGCTGCCGCAAGCCTGCTGTGGCTGCCGCTGGTCACAGTCTGGTGATGCAAAGAGACTGTTTTTGCTCCCTCCGGTGAGTGCATGCCTGTGGCATCCTACATTTTGGCTGCAGTCACAGGTGTAATTCGGCTGCCATTTCCACCATCCAGCTGTGCAGAAAGACGCTCATGCGATTGCCACTCCTGCCGGTGAGTGGCTTACCGCGGTGCTCTGGAACATGTGACCGCTGCCCCTAGCTCCTATGCGGATGAACCCTTCCACATGGAGGATAGAGGAGCCGGCTGATGCGATATTGAAGCGATTAGTGCAGTTCTTCCTGAGGAGGAGGCGGCGTCTGTCGGGGCCCCCTAACAAGTGCCCATGCCACCCCCCACTCTCTGCCAGGGTGTCTCTTTCAGAGACTTCCTTCATTATTCTCCCAGGCAGCCTCAGCGGGCCGCCCCCTGAGATCTGGCGCCCTTAATTCTTCAATCCTCAAGGGGTACCCTAACTATCATCTTTGCAAAGTCCTCAACTCTATTTATCACTCAGTTTTGAGCCAGCTAGCTGGATGCAAACTTTTGGCCCTTAACTAGATGAAAAAATCAATATTGTGAGCTGTGAGGTTGTTAAAATTGACTGGAAATGACTGGAAATTTTTTTTATTGAGGTTAATAATACTGTAGGAACAAAAACAGGCCCAGATTATGTGATTTTAGCTGTTTTTATGATTTTTTAAGAAAAATTCCAGATCCAAAAACAAAAACAAAAAAACAAAGCCAATCCAGATCAAAAACTAGAGGAGATACAGATCCAAAACTAAAACCAAAAACTGGGGTCGGCTCACATCTCTAAATGATAGGCATCAGTATTTAGACGCCTATCATTAGTCCCATGCCGGGCTTTCACTGTTGGGAAGCCGGCGGTCGGCATTTCGACTGCCAGATTCCTGACTACATCCCTCCCACACACCTAACAAACTTTTTCATCAGACCAGTCAACCAGCTAACTTTTTCAGCACTCAAGCCAACTTCTCTCCAACTTGTGGTGTCACAGAAGTAGACGGACAGGTTCTACCTACTTCTGAATGATTTGAATACATTTTTTTAAACGAAAGTGGCCAGCATTACAGGAGTGAGAGATGCTCAGCACCCCTCTCTCCCAAACTTTCTATTTATTCTCAGTACCCTGACCATAGTCAGCATTGTATCTCCCCTGTCCCAGTGCCAAGCCCATAGTCAGCATTGTGTCTTCCCTCCCTGTCCCAGTGCCCATCCCATAGTTAGCATTGTGTCCCCTCTGTCCCAGTGCCCAGTCCATGTTTAGAATTGTGTCCATCCTGTCCCAGTGCCCAGCCCTTGGTCAGCCTTGTGTCACCCTTTCTCTCCCGTACCCTACCCATGGTCTGAATTGATTCCCCAATCCACCAATCTGTGCCTATACATTACAGATATTTTTCAACTATTTGCAGATCATTTTCAGGAAAGACAGATCTGCCAATCTTGAAAGGCTCATCATTTTACTAGTAATGGTCTGCAAAATAGCTGATTGTTACCATACGCTAGCAATCTACAGCCCCGATTGGTTGGTGAAATCCAACTTGTTGCAAAACCAGATTTACCAATTCCGAACACTGTTTGGTTGGAATTGTGCCACATACATTGCAGATATTTTTCCCTAATCATCTGCAAAATTGGGAATTGCACTAATTCATCGCAGATGTATGGGTGCCTTTAGTTTATCTAACCCAAATAGTTGAATGCAGGTGTATTTAAATTTTTTGTAAATATACGCCGCTGATTGAAGAGTGCTACAGTTCTGTCCATACAAATATACAGTGCTGAATGGATTTAATTGATTGGATTTAAAATCTGAAGTGGTAAATTCAATTAGTAGTGAGGGTGTGAGTTGCCATTGCAATGGTGTACAAATATAACTCGCCCCCCTTGCAGCCTGATCTCGCCCCGCACTTGTGGATTTTTTTAACCAACATACAGTAACAGTGTTGCACTTTTTTTTAAAACATTAGTGCTTGCTGCATTCCATGCTCCACTGTACTTAACAGACAAGAATGGTACTAAGAGTCTAGTTTTCTCATATCCACTTACCTCTACATGGTTGGGTCAGAATCCCAACAGATTTCTGTAAATATTATAACACTTACCTTAACCCTCCCCCTAACCCTAACCCACCACTCCAGCAGCCTAAACTTTACCCTCCTGTCCCGCAGCCTAACGCTAACCCTCCTGTCCCGCAGCCTAATACTAACCCTCCCCTCCCACACCCTAACCCTAATACTTACCTCCGCAATCTGTCAGTATTATGACAGACAGGATGCCCTTGTCGGTATTGTTACCAGCGGCATCCTCACTGTTGGGATGCTGACTACGTCCCCCTCTACAGCAGTCAAGTAGATTGGTAAAAAACAACTTTATTTTTCTATCAGAAGGCCAGAAAAGACCACAAAAAGAGTTAATAACAGTATTTGTATTATATTTGATAACATAATAACAGTATATTGTATTATATTTGTATTATCAGTTGGGGGTGTGATTTATTTATAGTACATAATTCTCTTTTAAACAGTAATGTCTCCGCTTTTCATTGTACTCCTGGATGTTTCTATGGTAATACCAACTGAATATATGAACTGCCTGGTGCACTGAGGAAAATAGGCCTCTTAGTTAAGGTTTAGTTTAATAAAAGGATGATTAAAAATCTACTTTTTCAATCTAGTGATCCCACGTCTGCTATTTTGCCTTAATTGGCTACCAGTGAGAGAAATGAACTGCCAAGCCTTCATTGTTTACAATCTTGCAGTGTAAAAGGAAGAGGAAATTACAAGTTGGCATAAAAAGACTGTCACATGTTATTAAGGTGTAATACATAGCCATGTGGGCACATGGCATTTGATAGGCAGCTTACCTAACTATTTGCATTTGTGTGTTGCTCATGAACTGTTCTTTCACATGGAGCTGAAAGTACAGACAGGCTGGGTGTGGCTCCTTTTCTGCTGAACTTATAAATTCCGCTTCCAGCAGAGTCTTGTTTACTAAAGATGACCTCACCTGTATTTGATCTCATACCACGTGCTACCATAAGATGCACAAGGCTTCACAAACAGATAAGAAACGGTTAGCGTAATTCCTTCATTACTGGCATAGGGCCTGATTCGGCATATGTTCAGGAAGCCGGCGGACGAAATGCCGACCGCCGGCTTCCAGACATTGTTATCCCGACTAGGGACGAATGACAGGCGTCTAAATCTGGACACCTGTTATTTGACCGACGTCGGGAGCCCGGCGCCCGGCATCCCGATCAAGAATACTTACCTAGGGATGATCGGGATTTCTTCCTCTTTCGGCCACGCGCTGTCGGGATTTGAACCACTGGCCAGGGGTCCAGCGGTAATTCATACCAATTCCCCTGATTCAATAAGGTTCGCTATTGCAATAGCGATTACGCACGCAGTTCAACTGCGATAGTACACCGCAGCAGTACATAAGGATGCTAACTTTACCTTACATACATCCATAATGTTTAGCAAGACTGCGAAAACATTGATACAATTGAGTACCATCGCAGCCTCACACACACTTGCACAAGGTCTGACCTTACTCAGAAATTGCTAACTTCAGTGCACGAAAACAGGCCTCAGGCTGCGTAAAGCATCGCAGTGGATAATTTATGCATGCCCATGCAACGGCATTCAAACGCACTGGCACGCCTGCATTTCCCCGACCACACCTCCATCACCACCCACAAACGGCACTTCCTGTCAATCACTCTGCGATGGGTCTATGTAGTCACTGTGTAGATTGCAGGCCTGATCTCAGTGGCCAGTTCGCGCAAGCACACTGCAATACATAAGCATTATGCAACATTTGGACGATTGTGTGCGTATTAGTAACTTTGATCCAAGGTGAATCAGGTCCATTGCTCTATGCTAGTCTTGGACATCAAGAGATTACATAGCTTCTGTTCCCAACATATTTACTGTGTTTAGTTGCATTAGACACATGACAGGAATTGTTATCTCAGCACAGTATACCTGTATAGTGCTACAAGCTATGGTATAGTCTATACACAGTATATCCTATAGCTGTGGAATTTCCAGCAATATAGCAATAAGATTGTTTTTGTGTCAGAAACAAGAATCCCTGTGCAATATGTTAGGCTTCATGGAAGTACCACCCCATAAACAAATAATATTAACAAAATGATGTATAGTTTGCTAAAAGTAACATTTGAACAAGCATCTGACAATCTTCCATTCTTTCAACAAATGTTAAGAAAGAAGAAGAATTAGGAAGGGCAGCCACAGTGGGAGTAACAGGAGTCATGGCCTGGAAAGCAGAAACGAATGCAAGTTATGATACTCAAACTTAATTATTAGGATAACAATGGACAAGATTTACTAACAATGGTGAAAAAGACCAAGAGTAATGCAACCTAAACCAGCAAATCAGAAGTATGCTTCCATGAAGGCTCAATGAAGACTGTGTAAAAGTGCAAACCTACAGCATTGCTAAGTGCAAGGGTCAAGATGGTGAGGTCTGTGGGGATGCAGCCTTACATGAGAGTGGTTTAGATGGGTACATAGCTATTTTTCCTTGTATAAAAGGATACATATTTAATTTTCAAGTTGCACCTTTACAGAAAAAGCCATTTACAATCACAAATGTGACCTAGGAGGTGGGGGCCTGTGTGCAGTCTCTGTGTGCGCCCCTCCACTTATGCTGGTACATGTACTTTGAAGACCCTGACACTGGGCATATCTCTGGGAAATGGCACAGACATCATGTTCTCAGCGATATTTGCAGTCGCAGAGGAAAGCTAAGTATGATCAAACTGTGCAAGGTGAGCCGTGTACCCCCCCCCTGTGTCCGGGGCTTGTATACACCACACACCCTGCCCCTATTATAGATATGACCCAGCACTTTCACCAAATTAGTAATAAGATTCAAACATATATACCCTTTAGAATTGCTACTTGGTTGCAGCATGTGGGGCATCTCAGTTAATAAATTATACTTAAAGGTATATTAAATTTTTTGCACATTCCCCACATATATAGGTTACTCGATTCATGAGAGTCTCTATACCTTTAGTGTAACTCACACGACCATAAAATTGCTACAATTATTTAATATGAATAGCAGTTATTTAGAATAAGATCATTATTTAATTTTATTCAATATAATAAATATAGTCAAGATCTTTACACAACTTATAACTGTGTCAAAGTGTTGTGCTTTCGAACTTGATGTCGGGTTCAAGAAGTCTCTTGAGAACCCCTGGAGGTGAGAATCAGACTCTACTTGGCTAGAGAGGTGAAAGGTGTTTTTGTTGCCATCAATACCCTAACAAGAGATAGATAACTAAAGGTGGGTGCACACTATACAGATATATCAGCAGATGATGGTTGTTCGTACAAACTGAAAAAACATCATCTGTGTCTGCCCGCAGGTCCCGGCGGCCAGGGGGCGTGTCAGGGGCGTGTCCCGGTGGGCGGGGGCATGTCCCACCCCCCTTTTAGAGGTTGCCACTGTGTGTGTACGTGCGGTCTGCCGACCGCCCGTACACACCTGCCGACATATCGTCCATCGGCTGTGCAGCACTGCCTATGCGATATGTCGGTGAACGCCGACGTTCACCGACATATCGTGGGTACACACTGCCCGACGGGCAGCAGATACATTTGATACATCAGTTGATCGGCCAATGTATCCGTTAGTGTGTGTACCCAGCTTCAGAAGTGATACAAGTATTTCTAAAGCTCATTTTGTTAATACAATGCAAAAATTATGACACAACATAATGGTGTCTTCAAAGATTGTATGTATTGTATTGATTGTGAGCCTTGGCTGAGCTATCAGTATAAAACTAACAATTATACTGTATGATTAATTCCAAATCAAAATTTAAAAGTTGAATAAGAATTTAAGTACGGAATAATGTATCTCTATCTGTTTTTACCAGATATGTTAAAATATAAACAAAAACAAACCATGCTAGAAATGTGAGCATATTTATGAATAAGATGAAGACATCAACATACAGGAGGAATTTTGTCACCGGGCAACTAAGAGAACTTTCCATAGCATCTCCACTTCACAATGTTGGCCAAAGGAACCTCCCATTTCTTTGGTCGGTGGTCAGTGCTCCATGTAAATTCATAGCCACAAGTGGCTTTCCTTGAGCTATAGAAAGGTATTATGGTATTGGAACAGCTGGTTGAATAGTTGACCATGTGTCTTATTTCAATAAGGTAGGATGCTGTGGTCTTACTCTCCTGTGTGGCTAGACTGAGAGAATGCTTATGCAGTGGTTTGGTCTTCAAGAACTCACACTTTGATGTATGAGGTTCCAAATCATTATACACTTCTTTGCCTTGAATCCCATTCATCATAATTGTTGCTTTCACTCAGGTTAAATAATTTTTTGTCCTTTAAATGGAGATACAAAAATTCAAAACGTTATGATCAGGAATAATATTTCTGGCAAAATACTGATGCTAAGTCTAAAAATATAATATTTGTTATGATTTAACAACATAAATCTCTGTTGGATTAATGATATATATTTTATTTTATTTGCATGTGTCTGTGCCTCCTAATTTAATTACTCTTTCTTTATTATTCTATTCCTGGCACCAGTACACAGCACAAAACAAGACTACACCCATGTAGAACACCCTATTAATTACATATAGAATACATACATTTCCATCCCACTAAGTTGGCTCCTGTGAATGAATATCAACAGGCATTTGTAAGCAATGGAATTTTTTGACAATTAAGAGTGGCCAACTTGATGAAAATACATTTAATATTATTTTTTTAAAATTTACAGATCAAAACTATAAATAATGTCTCTTCTTCAAAAAGCATTAGGTTTACAGAGATTTGTGTTTGATGCTCTAAAATATTTCCTTCCTTTTTAAGTGTTGAATTTTAGTTTCCTCCACAATAGTTATAAGTGTATAAGTATTAAGGGCCCTATTTACCACAAATTGCAGATCACATTTCCCATTACAAGGATGGAAAATGCGATCTGCATACTAAAAATATGTGAATTAAAGGGATTGGAGTCATTTTTCATGAAAACTACTCCAATTGCCCTTTAATATATGTATGTGATACTAAAATAATGTAACTTTTTTTTAGTAAAAATAATATTGATAAATAGGGCCCTTAAGAGTTTAGAAAGTCATTCATTCTACCACCTTAGTACTAATATAATATTAATACTAATATAACAATTTAATGTCTTCTTAAGTAAGCTTATTATCATCATTTTTCTGACACGTTTAAACAGTTAATACATTTATATTTCTTTGCCACCCAGATTAATAAATACTTTAAAGAGACACATGCTCACACACCCTCACATTGTAACTCCTTATTACTTGCCAATGGTAACTATAACCAGGCAACAGGTAGACTTTGTTGCTGACCAAAAGTGATTAAAATGATGAGCCTTATGTAGCAATGGATGCAAAACTGCCCATGGCTGCCAGTGAACGCTGTAACATACAGAGCCACAATAGCTAAAGTAGGTAAAAAATGTATGCGCATACCATAATAAATTGCTTGTGTTTATGTCCCTTACAGTGTATTAGGTTGTGGAAGAAGATTCTATATCTGAAAATATTTCTTTTTTTCTTAGAAAGTAGTAAATGAGCACTTTCAGTTTATTTATATTTTATCTTTATATTTTTTCTATATTTCTTCCAGATTTAAGATATTGTGGAACTACATATTCATTAGCAGCCATGTGCATGTACTTACAGTCAGTAATAAGACAATTGCCAAAGCGCAGTGAATCTACGTGGTTTTTGTGTGACGACAAGTATAGTGTTTTTATATCTCTCATGCTGTGTATACACTATACCAGAGGTTTCCAAACGTGGTCCTCAAGGTTCCACAACAGTTCAGGTTTTAGAGATATCCATGGTTGAGCACAGGTGACTTAATTAGCACCTCTCAATTTGATTTAACCACCTGTGCTCACACATGGATATCTCTAAAACCAGAACTGTTGAGGACCACGTTTGGAAACCTCTGCACTATACAGTTATCGGGCCAAACCACCCAATATCAACGGATTGTCTCGATAAATGTACTGCGTGTGAGACGGACTGATGCTAAAATATCCTGATCGTCCAGCATAACAGTACGATGTGATATTTTGTACGTTAAATGTCGGCTGCTTCGGGCAGGGGAGGAACGCAGATATCGGGGCCCATATGTCATGCTGAAGGAGAAAATGTATGTCGGTCTGACATGCATTTTATCTGGAATTTTATCTGGCAGTATATGCCCAGCTTTAAAAAGTATACATAAAAACATTCAATGGTGGTTAATTATTCACATCAAAACAATGTTAAACAAGAAAAGAACTTTGGGCCCTTATTCAGATCCGTGAGCAAATGCTGATATTTACGTAGCTTGAGCAATTTAAAATCTACTTACTCTCACACAGAGGATTCACTCGCAAACTGAGTGAAAGGTAGTCAGTGCTTGGGGGAGATCAAATGTCGTGGCTAGAGAAATGTAGGCATGTCAGGACCGTTTAAACACTTATTTCTGGGCATCCATAAATTAGCCGCTGCATTCTTGCTCACAGCAGGACGGTCCTCTGCATGTCTGTAAGACCCCCTATGTCTGCTTCAGCTTATAGAAGGCTGATGGCTGCCTAATCTGCATTCAATGTTTCAGATGTTTTCGGTTTTATGTGTGAGAGATGGATACGAGGTGCTTTCAGTGGGTGTCTCTAAGCACTGGACGGCAAGTGAGTCATTAGCAGCAGCAGCTCCTACCCTCTTAGAGGAGGAGGGGGCCACCACTGAGAAGACTCACCCCGAAGGGGGTTTCAGTAGTCACTACCAGAGCTACTGGCCGGGTCCCAGTGCCTGCAATATCAATTGACAGGTACCGGGACCTGCACATGCGCACAAACGGCAGGGAGCAGCGCATGCGCATTTTCACCGGTTCATCATCACTAGTTCATCATCATCATCAACATGTAAACTAGTACCAAGGCTTATGGATATAGAAAAGGTATGTCTCCGAAGAGGTTAATTTAAACTCAATAAGAAGTATCTTTAAGTGGAATTCTTAACTTGCTTATGCACACCTTTACTATGCTGCACTTGAAGGCCACTGAGTTAGATGGAGCCACATATGGAAGTTGTCAGATCTCTGGGTGTCAGTACCAGCAGTCATGGATACCACTGGCCTGCCTCCAACACTGAGCAGGTCAAGGATTGCTGGTCTTATTTACTTATTAGCAGTTTCTTATATAGTGCAGCATATTCCACTGCGCTTTACAATTGTAAACATTAATAGAACAAAACTGGGAAATAACAGACAGATATATAGGTAGAAAGGCCTTGCTTGAAAGCTTACAATGGTCTTCCTAATAAGAATCCTTAACATAACCCAACTGGGTTCACGCTAGAGATGACATAACACATCTCTCAGCTGTTACCACTAACCTCCAGCACCGAGAATCACCCATCAGCCAGCCACTATAAGAACCTGCTTAGTGCACTCCTCCAGTGCCAGAGTATCAATTATGGTCTACATCCATACCTGCATTTCCATCTTTGGTGTTTCCAGGCAAATCCTCATATATGTACTCTGTTGTTTTCACAGACCAACTACACTGGGCCGCAACCTGGGCCCTCAATGAGTGAAGTCCATATACTCTTGTGGGGATTCCTGGTAGAGTCCGGTAGGGGTGTTAGACTACACGCTAGGGTATTTGGTTGCACCAATTCTACCTGTTTACATTTATCATCTTTGTGGGTATGTGTACTCTGATACACTGTCTGCTTTGAGCTCCAGGATTACTGCAATATACTTTGTGTATCTCATTACATACTATGCGCTGTTCCCACAGTGCCAAAACATCTGTGTCTGTCATTGCACACTTCTGTGTACCTTATTGCAGGCTTTCTGGGTGTATATATTCTGATACACTTCTCTGTTTTGAGCTCCAGGGTTATTGCAATATAGGAAAAGAAAGATTGCTGCACTAGTTAGTAATTCACAAATTGTATGATAAACCCCATATACTTCAAATTCTCAATAAATCTGAAGTATAATATTTAATTAATTAGTATTGGGGGTGCTGCCTGATGACACTGGAAAGCACAACAGAATATACAGAAAAAAGAATGTCTTGTTTCAGGCGCACAAAATTTAAAACATAACTTTTAATTCATCTACAATAAATATATGTAACAGAATAAAATAGCGAAATGTATATAGCTGCTTGATATCTCCATAGTACTGACCCACATGATATGGATAAGCCAGAGCCGTTGCTAGACTTTTTGGTGTCCTGTGCTAGAAAGAGCATTGGCGCCCCCCTCATTTTTCAAAGGGACATAATGCACCCAAAAAAGGGCCATGGCTTCATGGGGAAGGGCCAGGGAAGAGATAGGGGAGGCCAGGAGATGCTGGAGATGAAATAAGAGGAAGCTACAAGCAAGAATGATAATAAACAGAAATTTGACAGGCCCAAACAGCGCCCTCCGACCTGTGGTGCCCTGTGCGATGGCACCGGCCGCACTACCCTAGCTACGGCCCTGATTGCAGCGCACTCATGTTGTGAAACGCTGAGACAGGGACAGCGTCTCACTAAATACAATTAATTCTGAATAGCTCACTGCAGCATATGATCAATGTATGAAATTTAGAACTATATACTGCATGTAACAACTGTGTAGTGTCAGGACACACTTATAGGAGTATCTTGTGAGATAACGCTAGCACCATACTCATACTGATTATAACTCCAATGCAGTCTACTTTATGATGCATGTCAAGCACATGACTGACTGTCTGCTTATTAAATTTTGAGATCATTGGGGTATGAAGAGAATATAACATTATCAGTATTGAATGTGTATAGCTGCTTGGCATCTCCATAGTATTGACCCACATGATAGGGTTAATATGCGATTGCAATTTCCCATGTGAATCCTATGTATAAGAATTCACTATATTCGACCATTAATACATAAAACCCATAGTGGTATACAGGATATATTAAAGGTGCAGCAATAAGGTGTTGATCAATGAGAAGGTACATCCTGGATGTATTGAATACTGAGCGCCTCAGCACTTAGATAATATTGTATTCAATACTGTCCATTTCAATTCAAATGATGAGAGAGCAGTCTTATCTCAGGAACAGGGGAGTAGCGAGGGTCGTTCCAGTGGAGCATGAGCTCCGGGCGCCAGAATGGACAGAGGGCGCCAACCAGTGTTCCGGAATTCATGGGGTGCTACATAGTATGAAGGCCGCCTGTTAGTTTTATCTCGGTTAGTTTGCTCTGTATCCTAAATAAGTTACAGATTTTTAAAAAAAAAATTATTAGACCTGTAATAATAATAATGGTGGTAGTCAGAACATGACATGGTTAGTAGTACTCACATTAATATAGGTGCAATGTATATTTGTGAAGTAGGAACATAGCTGACAAGGGAGCTTCCCATAGGTGTCCCCACTCCAGTGATAGCTGCTTGGGGCAGTAATCTCACTGTAGCACATGTATTCTGTCAGTTTAAGTTAAATGATCTGAATATATAATACAATCTGCACTATTGACTGATAACAATGATTCAATGATAAAAGTGAGATCCTAGGTGCTATACATAAATAAAGCCCTTAATGTCAGATAGTGTATCACTAAAGCATTCCATTTCCCCAATGGGACCTCAATGCCCAGCATGATACTGCCACTGTTTGCTGTTTTCTCTTCACTTCAGTATTCCCCCGCAGGCTGGACATACCCCACTAGCACAGTTCAGTACAGGGAGGGGGGGGGGCGCTATAACATGCACCTTCTCCAGGCGCCATGGTTCCACGCTACTCCTCTGCTCAGGGGCTCTGAGATTAATAACACTATCAAGCCGCTATAACTAATATAATTTATAGATTGAAGTATCTGTTAGTATCAATATTTTGCAAGAGGAGTAAAATCCTTTCTTACCGGAACGCCTTATCAGAATAAGTTTCATTTAAACCATTATTTCCCGTGCTCCACAACATTATTTAAAATATTATAGGATATTGTGCTAATACACATTATAGATTTTGTAGTGGGTTTGAGTTTAATAAAACTACACTGGTTAGAAATAATATAATCATTCCTTGCACAATATTCTGGCTACAGTCAATACAGACAACCACATTGGGGCATTCACTTTGTAACATTTACCATTTGGGAGGTTGATATATGATTACAATGTTGCAATCATTGAGAAATACATAGAATTTCAGTTACAGTCTCTCATATTATCTATTAAGAATCACTTTATTATTCCTATAAACAGCAGGACATAGAGTTTTTTATTGTCACTCTTTCTATTGTCGAGTCTACGCCATATATGTTTGTTTATAGTCCTGAAACACTCTGTTTCTTTTTAATGTTTTGCTGTTTTATTCTATGTTACATATATTTATTGTAGATGAATTAAAAGTTATGTTTTAAATTTTGTGCTCCTGAAACAAGACATTCTTTTTTCTGTATATTCTGTTATTGCAATATACTCCGTGTATCTCATTGCATGCTACGCGCAGTTCCCACAGTACCAGCAAATCCATGCCTCTTATTTAATGCTTGTGCTTTTCCCATAGTGCCAACACATTTGTGCCTCCCAATACATGGTACGTGCTGATCCCACAGTGCTAGCATGTATGCAGGGTTGTCATCTGAAATTGTGCGGCCCGGTACTGACAAAATAGACAGCCCCCCCTTTCAGATAGGATGGGCATCAATTGGTGTGTAAATCAGTTTAAACATTTCAGAAAGTTAGGGCTGTGGGGGAGGGTGTTATTCTAACATGTCATTCTATCATATAATATATGAAATATTACAAATACAGAAATATAGTAGAGAAAACTGCTGTAAATTCACACGCACACAGAAAACCAGAATCTATCATAAATATAGAGGGAAAGTCGATTCTATACACACACCAGGGCCGGCCCACCCGTTACGCCGACTACGCAGCTGCGTAGGGCGCCGGCCAGCAGAGGGCGCTTGGATTAGTCACCAGCCCACAGCTCAATAGCGCGGCCACACTCCTTCCTGTCCCCCCCGTCGCCACACTACTTCCTACAATACCCCCCCCCGGCCGCCGCATGGAGGTCCATTTGCCGGGCACCCACTATGATTCTACCAGCGGGTGCCCGGCTCCTCACAGCGGCAGCCAGAGCTCACTCCTGAGCTCCGGCTTCCGGCTCCCCCACACAGGCACTATGGGAGACACGTCATGACGTCTCTCCCATAGTAAAGAGGAGCGGCGGACGGCAGAGGATGCAGGATCAGGGCTTGAGGTAAGTATTGTGTTTTTATTTGTGTGTACAGTATGCGTGGCACTCTTACATAGGGCATTAACACTGGGGGCACATTTACGGGGGCATTACTACTGGGGGCACATTTACAGGGGGCATTACTACTGGGGGCACTCTTACATAGGGCATTACTACTGGGGGCACATTTACAGGGGGCATTACTACTGGGGGCACTCTTACATAGGGCATTACTACTGGGGGAACATTTACGGGGGCATTACTACTGGGGGCACTCTTACATAGGGCATTACTACTGGGGGCACATTTACAGGGGGCATTACTACTGGGGGCATTCTTACATAGGGCATTACTACTGGGGGCACATTTACAGGGGGCATTACTACTGGGGGCACATATACAGGGGGCATTACTACTGGGGGCACTATTACATAGGGCATTACTACTGGGGGTACTTTTACAGGGGCATTACTACTGGGGGCACATTTACAGGGGGCATTACTACTGTGGGCACTTTTACATGGGCACTTCTACTTGGTGCATTTATACATGGACATTACTACTGGGGGTGCTTTTACAAGGGGCATTATTACTGGGGACACTTTTACAGGGGCCTTACTATTGGCTGCAGTACTACTGGGGGCATTATTGCAGGGGCATTTCTAATGGGGGAACTGTTACATGGGACATTACTATTGGGGACACTACTACAGGGGGCACATTTACAGGGAGCATTACATTTGGGGGCACTATTACAGGGGCACTACTACTGGGACCACAACTAATGGGGCATTGCAGAAGGGGCACCACTACTGGGGGCACTGCATAAGTGGTACCACTGCTGTGGGCATTATGTGTAAGTGACACTATAGCTGTAGGCATTGTACAAGGGACAGTACTATTGTGGGCATTGTATTCTGGACACTACTACTGTGGGCCTTGTGTACAAGGGGCACTATTGCGTGGTGTCGTTTGAATTGGGGATACTATTGTGTGACCACACCCCTTTCTTTTGAGACCTCGCCTTTAGCATACCTCCTAACCACCCTGATTATGGTGAGAAAGTGTCCCAGATGGGGGGGGGGGGGTGGTGAATAGATGCCATGCACATGCATGCGGCATCTGTTGACTGGAGAAAGGGACAGAGCATGCCTAGCGTGCCCAAAAGCACTGGGCATGTACCCAGCATGTTTGGAATTACAGGGCGGCGCTCAAGATTATGGCTTTTCCCATGATACCACACTCCTTTCCTTTGTCGGGTGCACGCACCTTCGACACATGCAAATTCCGCCAGGGGGCGCCAAAATGTATCTTCGCTTACCAAAAATATTTGGCTCGGGCCAGCCCTAACACACACACATATAAGAAAGGCAGATTCACATAAAATAGCCATATTCACATAGAATATATTGAAATAGCCAGAGCTGGACCTATTGCCGGCACAGTGAAGGCTTAGACATGGTGAGTGGTGGCACACTGCAGGGAAGGCTGGACCTTAATGGGGAGCTCAGGACTGGGAAGGCTGGGAGGAGGGAGGAGGGCACAGGGCAGGGAAGGCTGGACTAGTAGGGGATACAGATTGCAAGCTTGCGAGCAGGGCCTTCCTACCTATATATATGTCTGTCATTACCCAGTTTTGTTCTATTAATGTTTACAATTGTAAAGCGCAATGGAATATACTGCGCTATAAAAGAAACTGTTAATAAATAAATTAATAAATAAATAATACAGGGCAGGGTCAGGAACTATGCCATAATCCATGTATGTGGATCAGGGGTGGATCAAATGTTTGTTATCAGGGGGCGGTATATATATATATATATATTTATATATATGTGTGTGTGTGTGTACAGAATATATAAACTACAGTAACCTCTCCACCTGACAGGTTATATTCAAACAGCGCCCCTGCCCTATCCATTCACCTGTCACAGAATGTTGTCTCAGTAGAGTCACAAGGGGATTGCGGGGCGTGTGGGGCGCACCCTGGTGTCACCCACCGAGGGGGGACACCAAGGTAAACACTCCCCCCCTCCCTCTGCCTCCAGGCTCCCAGGGTGTGGCCATGCCCCCTTCCCGTGAGGACACACCCCCTTTTGTAGCCGCACAACACAACGTCCCTCCCCGCACCGGGTGACACCATGGGGAGGGATGCCACTGTGTGGTCTGTCCCCTGGTCGATGCTCCAAGCTACACTCACAGTAATCAGATCACACTTATCCTCTGAGGCTGCCAGGCAGGGGGCGGGTTCGCACTCGGAGAAGCCAGAGAGCTGAGCAGCTGCAGAAAAACCCTGTCCCATCTTTAGCCACTGCTGTAACACCTGCCGGGAGCTGTACTGCTGCAGCATCAGTACATTACATTGGTGGCTAAGACTGCTATGGCATTTGGAATATGGCACTGGCCGCAAGTCAATCACAGCTCGCGGACTGGCAAACATCATGAATGGCCGCGTTCTGCAAGCTCCAATTGGTTCGTGACCAGCCCCATATTTTTAATGCCGCTGCCGTCTCTCAGCCATTCACCGCTGTTTCTCTGACTGCCTGCTCACCACCAGCTGGCGGATCAGCACAAATGCGCACTGCTGTCAACCGGGCCCCCCTCTCTGCTGGGCGCAGGTCTCCATTCCTGGCAGTCCCCCCCTGATGGCGGCCCTGCATGTATGTGCATCTTATAACACACTACGCACTGTCCAAACAGTGCCAACACTTCCGTATACCCTATTGCATGCAATGCGCTGTTCAAAAACTGCCAACATTTCAGTGTATCTTAATGCACTCTATGCGCTGTACAAACAGTGACAACACATCTGTGTACATTGTTGCCCGCTACGCACTTCTCAACCAGTACCAACACCACCATCTACCTTACTGTATGTTATGCGCTGTACAAACAGTGCCAACGCATCCATGGACCTTGTGGCACGCCACCAAAATCCCACAATTTGTTTACTCAACTGTACTTTCAACATTTGTGCCTACTGTGTTAAACACCTTAGGATACTCCATGGCTTCCACCTCTTGAAGTATTGCAGCTATACCTCTTTTGGTGTCTTCTACCATAGAAGCAAATTCCCAAGGCTTAACACTTGGGTTTTGTGGATACAGATCAGGACCCTTGGATTAGTTTTTTATGTGGGAAAGTAGTGGAAGTTTGAAGCCTTGATGAAGCTCCTACTCATCTAGACCACTACTAGAAGGATATGTATGGGTACTTGTGAATGAACAGATATAATGCATTTAGGAGAATACTGAATAGAGTGACCACAGCAAAGTTCCTGTAGTACCAGTGTCAGTCTGCAGGAGATGATGATACTGGAGTGCTGCACTTAGAGTAGAATTAAGACGGAGTGCATTTCATATGCAAGGAGTTAAATTAAACAACCGAGCCAGTATGTCTGACTACGGGCTATGGAGGGTTAAGGTTTTAGTTACTAGGCAGTGTTATGGGATGGGGTGATGGGGATCAGCCTATAGGAAGGATGCTAGGGGGTGGGGTTTCAGGGACTTTTCAAGGAGATTGTTGTAGCAGCCATTTTAGGTCTTTTTCCTTTTGTTTTGTTCCCCATCCACCCTCCCTGTTTTTTTGGTTTATTATTGGTGTCAGCTTTGGAGTTTGGCAGGAAAGAACAGTTGCAGTTGCCATCTGTCTATGGAGCTTCAGGTGCTCTCCCTCCCCTATGCATGACTTAGGCTGATTCTTCCCTACTGGGGTCCGTGGTATCTTCGCTCCAGGTGAGCTCATGTTGTGTCATTGGGGTGGGAGGTGGATACCTTGGGCACGGTAATGGGCTGGCTGGTCGCCTCCCATTTTGGTACGGGTGGAGTATGGAGTGAAAGTTGGTGGATTTTGCATTGTGGGGCTGTTCTTGTGGTGCCACCATTTTTTATCTGTCTTTTCATCTTCTTAGTTATTTAGTATTGTTTAGTATATTTATTATCTGCTAGTTTAAATAGCCATTTATAGTTTAAATAGGAAAATAAATAAGAGCTGACCTTCCTTTCCCCTTAAGCAAGTCTCAGTGTCATTATTTCTATATTATTATGGTTACTGGTTTTGCACTACACTGGGAGTGGGAAGACATACATCTGGTGATGGGGAGTTTATGTAAATTAATGTATCAGAGTGTAGTGGGACACCTGCTGAAATGGTTTCAAAGTACAGAACAGCCCAGATGGTAGATACTTGGGATGAATGCAGACTGAATGGATGCAGTTTGAAATTGCTGCATAGGTAGCTGGATATGTATGCCCAAAGTATGCAATTTGAATGAAGATCACTGAAGAATGATTCAGATGTAGATGCACTTTGTAAATGTACAATACTGGAGGCTGAGTCAGATGCATATGCACTCTGTAAATGGAGGATACTGGAGGCTGAGTTAGATGCAGATGCACTTTGAAGTGCAGATCACTGAAGGCATATGCAGAAAATGGAACAGAGCTGGAAGCCACTGCAGCCAAGAACCTGTTCTCAGGGAGAAGAGTGTTTGGGAGGATTTCCTTCCAATATTATCATTCGGTTCTAGTCTATATGAAGTTTGCTGTTTTTGTCTCGACTTGATGCATGTTAGATTTTTCATTTTTACTTTTATTTTTAATTTTGGAATTAATGTGCATTAGCACAGGGGAATATTTAGGAATATTTATTTATTAATTGTTTGGGGATATGTTATATATGTCCGGATATATACATATATCTATATTCCTTCTCCATTGGGTCATTTCTGTATATCTCTAGTTTATTATAAACTTTATTATAAACTTTAAGATGCTAGATTGTTTTAAATAATCTTTCATATATACA
The DNA here is from genome assembly GCA_031769625.1 of Taudactylus pleione. Lineage (NCBI taxonomy): Eukaryota > Metazoa > Chordata > Amphibia > Anura > Myobatrachidae > Taudactylus > Taudactylus pleione. The sequence continues at coordinate 9,581,801 of JAUIMM010000171.1, read as the reverse complement.
AATATAAAATTTCTTTAGTGTGTTAACTATGCCGAATTCATGACTGTTGTCGATATGGGATCAATACATTAATGTTATATCAATGTGAGGTAAATCTTGACATGTATAGATACCACAGTGAGCTACAAAAGCCTAACTTTGGTTACTAAGGGATGAATGGCTACAAATGGAGCTGATTAGATACATCTGTGGATAATTAAAGGTGTGTTTTAAAAAGACTCCTATGATGGCAGATACATTCTACTCCAGACGAAGGTGCTGAGGAGCACGGAAACACGTTGAGTTCTGTCCTTAACTTGAACCATTCACTACCCGGACGATTATGCCGAATATTGTTGCCACTGATTGCGACTGCTAGAGCGGCATACACATCCCAGGCACATCAATACCAGCAACGGTACGCTCTCAGCTGACACCCGGCTTGTGGATAAGGGACGGATCTTTGATCCAGGCACGTTCTTCCACGGCTCTAACTGCAGAGTTCACAGACGGCCTACCAACGCCGACCGCGGTGCACGCGGTATTATCTACCTGAGAGGGAGCATTGGATTCCAGCTGGATTCACCATTATCTATTTTGACTAGCGACATTGACGTCTTGCAGACATTGAGGATATTTACTCTATTTAATCAAGCCGCTGTCGCGAACAACACAGTGCCTAGAGACTGAAGACAGGTGAGATACCTGGTTTAACATTGTCACCATACAGCCACATATTGGGATTCATTTGTACCGCTCCATTTACTATTTTGCAAGCAGTCCAACATCAGTGAAAATTTATATTGTGACTCACGGCACCTATTAAGGAACATTACCTTTATATTCACTTTGCCACCTATAGGTGAATAATAGTGATATCACTCCGGGACTACATTTATTCAGCTTCACAGCTTATTTGTCTATTTTGACCAACATTCAATTTTTATTTTTGATTTTTTGATTTTTTTGTGTGTGTCTATTTTTGTATTTTAGACTATAAATTTCTATGTACATATGCTGTTGTATTAGACCGCTTTATATGGTTAATTGACTATGTACTGGGATCTTTCTTTTGAGAGATGATAATAAATGTTTTCTTATTACTATTAATTGACTAGACTGCGCAGCCAATTTGTTTTTTATTGTTTTTTGGAGAAATTGCACATACTTCCTTGATTGGCAGCTGCACTCTGGTCTTACCACTTATTCATTATTCCAGCAGTGGTGAGCGCCATTGCCAGTAATATATACCGTGATGCTGAATATCCCTGGGAGGGAGCTCCCAGAGCTATTTAATGCAGCGCGCTGTTAAGTCAGAGAATGCAGGTTCTCGTGACTTAACCTGGGTGTTTAGTCACGAGAACTGGCATTCTCTGTCTAAAGTGCCGGCCGCAAGGCTGTTAGCACCACGCCAAGCCAGCAAACAGCTGCACGGCCGCCACTTTTGTCGGATTTCTCCTCACATCCCCAGGGGGGTACGAGAAGAGATGCTTTAGTCTGCCCAAACAGTGCAGTGAATGAAATAGCTTCCGGAGCTCCCTCCCGGGGCTATTCAACATCGCTTTGAATTGAATTTGGCCCTATGAGCTGGATACAGGAGATAGTTTAAATAGGCCAATCAGGTCATGCTGCTGAAATATGATTGGCAGATGTAATCATGTGATAAAAAAACAATTTGGCCGCACCCATACTTTGCCACAGTGGTAACTGACAGTGCAAGTCTCATGAATGGCAGAAGCAACCAGGGAGATCCCGGATCGCAGTGATGTGACATGGCTGGATCTTGTAAATGGATATATGTGGGGACACATTACATGGCTGATTGGGAGAGTCTATATTGATCAGCCTGTGATCGAAAAGGTGTGTACCCAAAATTACACCACACTGCAAACTTATCTTTGAAACATCTAACTGATATTTGCCTGCATCTGCTATTTGTCTGGATGAGTGCAACACTAAACTAATAGACACAGTTGCAGCTGTGAATATTGTCTGCTACGTTGTATCTAGCGAGCAATAAAAGAACTGCACTGGAGTTCAGGCCAATGTAGTCATTAGTAACCAATGATTATTTTGAGTGGTTGAACCTATGTGTTTAGCACCACCTATTTTTCTTTTATATCTGTTTGTGGCTGGTAATGATTTTGTGTTAGAGTCTGTGTTTGTTATGGACATGGGGTGGTAACATGAACTATAAGATAAATTAAAGTCCAGTAATAACAAACTAATAAATGTAGCAGGAGGAAACTGTAGTGAGTGGGAATAAACAAATGTCCAGCATAGTGACAGGGATGAATAAGGTGAATCCAGATAGACTGTAAAGGTGAAATGGATATCCGGGTATGCAGAGTAATGGTTGTGAGGGATATCCAGAAATGCTGTGATGATGGCTGAAGGGAAAATCCTGTAATGCTGTAATGATGGCTGAAAGCAGAATCAGGTAATGCTGTGATGATGGCTAAAAGTATAATCCGGTAATGCTGTGATGATGGCTTTACAGGAATGGGTTAACTGCGGAGACTGGTTCAGGCAGGAGTGGGTCTGGTGGAAGGAGCAGGGCGATCTCCAGCAGAGAGCAAGGCAAGGCTGAGCGGTGCAAGCTACAGGGAGCCAAAGGCAGACAAGTGTCACGGTTGGTGCTTGAGAGTTACCTGACTCAGGTGATGAACTGGATTCAGTGGAGACCGGCTTGACTGGAACTATGGATGTTGTAAATAGCTCTATTTGCATATGAATTGTATGGCAATGAGAACTGCCTTTGATGATGAATGACAGGAACAGGAAACTTGTAACATTGGAGTGGAACCATTAGAAAACTTGGAGGAACCGGACTGGGACCGGCAGGAGGGCTTGCTGAGCTGGACGGGGTACCAGTAGGTAGTCAGAATTGGACTGTAAACCAAAAGGATTCCAGATGCACTAGGTATAGCTATTAGCAGGATTGCTGATTTAACTGGTCTGGGAGCCAGCAGGATTTCCGGATGCACCAGGTATAGCTATTATCAGGATTGCTAGATGAACTGGTCTGGGAACAAGCAGGATTTATAGATATACCAGGTATTATTGTTAGCAGGATTGCTAGATGAACTGGTCTGGGAACCAGCAGGATTTCTAGATATGCCAGGTATTGCTGTCAGCAGGATTACTGCATAAACTGGTCTGGGAACCAGCAGGATTTCCGGAAGCCCCAGGGGTTGCTGCCAGCAGGAGCCTGGGATACACTTGTACACAGAGAGACAGATATAGCACAATCTGTACACCATGGGAAGTAACGAGATGTTCAGGCACTTAATGCTATCACAGGAGGAAGTTTATACTCTGGATCTCACAGGAATTGGTGGATACAGTCAGGTGGTTTGGCAGTAGCACTCTGAGTGGTGGAGGGCACAACATGCAGAGGGAGCAAACATATCTGCAGTACTGAGAGTCAGAAATACACCTGAAATTCCAATCAAGACTAGCAGTGTTCACAGACTTGAAAGTACCCAGATGAATAATCACTGTGGAAAGGAGTGCATAGTCCAAATGCATACAGAGAAGTGCTGCAGCCAGCATGATCAGAGCAGATCTCCCAGGCAAATTACACATACAGATCCACAAGACAGTTGGCAGGGGCAAGTCTAAAGGCAAAAAAGGTGACAAACTAGTCAGGGTCGTGACAACAAGGAGCTACGGCAAGCACCGGAGAACAGGTCTCAGGTTCAGGAGCACAGGAACTCTCTCTCACAACTTATGCTGTGAAACATGTTGCTCTGGCAACTACAGGGCGCTCCAAACACCCTTAAGTACCCAGCATCAGAACGTGATAGGCCAGAGAGAGCAGGTCACCCACAGACAATTGGCCTGCTATGTCACATTGCCAAAGACAACATGGTGGTGCCCAGACAGCCGTGACGCGGAGACGCCACTAGTCTTACCCCTGTCAGGATGGCCCAATGCTGGCAGACCTCTGCGTACATGCAATGCTAATCTACACACACCAGCTCCTCTGCCAGAAGGACTGCACCACAGCGCCCTCACTGATAAGGGCCGCAAACCTCCACGCCACAAAACTTGGGTTGTGACAGTACCCCCTCCTTACGGGTGGCCTCAGGACACTTTCTAGGCTTTTAGGGATGATCCAAGTGGAATTTGCTGATGAGTTTGGGAACGTGGACATCCTCAGCTCTAGTCCAACAATGCTCCTCCGGACCATAGCCTCTCCAATCAAGCAGGTATTGCAAATGATCATGACAGATTCAAGAATCAAGAATCTGAGATACCTCAAATACCACTCCCTTTTCAGTTTGGACCCTGGGGGGGAACAGGGAGAACACTGAGGAATTTATTGAGAAGTAGTGACTTGAGCAAAGATATATGAAAGGATTGGGAATCTTTAAATAAGATGGGAGCTGAAGACGATAAGAGACTGGATTGATTATCTCTGTAATGGAGTATGGTCCAATAAACCGGGGAGCGAACTTCATAGACGGTACCCTGAGGCGAAGATTGCAGGTAGTAAGCCATCATTGATCCCCGACCCACATCTGAGGAACTTTTCTATGCTTCCTCTCTGCCTGATCTTTGTACCACAGGGAGCAGCCCGCACTTGAGACCAAAGTGAAGCAAAGTTCCGTACAGCAGCATCTACAGCTGGCACATCGTAGGTGGGCAAACTATGGAACTCAGGATGAAGTCCATACACAATGTAGAAAGGAGTTTGGTCAGTAGAATGATATGATGTGTTGTGTGCAAATTTGGCCCAGGGAAAGGACTCAAACCAGCTGTCCTGAGATGAAGACATAAAGATTCTCATAAAGGTCTCGAGATGCTGATTCACCCTCTTGGTGGACCCATTACTTTGAGGGTGATAGGCCGTGGAGAAGTTAAGTTTTACTTGTAGAACAGAACAGAGGGCTCTCCAGAATTTTGCCATAAATTGGACACCCCGGTCTGAGACCATTTCTGAAGGAGGTCCATGTATCTCCTGCTCGCCTATGGCATAGTTTCTTTCTGCAGGGGAGAATTTCTTTGATAAGAAACCACACAGATGGATCCGGTTATCCTCAAAGCGCTGACACAGGACAGCTCCCACTGCTTCAGATGAAGCATCCACTTCCAATAAAAATGGCCTATTGACATCCGGTTGTCTCAAAACGGGAGCTGTTATAAAGGCTTGCTTGAGAAGTTGAAAGGCTGTCTCTGCCTCAGGGGGCCATAGAGCAGGACTGGCACCTTTACAAGTTAAGGCTGTGATGGGAGCCACCAAGGAGGAGAATCCCTTAATAAAACATTGATAATAATTGGAGAAACTGAGAAGTCTCTGGATGGTTTTCAAATAGGTGGGACGGGATCAATCCAAGATTGCTTGGACTTTCTTGGGGTCCATATCCAACCCTGATCCAGAAATGATATACCCAAGAAATTGAATACTTGGTACACCGAACACACATTTCTCCAACTTACAATATAGTTGGTTCTTCCTCAGACGAGACAAGACTTCTTTGACATGATTGTGGTGGTCCCCAGGCTCAGGAGAGGATGAAAAAATCAAAATGTCATCTAAATAGATGACAACTTAGACATATATTATAGATCCCTAAAGATCTCATTAGCAAAACCTTGAAAAACAGCAGATGCATTACACAGCCCGAATGGCATGACCAAATGTTCAAAATGACCGTCCCTTGTGTTGAATGCTGTTTTCCACTCGTCACCTGCTTGGATTCGAATGAGATTGTATGTACCTCAGAGGTCGAATTTAGAGAATATAGTGGAGTAATGGTGGTGGATATCTGTTTTTCACTGTGATATCATTCAGGCCTCTATAATCTATACACGGTCTCAAGCCTCAATCTTTTTTAGAAACAAAGAAGAATCCCGCTTCAGCAGGTGAAGTAGATGGTCGGGTAAATTCCTTTTTAAAATTCTATTGGATGTATTCCGACATTACGTTAGTTCTGGTAAAGACAACGGATAGGACCGACCACGGGTAAGTGTCTTCCCAGGTAACAAGTCGATGGGACAATCCCTTTCCCTATGGGTAGGTAAGATGTTAGCTTGTTTCTCAGAGAAAACATTGATGAAAGATTGATATTCTTTAGGTATAGATGTAACCTCTAATGCCTGAATTTCTCTCACAGGTCGGATCTTCGGGAGGCAAGACCCCTGGCATTTCTCACTCCATGACTGAACCTCCATATTACTCCAATTCGGGGGTTGTGCTTACACAGCCAGGGGTGTCCAAGTATAATCTCATGGGAAGCCTTGGGTATGATTAAGAAGCTGATATGTTCAACATGAAGCAATCCAATATGAACTAGAACAGGTTGAGTTCTTTTAGACACAGTCCCATTTGAAATAGGTCTACCATCAATAGAGGTCAAGGAGAAAGCATGATCCAAGGTGACACAAGGAATTTGTAATTTATATGCCAATTGAAGGGACATGAAATTTTCTGCTGCCCCAGAATCTAGGAGGGCAGATACAAATACAGGACTAGACTTAATGTCCAGAGCTATGGACATGACAGAATCATTCTGCTTTGGGGACGGAAGTAATACTCCTTACTGAGTGTCCCTGGCACTAGTTGGGTATGGGTGTTTCCCGGCTTGCGGGTACAGGAAGCCATCAGGTGTCCCGTGTCTCCACAGTATAGACAAAGGTTCTTTTGAATGCGTCTCTGTCGTTCTTCTTTAGAAAGATGGGTATGATTAACCTGCATAGGTTTTTCATCTGTAAAGGAGGGAGGAGAATGGGTAGGACCAGGTAGAGGCTGAGGCCTAAAATGATCAGCTCTGTCCTTCTCAGCTTGGTGGGCTCAAAAGCATATATCCACTTTGTTGCAGAGAGAAATGAGATCATTAAGGCTAGAGGGTAAATCACGAGTGACTAAGTCATCCTTTATACGATCCGATAGTCCATGCCAGAAGGCCGATGTTAGAGCTTCTTTGCTCCATCTGAGCTCTGATGCCAACATCTGAAACTGAAACATGTACTGACTGACAGGACGGATACCTTGTTTCAGATTCATAATACTGGAAGAAGCAGAAGTGGTTCTTCCGGGCTCATCAAAAATCCTCCTGAATGATGTTAAAAATTCTGGGTAATTATTCAGTAGCGGATCTCAGCACTCTCAGATCGGAGAAACCCAAGCTAAGGCTGAACCGGAGAATAAAGACACAATATAGGCCACTTTGGTTTTGGAGTAGGGAAATTGGAGGGTTGTAAAGTAAAATGTACAGTCAGGTCTATAAATATTGGGACAGTGACAGAATTTTCATATTTTGGCCTCTATTCACCACAGCAATGGTTTTGAAAAAAAACTCTTTGGTTGCTTTTGCAGTATGCTTCGGGTCATTGTCCATCTGCACTGTGAAGCGCCGTCTAATGAGTTCAGAAGCATTTGACTGAATATGAGCATATAATATTGCCCGAAACACTTCAGAATTCATTCTGCTGCTTTTGTCGAGCAGTCACATCATCAAAAAATACAAGGGAACCAGTTCCATTGGCAGCCATACATGCCCACGCCATGACACTACCACCACCATGCTTCACTGATGAGGTGGTATGTTTTGGATCATGAGCAGTTCCTTTCCTTCTCCATACTCTTCTCTCCCCATCACTCTGGTACAAGTTGATCTTTGTCTCATCTGTCCATAGGATGTTGTTCCAGAACTGTAATGGCTTTTTTTAGATTTTGTTTGGCAAACTCTAATCTGGTCTTCCTGTTTTTGTGGCTCACCAATGGTTTGCATCTTGTGGTGAACCCTCTATATTCACTCTTGTGAAGTCTTCTCTTGATTGTTGACTTTGACACATATACACCTACATCCTGGAGAGTATTCTTGATTTGGCCAACTGTTGTGAAGGGGTATTTCTTCACCAGGGAAATAATTCTTCTGTCATCCACCACAGTTGTTTTCCGTGGTCTTCAGGGTCTTTTGGTGTTGCTGAGCTCTCCGGTGCGTTCTTTCTTTTTAAGAATGTTCCAAACAGTTGATTTGGCCACACCTAATGTTTTTGCTATCTCTGATGGGTTTGTTTTTCAGCCTAATGATGGATTGCTTCACTGATAGTGACAGCTCTTTGGATCTCGTATTGAGAGTCGACATCAACTGATTCCAAATGCAAATGTCACACCTAGAATCAACTCCAGACCTTTTAACCTGCTTAATTGATAATGAAATAATGAGGGAATAGCCCACACCTGTCCATGAAATAGCTTTTGAGTTGATAGTCCCATTACTTTTGGCCCCTTAAAAGTGGGAGGCACATATAGAAACCGTTGTAATTCCTACACCGTTCACCTGATTTGGATGTAATTACCCTCAAATTAAATGTGAAAGTCTGCAGTTAAAGCGCATCTTGTTTGTTTCATTTCAAAGCCATTGTGGTGGTGAATAGAGGCCAAAATCTGAAAATTCTGTCAATGTCCCAATATTTATGGACCTGACTGTACATCACGCTGGTTGAGGAATCCATGACACAGTTTAGGATTGCCATCAAACTTGCCAGGTGTAGGTAAATACAAATGAGGAGGAACTCCAGAGGCAGATAACACAGAAGTGGAGGCAAGAGTAACTGCAGGCATACCTGGAGTAATTAGTGTAGCTAGTAAGGTATCCTGATGGAGTCCCATTTCTTGTACATACTGTGCTAATTGCTGTTGCATGGTTTCCAATCCTTCCAGGTGAGAAGCCATGCCGTGAATTAAATCTGTTCTGGACTCCTGTCCAGTGGCCGAATCCATTTGACCAGTACAAACTGTTAGGGATAAATTTACTAAGAATCAGGATTGTCCTAATTTGCAAAGTGATTCATCTCGGTGTAATTTGCCTGAACTCAGGTGATTTAATCTCTTTTTATCTCTCAAATTTACCAACAGGCGATTTGATGCTAAACGAGTTTGCCGATGGTGATGTACTGTAGGTCAATTTTCTCGGGTGATTTTAAAGCAAGCTTGAGTGAGTTATCTCACCCGAGATTGCAATGATTTCTCTCTGCACAACTCTCCCTAGTAAGCAGCTTGCACATATCAGTGAGATATGTGTAAGCTGCTTGTGTAAAAAACAGGTTAATTTTTTTTTTTTAAATGATGTGAGGTCCCCCCAAAAGACTAACCAGCCCCAGACTTGCCAGCCAGTCCTGGTTCATAAAATGACAGGGAACAAAATGAGTAGGGTTCCACAGTAATTTAAGAACCAGCACCAGGCAGCAGGGCCAGACCTGGTTTTAAATATAGGGAGAAAAAAATAGACGTGAGGGTCCCCGTATGTTTAAAACCAGCTCTGGACCCTTTCTAGTGGGGGCCTGATGCCACAGCCAGGGGTGCCCTTTCACCAGGCCCCCCATCTGCAGCATCAGCCCTGACTGCTAGTCAGCCCAGGCCAGGGATCCCTGGGGAGATGGGGACACCTCCAATAAAGGGGTTCCCCTCTCCAGGGCACCCCTGGCCTAGGCTGATAGCCCAGGGCTATCGCCACCACCCCTGGGCAGTGGGTGGCGGGTTGATAGGGGGGGACCTCACATCATTTAAAAAAAAAATGAACCCCAACTTTTGCCTTTAGTAAATTTGCAAGCAGGAAAAAAAAATAAATCACCCTAGATGGTCTTCTCGACCTATCTCGAATCTTTACTCCTTATAGAGTCTGTGTTTGTTGTGGACACGGGGTGGTAACAGGAGTAAACACCTGAACAGGTTTAAACTGAAAAGTAGGTTGTTTAATGTGAATGTTGGTAGACATGAACAATAAGATAAACTAAAGTACAGTAATAACAAACTAATAAATGTAGCAGGAGGAAACTGTAGTTAGTGGGAATAAACAAATGTCCAGCACGGTGACAGGGATGAATAAGGTGAATCCAGATAGACTGTAAAGGTGAAATGCACCTGGTATGCAGAGTAATGGCTGAGAGGGATATCCGGATATGCTGTGATGATGGCTGAAGGGAAAATCCTGTAATGCTGTAATGATGGCTGAAAGGAGAATCAGCTAATGCTGTGATGATGGCTGAAAGGATAATACGGTAATGCTGTGATGATGGCTGTACAGGAATGGGTTAACTGCGGAGACAAGTTTGGGCAGGAGTGGGTCTGGTGGATGGAGCAGGGCGATCTCCAGCAGAGTGCAAGTCAAGGCAGAGCGGTGCAAACTGCAGGTAGACGAAAGCATACAAGGAGCTAGGGCAAGCACCGGAGTACAGATCTCAGGTTCAGGAGCACAGGAACTCTCTCTCACAGCTGATGCTGTGAAACACGTTGCACTGGCAACTACAGGGCGCTCCAAACACTCTTAAGTACCCAGCAACAGAACGTGATAGGCCAAAGAGAGCAGGTGACCCACAGACGATTGGCCTGCTATGTCACATGGCCAAAGACAACACGGTGGCGCCCAGACAGCTGTGACGCGGAGATGCCACTAGTCTTACCCCTGTCAGGATGGACCAATGCTGGCAGACCTCTGCATACACGCAATGCCAATCTACACATGCCAGCTCCCCTGCCAGAAGGACCGTGCCACAGCACCCTCACCGGTAAAGACCACAAACCTCCATGCCGTGAAACCTGGGTTATGACATTTTAAGCATATACATGCTGAAATTAATTGGAAATAAAATACTTATGGAAATGCAGAGAAAGTCCTTATATTGACTCATCCAACATGTCACTTGAAATTTGTTCTACTTACTACAGTTTAGATATAATGTAATATTATACACATTAAATTCTATAATAATGCATGTGAAAATTGTAATAGTCACTGTAAAGGAAGAAAACAGCCGCATAACAAACTGTATAACAGACAGGCTGTCTCCAAAGAAGTAATCATCATCATGCCCCCGAACTCCATGCATCTTGAGAGAATGGGTATGAAGTTCTGGCAGCTGAATAGCCACCGGTTCATATCCCGACACCGGTAGACTGAAGGGAGATCCCGACAGGGTAGGTGAATACCCTATCCCTACACCTCTCCCCCCCACCCCTTCCATAGTGGTGCCTAACCGCCCCCCCCTAGTGCCTAACCCTAACCTCCCCACGGGGGTGCCTAACCCTAACCCCCCCTTACCGCACCCTAAACCTAACCCTCCAGGTGGGTGCCTAACCCTAACCTCCCCCTAGGGGTGCCTAACGCTAACCTCCCCCCAAAACCTAACCCTTACCCCACTACGCTCCCTAAACCTATCTTTCTCCTCCACAGCTAACGCTAAGAGCGCCCCGGACTTATCTTGTTCGGTCTGGTGACCTTGGTCATTCCGGTGTCGGGATTAAAATAGGCATCAGTATTTTGATGCCTATCTTAAGTCCTTTGCCGGGATTCGGATGTCGGTCTTATATCTACATCCCCCCATCTTGAGATATAGCCTGATCAACGTATTGATTGATCAGGTGCATTGTGTTACTGTTACACAATGTTTTTTTTAACTATAATAAGCAAATCCTAAAAAGATATGCTCTGATATTAATTTAATAATTGCGTATTATAGTGTAGTATTTCTATAATTGAAAAGACCGGAATGATTAATGGATTGTAATAGGTAGTTTGTTTTCAAATCAATGTAGCCATTGAGTATAATCTGCATAAAAATCAATATACAATCATGCAATAACTGCTTGCTGGAAGTGCTGTTCCCTGCCCTGAAAGCACTTTTATTTTGTCCCAAATGTAGTATCTGGCCACCAACAGTAGAAAGTTGTGCACTCGCCCTGCTTCAGGCAGGGTGGCTTGCTCAAAACAAATTACTATTCCCAATAGATGTCCACGTGGATAGTATATGATGACATCAGGGTCCATTAACTGAAGGTGATATAGTCGCAACCATTGGTATAGGGCTAGGGAATGTGCGCACCAATGATGTCAATTAAAATCAAACCAAGCGTATGAGTAGGGGGTGGATGCACCATAAGATGCATAAAACTCTGCATGCCAGCAAATGTAGACATTCTTTCTGTGCACACGATTCATGAGCACAAGCACTTGACTACTATCCAATTCTCAGCATCAGGCCAATCAGCTTCATAATTAATTATACAGTAAAAGTTGTATACAAAATAATCTTGATAATTATTAGTCCAGAATAAAAGTTATACATTTTTCCCATGTAAAGTAATCCAAGTAAAAATGTAATGAATAATTATTAATATTGTTTCAGCGAGCACTTAGAACACGACTTACCTGCAAATGCTGGTTTTATGATTGATAGTGAAGGAGAGCCTCACAATGAAGGCAAGTTGGAAAGAGCAAAACCAGTCATTACCACTGTGCAGCCTTTGTGGCGTTGCTAAGAGACACTGTGACATGGCCTTCAGAAACACAATGGGGTTATTTTAAGGAAAATTATAGCTAAATACCCACTCATATATAGTCACTCATATATGAAAGAGAAACTTGTCACAAATATATATATAATATATATATTTATGTTTCAACAGGAACGTATACTTGGACAAGAATGTTCTATTACAATTCATCGCTTTTGAAGCATGGCCTTGTTCAGTTCTGGCACCGAAAGCCCAGGGCTTCATAGATCTGCAGAGCAGAATGTGTGTTTCTGGGTATTGCAGCCTCTCTCCCAATCTAAATTTGCTGTGAATCACAGAGATGTCATTTTACGCCTCTGATCAATATTCACCACATGTATACAGAACACTACAAAATGCAGAAAAACTGATCGCTCAGCCTTGTTCCATGGAGAATGTGCAGCATTTTTCTATATTACCTTTTAAAGTTAAAAAGGTTAAAAGTGACTCAATATTACTTCTATTGTTCTGTGTATTGAGGAAAGATTTGAGCACTTGTTCTCATTCTGGGCCTGATTCAGACTCGGACGCAAGCGTCCTTTCGCTCGTACGCATTGGATTATTTTAACCACGCATGTGTCCGGGTATCACTGCACATGTGCGGCCGTATCTTTGCGGTCATTTTTCTTTCGCTTGTATACACAGCGAGCAGGAAGTGACCTGTGTAATTTGATTGACAGAATGGTCCGTTTATGGGTGGTGACATGGGTGGAGATGTGAAAATGCAGGCGTGTCAAGCCGTTTATTGGGCGTACATGTATTTTCTGCAGCGAGCGAAAAATATGAACGGAAGTAGTGATACGTCACTGTGTGGTCCTGTTTCCATTCTGACTGCTCGTTCAGCTTGTGGTAGGGTATTGGATCTCGCAGAGACGATAGTGTCTTCGTAGCTACCTAAAGGAATCGATGTTTTTTTTTGGGGGGGGGGAAAGGCACCAATCTAATCACTTAATAATTGGTTAGCTTGTTATGATGTAATTTGAAATGTACCTGTTGTATTTTCTAACTTACGATAGCATGTTTGTTTATTTTTAAATTTTGAAAACGCACCAATCCAATCACATAATAATTGGTTAGCCTGTTATGATGTTATTTGAATATTACCTGTTGTTTTTTCTAACTTACGATCGCATGTTGTTGTTTTTTTTTTAATAATTTGCTTAAAGCACAAGTCCAATCACCTAATAATTGCTTAGCTTGTGTTATTTTTTACTTACCTGTTAACTTACGTTCACATGTTGGAAATTTTTATTGGGTTAATAAAGGTTTTTTTTTTCTAATGTTACCTTTGTAATGTTTTTAAGTATGTTTGATAAAGTAACTTTTACCCAGTTGTCAATGAAATCTCAGACAAATTATTTTTTTTTGTTTATTTTTAAGTAATTAAATTTTATAAACCATGTTAGTTTCTGGTTTTTGGTATACAATGTTGAAATCAAATTTTATGCAAAAAAACAAAAACAATAAACAATATAATAATAAAAAAAAAAAACAAGAAAGGAGATGGAGGTTTTTTTGGTGCACAAATATGGGGCAAACACAGAGATGAAAAATGGGACATTTAGCCAGTGCTGTCAATGCTTTCTTGGGCGCTTGGCCTGTTGTTGTTGGCCACGACATGATTTTCTAGTGGTCCGGCGGCTGGCTTGGCCAGAGGCAGATGGTGTTTCCTCTGGCCTAGGCATAGGGCTAGGCACATTTGGAGGGATGGCTGATGTTGCGCCTGAGGTAGAGGGCCTTGATGGTACTACAGGAAGGGACGGTGGCTCCAACATGTGCAGGCAGACGATCTGCTCCAGGGCTGTTGCAATTCTCCCATTGGCAGCAGCAGTTTCCTCCAGGGCGTCCGCCACCTGCAGCAGATTGGCGTCCATCCTCAACAGAATCTCTGTGTTCTTATCCATTTTCTCATTGAGATCTGTGAGGAAGGCCACTGCCTGCGAGGGAGATTGCCCTGGAGTGGCCACCACAGGGTCCCCAGGTGAATCTATTGGTTCCTCTCCTGCGGAGCCAGCAGATCTACTGCGGCCAAAGGTCACTTCTGGAGCAGCCTGTTCCTCTTCTGTGCCTGTAAAAAAAAAAAAATATTTTTAAATTTCAACATTTTATCTTATGGATTTCTACAAAATAAAAATATTATACAACATTTACCTGCGGCAACATGTGGAGCCACAAAGTCTGGCATGTCTGTGTGCATGTTGGACACGCCAAACACCTCCTCTTCCTGCACACACCCATGTGCCAGCTCCTCCAAATCCGTCAGCTCCAGTGACACAGGGGTTGGCCCCCCACCTGTCCCACCTGCATGCCTAGCCCTATCTGCCAGTTTTTGTTTGATCCGGTATTTGAAGTCGCTCCATCTGTTTATTTAAAAATGTGAATCACTTTTAAATTTTTTAGCTTTCTTTTACATTTGAAATCGGTTACTGCATTTACGTACCGCCTTTTGACTTCTTTTGTCGACCGGTAAAAATCGCCCACTCCATTGACAGCAATTTGTCCTCCCAAATTTTCCATCTCTGTGTTGCACCCATATTTCTGTGTGCCAGCGAAAGGTTATCCTTTCTTGTGAACTGTGGCTGTCTCTTTTTTTTGGCTCTGGCCTGGGTGCTGGGCCCCACAGCCTCCTCATTCTCACCTCAACACCTTTATAAATATAATTAATAAATTAAATGTAATTTATTGGCGTAGTTTTCAATCATGGGCTAAACATTTCTGTGTACTTACTTTGAGGAATTGGATTTTGGGTTTGCTGCTCCTCCGTGGTAATTTTTCCACAAATGTTTGTAGCAGACCAATTTAGGCCTGTCGTGACGTATTTATAGATACGTGTGCATTATGCGGCCGCATCATGTTTTGTGCGCTGCTATTTGGCGCCATTGATTTGTGCGGGAAAGTGAAGTCTATTTAAGGGTTTTTGGTTTCAGCCTTTCGGTGTGCGTTGAGGTTGTTTGGTGTGGTTTTGGTCGTGGTCGGAGTTGGTTTGCACAAAACTATTGTTAGTTCTCTTGAAGGTATGTTTTTAGTTTTTTTTTCTTTAAAAATGGTGTTTGTTTGTTAAGATTTTAATCCATGTTTTTACTTTGATTACATTTAGTGGTTTGATTGGCGAAGAGACTTTAGTTGTTATCCCCTTTGGAATTTGTTGTGTCATATGGGTGTGGTAAGAAGATGTTTTATTTTTTATTTTATGTTTTTTAAAAAATGATAACATATTTTGGTCATGATCAGCCTGTGTAGATTGTTGTACGTAAAAACATGTTGATATTGCAAATAATTTTAAATTTGTGTGGCCTATATTTTATATAAGTGTTGGGCATTGTTTTTTGCGGAATCAAGTTGCGTAGTTTTTTGCGTTCTCATGTCTTTTGGTCAAGCATACTATAATGCAATAATAGGACTATTAGCGTTGTTTTTTGCGTTCTCATGTCTTTAGGTCAATCGTACTATAATGCGATAATAGGAATAGTGGCGTCGTTTTTTGCATTTTCATGTCTTTAGGTCAAGCGTACTATAATGCAATAAAATAAATATTAGCGTTGTTTTTTGCATTCTCGTCTCTTTTCATTGGCTCTACATAGATTATCAGGGGGAGATATTGTAGCCCTAATTATAATAGGCTAAACACATATTAGGATTTATGACCCATAAGTGCATTAAGAGTGCTGTCTGGCACCTTGATGCATTTAACCCATATATATATATTTGTTGATATAAGTAATGTCTACACTATACAATGTAAATATATGTAATTAATTATGGTCTTGTAAATATAGCATGAAGATTGTGAGGGGCTGGGTAAAGCCACAGCAGAGGCAGTGATGATTTTTTTACACATACAGGGGCTGCCTTGGATACAGGGAGCGCGAGGACTGGAAGCTTCTTGAGAGGCAAATTAACATTCCATCAGCAATACCACCACTAACGCAGTATATGTCGGTGTTACATTTCTGTGCCTCAGGATCCTTCCAGACCACAGTGGGAGTAATGGCTGGAGTTTCACAGTCCTCCTTTTCCCAGATCCTGAGGGGCGTGATGGATGCCATGTTTAAGCACCTCCTTCATTTTATTCATATGCCATTGGATATGGGGTCCCTTGCTGTGGTTAAACAAAAATTTAATGAAATTGCTGGCTTCCCACACATAATAGGGGTTGTGGATGGCACTCACATACCACTTCAGCCTCCAGCAGTGCTGGAGGCTATTTTTCGGAACCGTAAACATTTTCACTCTATGAATGTAATGGTGGTATGTGATGCCTCCCTCCAGATCCTGTCCCTGAATGCTAAGTTCCCCGGCAGAGCACATGATTCATTTGTCATCCGGCAATCAGGGCTTTGGCAAAAATTAAACAACCTACAAGCTGGTGATGTGTGGCTTCTGGGTAAGTTGGACAATAATAATTTTATGACCTTATACTGAGTTTTTTGTATGTGATTCTAATTTTGGCATTTATTTCATGCAGGAGACAGTGGTTATCCTTGCACGCCCTGGCTGCTCACTCCTTATTTGGTTCCCACACCAGGGCCACAAAGTCAATATAATTCTGCACTTACTGCCACCAGGCAGGTGGTGGAGCACTGTAATGGCCTTTTAAAAAAACGATTTAGATGCCTCCACCGCTCTGGTAGCGACATAATGTATTTGCCGGCTATGGTTTCCAAAATTGTGGTCCTGTGTGGGATATTTTATAACATCACCATAAGGAGTGGGGTCCCAATGCAGCCAGAGGATGCCTTGCCGGAGGATGGCCCCCCTGAGGTTGGTCATAGGAGAGTGTCTGGGGGGGCCATACGCGATGATGTGGTGTTGCGTTTTTTCAGGTATGCTTTTTTTTTTAAATAAAATTTTATACATATAGAAGATGGACATTTATGTGTTTACACTTTTCAATATTTTTTCTAATTTTTAATATATTTTGTATTTCAATAAAATTACAACAACCTGCATACTACCTGAAATACACCGTCTGTGACAAATATGAACAAATTTTGGACATTACACCTGGACAAATGTGACTTTGGCCTGATTTTGGACAACATGTTGGCATGCTACATCTACAACCAGTTCTTGATTTTGTTTAATATTGGTGTGTGTATCTTGTATAATTTTGGTGTGTGTGTAAACTGTTTGATTCAGTTGTGTGCATTAAAAATTTATTTAAAAAAAAACTTGTGTGTAATTATTAATTAAACACAACAATTAACAAGCCACAAACATTTATTAACGATTACCTTTGTAGTTTTGGGCCTAGTGTAAGCTGATTAAAAAAAAAGTTCAGGTTTAATTGTGTATTATGTTTTTTATTGGCCATTTCTAAGCATGTTTTTTAAAAACGAAAGACATTTATATTTTGGAGTACACATTTTAACTTACAAAAAAAACTACATAGGGGTATTTGGGAATACCAGTATGGAGTTAATGTCAAATACAACCATGATGTGTTTTGTTTATTAGTTTTTTTTTGTAAAGAAAAAAGGTATGTAAAGTTTATTTTTAAAAAAAGTTTTTTGTGAAAATGAAATGACCTATTTAAAAAAAAAAACATTGTTTCAACTTTCAAATGATTGTTTCAAAAACTAAAAAAAAACATACTACACAAAACAACATATTGTTTGCCCTTGGTTTATAATGTGAGAGCCAGTGAATGAGACCTTTTGGCAAAAAACAAATTTATTTTATAAACAATCAAAACCAAATAAATTGGAACAAATTATGGATGGTGTAACAGGGACATTAAATGGTCCAAACACACAAGCAATTGAACTACATGCCCATGCATCCGTTGTAATTAGCCCGCTATGGCTTCATCCCGCATCCGTGGCTCTGTTGAAAGAGAATTTTGATTATTATTAAACAATACAAAAGATTTTTTAAAAAAGGACAGTATGATTAACAAGGAAAACAATTTAACATACCAAGCCAATTGTGTTACCCATTTCCCAGTAAAGGCAAAAATCTGCAAAAACCCTGTATTTAAAAACATAACATAACAGTATATTAATAATTTTGACAAATGTAAAAGGAATTACCTATTGATAAGAGTGGGTAGACCAATCTCTTTAGAATCTGAACTAAGCCTAACACAATTAGCAATGTATTTATTTTAGATTAAACTGTCCCAGCCACACAAGTCATGTATTGGGCTGTGTCATATGCACAATGTAAAAAATATCCATTCATTTTAAAAATTAATCTATTTTTAAAAATGCAGAATATTCAAACAATGTAATTATGATGTACACAACAAAAAAAAATTACATTAAAAAAAAACATATTTTATGCAGAAATAAGGTGCAAACAAAAAAAAACATTGAGAGTGCCTCCATGTGACCAAATCTATAAAAGTAAAAAGTCCAAAAAAAAAAATATGGATAATCCCCCACCAAACAAAGTAATTGTTTTTGAATGGCCTTACATTTGAATACTGGATTCAACATTGTATGCATATAGGGCCAATTTACTGTAATGACTTGCAAAAAAGAGAAAAAAATTACCTGAGGGTTCCGGGACAGGGGCAGAGTTGGCCGATTCCGGCTCAGATGGGGACGACAGCCAATGCAGATGTGATGACGGAGGGGTAATTTGGGAGGCAGACAAAGGGGAGGGAATGGACAATAGGGATGGTTGGTCAGGGGAGGGAGAGGTAATTTGGGATTGTGGTCCAGGAGAGGGAGGGGTAATTTGGGATTGTGGTCCAGGAGAGGGAGGGGTAATAGGGATGTCCAAGTCAGGGGAGGGTGGTGAAATTTGGGAGGAGTGGGCAGGGAATGGCATTGGTGGAGTTGGGGATAGTGGTCGTGCAGGCCTTCTCCGGCGTCTCTGTATCGGCTCTTGCCCTAAATGATGCTTAGTTTTAATTTAAACATAATTTTGTTATACAAAAAATAAAAAAAAAATATTCAAACATTTATTCCAAAAATAGAAAAAAATACCAATAAAAAAACAAAACATTAAGGTGTCACATAAAAAAACAAGGCCATACTGCACACATGCACACGCATTAAGGGATATTTACATTTGCACACGCATTAAGGCTAATTTACATTAGCAAAGTACATTATGCAACTAAGATTTGCAAAGACATGGAACCAGTCACATATACATTTACGCCAACGGATCTGCAGCCGCAGAAATGCCAGCAGGCCAGGTGACCTGCGGCGCAGGTCCAACCATCGCCGCTCGAGTTACCTGATGGTTCTGCGAAATCCAATGGATTGCAAACCTCCGCGTACGCCAGACGCTTCATGAGGTTGGAGATGGGGGCAACCTATTGGTCAAGCGCTGGTCCATGACCTCGGTCAGGACCAGCAACACCCACCGTGTGAATGCACTGGCTCTCATGATGGCAATGATTTTGTTATTCACAAAAATGTTTTATTACAGGTACCAAAACAAACTGATTGGCTAATGTACTTTCAGAAATAACATAGGAAAAATTCTATTGGTTAATGTTTGAGTCATGTGAACAACCCCAAAAAAATATATTGGCTTGATGCATTTAGGTTCGTAAGCAAAGTTAAGACCAAACAAATAGCCATATATTATTTAAAAACAAAATAAAACACCGAACCATTAATACCCAACAAACATTCATAGGACTTAAACTAAAAAATAGCTTTGTCCAAAAATCCGTACGGATTCAGCAGAGAAACTGGCAAACAAAACAAACACAATAAAGTTTATTGACATTCTAAAAAAAACCTGGATTGAAAACATTTGACCAACAATTAAGTAAATTAATGTAATGATTGGCAACAATCGATTAACGTTTGTTTGCCGAACGTGGAACAAGGCAATCGAAAAATGACAGGGCTACTTCCGGAAATTACTTGTGCGAGCGCAACCATCATCAAAAGAAGAGTAGAACACTCGCTATTTTGGACGCTCGCTAGCTAGAGGAGGGGTTGGGTGAATATGAGGCAGAAGTCTAGCTATGAGCCACCACACGTGCGAGTGCTTTGTTTGACATATTCCCGCTCATACGTACTGCGGGCAAACACAGATTTGCATCTGGGTCTGAATCAGGCCCTCTGTTTGATGGGCTTTGGCACAGTAGCACAAGCAGGGTTGAGTTACAATGGGGACTGGCTCATAAGTTTTCATAATATTGGGGAGTGTGAACAATGATGCCTAATTACTTAAGACTGCAAGTCCAACACGGGTTCTTTCAGCTCCTGATGGTAATGAGCATGGCAAAGCTTGTGGGAGTGGCCACACCTAATCATGAATACCGGGTCTCTCCTTACATGCTGTCATTGGCACTGCAAGCTGAAGAGGGCATGGCTACACCTTCTTGGGGCACGGCTGTACCTCCTGTGCAGGCCCATGCCAGGGTGCTTTGTACCTGCTCTGCCCCTTCAGGGTGTCCCTGGAAGACTGTAAGGAACACAAGCAGTGATATAAATCTTTTATACGCAAGACTTTGGACAGTGGTAATGTCACTGGTGCTGGGAAATAACAATAGCAGTGAAGACACAAAGTTTATTGCTGTGACTGGCTAGACATTAAATGGCATACTGCAATATTATAGTTAGGTGTCTATTTATTAATTAAATTGTGGCAACAAAATGTGGCCCTATGTAACATTGCTATATAGCCAGAGATATGACATGGGCTGATTCTGGGTCAGATGCATCTGCAGTTCCTTCTCCAGACAGCCGCAGCAGCCTAATTACTAGCTAATGCTAATGCCAGAATCCACCCGATTATGTGGCATTTCCCATGCATTCCCCATGTGTCTGCATGGGGATGCTGCCCGCCCAATGGTTTTCAGTCTTCAGCCATCACCATCATCATTAGTATCTGGACATGCAGCCACTCCATGCTAAGTACAAAAGATCCATGTGAACACATCGCCTGCACACTACTGACAATGGATTACATCTATGTCTGCACACGTCTGCACACTACTGCCGATGGGTTACATCTACGTCTACACACATCTGCACACTACTGATGATGGGTTACATCTACGTCTGCACACTACTGATGATGGGTTACATCTACATCTGCACACTACTGACGATGGGTTACATCTACGTCTGCACACTACTGCCGATGGGTGACATCTACGTCTGCACACTACTGACGATGGGTTACATCTACGTCTGCACACTACTGCCGATGGGTTACAGCTACGTCTGCACACTACTGCCGATGGGTGACATCTACATCTGCACACTACTGCCGATGGGTCACATCTACGTCTGCACACTACTGACGATGGGTCACATCTACGTCTGCACACTACTGACGATGGGTCACATCTACGTCTGCACACTACTGAGGATGGGTCACATCTACGTCTGCACACTACTGACGATGGGTCACATCTACGTCTGCACACTACTGACGATGGGTCACATCTACGTCTGCACACTACTGACGATGGGTCACATCTACGTCTGCACACTACTGACGATGGGTCACATCTACGTCTGCACACTACTGACGATGGGTCACATCTACGTCTGCACACTACTGACGATGGGTTACATCTACGTCTGCACACTACTGCCGATGGGTTCCATCTACGGCTGCACACTACTGCCGATGGGTTACATCTACGGCTGCACACTACTGCCGATGGGTTACATCTACGTCTGCACACTACTGAAGATGGGTTACATCTATGTCTGCACACTACTGACGATGGGTTACATCTACGTCTGCACACTACTGATGATGGGTTACACACCAACTACATTCCCACTAAACAGAGCAGTTCTGTGCACCCACATGGTTGCCACCCAGAAACAACTATTTCATGGAGAGAGTGATCCATCCATTCAATCCGCACTTGCGATGTCCGTCTCTGTTCGTATGCCTAATTCAGATAAATTGGCCTGTTTAAGTTTGAAAAAATTAGCTTGTCTTCATCTGAAGATTTAATTATCTGGTTTTGCCTATGGGGAAAGCCCGTGCTGGAGAGGGATCTATTGCTCCATCTACAGTATGCTGAACTGTCCTCCCCTCCCACCTGTGTCTAATATTTGTATGTGCATGCATGGCTTAATGAACACTCATGTGCAGTAAGCAAATCAGAACAGAGCCCGGTGGTATACTGATAGCTAGTGCTAGTGGGCAGCACAGACGGTATAATGGTTAGCGTTACTGCCTCACAGCACTGAGGTCGTGGGTTCAATTCCCACCACGGCCCTACCTGTGTGGAGTTTGTATATTCTCCCTGTGCTTGCGTGGGTTTCCTCTGGGTACTCCGGTTTCCTCCCACACTCCAAAAATATACTGCTAGGTTAATTGGCTCCCAACACAAATTAACCCCAGTGTGTATGTGTGTGTACATATGATAGGGAACATAGAGATTGTAAGCTCCACTGGGGCAGGGACTGATGTGAATGGCCAAATATTCTCTGTAAAGCGCTGCGGAATATGTGTGTGCTATATAAATAACTGGTAATAATAGTGCTATCAGTATACTGAATTCTTTGCTGGGAGATACACTGTCCCAGCAAGACTTTCTTGTTAAACTGCTAGGGTAATTCATCCATTATAGCTGCAATTACTGTAGCTGTGATAACAGATATTAACTGTTGGGAAAAGCCCCCATTATTCCATATGCACAATTGAAAGAATGTTCTTTCATCTAAATATAATCTCTTTACGGACCTTTTTTTGTAAGCAAAAATTATAAATACCAATTATGTATTTCATTCTATGTACTCATATTATTAATTGTGCTATAGTCCCAAAAATTCACAGCATTTTATGTTTTTATGGGGCTAATTTTTATGGGACAGATGACTGGACATGGGTTTCGAGACATGCACGTCCTTGTGAAGGTAACGCCATCTCTTTACTTCTTAGTTCTGACTCAGCTGTCTGAATGCGCATACGCAGTCATCGAGACTCCACCTTCAAGCTGTGGTTACTGGAAATAACCTCTCAAACAAGCAAAACAAATGCTGCACTGATGCTATCTAAAGTTGCATTTTGGAGATTGGCAAATAGGGCATTTATCACAGCTCCCATTGACATCAATGTTGACTAATGATGCAGTCGTTAATCTCAATATCCCATTACTCTAAAAAATAGCTGTTTCCGGAGGAATGACTGCAATTACAAATAGGCCACTATTTGGCCCTAACTATGTTGTCTACTGTTAGATAACAAATCTTTCTTTCATAAATAAAATTAAAAGTGAAATATGTGTAGTTAGTTAATTTAGCTGGTATTGTAAAGCACAGTCTGCATAACCTGAAGTGCCTGCTCAGTCTGTTCCATAGCAAGAATCCTTCATTCCATTCTTCTGAGTCACCAGTCATCTCCCAATGACAGTACCTTGCATAGTAACTTAATCTCTGCAATCACAATCCTCCAACACATTGCAATGTATAATTTGTGGCATGCTTAGATGAATGGAAGATGTGTGTCTTTATTTAACCTTATTATAAATGTGTTCATCCCTATTATATGTACTCAACAAAAGGATGTCTTTGTTATGAACACGCACGACAATGTGAGGTGTGCCTAATGGTCTCTGCGGCAACTGAGCAGTGGCCATGTATAAACTCAGCAATAGTCAGCATAATAAAAGGGCTTATTGACAGTTGACAAAACAATCATTGAAAAATAAAACACAACTCCATGCCAATAAAGGATGGGATGTTTTTATATTATGTATATGATATGTAGCATCTATTTTAGATGTATGTATTTATCAATGTGTCAAAAAAAAAAGAAACTCCCCAAGCGCTTAAACTGAACATTGCTTATATAAACAAGTTATGCCACCCTATCACTAAAATAACTTTGATATAAAAGGAAAGTAAATGATGACACTGCATAACTATAACTACTGTCTATGACCAATAACAACAAAACTCACCTGAAACATGAATATACTCAAGCAAGAAATCTTAGATGTCCACATGGATGGATTCAGGATTTCCTCTCTAACAGGTGATTGTGGGCTATAGTGAGATCTCTGCTTATACTGTATGTATATAGAAATAAGTGAATCAAATAATCATAATATATTTTAATAATTCTATTGACATATGGCTTAAAATATTATATATTAATATTATTATAACGTGACATATTAAAAATCATGGTATATCTATATAGATTGTGAAGATGTGGAAATTACAGTCCTAGTGAATTCCTTTCATTATTGCACTCACTTGTTTGCGGCATAATTTGTGTCATAGTAAAGTACTTTGATCTCAAGCCATTCCATTATGTTCCAATAGCAGAAACATGCTGTACTCACATCGATAAAAACAAATACATGTATGTAAGATCCCTCACTGGGGTGTAGCAATTGCTCCTACCGAATATCATGGCGATCATCAGACATCTGAGCAACCCGCTTAGAATCTCCACCACTACTAAACAGCCAAGGCCAGTGAATCTGTGTTAGATGATTAGATCAATGCTTTTTCACTTTTTTATATATATATTTTGAGGCCGAAACCAATAATCATCCAATAAATTCATTAGGACCTGGTAAGATCAGTAATGTAAGAAGACATGTTTGGAGGGGGAAACTAAGAGGGAACCAATATTACAAGCAGTGCTTTATTTCTATATATGCAATACTACTTTCCTTTGGAGGAACGATTGCTTCATGACCATTACATACTTACTTGGGCTGATAAAATAGATACTAATAGATCTTCCAATATCTTCCAATGTTTCACACTGCATGTGTCCAAACTGAACATACATAACTGTGAGCAACGAGGGGATATTCAGAGTTGTACCCATCCCAGAAGTATCTCACTTGCTAATGACTGGGTGTAACTGGGCGCCATGGATCTCTTGCACCACGTATGGGGCTGGTGTGAATGCACAATGATAGTGATGATGGCTAATTTCACAAGCAGTTGGATGGGGTTGGTATAACCATATAGATGTGGCCAATTTTGAATATAAGCGAAGATCCGCAGTTATTTCGGAGCAAGTAATGTGGACGCACTTGTGGCCAACTTGCGAGCAACTCTAAATCATGTCCTGTATTCTCATCCAATATAAAAATACATTCTCAAAAGCCCTGCAAGTCTACAGGAAGTTACAAAAAGAAACTTCATGACATTATCAGTTCCACTGCTATAAGAACCGTTTTCTCATCTTCAGAGTAAATATATTTTTCCCAGATAAAGGGGGTGATCTTATCTCTTCTGTGGAGTCCTAACCCTGAACAGATTCAGGCTCTGTGACAGGGGAGTACAAGGGGGACACCTATACCAGGCCACAAGGTTCGAGGGGCCCGAGTCTTTGGTGGGCCTAAAACACTTAGAGGAACCAAACACCTATATTTAGCAAATAATTCGACCTTAGAACCGCATCGGCTAGCGTAGCAACATTAATAGAAAAATTAACTCAAAGGTAACCCCGACCCTTCCCCATTGTTTACCCGTGCAAAGAAACATCAAATGTGCGTGTGAGGGAGTAATCAATGATGCCACGTTCCTGGCATCATGGATGTTTTGCAGCCAGTGCATCAGGTAGCACAGCAGCGGTACATGCACACTTGTGCAGGCCAGGTGCAGTGCCCATCGGAGCTACTGTGTGAGTGTATGTTTTGTTTATTCCAATACCAGCTGCCTGCATAATTTCAAATCATATATATATATAAGTTGTTTATAACATAAACAGTTGTAGAACTGAATCTGTGTGTGAGTGGAGTCGAGGGGGTGGAGTTGAGGGGGGTGGGGCAGAGACATCGCCTTTGCAATTGCAGTTGCGACTGGTAGTGAATCAGGCCCATAATCAGTTATCTGCCGTAACTGAGCATTGTTTAGTTGTTCGCAGAAATTACCATCAGTCTGGTTACTACAACAAACCACTTACATTTGTAGAAAACAGCAAGTTTGTAAGAAACAAACATTTTGGATAATTTACAAAGTTGGAAAAATATTGTGGCGATCACATGCTAGGCTGATTTAGCTGTGATTGGATTGCATGCTGCGAAATAAATGTGGATCTTTGCCTGTATTTAGAGTTGGCGACCAAGCCGCTATACCAGTGATTTCAACCTTTTTCATGGTGCCACTGGGCCTGATTCAGCAAGGATCGCAGTTGCTTATACGCACGCAATTGGCCGATTATTTCACACTGCACATGCGTATGCATCGCAGTGCATGTGCGCGAAGCAGACACTGCTATCGGAACTGCCATCGCAGTGGTGATGCAGACCTAAGGCAGAGTGATTGAGGGTGGTGACAGGGGGGTGGTTGGGTGAATGCAAGCGTGCTAGTGCATTTCAAAGCATTGCATGGGCATGCATAAGTTAGTCACTGTGATACCAGACGCAGCCTGAGGCCACATAGCCTGCGCTGAAGTAAGCAATTCCTAAATGAGGTCTGACCTGCCTTAACTGTGCGTATGGGTCTGATATTACTTGATGTTACCGATTATTTTGCTATGTTGCCAAAGTGTACGGTTGTGAGTAAGGGAAGTGGGCGTCCTTATGTTAGGCTGCAATCGCAATGCAAACATTTGCATATCACCGCTGATATTAGCAACTGCATTGTGTGCGCAGGCCCACTAAACAAGATTTTAAAATTACCAAGGCACACTATCCAGTGATGCGGCGTGCGTGACCAATGGAAAAACATACACACGGCACAGTGGTTGAAAAACGCTGCACTATACATATATGTGAAAACAGCCATCATTGATATCAGTGTGCAGAGCAGGCCATAGCCAATTTATTCCCCATGGCAAGATTTTTTTCTGATGCCCCCTAGCAGATAATTCCATATATATATATATATATATATATATATATATATATATATACATATATATGCATAATATAAAGTTAGGTTAGGGATAGGAACTAAAGAGGGAGGGTTAGGTTTATGGTACGGCTAGAGGGAGGTTAGGTTTAGGCATTGGGGGGGTTAAAAGTAGATGATTCGGGTTGGGTATGATATGGTGACAGTCATAATGTCTACATTCATCATGTCAAAATGGTCATATCTTCTCTGGTGGCCCAGCGGTGACTTACCTGCTCTAGATTGCTGTAGCAACTCCAGCAGCGCTTTCTGGGATCCCGGCGGTCATGTGACTACTGGTTTAGGCCTCCAATCCACCGTCATTCTGGACCATCCCTGCTGCATTGCCAGTGCCATCTCTGGATGCCAGGATGGGCTTGGAGGGCGGCAGCGGCTAATGGAGACAGAGGCAGAGCCATGAGTTGTGACTCATGACTCAGCTTCGCAAAGGCCCATGGGAGGAGTGGCCATGGCTAGACATGTGCAGCATGCCCTCCTGTGTCCATCTTACTTGTCTTGTAGCCAGAATGAGCTTCTGTGCAGAACAACATTTCGCTGCGCTGCCCAGTTGCGGCACAGAGTTGGTAGTCACTGCACCTGGCCAGCGGCATGGCTTCGTCACTATGTCACAGCCGGCAGCTGCATAGCCGTGGGATGCTCCTAAGGCATTCCAGATGCCCTAAGCATTTGCTTAGAATGCCTATGCCTAGGGCTGGCTCTGTCAGTGTGCATCTGCTCCAGCACTTTCCTTGGTGCAAGATATTAATCTCTAATCAGATGGCTCTCTCTGTACACTAACCTCTGAATAGCCCACAGTTCCATCTACATGTCCATGACATGTCCAGGCCAGGCAACAGGGAGGGGCTAAGGTGACATCCGTACCGGGCCCTGAGGTCCAGAGGGGCCCGAGGTCCAGACAGTCACAACACGGAGCTGCAGACGGCAGACTCACTGTTCCAGCCGTGGCCACCAGGACCCATAGCCACCGCCAAGCTCCAGGTCCCTTGTAGCCTGGCCCGGGCAGCGCTGGGCTCTTCCAGGTGGCTCAGCTGTGGCCTGGGTCAGGCATGACCTTTAACTCTGCAAACCGGCGGTATGACATCATAGGTCACGTCGCCACACGTCATTCCTGCCCGGGCGGAAGTGGACTGAAGCCCGGGCAGCTGCCAGGCAGGTTGCGCCACTGCGGTGGTAAGGAGTTGCGGCTGCCATTAGGGATGGGGCTGGGGACGGAGGAAGGTGACAATGGCTGGGGGCAGAAGGTGACAGGGGCTGGAAGCAGAGGAAGGTGAAGGGGCAGGGCAGAGGAAGACGAGGGAGGCTAGGGCAGAGGAAGATGAGGAAGGCTGGGGAAGAGGAATGTGATGGGGACTGGGACAGAAGGTGACAGGGGGCAGATGTATTAATGCTTACCGCCGCGGTCTAGGCTCTGAATGTGCAGTGGTGACTTGATCGGGTATCTTTAAATAAAGTTATCGTGAAAAAAATGTTTTTGGTGAGTGTCATTGAACTCCTGAGATGCTACAGTAGTGTTTACATACACAGCTGATGGGACAAGCGGGTGCGCATATGTAACAAGTAAGGCAACGGGAGTGCGGAAGTACATAAATTAGTACATAACGGCAGATTGAATGACGGGGAAAAAAAACAACGTTAACACTGCGATAAGGTATTGTTTATTTAAGCAGAGGAAGGTGAATGGGCAGAGAAAGATAAAGGAGGCTGGGGGCAGAGGAAGGTGATGAGGCTGGGCAGAAGGTGACAGGGGCTGTAAGCAGAGGAAGATATTGGTGCCTGGGAATGGAGGAAGGTGAAGGGAGCAGAGGAAGATAAAGGGGGCTGGGGGGAGAAGGTGACAGGCTGAACGCAGAGGAAGGTGATGGTGCCTGGGGACAGAGAAAGATAGTGGGGCCTGGAGATAGAGGAAGGTAATGGGGGGCTGGGGGCAGAACGTGATAGAGGGCTGGGGACTGAGGATGGGGGCTGGAGACGGAGAAAGGTGATGGGGGGCTTCTGGGCTGAGGATGTTGATGAGAGGCTGAATTTGAGGAAGGTTATGGGGAGGCTGAGGACTGAGGATGGCTGGCTGCAGACACCATCCCTCCTACCCCTGAGGCATCCACAGCACTGTCGTCAAGAAGAACTTGCAAGAGACGGAAGACAAGAACTGTAGCCTGCATCCTTAACAACAGAGAGACAGTGTGTTAAGTCATAGTGTATTTTTATTTTATTTAAAGGCTGACATATCGTTCAGTTAATATTATCATGCTTTACATATCACACATGCATGGGAGGGATGTGCAGGATCAGGAGTAGTGGTGAGAAGGTGGGGCCCCCAGATACATCAGTGTACTGGCATCCCGAGATTTCTGTTGCCAGCCCTAGACATGCCATGTACACCCTTTTCCCACCCCTTCAGTTGTGAAGATGCAGCTAAGATGCACTTGACTCTGAATTACCTGTGGTTGATCAAACTTGCATTTGTCTGCTCCGATCAGTAACATGCGGTGGGTCAATGTCTGGGGAGGCACACGTATAAAAATACAGTTTTTATATCAAAACTCTGGAGCATGGCAGGGAGTATGATAGGAGAGGGAGTATGACAGGGGGCTCTGCCTCCCCAGCCTACCCTGAACGAACATCCCTGGCTCCGATGCATGCCCAGCTACTAGAGATTGGGAGATTCATCCCATCCGCAAAGTATGCTTGCATGTAACTCTGAAGTAGCTACTCTATGCACTTTTACTACATCCCGATGAATTATCAGAGCAGATATTTTCCACATAATTCTGCAGACATATTGAAAAAGAATAAGATATTTGATGTGCATATTCATGCTACAATTATGTGTATAAGATGGTGGCAGTGGCACTAAATGGGTTAACCTTCAGCGCTGAGGCACCAATACAGGGGAATGTTGGTGATCAGCGCTGTTTAAATATATTTAAAAAAATATCTTTATAACAGGAATGTGTGCACAGCACAGGATTAATGACCTGATTCAGGTTGGTAGGCAAGGCTGCGTGCGCACGCACCTGTCAGCTGCGAAAATATGTTAATGAATGCAATTGCACGCAACTGCAGCACTATACCAAGACGACCAGCACTGTATAAAGCCGCCCACTTCCCATTACATGCATC
Organism: Taudactylus pleione; assembly: GCA_031769625.1. Taxonomy (NCBI): domain Eukaryota; kingdom Metazoa; phylum Chordata; class Amphibia; order Anura; family Myobatrachidae; genus Taudactylus; species Taudactylus pleione. Next base: position 9,551,651 of record JAUIMM010000171.1, on the reverse strand, counting down.
CGCAAGTCAGCAAAAACATCGGTAACATTGAGTAACATCAAACCCATACGCACAGTTGTGGGTGACCATGATCTGCCCTACAAACTGCTAAACTTTCTGTTGCCAACTATATAAGCCCCTGTGCTTGTATGGCTACTTATACAATCTCAGGGGCTTAATTATTCACGCCCCTGTAACGGCATTCAAGCGCACACTCCCGCTCTCCACCCCCAAACGGTTAGTTCCTATTAATCACTATGTAATGGGACTGCGTGCTTACTGTAAATGTATTCTACAGGACTAATGCATTAAAAGTGTAGAGGAAATAAATTTGTAAAATATAGCTGGAGAATATACATCCCAGTCTGCAGTGTCTTGATGTCTAAAATACAGAGAAATATGGGCCCGATTCAGACCCATTCACTAGGCTGTGTTCGCCGATGTTTTCAATCTGCCCATGCGTATAAGATGCAGTACGCATGCGCAAACCAATCCATGCGATAGTGAACCGATCGCCCCTTGTACATAGACGTTTCGCTATAAAAAGTGACAGGACAAGCCGTTTTTGGGTGGTGACGGGGTGGTCGATGGAAATGAGGGTGTGGTGGTGTGAACGCAGGCATGTCTGTGCATCTGAACATCATTTCAGAGGCTTGCATAATTAAGATGCAGCATCATAGTACACATCACATGGCTGAATTTCACACTGAAGCACTCGCAGTGCTTGCGGTAGGGTATGGTCAGCCACAAGTGCTGTGTATGGGTCCGATGTTACTCGATGTTACTGATTGTTTAATACACTTCCTGGAGATGACTTGTATTAATAAGGGAAAGTGGGCGTCTAGTGACAGGCTGGTGGGCATCTAAATACATACCGCGATCGCACACAAAGACATAGTGGGCATGCTAATGTCTTGCCGCGCAATCGCGGGATTTGCATACTTTGGCAGCTGACGGCTACGTGCAAACGCATCTAGCGAGCGGGTCTGAATCTGGCCCTATGTCCAAAGTGTGTATGCTGCTGTTTAAAGTGTAGTGGGCTGATCTGAAGTTGAGGCCAGTGTTTCCAAACTCAACCCACTGTCCACTACAAGTGCAGCACTGGCCCATAGTAAGCAACCAAGTTAAGTACTTACAATGCAGTGGAAGGAGTCAGCAATAGGCAGTTACAAATGGAGAGAGGGAATCCCTGTACTCCAGGAGTGGTGAGGTAAAGTCTGTAATCTCTACCAATCTGTCACACATAACTTTGGCCAAATACCAAATACAGCCACCACCTCATCTAGTGGTAACTTTGCGGCTTTTCAGGAGTACTGTCTTGCACCAGTAAAAGCAGACTACCTTCAAGTAGTTATCATATCCCCTCTTACAAAACAACATCACATTTTTGCACCAAAAGCATAAGATTTTTAGCAAATTGTGGCATTTATCTCAAGAATAATCGCCAGGAATGATGTCATGTGAATGTAAATATATATGTGTTTAACAAAATGGTTTCCATGCCGTGTCCTGTATTTGACCTGTATTCCTACAGGGCTTGGGGAATATTTCTGTCTTCCTGGAACCAGGCATCTAGATAACCATCTCTTATCTCTACAGGCCATAAAGTTGGGGGAGAGATACATCCTTAATGCAGATGGTCAGACCTGGTCAAGCCAGGTCATGGGATATAAAATCCTTTAGGAGGGAGATGACAGGAATGTAGGGTATGTTACCTGCTTATTAGTTTCTAAAGACCCCTCCACACTGTTTCAAGACCCCTACTTCCTATAGACAATATGAAAGGGGGTGGCCGATTTCTTAATGCCCAGGGTACAGCAATGAAAGGTGGGGGCTAGTGAAGCTGTGAGAGTATAACTATGCATCTCCCTCAGTGATAAGTGTTCTTGTGCCCAAGGAGAGTCCTGACGACTGGCCGGAATCCAATGCTCCTGTGTCTCCTTCACGACAGAGTCTAGATGTAAAGACTCTGGGTTCTTTTTCATTTTAATTCCTTTTATTTTCTGAAACCTATTTGTGATATATCTGTATTGTCCATATTTGTACTACCTTTTTCTGTAATCAATAACCTTGGAAATATTTTTCAGATTAAACATTCTTAATCCAGTGTATTCTTCGCGTTCTTGTCGAATTCACAAGCCTGTGAGGTCAAAGCTACGTACCTATATGTAAGTGAGTGTACATATTGAGATTTGAGGGGAGAACCTAACGACTCCCGTTAACTTTGTTGGTGGTGGCAGAACCGTGTTAGAGTAACCGCACGTGCTGAGGTAACCATAAGTCACTGGTGGCATTTCTCAGATTGACGTATCTGGAGAATCGGCTGGCTGGTCGTGACACAAATATACTGCATTTAATAATGAACATCTTGTTCTGTCCAAACTCACCCCTCTTGGAGTCCTAACTATTCCATAGGAGTGTTATGAACACACTGGGTGCAGGTAAATGCCAAGTCACAGAGTATGAAGAAATATATGCAGATATTTATTGAGGGATGATTCAATAGCAGGGGAATGCAGGCAAGCTTGATAATGCGTGATTATTGAATGCTGGCACACAAGAGTCTTGCAATAACTGACAGAAGCTAACAGTCCAGAAACAATAGCAGGATGACAATGTTGTGAATGGCAGAAGCAAACAGAATACAGAAACACACAGCAGAATAGTGACCTTATAATGGCTGAAATTACTGTATTTTGCTTTACAGAAACAGGAGTTTGCAGGAACAAAATAAGCGCTGAAATCAAAAGTTCTAGTAGACAGCAGCGAGATACAGAAACCAAACATGAAACAATAATGACCCAGCAATGACTGCTGGGTTCATATAGACTAAATAGCAAACAGTCAGGTGTGGTCAGAGTCAGCCCTAAGCAATTTTATGCCCTAGGTAAGATTATCATTGGTTTCCCCCTGCACTTCACTCCTGGCACTTTGTAGGGACTTTTGGAGCCCCTGTCCCTGCAGGTGCTCAGTAATACAGTCAGCCGATATGATCGCATCCTGCAATGCAGTCATGGGTGCTAATATCACACCCAGATCGCATTGCAAAGGTAATAATTAGTAACACAGGTCTGTGAAATTGAAGGTATTGAAAGCTTTTTAATAATACTTTTATATTCTTAAATATACTCCTGTGTACATCAAGAAATAATATATATAAAAAAAAATTACCACATCACATTTACCTATAAGGGGGTTACATACATTTTTAAGAAAAAACAAGAAGTTTAATTGTTTTTGACATATTTATTGTGAAATACGAAGAAGTGTAGATGATATCACTGTGTTTTTGTCTTAATTACATAATAAAATAACAATAAAATCAAACAATAACAAAAACAAAAACATAATTATTGAAAAAAATAAAAAATCGTTAATATCTTGTTTTTCTTTCTTCAAACTTCGTTTTGTCACTTTTTGCTTATAAGCTTTTTCTTTGTCGTCTCTGTGTATCATCCAGCAGTAGTCAGCCATCATGCTGACGTACCACCGACTCTGGTATCTTCTTTCTATATCTTTAACATCTGGGAGGAACCGTTCAACCTGTTCTTCACTGTAGTCTGTATTCGGGAAATGCTCAATATGGGAATTCAAAAAATGTGCCTTTAAACTCATATTGCAGCCAAGTTTTCTGTAGCTATTAAGCATTTCCCTGACAATTTCTTTGTAGTTTGGATCCTTGATATTGCCTAAAAATTTTGAAATCACTTGTTTGGACGAAGTCCACACCGAAAGTTCCACAATATTTATAACACACATTACACAATGTTCATCTTTTATTAACGTTCTAATGTCAGGGCCTGTAAAAATGCCTCCCTTCAGTTTAGCATCGGACAGGTTAGGTAATTTGGTGAAAGATATTTCTCCATCTTTAGGCAGTGCTTTTACAAATTGTTTCATCAGTGTGTACTGTATATGTATTGTGTGTCTGCAGTGTGTACTATGGGTGTGTGTATGTGTGTGGTAGGTAGGGGTTAAAATGAGCCAGCACAGGGAAAAACTGTGTTGCATCTGTTGTATTTGGTTCCACCTTCGCCAGCTCACCTTGTAGTTGTAGTTGTTGTGTGTGCGCAATGTTCCTTTAGACAATATGGGGTTTAGGTCCTTTGTAAATTTCAGCTCCAGGCCCATGTGGACCTTACAGTAGTTACAAATAGAGCACAAATCCCGCAACAGCCATCTATTATGTAATTTATTGTCCACTCTCCAATTAGCTGTTACTCAGTTCATCTGTATCTACAGAATAAATGCAAAGCTTGCTGAGGTGCTACACACTACTTAAACATTATAGAAATCACATATACAAAGAAGAAAACTAAGTAGTTTTAATGGGTGCACTGGGACCCACGTTGGTAATTTAAAATGTAATATTTGTAATAGGTATGCATTAAAATCTCACTGTATTAAATTTCTTAAGATGGTGAAATATAAAAAGATAGAATTGTGAAAAAGAGATCAAAAGTAACGTGTACAATAAAATATGCAAAACAAAACCATTGTCAATTTCTCATTCTTTCAATATGATCAGTGTTTAGTAACACAGTGGTTCATTACCTATTATAGTTTATTCTGTTTTTTATGTTGCAAATAATTATTTCTTAAGGCTAAATGCCTTCATCAGCTCCTAGAAGGAAGTAGCAAGTTGTATCAAACAATGCAGTGACTAATATTGTGTATTGTCAGTCTTCCAAACTGATACAATGTCTTCTTTTCCTATGCTTAGAAGTCTTATCCTAATGTATTGCCATGCAATGCTGATAGTAAATATTTCTTAGCTATGCAGTAAACACAAATATATGTTGTAGTTCTGAGTCTCTTAGCTATAAAGTTAAATCCCACACAGCAGGTATAATTATGTTAGTATATAGTTGGTCAACACACCTAGTATTAATGGGTCTCCACTACATGTGATATATATTAGTAGTTCCCATTATATCATATGTGTGTGAATCACATACCATAAAAAAGGTTGACACACTAAAGGTCGACAGGTACTGAAGGTCGACATGGTCATTAGGTTGACACTCATATGGTCGACATGCAAATGGTCGACACGTGTTTTTTTTAAGGGTTAGGGTCAGAGTTAGGCACTTACTGGAGGGTTAGGGTTAGGCACTTACCACGACGTTTAGGGTTAGGCACTTACCACGACAGTTAGGATTAGGGTTTAGGGTTAGGGTTAGGCACCAAGGGGAGGGTTAGAGTTAAGGTTAGGGCTAAAAACGTGTGTTGACTATTTGCATGTCGACCATATGAGTGTCGAACTAATGACCATGTCGACCTTCAGTACCTGTCGACCTTGTTACTAGTTGATCTTTAGTGTGTCGACCTTCAGACCCAGTCGACCTATTGCCTGTCTGTCTTCCATTGTCTACCCAAACATTGTCTATCTAGACAATGTAGACCTAATGATCCACACACCCCACTTGAAGGGAGACGATGATCTCATCACCTTTCATTTGAACTAATGCCGCCACCACTACAGGTCCCTCACTGGTGCTCCTAGCCAGACTGCATCCAGGCATCCTCCTTTGAGAGTCGACTCATTATGCTGCTGCTGGCCCCTTCATTGTGGCAGGCCTGGGTGCAATGTGGAAGCCTTTTAAACAGTGAAACGCATGTCGGCATGTCCGCTGTGTGCACCTTGGTCAAAATCCCTTTAATAAAGTAATTGAACTTTGTATATACAATAATAGGGGTTTGAAGTGAAAACAAACAAAATAAGAGACATGTGAATGTGTCAGTCTCTGGGCTACACAATCTCTATAGCAGTGGCTACTGGAAACATTGTAGCCAAACACACATTCCTAAGATACTCAGCTGTTTGTATTACAGCGAACTTATATAAATTGCAGGGAGAGAGTGTGCTATAACAGAGAGTGAGTGAAGTGAATGATACATGAGATTTGAGATATAACGATATATCGTTCATCGTTCATTATATCTGCTAATGGATAGGCCTTGAACGATGACAGATGCGCACTCCCGTGGCCGATAAATCACATCTATCATCTCTCCAACATGTTGGTCAATTATCGCATATAGCTGTATGATATTAGCAATATCGTGCAGTTTGTATGCGGTAAACGACGAACGATGAATGACGAAAGATATTAGCAGCAGCTACAGAGCGCTGCAGAGAAAAAATTCCACTCCCTGAATGATGTCATGCGATATCGTTCATTGTTTGCCAAAATTTGTCATGTACATGACAGATATCGTTCAGCACAGCCACCGGAATTTTCAAGGGATATCTTTTGTCTTTCATCGCTCAGAAATACATCTGCTAATGGATAGGCCCTATAATAAAAGCTAAAGACCCTGTAATATATGAATGATTCAGGAGAAGTTTTAATATTTAGATGATTGGAATAAAATGAGGCTTTTTAATATGATGAATAAGAACTTTATTATATCTAATACACAATTGTGGACTGATAAAAGATGTATAAATACTGATACCACACTATCCAACTATGATTATTTTTCACTTCATCTGAAATGTGTTTGATAAAATATATCAATATGAAAATAATTTAAAAAGATTATATCACATTACCTCCAAGAAAAGGGATGACAATAGAACCAAAAATAGCATCATAACGGTTATATAATCTTCCCATAGAAATCAATGTAAACAACATATATTCATTAAAGTCAAAGATTTTGGTTTATATATGATAAATGTGATTAGTATCCACTCACAAATTGGAAACGTGGATAAAAACTGTGGAATGTGATTCAACACAAATTAGAGGCTGTAAATTACAGCGTTATCCTACTACACACATCTTGTCAGCTATTTGAATTATTGTGATGTATGCTCACTCATAAGTGTCATCTCCCTGATGTATTAAGCTTTAGGGTCATATTCAATTAGGGAGCAAAAAGTCCATGCTGGACTTTTCGCTCCACATCGGAGCTTTTCTGGGGATAAAGTATCGGGCCCGTGACCACTTTATCCCTGTATTCAATTTAAATGGAGCGAAAATGGGACCCAGCGAATTTGGATCTACGAAAAAAAATGGGAATTTTTGGGAAATGTGCCTGGGACCCCCCTAAAGATGTCCAGACATGGGGGATCACTATGGGTACACCCATTTTTGCACGCTGAAGGAAGTTAGGGTTTGTAATAGTCGCAGCAGGTGCATATTTGCGGCTATGAAGAAGTGGTGAAGAATAGCACTTAGGAATAGTTATTTTTTTTTTTTTTAAATCTATCAAATTTGGGGTACATGAAAATGGGGGTAAGCATATTTTTAAGTCCATAAAGTGGATTTTGAAAATTCTTAAATTTTCACCCGCATTCTTTTAATCACCTGCTGCATACTTGGGAACCCCTCCTGAATTACTTTCGCTATTTAAAAACATGTTCCCCATTTTTTTATTTTTTTTTACCCCAAAATGTAATCAATTTTTTTGGGGTGTCCCAAATTTTTTCTTTTACCTTTTTTTGACCCAGTTTATTTTTAAATGACATTCCCAGGGGTGCAGGCTATTTTTTTTTAAAGCCTGCACCCCTAATCCCTAATTCTGCACTTTTTTTCGCCACCTATTTCAGTAGTGAAAAGTTATCCCCATTTTTTTTTAAAGACTTTTCGAACCGGCGAAGTGCTTTGAAATTGAATATGGGGATAATCGAAATAGGCGGAAATTACGTCATCGGCGATAAATTATCGCCGATTCCGACATTTTGCTCCAAATTGAATATGGCCCTTAGCTGTAGATTGTATATATCCAATTGAGACAAGATCAATTCACTTTCCCATACTGTATATATGGCCCAGAGCTTGATAGCAGAAAGAAAGTGGACACACAGCAGGAATTTTTCCTGAATTTTGATTACACAATTTTCAATCGAGTACACTCGCAGCGGGGGGACCATGAAACTGGAGCAATTCATCATTGCTCTGGTGAGGGGACAACTGCTCCAAAAAGCAGTTGTCCCCATGGTTAGTATCACAGCTACTTCTGTAGCTGCGTTACTTACACAGTCTGGGGTCACCATCGGTTGCGATTGTTGTCCTTTGACCAGGATGTGGTAGCTGAAGCTTCTGCAGTCTGATGATTAGAATAATACAAAGAAATTATTTATAATTTTTCTTATCATTTTTATAGTCAAAACTCTGGAGTATACCTAAGTATGACAGGAAATGCTCTGCTAACCTTCCTCACTTGACCGCACATCACTGAGCCTAACTGGGTCCTGGTGGCTTGTGAGGATGCAGACACTGGCCTCAGCACTCCCAGAAAACAGGGGCAATGCATTTCCAGGAATGCAGGCCATCCCCGCTCCTGCAAAGCCCCCCAAAGGCTTCTGCCTGTCAATCAGGCTTGGGGGAACTTCATGCGGTGTAGCAGGACCCATTCTGTACATGCGCAGGATGTTTCCTCCGCATGCACAGAGTAGAAAACATCGAAGATGTGCGCTAACCATCAGGTTAGTGTACATCTCTAAATCAGACTCTAAGTTCCAGGCTGGGCACTATATAATCCAATGTCAGCATTCGCTCCTAGCAGTGCGCTTAACACCACAAACTATTACAGCTTTTCCAGTCAAATGCCAAGTCTAACCATACCTTCCATCTATCTACAGCTGTGTATGGTCTTACAGTACCGCCTTCTGGTGGTTCAGTGCTTGCTGTATTTATCAGCCTGATCCGGTCTATAATATCTACTTGTTTATCAAATATTCCTTTTCCAGTTCTCTGCACGCCAGGCTGCAAGGAGACTCACCCGCCTACTCCGTATTCTTCCTCTAATCTCTACTATCTGCAAGAGGAGGAGCTACATAAAGTTGCCTAGCTCCTTACTATCTCCTGAACCTGTAGCCAACCCTAGAGTACCTGATCTGGGTCAACAAAAACCCAATAACCTATCTACTATCTACCTATCTACCTATCTGATATCTGTCTATCTATCTACCTATCTATCTATCTCATTGTCTGCATACTAAGCAGATCTGTAATAAGATTCCACTGTCATGTAAAAAAGAAAATAATATTATCCTTGGCTGTTGCTCTGTGCATAATTGACTACAGCTCTAAAAATACAGATACTCCTCCATGCCTAATATAGCTTTCTCTTTTGTACAAATAAACAGGTGAGTACCTAATGATACTGGCAACCTATAATCATACACATCCTTAAAAGCATGAACCTACTGTTTAACAGAAACAGAAAACAAGGCTGGGTGATTTTTATAAGCACAGCTTGTGTCCTGGGACCTGTATGTCTGCATACATTCACTAAGTATGAGGGCTGAACCAAGACAAACACAAGCACAAAACAGCTTATAAACCTCTCCTGTCTCTTTAAAGTACCTTTAACTATAAAATGCAAGTTGCTACATATTAAGAGTGACTTGCAACATTCACAATTATTATTATTACTATTATTGTTTATTCATATGGCATCACAAGGGGTCCACATCACAATGCAAAGTACATAAACAAACAGTATGAGCAAAACAAGAAATAAATTACTTACAGTAGAGAACATTGCAGAACATGGGCATGGTTTATTGGGTATACATGGTTTATTGGGTATACAATCAGCCGGCTTCCCGACTGCTTTATCCCGCCGTGGGATAAATGACCGGCGTTTATCCTCATTACCCGATCGAGCGGATGCCGGACGCCGCAAGCGGACAGCCGCGGGCGGGAGGGTGAGGTTTAGGCACCCGGGGGTGAATTAGGATTAGGCACCCCCCCCGGGAGGGTTAGGCTAGGTGGAGGGAGGGTTAGGTATAAGTAAGGGAAGGAAAAGCAAATGTGGGAAGAGGGCTGTGCTCATGGGAGCTTACAATCTAAAGGGGAGGTCCAAGAACAAAACTTTGGGGGACATCTACCGGTATAGGAGTGGGCAAGGGGAGTGGAGTATGAGAGGAGATGTAAAAAAAACAGTTAAAGAGGTAGCAGTACACCCTTGAGAGATTTTAATGTAGTAAACTATGAATTGGGGGACACTGTAATTAGCATAAAATGAACTGGGGGCACTGTAATATGACACAATATAAACTGAGGGCACTTCAATGTGGCATAATGTGTACTGTGGACACACTGTGGCATAAAGTAAACTTAAGAGAGACGTAAGGAGCAAATAGGGTTGAAGTTGCCAAAAGGATAAATGAAAAGGGGCAGACCAGATGGGCCAAGTGGTTCTTATCTGCCATAAAATTCTATGTTTCTCTGTTTCTATGTAAGGGCACTATGTGTGATGGCAGTACTGCAATTTGCCATATTGCGAACTGGGGGCACTGCCATAAGGCATAATATGAACTGGAGGCATTGTGTGGTATAATAGGAACTAGGACACTACTATGGGGCTTAAAATGAACTAGGGCACTACTCTAGGGCATAACATTAACTATGGAACTACTATTGTTAATAAAATTAAACAGGGCACTACTATGGGGCATAAAATTAACTAGGTCACTACTAAATTAACAACTGCTGCAGAGATAGGTATCTCTCTAGAAGCATTGAGGCCCCTTTAAAATCTTGCTACTGGTAGGGTGCAACTATGCCACTTGCAGCTCATGTTTATTGCAGCCACTCCCCTATTCATATGACCATGCCATACCCCATTCGAAAAAAACCCTTTCCCCACTACCCTCCACTGACATGCCAGTATTGTCACCATTTCTCCCCCAGCAGTTTTGCCCCCTTCCTGATATTCAACACACTCACTCTCAACCTTTTCCAGTTATGCATATTGACTTTCACATTGCTGATTCAGGATTTGCAGTGGTGCAGGGCACAAAGCCAACATTTACACCTAGGCAAGAAGTTCCATCTTTGGGTAGGGTAAAGTGTTATGCATTTACTAATGCACAGTGCAACAGGAAAGAAAGGTGTCAGTATCATCACTGCAGCAAGTGTGGTGGGAAGTTGTTAGGAGACAAGTTTCCCAAGGGAAGTGCGTAGTAAAGCCATTTCTCCTATTTAGCTATGTAGACAAATATCTACTGCTGGAATGTGCAGTCTCTTGCACCTTTTTTGAGTCGTTTAGTACATTTTTACAATGGTGCATCCAAATCTGAAAAAGTCACATAAGGGTTGGTAGCTCACTGCTCGCAGTGGCAAACGCAGGATTTCTAGAGGGGGGTTTCCAAATGCCTGATTTTAGAGTGAGTGTGGCCAGTCCGAGGGTAGAATTAGCACTTAACCAGCTTTAATATGCGTCATACAAAGTGTATTGTGTGTCATAACTCCAGCATGTACAGGACCAGTGATCACACTAATGGTGCATACACACGATCAGATTTTTCCTTCAGATATGAACGATAACGATTTAAAAATCGTTCAGTCGTTCATATCTGAAGGAAAATCGTTCATATCTGACATGCCTGAACGATGGACGATCAACGATGCGCGTTCCCGTTTGTCAGATAACGATATCTGACATCTGATGGGTTTGCAGTCAGACTTGGACGATTCCATTCATTTTAATGTAGTCAAAAATCGTTCAATCGTTCAAATCGTTCAAAACTTTGGTAAGATTGTTCAAATCGTTCAGATCGTTTAATCGTTCAATCGTTCATCTGACAAATCTGACAAGTCTTATGGAGCGTACACACGGTCAGATTTGTCAGACTTGTCAGATTTGTCAGATGAACGATTGAACGATTAAACGATCTGAACGATTTGAACGATTTTACCAAAGTTTTGAACGATTTGAACGATTTGAACGATTGAACGATTTTTGACTGCATTAAAATGAATGGAATCGTCCAAGTCTGACTGCAAACCCATCAGATGTCAGATATCGTTATCTGACAAACGGGAACGCGCATCGTTGATCGTCCATCGTTCAGGCATGTCAGATATGAACGATTTTCCTTCAGATATGAACGACTGAACGATTTTTAAATCGTTATCGTTCATATCTGAAGGAAAAATCTGATCGTGTGTATGCACCATAACAAATCTGACCGTGTGTACGCTCCATAAGCCATTATATGCGGCATAATGGCAATCCTGCCTAAGCTGAATATTTTAATTTTAGATGTGGGCACCATTCCAGAGCATGGGAGTAAGTCCGGGAGTCTGGGAGCAGCAGCAGAACCTAGCACTGCCCTGGACATATATGTACATATTGGGCTCTATAGCAGCACATCCCTAACAGTGCGTGTTTTCCAGATCTCCTAGTTGATGTACAGATTATTTATTAGTAGCTGATACATGTTAAAAGATCCATAGGTAGTGCTAATTATTTCATTTGTGATAGTGAGAATAACATGCAGCCCTTGTAAAATTCTATTCTACTATTCCTATTGTAGTCATGGCGTGGGCTGGGAAGGGGGGTTTCCAGGCAGATGGAAACCCCCCTGCGTTTGCCTATGGCTCGGATGATTTTCTGCTAGTAGGCTCGGTAGATAGTGAAGTCTTTAGAGATGTACTTTTTCAGTTTAGGCGCTATACACTCTAGACAAGGTGGAGTAGCCAACATCATGTCTTATTTGGGTATTGAGAAAGATACCTTGATGGCAGTTCCAGATTAAGGTGCACATGGGCCTGGAGTTCAAATTTATTAAGGGCCTATTGTGTGCTACCGCAAGGGGTGAAACCAGTGCTGCAGGGTTGTGACTAGTGATGTGGGTACCGTGACCAGTGCTGTGGGTGTGGTCTGTACAGGATGTGTGGCTAACACCTTGACAAGCGTATCTAGCGCCTAACTTTAACCACCTCAATCAATCCTAACCCCTGCCCACACACACACACACACACACACACACATTTTGCTAGGCTGATAGTAGTCATATGAATCACATATTGCATTACCTTTGTGTAGACACAGGTGTAAATGTTGCTGCCTTCGCTACACTATCTTACCCACCACCCACTGAAATACTTCTCACCCATCAATCAATGCTGTATAAAGAACCTCTTACACACTACTACTTACAGATGCGTCCCTCCTACACTGAAATACCCCTCATTTACCATCACTCTCGACCCCAAAGTACAGCCCCTGAAATACTCCTCACTCACTAACCTTATATTTAACCATCCATATAACCATATATCCTCACTACCCCTCCCTGACCCTGTAATTGATGCATTGAAATACCCCCACTCACCTTCATGTCCTTAACACATAACAAACACAGAAATACCCTAATTCATATCAAACCCTGACCACATAACAGACACACAAGTACCCTAATTCATATCATACCCTGACCACATAACAGACACACAAGTACCCTAATTCATATCATGCCCTGACCACATAACAGACACACAAGTACCCTAATTCATATCATGCCCTGACCACATAACAGACACACAAGTACCCTAATTCATATCATGCCCTGACCACATAACAGACACACAAGTACCCTAATTCATATCATGCCCTGACCACATAACAGACACACAAGTACCCTAATTCATATCATGCCCTGACCACATAACAGACACACAAGTACCCTAATTCATATCATGCCCTGACCACATAACAGACACACAAGTACCCTAATTCATATCATGCCCTGACCACATAACAGACACACAAGTACCCTAATTCATATCATGCCCTGACCACATAACAGACACACAAATACCCTAATTCATATCATGCCCTGACCACATAACAGACACACAAATACCCTAATTCATATCATGCCCTGACCACATAACAGACACACAAGTACCCTAATTCATATCATGCCCTGACCACATAACAGACACACAAGTACCCTAATTCATATCATGCCCTGACCACATAAAAGACACACAAGTACCCTAATTCATATCATGCCCTGACCACATAACAGACACACAAGTACCCTAATTCATATCATGCCCTGACCACATAACATACACCCAAATATCCTAATTCATATCATGCCCTGACCACATAACAGACACACAAATACCCTAATTCATATCATGCCCTGACCACATAACAGACACACAACTAACCTAATTCATATCATGCCCTGACCACATAAGACACCCAAATACCCTAATTCATATCATGCCCTAACCACATAACAGACACACAAGTACCCTAATTCATATCATGCCCTGACCACATAACAGACACACAAATACCCTAATTCATATCATACCCTGACCACATAACAGACACCCAAATACCCTAATTCATATCATACCCTGACCACATAACAGACACACAAGTACCCTAATTCATATCATGCCCTGACCACATAACAGACACACAAGTACCCTAATTCATATCATGCCCTGACCACATAACAGACACACAAGTACCCTAATTCATATCAAGCCCTGACCACATAACAGACACACAAGTACCCTAATTCATATCATGCCCTGACCACATAACAGACACACAAATACCCTAATTCATATCATGCCCTGACCACATAACAGACACACAAATACCCTAATTCATATCATGCCCTGACCACATAACAGACACACAAGTACCCTAATTCATATCATGCCCTGACCACATAACAGACACACAAGTACCCTAATTCATATCATGCCCTGACCACATAACAGACACACAAATACGCTAATTCATATCATGCCCTGACCACATAACAGACACACAAGTACCCTAATTCATATCATGCCCTGACCACATAACAGACACACAAGTACCCTAATTCATATCATGCCCTGACCACATAAAAGACACACAAGTACCCTAATTCATATCATGCCCTGACCACATAACAGACACACAAGTACCCTAATTCATATCATGCCCTGACCACATAACATACACCCAAATATCCTAATTCATATCATGCCCTGACCACATAACAGACACACAATTACCCTAATTCATATCATGCCCTGACCACATAACAGACACACAACTAACCTAATTCATATCATGCCCTGACCACATAAGACACCCAAATACCCTAATTCATATCATGCCCTGACCACATAACAGACACACAAGTACCCTAATTCATATCATGCCCTGACCACATAACAGACACACAAATACCCTAATTCATATCATACCCTGACCACATAACAGACACCCAAATACCCTAATTCATATCATGCCCTGACCACATAACAGACACACAAATACCCTAATTCATATCATTCCCTGACCACATAACAAACACACAAATACCCTAATTCATATCATACCCTGACCACATAACAGACACACAAATACCCTAATTCATATCATGCCCTGACCACATAACAGACAAAATTTGTTGTTTGATAAAAAAAAGAAAACAACAAATTAAAAATGTTTCACATTTTCATTTCTTAAAATAAATTGTCCTACCTCTCAGTGGGTTGGGTACGGGATCCCATTGGTCAGGATGCTGACGGTCAGAATACTGACAGCGGCATCTGGACAGTCAGAATCCAGAGAGATTTTTAGAAGTCTTACAACCTTTCCCACCGCAATCTGTCGGTAATCTGACAGTTGGCATGCGCTGTCGGTATTGTGACCATTGCCATCCTGACTGTCTGGATGCTGACTACATTCCCTCTCAGTGGACCAATGGTTATTCACTCCTCCTGCTAGCTGTATTACGTAGGAGCTTTTCAGTTTGAGACTGTTACTGTATTCCAACAGTGGCATGGGATAGGAGGATAAGTCGATTTAGAGGGGGCTCACAAAGGGCACCACCCCAAAATGGCACAAATACAGTACATAAATACATACACAGGTAAATAGAATATATATATATTTTGATTGTAATAATAATGTTAGTATAAAGGCTACCTATCTATTTTTAACCTCAACCACGTTTGATTGTGCCCCTCTACATTTATATGTTCTGTATTGTTCTCACCTCCACCCACCACCCTATACACCACCCTATACTTGTACTCCCGATTCTTTATTGTGCTACCCCCTCATCTGTATGTTCTGTATTGTGCTCTTGCCAATCTCTCTTTTGTATGTCCATTATTGTGCCCCTCTCCCTTCTGTAAGTCCTTAGTTGTGTCCCCTCCTTTTCATCTGTGTCTATTATCTTACCCCCATCCTCCCCTTCATCTGTGTCCATTATTATGTACTCTCCCCCTCCTCCTTGTCCATTATCATATCCTCTCCCCCTCCTCTGTGTCCATTATTGTGTTCTCTCCCCTTCTCCTCTGTGTCCATTATTGTGTTCTCTCCCCCTTCTCCTTTGTGTCCATTATTGTGTTCTCTCCCCCTCCTCTGTGTCCATTATTGTGTTCTCTCCCCCTCCTCTGTGTTCATTATTGTGTTCTCTCTGTCACGTCTGTAGCAGAAGTATGGGAAACTGTGGGCCTTAGTTGTGGGAGGAATTGGAGACGAGGGGCCTGGATATATGTTCTCCTCATCCACAGATCTTGGGTGTTGGCGAGACCTGGGCAAAGGTGCGGAGTCTAACCCACAGGGTGCTGTTCACCAGTGACCCCTCCAAGCGGGATTTGGGCTTAGCTGCACCCTGTAAGCAGGTCGCGGTCCTTTGACCAGGTACCAAAGCCCCGTGGGAATGGAGACACAGATAACAATGGCTCTGGGAGGAAATGCCTAGAACAAGGCACTTAATAATACTTTCCAATAATAATGTTTAAGACACTTGTAGTATAGGAAGCACGCTGGAAATTGTGTACTCAGGCACGGAGATCACTATGAATGTTTGGCACACAGGCAGAGGTGTAAACTCACGGTTGCACGGGAGGTCACTGGAGGTGTGGAGACACAGGCTGGAATGGTAAGCACTGCTGCACGGTGAATCACCAGAGATGTTCGGCCACACAGGTAGAGTTGGTAAACACACTGCTGCACGGAGAATCACCAGAGACGTTAGGCACACAGGTAGAGATATTAAACACACTTCTGCACAGAGAATCACCAGAGACGTTAGGCACACAGGTAGAGATGGTAACCACACTGCTGCACAGAGAATCACCAGAGACATTAGGCACACAGGTAGAGATGGTAAACACACTGCTGCTGACACAATGGAGCGATGGAACCTGGACTGGGACCTCAACTAATGGGCACTAGGAGACAACCGTTGTTCAGGCAACTTCCTGTAGCCTGTGAGCCGAGTATATGCCCAGGGGAACCCTTTGATAGGTGCACAGCATCAGCTGACTACTCATCTATCCTGGAACGGAGATACTGTCACATGGGCAAACTGTCATGGCGGCGCCCATGTCAGGAACTCCGATCCACGACACCGGACCGCCCGTAGTCTTCTACTTGCGGGGAGAATTCTCAGCTTCTCCACCTCCGCTGGACCAGCTACTCGACCGCCCGGGATGTCAGAGGAAGCCGGCGGGACGGTAAGGGAGTGCCTATCCCCAGCTGAACCCTGACACTCTCCACTCCTCCTCTATGTACATTATTTTATTCTCTCCCCCTCCCCTGTGTCCATTATTGTGTTCTCTCCCCTCCTACTCTGTGTCCATTATTGTGTTCTCTCCCCCTCCTCTGTGTCCATTATTGTGTTCTCTCCCCTCCTCCTCTGTATCCATTATTGTGTTCTCTCCCCCACCTTCTCTGTGTCCATTATTGTGTTCTCTCCCACTCCACTGTGTCCATTATTGTGTTCTCTCCCCCTCCTCTGTGTCCATTATTGTATTATATCCCCCTCCTCTGTCTCCATTATTGTGTTCTCTCCCCCTCCTCTGTGTCCATCATTGTGTTCTCTCCCCCTCCTCTGTGTCCATTATTGTGTTCTCTCCCCCTCCTTTGTGTACATTATCGTGTACTCTTCCCCTCCTCAGAATCCATTATTGTGTTCTCTCCCCTCCTCATCTGTGTCCATTATTGTGCTCTCTCTCCCGCCTCCTCTGTGTCCATTATTGTGTTCTCACCCCCTCCTCTGTATCCATGATTTTGTTCTCTCCCCCTCCTCTGTGTCCATTATTGTATTCTCCCCCCCCCCCTTTGTGTCCTTTATTGTGTTCTCTCCCCTCCTACTCTGTGTCCATTATTGTGTTCTCTCCCCCTCCTCCGTGTCCATTATTGTGTTCTCTCCCCTCCTCCTCTGTATCCATTATTGTGTTCTCTCCCCATCCTTCTCTGTGTCCATTATTGTGTTCTCTCCACCTCCTCTGTGTCCATTATTGTGTTCTCTCCCCCTCCTCTGTGTCCATTATTGTATTATATCCCCCTCCTCTGTGTCCATTATTGTGTTCTCTCCCCCTCCTCTGTGTCCATTATTGTGTTCTCTCCCCCTCCTCTGTGTTCATTATTCTGTTCTCTCTGTCACAATGCATGACCTCGTCCATCTTACCACAAAATGGCTGCAGCCAGAGACTCTAATGGGACCATAGATCATGGAAAGGGTCATTATGGATCGATATCTGCAGTCTGTACCTGCAACTCTGCACAAACTTTACACATTGCAACCTTACATGAATGCAGCAGGCTCAGTTTACTTTGGGCACATTTGGAGCATATTTCATAGATCTTTGGTCTGATTCCAGGCATGAGGAAGGTTTGACTGTAAATATGCTACTTTTGGAACTATTTCCGATTATGGCTGTGGTTCTGCTGTGGGCAGTGGAACTCTGTAACAAGTGCATAGTTTTTTTGGTTTAACAATCTGTGCGTCAAACAGGTCATAAACAATCAAACGGTGGTGTCTGTCCTCAACCTCCGTTTGCAGCAACATTTGGTTTTACGTTGCCTCAAAAAGATTCTACAGTACAATTTACAGCATTGCACGTACCTGGGGTTGATAGTGAGATTGCAGACATCTGTCAGGCTTTATAACAAAAGTGATAAAACTTGCACTTCAATTCAATCATGCTGCAGTAGCCACTAGGGTGATCACTGACACCCTCTTCAGAATAAAAAATTTATATATATATATATATATATATATATATATATTGTGATAGAAGCACTGGAGAAGTCTAGGATGGCATATATGTGTTCCAGATTCCTATCATATGTGTTTTAAAACCTCAGGAAAAGTCTGTTAATGCAAACAGACCAGAAGCATCGGCTTTTGGTAAAAAATGGATAATGGATCCTAGGGATGTGGATGTGAGGAGAAGGGAGGGCTCCATCTACAGGACATTCCAGGTGTTGGGCCTTTCAGTCTGAGATCAGGCTGATTAGTAGTTACACCTGGAAGTGGCTCAGATAAGCTGTGTTAGGTTTTGGTTCAGTTTCTCACATACCCTGGGGAGAAACAGAGGTTTGTTCAGAGACACTGTGAAATTTGAAAGTGCTGTGTTTGTGTTTGTGGTAAGGCAGTAGGCCCTGCCACTTGTAGAGAGGGAATGCCCTGTCTAGTTAGTGCCCAGACGGGCTTGGATTTATTTTTATGTTTTGTTTATTTTGTTGTGTATATTGCACAATAAAACTGGTTCCGACCAGCTTGCACGAAATCCCTGGACTGGTGTGCTGTTTCCAGGCTGCTGTGTGTAAGGAGGTGTCCATCTACCCCAGGAGAGGGACCCCCTACCCCGACTTTATCACAAGTGGTGGAGAATGCGGGCAGACACACAGAAAACTGCAGCAAAAGGAAAAGTTTTGCATTGAAAATTTAAAGACACTGACACCAATTTGTTGTTTGTCAACCTGTGTTTTGTAGAATCCACAAAGGTAGCATTGGTAGATGCTTAGAGAAGCAAGATTCCACTTACAACCTACACCTAAAGACCGCAGAAAGAGAGAATTGGCCTAAAGAGCAGTGGGCAAGTCTTGTGGCACCCTTCCTGTCTGGAGAACCACAGAAAGCATACTATGACTTGTGCCTGGCTGATTCGAAAGGCTATGTTAGATTGAAACAGGAAATCTTAACTCGATTGGGAGTCACGGTATTTGTTTGCGCCCAACGAGTCCACCACTGGGAGTTTCAAACAGAAAAGCCTCCATGCTCGCAAATGCATGACCTTGTCCATCTTACCACAAAATGGCTGCAGCCAGAGACTCTAATGGGACCACAGATCGTGGAAAGGGTCGTTATGGATCGATATCTGCAGTCTGTACCTGCAACTCTGCGCAAGTGGCTGAGCCATGCAGACCCTAACACAGCAGACAAATTGGTTGAACTGGTGGAGAGGTATGTGGCGGCTGAGGAACTTTTGAGTGGGCCCCACCAAGCCCCGATTCCACAACGGTGACCTCCCGTGATCACTGGTAAGACTGTTCCAGGGGAGAAGGGTGCTGAGTGGTGGAATGTACTTAAGACTGAGGGTTTGGAACCTGGATATAGGCCAGCCAGGCCAGGAAGGTTCCTACCCTGTAATAGACTTGATACGATTCAATGTTTCTGATGTGGTGATTTGGGCCATATTTCTGCTAATTGTTCACTTAACTCTGAACCTATGCAATGTGATACTGCTTATGTCAATTGCAGAATGTCTTTCTTTGCACAGCTAGCCTGTACTGCTGACCAACAGGCTGAGACAGATAAGCAAATGTGTGTAGTTACTGTAGAAGGCAACTGAGTAGAGGCTCTGTTAGAGTCTGGTAGCCTGGTTACACTGGTGAAAGTTGAACTGGTGAACCCCTTGAAGCGTAACGGAAAAACTGTTGTTGTGACCAGCATACATGGGGATACTCGCTATTATGTTACTGCAGAGGTGAACATAGAAACACAATGTGGTTCCGCAATAGTCTGTGGGTTTGGTGCATGGCTTGATGTATGACGCAATATTGGGGAGAGACTTGGCTCACTTCTGGAAGTTGTGGGAAAGCAGATTTGTTATAGAAGTAAATAACAACGACCCATTTGAGGAGGTTACTGATGCAGTAGCAGAGGGAGTTTTTTCAGAGTCTGAGGTGTTCCCCTTTTCTAGCATGTTTGGTGAACCAGAGAATGCTGAGAATGATGGTGGCTCACCAAGTGATGTGCCTCCTCCTGAGATGGGAAACATTATTGAGCCAGTTAGTCATCTGCCTGATCTTGAATTCAGAAAAGAGGGCTTTGCCACGGCGCAGTTAAATGACCCTACTCTCGTTAAAGGCAGGGAAAATATAAAAGTGGGTCAGGTTAATTATAAAGTTTACCAGCCTGGGAAAAGAAAGCCAGAGCAGATATACCATGTAAATCTTATGAAACCTTGGAAAGATAGAGCAGCTCTGTCAGCCATCCCAGCCCCTCCAGTAAGCCCAGGGCCCTTGGTTCCCGAAGTGACAGTGTCACGCTTGGCGCTGGGGAAGTGGAAACTCTGGGTCCGGGTTGCGGGAGGAAACGAAGGCGAGGGGCCTGGATATATGTTCTCCTCATCCACAGCTCTCGAGTGTTGACGAGACCTGGGCAATGGTGCGGAGTCTAACCCACAGGATGGTGTTCGCCAGTGACCCCTCCAATCAGGATTTGGGCTTAGCTGCACCCTGTGAGCAGGTCGCGGTCCTTTGACCAGGTACCCGAGCTCAGTGGGAATTGGAGACACAAATAACCGTGGCCCTAATAAGAGATGCCTAAGATTTAAGGCACTGTGGAGTGATCCACAAACAACGTAAAGAAGTCTGGCAATACTGTAGCACAAAGTTCACTAGTACCACGTTTAGCACACAGGCAGATATGGTAATTCACTGTTGTATGAAGTTCACTAGAGGCTCGTTTAGCACACAGGCAGATGGTAATTAACTGTTGCATCTGGTTCACTAGAGACTTGTTTAGCACACAGGCAGATGGTAATACACTGTTGCATGAAGTTCACTAGAGACACGTTTAGCACACAGGCAGATGGTAATACACTGTTGCACGAAGTTCACTAGAGACACGTTTAGCACACAGGCAGATGGTAATTCACTGTTGCACAAGGTTCACTAGAGACACGTTTAGCACACAGGCAGATGGTAATACACTGTTGCAAGAAGTTCACTAGAGACACGTTTAGCACACAGGCAGATGGTAACTCACTGTTGCACAGGGAACACAGTAACGTCATGGCACACAGGCAGAGATGGAACGCACTGTAGAGGAAATAGAACGCCAGGAACCTGGACCGGAACTCAACTAGGGACTAGGAGACAACTGTTGTTCAGGCAGTTTGCAGAAAGGTGGATGCAGGCTATATACCCCACAGAACCCTTTGATAGGTGCACAGCGATCAGCTGACGCTCACCTATCCCAGGCCGGAAGTACAGTCACATGGGCCAACTGACATGGCGGCGCCCATGCCGGGAACCCCTATTCCAGACACCGGACCGCCCGCAGTCCCCTGCGCACGGGGAGAATGCTCAGCGTCCTCTCAGCCGCCGCACCAGCTGCCCGACCGCCCGGGAGATCAAAGGAAGCCGGCGAGGAGGTAAGGCCGCACTGATCCCCGGCAGAGCCCTGACAGTACCCCCCCTTTCAGGGTGGGCACCGAACACCCCATAGGCTTATTTGGAAATTTCCTATGGAAGTCTCGGACCAACCGTGGAGCATGCACATCGGAAGCCTTGACCCAAACCCTTTCTTTGGGACCATAGCCCCTCCAATCGATGAGGTATTGAAGAGTATTAAACTTAAGGCGTGAATCCAAGATCTTCTCCATTTCAAACTCAGTACCCTGTAAAGTCTGTACTTGAGGCAATTTGGGAGGAACAATTTGAAATCAATTGAGCACCAGAGGACGTAAAAGAGAAATATGGAATGTATTGCAGATTTTCATTTGTTAAGGAAGTTCCTACTTATATACTACTGGATTGATTATCTTAATGATGCGATAGGGGCCAATAAAGCGTGGAGCAAGTTTCATCGTGGGTACCTTCAAATGAATGTTCTTGGAAGATAACCAAACCCTATCCCCAACTTTTAAAAAGGGAACAGCCAAACGTTTCCTATCGGCAAATCTCTTATAATTCTTTGAGGATTGTACCAAGGAATGGTGAATTTTTTTCCACAGGATTGAAAATGACTCAATCTCCTTGACTGCTGCCGGAACTTCTACCGCTGGAAGATGTTCGAAGTCAGGGACTCGGGGATGTCTACTGAAGACAGTGAAGAAGGGTGTGGACTTGGATGACGAATGATACTTAAAATTGTGAGAAAATTCTGCCCATGGTAGAAGGTCCACCCAATCATCCTGAGAAGATGATACAAAAAGCCTGATGAAGGTCTCAAGTTCTTGATTAACCCTTTCGGTTTGACCATTCGTCTGAGGGTGGTATGCTGAAGAAAATTTTAATTTAATTCCACATGTATTGCACAGGGCTATCCAAAATTTGGCCACGAATTGGACCCCACGATCAGAGATTATCTCCTTATGGAGACCGTGTAATCTGAAGATATCCCGGATGAATATTTTAGCCAATTGAGGAGCCGATGGAAGACCAACCAGAGGAACAAAATGTGCCATTTTTGAGAAGCGATCCATGACCACCCATACCGTATTGTGTCCCTTGCATTGAGGTAGCTCGGAAATGAAGTCCATAGAGATATGAGTCCATGGGGCAACTGGAACCGGTAATGGGCGTAATTGACCCATCACCCTCCTGCGAGGTGTCTTATGCTGCGCACATTTAATACAGGACAGGACAAATTCTCTGACATCTCCCTTCATGGTGGGCCACCAGTAGGAACGTAGTAGGAATTGATACGTTTTAGTGATTCCTGTATGACTAGCAAATAACGAAGCGTGAGCCCATGTCAACAGTTTTTTACGTAAACTGGGAATAACAAAAATTTTTCCCGGAGGCGGAGAGGATATCTGTGTAGGAGCGAAAACAATTGGATCAAGAATTGGACACATCTGCGGATGGTCCTCTTCCTCTACCATAGTCATAAAAGAACGGGAGAGAACATCCGCTTTTTTGTTTAAAATGCCTGCGCGAAATTGAAGCCTTAGATTGAACCTGGAAAAAAAAAGAGACCATCGGGCCTGCCTGGCATTCAATCTATGAGCAGTTTGTAGATAAGTTAGGTTCTTATGGTCTGTAATGACCGTAACTGGAAATCTAGCTCCTTCCAGAAGATAACGCCATTCCTCTAGTGCCAAGCGTATAGCTAATAGTTCCTGATCTCCAATAATTAAATTTTTCTCTGCGGGAGAGAATTTCCGGGAGAAGAATCCGCAGGGATGGATCTTGCCATCTTCAGCGATCTGAGACAATACGGCCCCAATTCCAACAGAGGATGCATCCACTTCTACCATAAATGGTTGATCCAGCTGAGGCTGGCGGAGAATTGGGGCTGTGGAAAATGCAATTTTTAATTTTTTAAAAGCTGGTATTGCTGGATCAGGCCAAGAGGATGGGCTGGCTCCTTTCCTTGTGAGAGAAGTGATAGGAGAGACCAATGTGGAGAAATGTGGAATGAACCTCCTATAATAATTTGCAAAACCCAAGAAACATTGAGTAGCTTTCAACGAAGTAGGCTGAGGCCAGTCGGCAATAGCTTTCAGTTTATCAGGGTCCATTTGAAGAATTTTTCCAGAGATTATATGCCCCAGGAAGGGTACTGAGGTCTGATTAAAGAGGCATTTTGACAACTTTCCAAAGAGACGATGATTTCGGAGACGAGACAACACTTCTAGTACATGCCGATGATGGTCTTGTAAGTTTGCAGAAAAAATTAAAATATCATCGAGATAAACTACCACAAATTTATAGAGAATGTCCCGAAAAATCTCGTTGACGTAGCCTTGAAATACAGCTGGCGCATTACAGAGTCCAAAAGGCATTACCAGGTACTCGAAGTGTCCATCCCTAGTATTAAAAGCGGTTTTCCACTCATCCCCTGCCTTTATCCAAATTAAATTGTAGGCCCCGCATAAGTCTAGTTTGGTGAAAAACTGAGCTCCTCGGACCTTGTTGAAAAGTTCGGAAATCAGGGGTAGTGGATACTGATTCTTTATCGTAATTTGGTTTAGGCCCTGATAATCTATACAAGGGCGGAACCCTCCGTCCTTTTTCCCTACGAAGAAGAACCCTGCTCCAGCAGGAGAGGATGACGGCCAGATAAATCCTTTAGCAAGGTTGTCCTTAATGTACTCTGCCATAGCGGTAGTCTCAGGAACAGATAATGGATAAACACGGCCACAAGGAGGGGTCTTCCCTGGAAGCAGGTCAATAGCACAATCCCATGGTCGATGCAGAGGGAGTTTATCTGCCACTTGTTCGCAGAATACATCAGCGAAATCCTGGTAGGGCTCTGGTAAATTGGACTGAGAGGGACCCACAGAGATAGAGGGTGGAGAGAACATCTCAGATGGACAGGTAACTGTGGTTAACTTATGCAAAGGAACCACCTTGGTCAAACACTTCTGTAAACAACTTGATCCCCAGGACAAAATTTGCATCTTATTCCAATTGAACACAGGGTTGTGCTTTTTTAACCAGGGTAGCCCCAACACCAGCTCGTAGGGAGACTTAGGTAACACAAATAATTCCAGCCATTCCTGATGAAGACATCCAATCTTGATGGATACTGGATGGGAGAGAGAAGAGATTCTCCTAGCACTGTTTTACCATCTAAGCCGGAGAGTACTAGTTTATTGGGTAATGGAACGACAGGAATACCTAGAGTCCGTACAAGAGTATCTGAAATGAAATTGCCTGCCGCTCCGGAATCAATTAGAGCTTTAACCCTCTTTGTCCTGGACCCATGGGAAAGCGACACTGGTAGAAGACTGTCTGTTATTTGGGATGACTTGGACATAACCCCTAACTAAATGCTCCCTACTTCAGTCAGGGTCTCGCATTTCCCGCAAGCAGAGGACAATTCTTCAAAATGTGGTCGGGAGCAGCACAATAAATACATAATTTATTTTGGAAACGCCTGTTGCGTTCTACAGCTGTAAGCTTGGACTTATTGACCTGCATGGGTTCTTCTTCACTACTAGGAGGAGAGAGAAGACTAGTTCACAGGAGGAGTACGGACCTGAAAGCGTTCCCCCCAGCCTCTACTAGCCCAGCGTTCCCGATGGCGAAGGTCGATCTTGATGCAGAGGGAGATGACATCAGCAAAGGACTCCGATAAATCTCTGGAGGCCAACTCGTCCTTCATCCTTTCTGATAGTCCATGGAGGAAGGATGCCTTGAGAGCCTCCTCGTTCCACTTTAGCTCAGATGCCAGGGTTTGAAACTGAACTACATACTGACCAACAGATCGGGTCCCCTGGCGCACACGAAGCAAATCGGATGAGACTGAAGCGGAGCGGCCTGGTTCGTCAAAAATCCTTTTAAATGCTGAAACAAATCGTTCATAATTTGACACAATGGGGTCAGCTCGTTCCCAGAGGGGAGAGACCCAGTCCAGCGCAGCCCCGGTCAACAGGGAAATAACATACGCCAACTTTGCTCGAGAGGTGGGGAAATTCTGGGGGAGACATTCAAATTGGATCTCGCATTGGTTAATAAACCCTCGGCACCACCTGGGATTACCATCAAATCTCTCCGGGGTTGCCAACTGGAGACGATATTTAGATCCCGAAGCCCCTTGAGGCAAAACAGGTGGAGGGGGAGCAGCGGCTGCAGCTGGTGGAACCGGGAGAATAGATGCCAATGTAGTTTGGATCGAGACCAGCTTTCTAGAAAGCTCCTGCAGGTACTGGGCCACTTGCTGTTGGGCTGCCTCCTGGTTATCTATCCGAGCGGCCAGGTCCTGAAGGGACCCTGTACCTTGGGACCCAGCCGCTTCCATTGTGCGGCCTGAACAAATTGTCACGCTTGGCGCAGGGGAACTGGAAACTCTGGGTCCGGGTTGGAAACGAAGGCGAGGGGCTGGATATATGTTCTCCTCATCCACAGCTCTCGAGTGTTGACGAGACCTGGGCAATGGTGCGGAGTCTAACCCACAGGATGGTGTTCGCCAGTGACCCCTCCAATCGGGATTTGGGCTTAGCTGCACCCTGTGAGCAGGTCACGGTCCTTTGACCAGGTACCCGAGCTCAGTGGGAATTGGAGACACAAATAACCGTGGCCCTAATAAGAGATGCCTTAGATTTAAGGCACTGTGGAGTGATCTACAAACAAAGTAAAGAAGTCTGGCAATACTGTAGCACAAAGTTCACTAGTGACACGTTTAGCACACAGGCAGATATGGTAATACACTGTTGCAAGAAGTTCACTAGAGACACGTTTAGCACACAGGCAGATGGTAACTCACTGTTGCACAGGGATCACAGTAACGTTTTGGCACACAGGCAGAGGTGGAACACACTATAGAGGAAATAGAACGCCAGGAACCTGGACCGGAACTCAACTAGGGACTAGGAGACAACTGTTGTTCAGGCAGTTTGCAGAAAGGTGGATGCAGGCTATATACCCCACAGAACCCTTTGATAGGTGCACAGCGATAAGCTGACGCTCACCTATCCCAGGCCGGAAGTACAGTCACATGGGCCAACTGACATGGCGGCGTCCATGCCGGGAACCCCTATTCCAGACACCGGACCACCCGCAGTCCCCTACGCACGGGGAGAATGCTCAGCATCCTCTCAGCCGTCGCGCCAGCTGCCCGACCGCCCGGGAGATCAAAGGAAGCCGGCGAGGAGGTAAGGCCGCACTGATCCCCGGCAGAGCCCTGACAGACAGTAGCTAAAACCCTGTCGGCAGTTCAACAGCAGGAAGTTAAGGAATTTCTTAGCAGAAATAGAGTTTTGTTTTCAGATAAACTGGGCAAAACCACAGTCATTAAACATGACATAATCACTGACCAAGGGGTTAAGATTAACCTAAAGCCCTATAGGTTACCAGAAGCCCAAAGAGAATCTGTATCTAAAGAAATTAAAAAAATGTTGGAATTGGGTGTAATTGAAGAATCGCATAGTGAGTGGTCAAGTCCCATTGTGCTTACTCCAATGCCTGACAGGAGTGTGCGTTTCTGCAACGATTTCCGAAAATTGAACAGTGTGTCAAAGTTCGATGCCTACCCTATGCCTAGGGTGGATGAACTAATTGAAAGACTAGGAACAGCCAGGTATTTAACCACTCTAGACTTAACAAAGGGTGTTGACAAGTGCCGTTAACTGAGAATGCCAAAGAAAAGACAGCCTTTTCTATACCAGAAGGGTTGTTCCAATACAAGATGTTACCCTTTGGGTTACATGGGGCACCGGCTACATTTCAAAGGGTGATGGATAGAATTCTAAGGCCCCATAGACAGTATGCTGCTGCTTATCTAGGTGATGTGGTCATTCATAGTCCTGATTGGCAGTCTCACTTGCTCAGAGTGCAAATAGTATTGCACTCCATCTCTAGGGCAGGATTGACAGCCAAACCGAAAATATGCTGCCTAGTGATGGAAGAAGTAAAGTATCTTGGATACACCATTGGCAGAGATTTTATAAAGCCACAATGTAATCAAATTGAGGCAATACAAAACTGGCCATGACCCCTGATTAAGAAGCAGGTGAGAGCCTTCTTAGTGATTACTGGGTATTATAGGAGATTTATACCCAATTTTGTCACCATTGCAGTCCCACTAACTGACATTACCAAAGGCAAACAGGAAGTCATGTTTAAATGGAGTCCTGAAGCAGAGAAGGCTTTTCAGGGGTTAAAAATTGCACTGCGTACCCAACCAGTTCTGGTGACCCATGATTTTGACAGGGAGTTTGTTGTGCAAACTGATGCATCAGATGTAGGCATAGGAGCGTTCCTGTCCCAGAGTAAAGAAGGTGAAGGACACCCTATTTGTTACTTAAGCAGGAAGTTGAATGTACATGAGAGAAACTATGCTATGGTCGAGAAAGAAGCGTTGGCCATAAAGTGGGCATTAGAATCCCTCAGATACAACTTGATGGGAAGGAAGTTCAGGCTGATCACTGACCATGCCCCTTTGAAATGGATGTCAGAGAACAAATAGAGCAATGGGAGAATAACAAGGTGGTTCTTGGCATTGCAAAACTTTAAGTTTTCAGTCGAACACAGGCCAGGAAGCCAGCCGGCCAATGCAGATGCTTTGTCGCTTGTTTATTGTTTGGGGGTTGCAGTCGTTCCACCCCACAGGTCGAAACAAAGGGGGGGGATATGTGATAGAAGCGCTGGAGAAGTCTGGGATGGCATATATGTGTGTCCAGATTCCTATCATATGTGTTTTAAAACCCCAGGAAAGTCTGTTATGCCAAACAGACCAGAAGTGTCGGCTTTTGGTAAATGGGTCCTAGGGGTGTGGATGTGAGAAGAGAAGGGAGGGCTCAATCCACAGGCCATTCCAGGTGTTGGTACTTTCAGTCTGAGAGCAGGCTGATTAGTAGTTGCACCTGGATCAGCTGCTCAGATAAGCAGTGTTAGGTTTTGGTTCAGTGTCTCACATACCCTGGGGAGAAACAGACACTGAGGTTTGTTCATAGACACTGATATTTGAAAGTGCTCTGTTTGTGTTTGTGGTAAGGCAGTAGGCCCTTCAACTTGTAGAGAGGGAATACCCTGTGTAGTTAGTGCCTAGACGGGCTAGGATTTAATTTTTGTTTATTTTGTTGAGTATATTGCACAAGAAAACTGGTTCTTGTGCATGAAAACCCTGGACTGGTGTGCTGTTTCCTGGCTCCTGTGTGTAAGGAGGTGTCCATCTACCCCAGGAGAGGAACCCCCTAGCCCGACTATATCGCAATCTATATTTAGTGAAGTACAGCTTTATTTATTACATTAAAACATATCCATTAAAAAAAACTAACAGTCAAGCAGCATACCAGATTATGTGGGGTGTAGGACAACACACACCCAAATAATGGGGCATAAAACAGTCACCTCCCGGGATTAGGTTTGTGTATTACCCCTGGTCTTATGTGCCACTACTGTCCTTCGCCACCTTCACCTGGTACTCCTTCAGCTTCTTCTGATTCACCAACGTGTTTCTGCTCTCATGGAGCCTTTTTCAAGGTGTAACCTTCTATTGAGGAAAACATAATTGGTCCATAAGAAGGGAGTGTCTTCTCTACAAAACTTCTTCCATTTATGAAGAATTGAGAAGGAAAACTACAGGACCATTCTGAGATGTGTGAATCAAATGGCTTGATTCATATTTGTTTTCAAACCCGATGGTTTATGTACAAATACGATGGTAAGGTGCCTGCACATGTGCAGTAACCTGAGGGTTATTAACATGACCGATGGTCACAAAAGTGATCTGATGGCTGCATCCTTGGATGCAGCAGCAGATCACTGAAGCATGCAGGAGGTGTCTTTCTACTACAGACATCTCCTGCTGCTTTTGCATATGTTAGCATCACTGCTATGTCCAAAGACATCAGCGGCCATACACATCTGAATCAGGGCCTGATTCTGACCCAGTCGCAAGCACTGTGGACCTCATTCAGAGCCGGTCGCACAGAGCGTGCGGTCGGTCTGAATGAGGGGAGGACGTCTTGAATTTTCAAGACGTCCTCCTTTGCTTTGGTAAGGCTGTGGGTTAACACCCACAGCATTACAACCACCTAAGGTGATGGTCGCGATGGTCAAGAACATCGCTACCATCGGGGCTTACGATGAGACCCTAGGGTAGGGTCTCCCTTGTTGTAAGCCCCGGAGAGCTTTCGGCTCTGTCAGTGGGGCTGCCCCCAAACGGTAGGCGCTCCCATGGGAACGCCCCCATTTGGGCTGCCACCCCTCCGGCCTGCCTTCCAAATGGGGTGAGCTGTCAATCAACATCGACAGCTCGCCCTCTTTGGACCGAGACCCGCTACGACCGGCGCTGTCGGTCTTAGCGGGTCTCAAGCATGCGCACGATGGCGCCGGTGCCGTCGTGCGCATGTTCTGTGGGGGGCCATCGACCCGGTCCGAGCGCATCGGCGCTAACGACCGGGTCTGAATGACCCCAGTGTGCTCACAACCAGGTCAATGGAGGGCCAGTGCGCATGCGCACGACGGAGCCGGCTCCATCATGCGCATGCGCGAGACCCGAATAGCGATGGGCAATCCGTTGCTCCGAGTCACGAACCAAAGGGGGCGTGCTGTCAATGTCGAGTGACAGCACACCCCCTTTGGTGGGTGGGCCGGGGGAGTGGCTGCCCAAATGGAGGCATTCCCATGTAAACGCCTCCGTTTGGGGGCGGCCCCACTGACATCACAAGTGATGTCAGTGGGAGAGATTTCGGCTCTGTTAGAGCTGAAATCTCTCTGGGGCTTGTGGCAATGAAACCCTACCACAAGGGTCTCGTCACAAGTCTTGACCATCGCGACCATTTTCCTGGCCGCTCGATATAGCTGTGGGTGGGTGATAGCCAGGCCCTGATTCAGAGCGAGCGCTCTGTCAGAACGTCCAGCTCTGAATCAGGGCCTCAGGCACAATGTCTGCTAGATTACAAAGCAGACATTAAGGTGTCACGGCTAGGGTTTTTCGGCATGGTAGTCACCGGGTATTACCAGTGAGGTTGTTATGGCGGTGGGTCTCTGACAGCGGTGCTGGTGTTTGGCAAGGGGCATTGGCTGTGCATGGTTCTGTGCGGGCACATTGTCACTAGGCCTGGTGAGGTCTGGCGTTGTTCCCGTTCCGTTGACATGGGTGCCATCATCTTGCCTGTGGACATGTGATTCCAGCTGTCCAATCCTGGTAGGTCATGTGCTCATTCCAGCCAGTCACAGCGTGGCACTGAGTATTTAGGAAGGTCCAGAGCCTTCCTTCCTTTGCCAGTGCAACGTGTTTCTCAGCTGCAGCTGAGAGAGAGTACCTGTGCCTTACCTGCCTGCTTGTAATTTGCTTCTAGCCTGAACCTTGCCTGCTCCAACCTGTTGGACTTACCCTGCACCCTCCATATACCTTCTAACCTGCCTGAGTACCTGAACCTGCTGTTTCCCTGCACCTTGCTTCATTTCACTCCCAGCTGGACTTCACTACCTCTGCGTGCATCAGTTACAGCTCACCAAACCTGCATTCAGTTACAGCTCATCATACCTGCATTCTGTTTTCAGCTCACCATACTTGTATACTGGACTGTTCCTGCCTGTCACTATTTGGACATTTTCTCATTAACCCCCACTACAGTTATCAAGTGCACTTTAGTGCTATACCTGGACTTTTTTCATTTGCCATTCCCATGTCTTCTAAGTCACTTATTAAAAACTCCACTTTTTCATTTAAGTCTGCTTCTGTGTCTGCTCCTATCACCACCCCGGGTCCACAACAAAATCAGAACCTCATAGTTTGCACTGGCCCCATGGATCTGGCCACGGAACAGGAGTCTGGAGTGGATTTATTTCGCTGTATTGCTGGTCGTTTAGAAAACCTGGAAGCTATGCAACATCTAATGGCCCTGTTCCTACAGGAGATGCCTAAATGCCAAGATAATCTGCAAACCTCGTTAAGCACCCCTGGGGTATCAGCACTACACCTCCTCCTGTGCCTGGTAATACACAGACCAGGGTGTCCCCTCATCTACATGTACCCATGCCAAGAAAGTTTCATGGCAATCCTAAGCTCTGTCGTGGTTTTTTAAATCAGTGTGATATACACTTTACGTTACAGCCTGATAACTTCCCCACCACTAGAACTAAAGTGGCATACATCGTATCCTTGCTGACTGGCTCGGCTTTGGATTGGGCCTTCCCACTCTGGGAGCGTTCAGACTCGCTGCTAGATAACTATACAGATTTTGTATATTCATTCAGGAGGATTTTCGATGAACCTGGACGCACAGTGTCAGCATCGTCCAGCATCATGACCCTGAGACAAGGAACCCGTCCTGTCAGCCAATATGCCATACAGTTTAAAATCTTGGCATCAGAGCTTAAGTGGAATAAGGAGGCCCTCACCTCAGCCTCTTGGAATTGCCTTTCCAACCGATTAAAAGATGATCTGATTACCCGTGAGCTTCCTACCAACTTAAATGATATGATCTCACTCTAACAAAATTGACCTACGCTTCAGAGAAAGTCAGGCTGAAAAGCACAGAACTGACCGGCAAAGGTCATGTACGTCTCCCTTGCCTAACCGTCCACCCCATCCTCCTATAGATGAGGAGCCCATGCAGGTGAACCAAACCCATCTCTCCAAAGAGGAACATCAGAGAAGGATGCTAAAAATCCTCTGTCTGTACTGCGGAGATTCGGGTCACCTGGTGGCCTCCTGCTCCCGCAAGTTGGGAAATGCCCATTCCTAACTGACCTCGGGAACATCAAGTTAGGAGTTATGTGCCCATCCCTAAATACTAAAGATTTCAAGATTTCCTTAGCTTTGGATCTCAAGCCCAAACCTGTCTTCATCTCTGCTTTATTAGACTCTGGAGCAGCCGGAAACGTCATGACTTCCAGCCAATTTGATAAACTACAGATTCCTTGTTCATCTCTCAAGCAAGCAATTTCCCTGACTTCTATAGATGGACATCCTCTAGCTAAAGGAGTGGTCACCAAGGAAACTCAACCAGTATTAGTTTGTGTTGGGGCACTACACTCCAAGTCTTTAAAGTTCTTAGTGATACCAGAGGCTTCTCAAGAAATCACCTTAGGACTACCCTGGTTACGCCAACATAATCCCAGGATAGACTGGTGTTCAATGCAGATTCTTTCATGGGGAACTGACTGTCAGAAAATCCTGTCTTCCCAAAATAGGAAGTGTAAGAAAGACAGCTTTGGTACCACCGCCAGCTATACCCGAGGAGTACCAGATGTTCTCTGATGTTTTTTCCGAGCAACAGGCGAACGTCTTACCTCCCCACAGAGAATGGGACTGTCCTATTGAGCTGCTGCCTGACAAGATGCCACCCCGTGGTTGCACCTATCCTCTATCCGTGCCTGAGACTCAAGCCATATCAGAGTACATCCAGGACAACCTAGCAAAGGGGTTTATTCAACCTTCCACCTCTCCCACTGGAGCCGGCTTCTTTTTCATTGGCAAGAAAGACTGAGGCCTAAGACCTTGTATAGATTACCGGGGCCTCAATGATATAACAATTAAGAATCGGTATCCTCTTCCCCTGATCACAGAATTGTTTGACAGAGTTAAAGGGTCCATCATATTCTCAAAGCTGGATCTGAGAGTGGCTTATAATCTCATCCGCATTTGTGCTGGCGATGAATGGAAGACCGCCTTTAATACTAGAGATGGACACTTTGAATACCTTGTGATGCCCTTTGGGTTGTGCAATGCCCCTGCCGTGTTTCAGGGCTTTGTAAATGAGATTTTCTGGGACCTGTTATACGTCTTGGTTGTAGTTTACCTGGATGATATATTGATTTTTTCGTCTTCTGTAACAAAACATCATGAACATGTGAAGGAAGTATTCTCCCATCTGAGGAAGAACCACCTTTACTGCAAACTGGAGAAATGTGTTTTTGGGGTTCCCAGTGAGCCATTCCTTGGTTATGTCATCTCTGGCTCCAGTCTAGAAATGGACCCCAAGAAGGTGCAGGTGATTTTGGATTGGTCCCGTCTTCAAACTTTGAAAGCCGTCCAGAGATTGCTTGGGTTCGCCAACTACTATAGACGTTTTATTAAAGGATTTTCATCATTATTGGCTCCCATTACCGCGCTGACCTAAAAAGACGCTAACCCTGCCCAATGGTCACCTGAGGCAGAGGCCGCCTTCCAACTTTTAAAACAGGCGTTTATTTCAACTCCAGTCTTACAACAGCCAGATCTGGATAGGCCGTTTCTAGTGGAAGTGGATGAGTCATCAGAGGCCATGGGTGCAGTTCTTTCCCAGCGTTATGACGATAATCGAGTTCACCCCTGTGGTTTCTTCTCCAAGACATTTTCTCCTTCTGAGAGAAATTATGCCTTTGGTGAACAAGAACTTTTAGCAGTAAAGTTAGCATTAAAAGAATGGAGATACCTGCTGGAAGGGGCCAAGTTTCCCTTCACTGTCTTCACGGATCATAGAAATCTTCTCTACCTCAAGAATCTTCAGTGTGTGAGTCCTCGTTTGGCTCGGTGGGCAATATTTTTTGCTCGGTTCCAGTTCACCCTGACCTTCCGGTCTGGAGCCCTTAATCAAAAGGCAGATGCCTTGTCCAGATCTTTCCTCTGTGATGATAAATTAGAGAATCAACAAAATACCCCTTTTTGGAGTAAAGAGTCTTTGCCACCATACAGTTACAGCCCCCTACAGGGAAGTCCTTTGTGGCCCCGGAGTTAAGGAAGCAGCTCCTCAACTGGGCTCATTCCTCTCGCTTTGCAGGTCACTCAGGTTCCCAGAAAACCTTGGAATTTTTAAAGGAGAGGCTATTGGTGGCCATCCATGAAAGCAGACGTGTTGGAATTTATTTCTTCATGTCCTTCATGTGCCCAGCATAAATCTTCACATTAGGCACCAGCTGGTGAGTTATTACCACTAACTATTCCATCACGTCCGTGGACGCATCTCTCCATGGACTTCATCATGGATCTGCCAAATTCTCAAGGGTTCACTACCATCTGGGTCGTAGTAGACCGATTCTCTAAAATGGTCCATTATATACCACTAAAGAAATTGCCTTCTGCCCCTGACTTGGCTCACTTGCTCGTTCAACATATTTTCCGTCTCCATGGTCTTCTTGCTGAGATTGTCTCTGACAGTGGTGTTCAGTTCACAGCAAAATTTTGGAGAACCTTATGTTCTGTATTGCAAGTAAAGCAAAATTTTTCTACGGCTTATCACCCACAAAGCAACGGTTACACTGAGAGGGTAAATCAAGACCTTGAGACATTCCTGAGGATTTTTATGACATCTTCCCAGGACAATTGGTCTGCATTGCTGCCATGGGCTGAATTTGCTCATAACGCCTCCTACCACTCCTCCACGAACCAAACACCATTCCAGGTGGTCTACGGCCTTCATCCTTGGGTCCCTTGAATTTCAAAGCCTGTCTGTCTTTGATGTCCCAGCTGTAGAAGACACTGTACGGAAATTGCTTCAATCTGGTCTCAAGCTTGTAC
This sequence comes from Taudactylus pleione, assembly GCA_031769625.1. Taxonomy (NCBI): domain Eukaryota; kingdom Metazoa; phylum Chordata; class Amphibia; order Anura; family Myobatrachidae; genus Taudactylus; species Taudactylus pleione. The sequence continues at coordinate 9,516,022 of JAUIMM010000171.1, read as the reverse complement.
TGACCTGGAGAAGGCATCCTCCTGTTATAAATTTCAAGCTGATAAGAGGCATAGGAAAGTACCACATATGCAAGTTGGAGACCAGGTCTGGTTGTCCACCCGGAACCTATGACTTAGAGTTTCATCAATGAAATTCACTCCATGCTTCATCGGGCCCTTCTCCATCATAGAAGTCATTAACCCCGTGGCTTATTGCCTTCAGCTACCCCATTATCTGAAAGTTCCCAATTCATTTCATGTCTCCATGTTGACACCCCTGGTGCTAAACAAGTTCCACAGAGTCCTGTCTGCTTCTCCCTGTGTCCAGACTGAAAGGGGCGTAGAGTTTGAGGTCTCCCAGGTCTTGGATTACCATCTCCGCAGAGGACATTTGCAGTACCTACTGGACTGGAGGGGCTATGGCCCAGAGGAACGTTGTTGGACTGATGCCCAAGATGTCCATGCTCCTGCACTCATCAAGAAGTTCCATGCTGCCCATCCAGCCAGTCACAGCATGGCACTGAGTATTTAGGAAGGTCCAGAGCTTGCCTTTGCTACTGCAATGTGTTTCTCAGCTGCGGCTGAGAGAGAGTACCTGTGCCTTACCTGCCTGTTTGTAATATACTTCTAGCCTGAACCTTGCCTGCTCCAACCTGTTGGACTTACCCTGCATCCTCCATATACCTTCTCACCTGTCTGAGTACCTGAACCTGCTGTTTCCCTGCACCTTGCTTCATTTCACTCCCAGCTGGACTTCACTACCTCTGCCTGCATCAGTTACAGCTCACCAAACCTGCATTCAGTTACAGCTCATCAAACCTACACTCAGTTACAGCTCATCATACCTGCATTCTGTCTTCAGCTCACCATACTTGTATAATGGACTGTTCCTGCCTGTCACTATCTGGACATTTTCTCATTAACCCCCACTACAGTTTTCATTTGCCATTTCCATGTCTTCTAAGTCACTTATTAAAAGTTCCACTTTTTCATTTAAGTCTGCTTCTGTGTCTGCTCCTTTCACCACCCCGGGTCCACAACAAATTCAGAACCTCACAAAAGGCTTGCATCCTAGCATTGAAGTCTGAAGATTTTTCTATGACTTTCTTTGGCACTTTTGGGTAAGGGAGTGTCATACTGTAGGCATACAGTTCGCGACTACAGGCTCGCTCTTCACGAACATCTTGGTTCAGAAAGAGGTCTTTTTATGTAAGAGTCACATATATAAGACAGATCTGTTAGGCAGGAGTTTCTGGATATCTCTTTCAACCCATGCAAATGGTGAGGTGTGTCCATTGGCACTTACGGAGGGTTTTGTACATGTTAGACTGGCAGGAGGTGGTTAGTGATTTGTGCGTTTTGATTGTCCTCTATGAGTTGTTCAGGCACCTGGGAGTTCCTGATGTCTGACTACAGCACATACTCATTTAGCAATGGCACAGCAATGTGTGCAGATGTATTGGGATCTTTCATCAAGTCCATTAAAATATTGGGGGCTGTTTAGAAAGGACATATTCAGGGGGAAAATCTGTAATTGGACTCTCTGCTTTCTGTATTTGGAAAACCAGAAACTTACATTACTTGCCATATTTGGGGGCATGAATGCTTTACCAAATTTGTCCTCATGTGGAACTTGTTTGGCTTTGGGATCCTAGAGGTTTTTCATTTGGGTCACCCTTTGTCCCTTCATTGGCTAGGCAGAGCTTTGTTTGTACTTTGGTTATGCTTTTGTAATGACTCCAGGAACTCTCTTTCAAGTGTTACAGGTGTGACAGGATGTATTGTGTGGTAGTAATTGGTTATATGCAGCATAGGGGTCCAAAGCAGGTTCCTATCACGGTATAGGCCAGGACCCAAAAACCTCCAGCTATGAGAAGTGCAAGATTCAAGTCTCTTTGCAGAAAGGCTATGGTTATACACGTTTCCACAAAGCAAGGAACACTTTATCTAATTTCAATAATGTCACTCTGCAATAGGAAATCCATGCCTCTCGGTGGAAAGCTAATCACACTTGCCAAAATTTAAGGTGCACAGTGGACCCAGAGCTGACCTTGCACAATGCAATGGCTGTTTTATCTTTAGTAAATGGGTAAGAACCTCCTCAATTACTTCTAATTTTATTATATTCTATTTAACAGTATGAAATCCTATAAAATGTTCCTTCCACGGAAATAGGAGGTTTTGTCCTGGGCACATTTGTTTCCTTATGTTTTAAGGATAGAATTGTTTTAATAAATTAGTTCCCAAATGTATTCTCCTGCGCAACAGTATTATAATGTTTTACCTAAGAGTACTGCTTTTTGAATGTGGACATATTGGGTCTAATTCTGAATCGCACGCAATGCCGATATTCGCAAATATGGTCAATGTCTTTCAACTGCGCATGCATCTGAGTTGCTAAAAGCTGCACAGCGCATGAGTTCCACAGTGTGTACACACAAAAGTGTATAAGTTACACAAAAAGACCAACCTTCTAATACTTTTCTTCACAAATTTACATGTGTACATTTCTCTTCAATAATACTGCAGTGCTTGGTCTTGCCTCATTTGTGGCTTTAATTAATCATCAGAGTGAGAAAACATGAGGACTGTTTTTATTGCTTGCTTAAGTCTCTTTTGTGTGTTAGGTGTTTGCTACATCCTGCAAAATAGACTTTTCTTCCACACTGCGACTGGAAAATACATCCCAATAAAAGAAATGCACAAGGACCGATCTCTTGGTATAAAACAAGCATACCTGTGTAGTGGAAATAGATACACACCAGTCAGCACATCATGGAACACTCCTAAAATGTGCTCTTCTCCCTCCTTTAGGGGTCTATTCATGATGTTAATTATCGAGGTCAGAACGGACCCCGATAATTAACACAGTGACTCGCTGCGGACGCCAGAGCAATTCATCATTGCTCCGGTGCTGAGACAGCTGATCTGAAAATCAGCTGTCAGAGTGAGCGGCTTCACTGATCCTTTCGGAGCAGTGAATCTTTTCACTGCTCGTGAGAGCAGTGCGCATGCGTGACCTACAGGTCACTCATGCGCACAAGAGCCCCGATGTCCGGCAGAAGGAGCTGAACAGGGGAGGAGGAATCCAAAAATTGGGACTCCTTCCCATAGAGGAGCGGGTAGCGGCAGCAAATGCCTTCTGAAGATGGCGAATGCTATTGCAATCAAGCTCCAAAACAATAATATTTTTGGAGCTTGATGAATTCTGTCCCCATACTAGTGTATGGGGACAGCGCGCCAATCCGCAAGAGGAAGGTAAGCAGGAGATATCTGTGATATCTCCTGCTTTACCTTCTTGAAGAATGGCCGAACACTTAACTTTAAAATTGCAGGTGAAAATTTTCATTTTCACCTGCTTTTGTAAAAATTAAGTGATGATGAATAGGCCTCATAATCTTATTTCCACAATTTTTGTTTCATCAAATGAAATTTTGCTCTTGTATTTACCTTTACATTTCCTGAATTGTCAATATGTGATTCTGCAGAATGCAGAGGGTGTGGGGAGGGATAGGCTGAGGGGGTAGGGGCAGGGTTAGACTAAGGGGGGGGTAGTGTTAGGCTGTCGGGGGAGGGGGAGGCTGTTAAGGGTCATGTTTAGGGCATACTTGCCAACTTTAATTAACTTCTCTTCAGGAGAAGCCCGGAGGGGAGATGCAGCTGATAGCTTCAGGGGTGAGGCCATGCTCTCCACATCAAAAGACTAAATGATGTGATTTGCATAAGTTTAGCACCGCCCCTCCATGCTTACCTGCGAATTCCCCATATAATGCCCCCTTCCTAGTGAAGTGGGCAGGATGCGGGAGATCCACTTATTATTTCGGGGGTGTGGGGGAATACCTGAAAAATAAGGGGGACACTTGCAACTTCTGGGAGAGAAGGCAAGTATGGGTTAGCAGTTAGTGTACTCACCACCGGAACCACTGGATCAGATTATACCACCGGACCCAGAACATAAAGCTGCAACCCCTGGAGCTGAACGAAGGTAAGTGATCACCGCACTGCGGGGACACACTGTTTTGTCAAAATTCATAGTATGTTGATATTTCATCAGTCTCGACACACTGAAAGTTAAGACAGTCAATATCAACATGCTAAACATGTCAACATTCTCATAACTACATTATGAACGTTGAGAAAACATATCCAACCTGTGTGGAACAACTATCTACAGAAAGCCAAAGGTGGCAGTGCTGATAGGATTAAAGTGTAGTTTGGGTCTCAGCTGAAAACATTTTGATCATTGCAATAATAAATATTCTAACACATTAGAACAGTTTTGTGCCAGGGCACTTCTATACACTGGAACAGCTCCCATTGCCTTTCTTCCCTGCACACGTGTCATCATGACATCATAGAAACGATAGCTAGGAGCAGGAAGCTGGGCACCGGAACAACTGAAGGACATGCCAGTTGCCTCTTTAGGCACCCTACAAGCTGAAGACAGTTGTTGCTGCAGCAGCAACAAATGCCACACTAATTGTACAACCCTCAGTACAGCTCTGTGTAATAATGCCACAAGTGAACGCAGGGCCTGATTCAAAGATGATTGAAAATGCAGCTGCACTCGCAGACGCTCTACCAATAGCAGTTGCAGGAATATGCAAGTGCTATCCTCAACCTTCCCTTTGTGCTGCACTGTGTGATGGAGTGTGCGAGCGGTGAGACGCCCACTTTCAGGCTCTGTGGCCTGTGCGTTTGTGATAGAGATTGGAAACACTTCAACACGGACGCATCATCGGTCGCACCATCTACATTTGTGGTAGCCTAGGGTCTACTCTAGCTTTTCTTTTGTAATCAAACTAAATAAGGCCTCTGAAGCAGTGGAATGGTGATTGGGAACTCTGCTATGTTCCCAGACATGCCAGCGATACTACCATAACATGCCCATGTAATGGCCCCTTTTTGAGATCAATTTGGGTCACATCCCAGTTACCTAGGATCACAAACTCCTCTCAAGTGTTAGCAATAGTGTGCGCATTTGTGAACAGCATCACACACATTGGTTCGCGTGGGCATAGTAAGGGTTTTCAAGACTTTTTGCACATTTGCAGTAGAAAACATTGCTCAACTGCATCGGTATCGACACTGGGTCTATCTCTCAATCAGACCCACCATACAGATGTCCCCTCCCTCTCGTAGCTAATAATAATACATGTATGAAGCAAAACTAAGCAATATTTTAGGAGAATACTGTAAAAACATTTAAATGGTCCTAAAGTGTTGGCAATGTTTGGCTGCGTACATTTCCACCTATTACGATATCTAAACATAGCTCATTTTCCTGCTCATCTCTATAGGTTGCAAAGAAAAATTAGCAATGTTGCTGACCGTAAAGTGCTGTTCCCAGGACAGCACATCAAGGCTGTTGCCACTAACTGAATCACCACATTATTGTTAGGAAAATTATCTGTTTGTACTCATTTGGCCATTGGCAGCTATCAGCAGCCTTACAATTCCTGAGTGAACAGTCTAAGTTACATTACTCCACCAAACTTGCACATTTTAATATGGTCTCATGGTACAAGTGAATGTATGATGTTGAACCCAAATAACAGACACCACTATATTACTATTCTAGGAAGTTGCGCAATTACTAAGATATCTGAACATCCTTTGGATATATCTGATTAATAAAGCCACATGGTAAGATTACTTCAGAGAACAATTACTAATTATGTTGTCCTCTGCTCTTTCTCTTTATGTAATTGTGTGAAGTTCATTACAGATTATATTACATTTGCTCATATTATCACAAAGACAAGGAGTAGTAGCTGTTGACTCATGGAGGAAACATTTTCCTGATCAATCATTCATGGCTAATTGCTCAATAGCATTTGACGTAATGAATTAAGTTTCGGTACAGACTGATCATATCATATTTATAGATAGACATGAACTGGACTTTGGCCATTACACATTGTAAACTGGTGAGTGCCAAGACAGCATTTCTTACATTTCTGCTTAATCTTTGTTATCATGTCTGGATTTGTAAAAAAAAATCACATAGGACTGCTCACTAGGGTGACACTTTTTATAACTTAGTAATTATTTGCTTAGTGCAAGCACTTGGGGGTACTGTATGTAGTCATTAGGTCAACATTAACAATGTTGACACCACAATGTCTACAAACAACATATCTACATTCCCAGAATGTCAACATTTACCGTTAGGTACTGGGGTAGTATAGGGTTAGGCAATTGGGGGGTGATTAGGGTTAGGCACTAGGGGAAAGTTTACGGATTAGGGTTAGGGAAAGGGCAGGTATACTCACCGGAATGCAGCTCTATTATAAGCCAGTAGTCACACTCACATGACAGCCAAGACCCGGAAGACACCACTGTAGCCACCAGGGACTATATGTTGACATTCTAACATGTCGACATTTCATCAATGTTTACATGATGAATGTCTACTTGGTCATTGTCAACAGGTCTCATATCGACATGACATTACAGCGACCATAATAGAAAATTTTAGAACCAAATTTGGGTTAAAATGAAAGTATTCTCGTATCGATACAGGTACAAGTTGGCGTATGAGGTGCCAGATTAGACTCCATAGCAGTTCCCATTTTTTTGTATATAAAAATCATTACAATACATAAAATGATTCTTGGTTAAAACCAATCTAATGGATGATAGCTTTAAATTTACAATTTAATTGTGGTCCTATTTACTTGTATATATTTTAAAAGGATCAGGTGAGGTGTTGTTTGTACCTTGGAGTGTGGTGATCCTGATGGCCTGTTAATGATGTCTTGACAAAGATCCCAAGAGGATTGAAATGTCGACTGACCATTATGATGGAAATTCTGTGAGTTGAATATTTACTATATATTGGTGAGTGCCTTGTTTTATATATATGTTCCTGATGAAAATGCTATGTCATTGAAACATTGACCACAGGAAATAAATCTGTCTTGAAGATTATTGAAGCCTCTGAGTACCGCACTTGTTACTTTCTCTCTCTCTCTCTCTCTCTCTCCAATCTGTTGGTCTTTTTGTTTGTTTGTCTGGTTATTCGTTCGGACACCCCTGCACCGATTGAGAGGAAACCAATGTGAGGTGGTCCAGTTGGATCCTGGCCAGGTTTTATGGGGGTTATGGTCCCAGTCGGACCTCGTATTGGTGTACTCTGGGCCTTCTGCTGGATGGATTTTGACAAAAATTTCACAGAGTGGTAACATTGGATCCCAGAAGTCATACTAGGGGCTATAGGTCCTGGTTGGACCTCCTGTTGGTGTATGCTGGGCAGAACATTGACCCGGGAGCCTGTTGTGAGCTTTCCACTGGATGGATGTGGATGAAAACTTCACAGAGGGGTGACAATTGGTCTGGGAAGCCTAACGTAATAACTTGAAGATTTAAACTTCAGCTGGTGTTTATATGTACATATATATATAGATACAGAAACTTATTTTAGGTCACACACAAAACTTAGACAAGGGTGCCAGGATCAAAAATAATTAATAGCAGCAAGTCACATGTGGACAACATCCAGCACACCTCTTTGAGAATGATCCAAAAAACAGTTTTTAATAGTTAAAATGTTACCATCAGGGTATATTGACAAGCCATAATGCCATTGAAAAAGCTTTTTGATATACTCAGCACTTATTTTTGATAAGCAGCCTTCACAGGGCCCGGGTAGCCAAGCTCTGAACCCGGATGGTTCCAACAGCTGTTTTGGGTTACCTTCCTCAGGGAACCACAAAACCACAATGCACCCATAGCCTGTTAAATACCCCACCTTCTAAGTTGTGAGATAACTCACCTGTGTAGTGTCAACGGCCGCGTCATCTCCACGCCTGGACCCCTGCCAACTCCATGCTCCACACTGAACACGCGCTCCGTCCGTCGCACCGGAAGTGACAACAGACGGAACCATCGTGCACCAGCTTTAGCAACGGGGAAGGCATCAAGGTTCCTAGGCGACCGGAAGTGACGCTCGCGGACATCACACAGCCAGTTAAACCACCAAACTATAGTGAATCAATCAAAAGTAAAGGATAGATATATACATATATATAGATTACAGTGTGACAACCAGTAACTGCAATCTATATATATGTATATATCTATCCTTTACTTTTGATTGATTCACTATAGTTTGGTGGTTTAACTGAGTTATTTATGTGATGTATTTAATGTTCTGATGACAGCTTCGTCTGTCTAATGTCATGTGTGTTATTGTTTACGTTTGCTGGCTGTGTGATGTCCGCGAGCGTCACTTCCGGTCACCTAGGAACCTTGATGCCTTCCCCGTTGCTAAAGCTGATGCACGATGGGTCCGTCTGTTGTCACTTCCGGTGCGACGGATGGAGCGCGTGGTCAGTGTGGAGCATGGAGTTGGCAGGGGTCCAGGCATGGAGATGACGCAGGCGTTGACACTACACAGGTGAGTTATCTCACAACTTAGAAGGTGGGGTATTTAACAGGCTATGGGTGCATTGTGGTTTTGTGGTTCCCTGAGGAAGGTAACCCAAAACAGCTGTTGGAACCATCCGGGTTCAGAGCTTGGCTCCCCGGGCCCTGTGAAGGCTGCTTATCAAAAATAAGTGCTGAGTATATCAAAAAGCTTTTTCAATGGCATTATGGCTTGTCAATATACCCTGATGGTAACATTTTAACTATTAAAAACTGTTTTTTGGATCATTCTCAAAGAGGTGTGCTGGATGTTGTCCACATGGGACTTGCTGCTACATATACATATATATATATATATATATATATATTTATATATACATACATATCAAGTATATACACACATATCAAGTATATATATATATATATATATACTTGATATGTGTGTATATACTTGATATGTATATATATATATATATATATATATATATGTGTGTGTAGCAGCAAGTCCCATGTGGACAACATCCAGCACACCTCTTTGAGAATGATCCAAAAAACAGTTTTTAATAGTTAAAATGCATACACACACACACATACATACATACATATACACGTCCAACAGTGGCATTCCAGACGAAAAAACAAAGTCAACAAAAAGTTTGAGCAGGCATTGTCAACCTTCGTTGACTTTGATTTTTCATTCGGAGTGCCGCTTTTGGACGTGCATATTTCAGCAGTTCACGTGCGGTGGACTGACTGTGGCTGGCACCCGGTAAAGTAATCATGTATACCTACTGGGTGCCGGAATTGTGGAATTGATGGGCCTGTGCAAACATGGAGTTCCACACCTCCCTTTCTGCAAACTGGACAGGATTCACTCCAGACTCCCTTGGAGGGAGCTGATCCCACCAGAATGTGGGCAATTCAGGTGAGAGACAACCCCTCTCACCACAATATATAAACAATTGGCTTTGATCCACAGCATTCAAACATCTGCCAGTGGTATGTGACTGCACCAATTCATACAAACTCAGCACTCACCATTATATTCCAAAATGTACTTCATTTACTTCCAGGGAATGTCAGTTCCAAAATATTGCAATAATTTGTCCAGCTGACCAACCACGTCATGGTCTTCCCATTCTGGTCAGTACCTACAATGACTGTCAAACATATTATCATTTGGCTCCTGGTATCACATACTGTGGATTTTAAATGTATATTATGCTTATACCATGGATTTAAGTGCTGTCTCACTGGCTTAAAGAAACAAAAACACACCCAAGCATACTAATTAATTACACCTAGGGGATAAGCTGACAAAATTTGATAAGACACCCTATATAATTTCCTTAGGAGATGTGACTCCCCACGGTGAATGACAAGGGTTGTTGTGTCCATCCATGGGCAGGGGCTGCTGTGTCCATTAAGGGGATTTTGTGTCCATCTAGGGGCAGGGGCTGCTCTGTCCATCCAGGCACTGCTGTGTCCATCCAGGGGCAGGGACTGATTTATCCATCCAGGGGCTGCTGTGTCCATCCAGGGGCTGCTGGCTGTGTCCATCCAGGGCAGGGGCTGCTGTGTTCATCCATCAGCTGCTGTGTCCATCTAGGAGCAGGGGCTGCTGTGTCCAACCAGGGGCTGATGTGTCCATCTAGGGACATGGGCTGATGTGTTCATCCAGGGGCTGCGCTATGTCCATTCAAAGGCTGCTGGCTGTGTCCATGCAGGGTCTCTGCTGTGTCCATCCAGGGGCTCTGTTCCAGTGTAAAAAAACAAAAAAAAAGTTACAAATATAAGTAAACATTTTTTTGTGCTATACCCCTGTATTATATTCATATACATATTGTGAAGCTGTAGATCATACCGCAGTGTAATATTCATACACATATTGTGACGCTGTAGGTAATACCACAGTGTAATATTCAAACAAGTATTATGACGCTGTAGGTCATACCGCATTGTTATATGCATACAAGTATTGTGACACTGTAGGTCATACCCCAGTGCATTCACATAAGCGGTTTGACTCTACAGTGTCATTTGTGAACACACTTAAAATGAAGTTACGTTAAGAAAAAAAAAATTTGGTACAAATTGTGGTGTGTGGTGTACCCCACTTTGTTTGTGTTTGTTGATATGGAGAATAATATGGAGAATGATCAGTTGAGAGGAAAACAGGAACCACATACAAGTTCTGGAGCTGCTGCCACCAGTCAAGATGATGCTAGTCTGTCAACGTCATTTACTAAAGCAAATGCCCAAAGACATAGAGAGCTTAAGTCAGGGCATCTAAAATCAAAGATCCAATATTTTACAGTGGTAAAGAAAAAACAACAAAAAGAAAGTTAGCTGCAGAAAGACATAAAATTGGCAATATGCCATTCACCACAAGGAAAGGCTAAGGCCTTGGCCTTTATTTATGACTGGTGATTCTGCCTCTTATGATGATGTAAGCCCTTCTCCCTGTAAAAGTGTAAAAACAATGAAAATCGTGCTCAGAAATGTCACAAATCCCTGCAGAGAGTCTAAGTGTGTCGGCAGGTGCCATGTGTGATCCTGACCTTTTCAACACTGGACTCAAAGAGGAGCCTCTTTCTGCCATTTGTGCACCCTCTGCAAATGTTGGGATGAGCAGCACAAGTCAACATTCTGACTGTCAGGTCTGGATTATTTTTTGAACCCGAGGTGGATGCAGGAGAAGAAACAGGAATGGGTTTGTAGTATTGGAATGCAGCAGGTTTAATAGGAGTATTATTATTCTTGAAGTGGTAATAAATATATAAACTTGCAGAAAATAAACAAGTCCAAGTGAAGTGAGGCTGAAAACAAATATCTGGCAAGGAAACAAAGTTCAATTAATGAGGCTGGAAACAAGTGTCAGGCACAAAAAACAAAGTCCAGTTATTGAGGCTGGGAGCAGGTGTCAGACAGACAACATAAAAGTCCAATGGAGGTGTGACTGAGGAACAGAGGTCTGAAGTGCTGGAGTGGATTCTGAGTCTGGACTGCTGGAGGGTACACAAACCATGGGGTGAGTAATGGGGTACAGCAGGGTAGATGCGGGTATCCAGGAACAGCCTGTGATGGAGACAGAGCAGGAAATGGAGCACTGCTGGGATTGCAATAATCACACTGAACTAAGGAGCACAGAGAACTCTCACACAGCTTGTGCTGTGTACACCCTTAAGTACCATGGGAAAGTGCATGATAGGCTGCTGAGAGTAAACACAAGATGCTCCAAACTGATTGGCTCATTCAGGTCACATGCCCAAAACCAAGATGGTGGTGCCCAGTAATCCCCAGCGTGGCAGCGCTGCCAGTCTTATCTGTCACCACATGGCTTGTACCCCTCAGACATCCACCCGCACCTCGCGCCAACCTCCAGGCACCAGCTCCCCCACCGGTAGGACCGCGCCAAAGCACCCACACAGGCAGAGACCGTGACTCACCAGGTACAACAACTCTGGTCGTAACAGTACCCCCTCCTTTACGAGTGACCTCTGAACACTCCCCAGGCTTCTCTGGGTTAGAGGCATGGAACTTGCGAATGAGGCCAGGAACATGAACATCATCTGCTTTAATCCAGCAGTGTTCTTCTGGGCTGTAACCCTTCCAGTCCAGCAGGTACTGTAAATGTCCATAACAAAAGTGGGAGTCCAGGACTTGTTTCACTTCAAATTCTACCCCCCTCTCAGTGAGGACTTTAGGAGGTGAAGGTAGGACTTTGAGGAACTTATTGAGAACAAGGGGTTTTAGTAGGGAAATGTGAAACAAATTAGGTATCTTGAGGTAAGAAGGGAGTTTCAGTCGGTAGGCCACAGGGTTAATGACCTCAATGATGGAGAAAAGACAGATGAACCGTGGTGCAAATTTCATGGAGAGAACCCTGAGGTGTAGGTTGCGGGTGGAAAGCTAGACCTGATCCCCTGCTTGCATCTTGGGAACAGTTCTACATTTCCTGTCTGCCCCTTTTTTATAACGATGAGAGGTCTTGAGAAGAGTAGCATGAACTTGTGCCCAAATCTGAGCAAATTTCCATACAGTAGAATCAACTGCAGGAACACCATAAACTGGCAGGTCTTTTAATACAGGAATTCTAGCATGAAGACCATAAACCACATAGAATGGTGACTGACCGGATGAGGAATGGAAAGAGGAGTTGTGCATGAATTCTGCCCAAGGAATAGAATCAGACCAGTTATCTTGGGAGGATGACATGTAAATCCTTAAAAAGGTCTCCAGGTCCTGGTTCACCCTCTCTGTGGATCCATTACTTTGAGGATGATAGGCTGTAGAGAAATTTAATTTAAACTTGCAGAGTACAACAGAGAGCTCTCCAAAATTGGGCCACGAACTGTACCCCACGGTTCCGATACAATTTCAGTTGACAGTCCGTGCAAACGAATTATATGGTGTACGAACAACTGAGCCAGTTTTTTGACTGGAACATAATGGACCACCTTTGAGAAACGATCGACCACCACCCAAATGGTGGTGTAACCATTGGAAACCGGCAAGTCAGTCATGAAATCCAAGGACAGATGGGTCCATGGATGGGTTGGAATAGGAAGAGGCATCAGATCTCTGGCAGGAGCTTGTCTAGATATTTCGTGTTGAGCACATTGGGTGCAAGAGGCAATAAACTCAGCCACCTCTGATTTCATGGAGGGCCACCAATAGGAGCGTTGCAGAAACTAACATCTTACGGATGCTTGTGTGACCAGTGAAGCGAGACGAGTGAGCCCAAGACAGAAGTTGTTTCCATAAGTCTGGAGCCATGAAGGTTTTCCCAGGAGGAGGTTGTATTTGAATGGTAGCGAAGATCTTAGAGTCGAGGACAGGAGTCCCTCTGTGGATTGAGGGATCCAGGACGATAGGTCAGAGTAAAACTGAAACGTGAAAAGAATATGGCCCAGCGGGCCAACCTAGAACTGATGCACTGAATGTTCTTTAGAAACAACAGGTTTCGATGGTCAGTATATACCGTAAAAGGAAACTTGGCACTTTCCAGTAGATAACGCCACTCCTCCAAGGCTAACTTGACCTCCAGCAATTCTTGCTCTCCGATGGAATAATTTCTCTCTGCCAGGGAATTGTTTTTTATAGGAAAGAACCCACATGGATGGATCTTGTTGTCCTCGAATTTCTGCAAGAGAATGGCTCCCACTACCTCAGATGAAACATCCACCTCTAAGAAAAAAGGCTTGTTGGTGTCTGGTTGTCTCAGGATTGGAGCCGATATAAAGGCCTGCTTCAACATTTGAAATGCAGTCTCTCCTCAGGGGGCCACTGGGAGGGGTTGGCCCCTTTATGGGTTAATGCAGTGATGGGCACCACTAGCGATGAAAATCCCTTAATAAACTTCCTGTAATAATTAGAAATCCGAGAAGTCTTTGTATTGCCTTTAGAGAAGTGGGACGAGACCAGTACAGAATTTCCTGAACCTTTTTAGGATCCATCTCCAATCCAGAGCCAGAGATAATGTACCCTAAGAATGGAATGAAAGGAAAATCAAAGACACATTTCTCAAATTTGCAGTACAGATTATTTCTTCTCAGGAAAGCCAGGATTTCTTTAACATGACGTTGATGTTCTTTGAGGTCAGAAGAAAAAATGAAGATGTCGGCCAAATACACAACTACGTAAACGTAGAGTAAGTCTCTGAATATCTTGTTCACAAAATTCTGGAAGACTGCAGGGGCATTACACTAATGCATCACTAAATCACAAATTGCATCACTAAATATTCCATTTGTTGCCAGCATGAATTCTGAGATTGTAAGCCCCTCGTAAATCCAGTTTAGAGAAGACTGTGGCTCCTTTGACACGATTGAACAACTTTGTGATAAGAGGCAATGGGTATCAATTATTATATAGTGATATCTTTGAGGCCCTGATAATCAATACAGGGTCGGAGACCCCCATCCTTCTTGGACACAAAAAAGCCAATTCAAGTCACATGCCCAAAACCAAGATGGCGGCACCCAGCAATACCCAGCGTGGCAGCGCTGCCAGTCTTACCTGTCATCACATAGCTTGTACCCCTCAGACATCCAAGCGCACCTCACGCCAACCTCCAGGCACCAGCACCCCCACCGGTAGGACTGTGCTAAAGCACCCACACATACAGAGACTGCGATTCACAAGGTACAACAACTCTGGTCGTGACACTGACATAGAAATTGAGGATGCTGCTGTACAAGTGCACCAGGATGAGGAGGATATTTGAATAGCTGATGCTAATAAGGATGTTGATGATGATGTTTTTGATGAGGATGTTGTTTGTGCAAATCAGCCACCAGTGGCAGCAGTTCTTGCTCATGATAAAAATAAAGGCATTATCATGCCTGGGCATAAGACCAGAAAAGCCACGTCTTGGGTATGGAATTATTTTAACCCAAATCCTGACAATAGTTGTGAAGGCATTTGTACCATTTGTAAAGCCAAAGTTAGTAGAGGTAGGGAAGTTAACCATCTAGGCACCTTTTCCCTGTCATTTGCAGTGAGTTCAAGCAATTTGTTTAACAAAATTACAATAATTAGTAAAGTAACAACAAGTAGTCTAGTATCAGCTACTAGCAGTTTGGACCAGCACATGTAATCTCCACTGCCAACACCCTCATCATCAACCTCTTCCTTAATAATTGGAGGCAGTCCTTTCAAAAAATTGCTTTGTGGAGGTCCAAACAAACCAAAACAATTCAACCACAAAAGTGTTAGTGTCGCTAAAGTGCTTGGTTTGTTAAACTGTGCATGTCCTTTTTAATATCCAACATAAGTGGGTGGGAGGTACCAAGAACAATTCCATCTTGCACCTCTTTCTTTGCACTATGCACTGTTTGGGGCATTGCCGACTGACATTTTAATAGTTTATTACACTACCATCCTATGTGCCACTGCTGTGTGATAATGCTTCAAAGATGTCCTATATTCTTTTAAACTGCCATGCAGTTGTGCCACTGCTCTGCCGCTTACTATCAGAGCCAGATTTACAGATGCATATACTGTATGAACCCAAGGATGTATGTCGGCATTATACAAAGGTGCAGCAGTATACAGTGCTGGAAATTTGGTGCATTTTCATCAGGGATGTGCGGAAAAAGTAGACTGGGGAGGCAGTGCCTCACCTGCAATACAATCTTAACTCCAGAGCTTTTACTATAAAAAACATTAGAATAATACAAAGAAGATGTATATAATATTTTCTTACAATTGTTCTTATAAGTTTTATAGTCAAAACTCTGGAATATACCTGGAGTATGACAGGAAAGGCTCTGCCTCACCTGCCTCACCTGACCGCACATATATAATATATATATATATATATATATATATGTTATGTGTATATATATATTTTGTGATAACTTGGGGTAATTAGCTCGGTAGATTGGGGTCAGTAGTGCAGTGATTAGGTGTAGAATCAGAGTCCACACATGGCATTCCAGTAAAATAAAGAAAATGGTGCTTTACTTCAGCATGGTGATCAGGAAACAAAAATAGAAAATAACAAACAACCTAGCCCTCTCTTAGGGCACTAGCTCACTTCTTGAAATCTCTATATTAGCATTCAGCACGAAGACTAAAAACCCAGCGTTTGAGCACACATATTTATACCCCCAAGGAATAGACAAAATAATAGAGATGTTTGTTGCTGATGCCATTGGTTCCCAAGGGGGATACATCTGTTACAGAGCGTTTAACAGGCTGATTCAAATAGACCCAACCTAGCCTCTAGCAACTGGGGGTCTCTGGATTCCCGCCACATGCAACATCCTAACAGTTATTCATATCATATACATTTTGTTGCTTGAAGTCTCTGCGGTCCATAAGTCGAGAATGCATGATGAGATCTCCACACCAATAATACCGGAATTCTGTTGAAAGAGTACGCATCAGTACAAAACCAAACACGGCTTACTTAGCATGTATAATACCTTAGTTACCAAATAATCTTTATTTCACAGCATTTATACTAAGTGAACAAACTTAAATCTTATACCTTAAAGCTTATGGAACCTTGTATGTGAATATGTAATGTGTGAGTATACGGGGTTTGATATGAGGACGCTAGTTAACTGGGAACAGATGCGAGCGCATTTAGCTACTAAACAGATGCATTCGCTAATATGCGACTAGTTAACAGCGCAATTGTGCGTATTAATGTGTATATGAGAAATTATGAAAGATGCAAATCGCATGGTGCTAATAGTAATATCGCCATATGTACTTAATTGTGAGTTTATCTAAAATGGCGCTTGGGCGGCCATTCGCAAAATGGCATCTTGCGATCTCATTTCCAAGATGGCATCGCTGCGACTCAATTTTAAACTGATTTTGTCTCAGCCAATTATCCAGCTTCGACAAGTCTCTGCCTGCTTCTCTGCAGTTCTATTGCCGGCTCCAGCCTGGCTTGGCTTGCACAGCTATACAAACAAAATCAGTCTTTGTGGCCTTCCCTGTATCCTCCAGTAAGCCCTGGCTTCCTCAGCCTGCAGCCCAGCTGCTTCAATGTCACACAGTCGGAGAGGTTTATGGTCCCTCCTTGCCTCCTGCAAGGTCCAGACACAGGCCTCCTTGCCCCCAATGGCTTGCTTAGCTTCACTGGGCTCTCTGGCTGCCACAGTCCCACATAGACTGTTTCCAACAGCAGCCTGACTGGTCTGCCTCTTCATCAGCCCACACCTGAGCTCTCTCCACAAGGCACCCATAGGTGTATCCCAACTCAGTATTAATACCCTGTGTGGGAGGATCTCTCCAACCCCACACAGAATCTGCTGCTCACCAACGCCATCTCTGGTGATACCGCCACATATCCCCCTCCCCAGCTTGAAACCCCTGGGTTCAGCGACATGGGCCGAGGCATTCTCATGACGATGTCCCTCTTCACTCTCATGAAGGAAATCCACTGCATCCACGGTCATACAAACTCTTGTGATTTCTGGGGGTCGCATCCCCAAGTTCCAGAGTTAAGTTTTCTCCTTACTTTTTTCCTCGCTTTATGGTACCAACGGTGGCACTTTTTTCTTTATGCAGTACTTGAGGCTCACCATTAGGGTCCACATGAGGCATTAAGAACTTGAAGTAACTTTTTCCAAAGAGACATACTTTATCTTTACTCTTGCCACCTACATCAAAATCCAGACTCTCATGTCCATGTAAGATACTTGAGTGTTTACTCCATTGATCCGCAGACTTTATCTCACAGCTTTGATGGCTATTTGCCACTTCATTAAGGCATATATCATATGCATTTTCTTGTGCTCCTGCTTTTTGAGCCTTGAAAATATGATGAAAATTTCAACATGGTTCACCAGCACAGGTTGAAGTTCACTCTCCACAGAGGTCTTTATTTTCAAATACTGTCTAGCTGGACTACTTGCTTCAAGCTTTATCATGTGAGACCACTCCACTTTCCCACAGACAAATTCAGCAGCATTGCATGTTCCCTCCTGCTTGCATGTAGGCATTGTTTCACAAACATGAGTAGTATTCTTCACAAGACTCTCAGAATTAATTTTCTCCAAGGGTCTGCTTCCCACAACAAAAGTCACATTCTCATCACTCTGAACACACGGCAACAAGAGAGTCTCATCCTTTGAAGCCATCACTATATACGTAGACTTCTGTACATCCTGTACCTTTGCTTCACAGGTCATGCGATCACCATCTGTATACGTCAGTTCTTTGTTATCAACTTCGGACACAGTTTTGCAATCTGGACCTGTGCACCTTTTGAAGGACTTCATACCCTTAGCTATCACTGTAAGCTGAAAGTCACTGCAAGGAATCTCATCTACTTTTACAATACTGTCCGTTAGGGAATTTCCTAACTTGATACTTCTGTTTTTTCTTGTACACTGGTACTGTTAATGAGGACATCTCTATGGTACCACTGCTAATCACACAAGACATTATGTACCGGTAGCATATCACTCTGCATGCCAGCCTGTTCAGGCTCAACCTATAACGATTGCTGCTTGTGTTTATGTATTTCTGCCACACTGTGTTCAATGAAGACATCATACGCCATTTTGGGTCCAGGATCCAACTTCAGAACGTTATCCAACTTCTTTTCCTCTTCTGATTTTCCCACTACCATGTGGAACTCTTCCTGAGCCGCAGATAGCTGCTCTTCCAGCTGGGCAATTTTTGCCATGGTGCTTTCCAACTTGCTATCAGATTGTAGCAGATTGCTCTCCACAATTTCAAATTCAGCAATTCTCAACTTTGTACAATTGTTTCAGACTCTGCCATGTTTAATTCACATTGCAACTCCAGTTCTTTGGTATTCTTCTCCACTTGGAATCTTTGCAACTGGTCCTGTGTACATAGCAGACACTCCTAAGACTCTCACTCTGTTCTTGCAACTTCCAAGCCCGGCGATGGGCAAGGTACAGCTCTCTCTCCAAAGATTCAGTTTGCTCCATGGCTTTATGCAGACTTTCCTCCAGGAATACATTTCTTTCCGCCAGACCTTCTGAAACTGCTCTAGCTGCAGCTAAATTGGAGTGGAGAGTTTGTACTTGCTCCTTACAGCTGACTTCAAGACGGATCATCTCCATCTTTTTTCCTTCATGGTCTGTCTCCCACTGAGCGTGAGTCTGCAGCATCTGGAGATGCTTACCTCTTTCAATTCACAAAACTTTTTAGCCAAAGAACTTTTCTCCAATTGACAGTCTTTAAGCTTTACTTGTGTGGACACAATTAAAGAGTCTTTTTCCTTTAACAACAGAGCCTGATCCACCACCTTCACTTGTGCATGCTCTGCATCACTCCGATGTCTCTGAACACCTTCTCTCAATTCCTCCACTTCCTGCTGAAGTACCACACACTTTTGCTGCAATTAAACAACATCTTGCTCTAATAAGTCATTATATGCTAGGAGCACATCATTCTCATACTTTGTAACACATTGGAACATTTTAGACTCCTCAAGGCGTTCAGACATTGCTGCCAATTTGAGGTCTGTCTCTTTAAGTACTTCACATTTTAAATTTCTTCCTGCTCAAATGCCATTTTCAAAGAGGACAATTCACTCCGTAATTTCTTTTCAGTTTGTTCATGAAAATTTCTCTCATCAGTCAATTGTTCCATTAAGTAATCAATCTGCCCAGCATAATATGTATTACTTTCATTCAAAACATTACCAAACTGCCAAATTCTTCCAGGCTGATATAGTCCTCTCTGGACGGACCTTGCACCATACACTGACCACTTTCTTATTTTGTGCCTTGAGCTTTGCCCACTGTTGCTTGTTGGCTTCTATCTGAGCAGCAAGGCCTTCACCATGTCATCCAAGTTGTCTCAAAGGGGTAAGAGTGAAGCAGAATTTGACTTGCCTAATAATCGCTGGATGACACCTTCATGGGAAACACGAGTCAACAGTCTTTTCAGCCACAACAAATTTGGTGTCTGTCACTTTAATGTTTAAATGCTTTTTTTTTACTTTTAAGCACACAGTTTTTAACTTGCAACACTTGGCTTTCAAATTTATACCCTTCACAACATAACACAGTAACTGCTTTGGTTGTCACTTGCACCAACTTTGATTGCAATGAACAGCATATAACAAGTCTCTTTCCCTTTAATTGCAAAAGAAAAAGTCCAGGACACAGAATAGCACACCTTGAAATTAACAAGCAGGTCCTAAGCATTCAGCAAAATAAACCACTTTTCTTGCAGGTTTTCAACATTAGAGGTTACACACATTTCTCTTCAGTCACAGTATATACTGCATAACTGGTCATTTCAATAAACTTGCACACCTTTAAACCATGATTTGCAGGCATGCATACAACTTTTCCATGAAATACTTCAACAGACTTTAACTTTTTCTCTTTAGCAGAAAATACACTTGCAACTTCACTTTTTCTAAACACTTCAATACTTTTCTTCACTCACCACCTTGACGAGCCTTCCATCACTCAGGTGCAGTGAGCTTCCTTTAGCTTTCTAAGAGAGTCCAATTATGTAGTGCAATAAGCATTCATATTTCCATTTGTACTCCACATTTTCTGTGCCTGCTGTAATCCACTTTTGCACAGATCTGTCTTGCGTAGACCTTTCTTGCATAGAACTTGACTTAATATTTTTTGTATTTGTGATCCACATCACATAATTGAACTGTTTGTATCTTCTCACATCTATAAATAAATTGTTTAACACCACTTACATAACTCACTATAGCGTGTCCTTTTTAATATTTGTACCTTTACTGGAAAAAGACTCCAGAATAGAGAAAGTAAATGTTCTTCCCCTCTTGTTTTTTTAATGCATATGAATAAAAATTATTGTTTTAATTAAATAAGAAAATTTCAATCAAAAGAGTGCCCAAACAAAAAGAGCCTTCTTTCTTACTCCTTTGGTTTATACAGGGGGCAAATTGTGCAAGTGGTAGCGGCAATACCATCAGGGCTGCTTTACCCTCTTATTTTCGGGCAAAACTTTCCCCTGTTCCTGGAAATTATACTCAACCAGATTATACGGCAACTGAATCACCAGTGGGACGTCCGACCCTACATGATCCTGTTACTCACACCCTGGAAAGAGAGGGAGAAATCAGAAATCAGCAATATCTGGAGTCTGGGCAGTGGCAAACGCAGGATTTCTAGAGGGGGGTTTCCAAATGCTTGATTTTAGAGTGAATGTGGCCTGTCCATTAAGAGGGCATAACTAGCACTTATCCTGCTTTAATATGTTACATACAAAGTAGGGGTGAGCGGGTTTGGATTTCTGAAATCCGAACCCCCCCGAGCCCCCCCGATCCGAGGCAGATCCGAGTCAGGCTCAACTTTTCCCGCCTGACTCGGATCTGAAATCGAGGCAAAACATCATCATCCCGCCTTCCGAGTCTCGCGGGTTTTGGATCCTATATAAGGTACCCGCGTCGGCGCCATTTTCTCACTCGGCTGTGGACAGTGAAGAGGGAGGGTGGGAGTTAGGGCTGTGTAGTGTAGTGTAGTGTAGTGCTGCTGTTGTCCACTACTTCAAAGTCCATAGGGGCTGGCTGTGTTGTGCTGTGCTGCTGTTGTTAATAGGGGCTGTGTCCACTCCAAAGTCCTGTGCAGTGTCCCAGTCCTAAAGGGGTGCTGTAGTGTTGTCCAGGGGGTGCTCTGTCCATCAGGGGTGCTCCCCCCAAGTGCTAAAAAAATAATATATTTTCTGTGTTTGTGAATTGTGTGCGCAGTAGCCGCACGTGCATCAACAAAGTAGTGCCAAGCGTGCGCCTGTGTCATAAGTAAAGGGCCGGCTGGCTTGACCGTTAAGGGTGCTGTAACCCCCGAAAGTACACTCCAGTCCAAACCAAAAAAAAAATTATTTTCTGTGTTTGTGAATTGTGTGCGCAGTAGCCGCACGTGCATCAACAAAGTAGTGCCAAGCGTGCGCCTGTGTCATAAGTAAAGGGCCGGCTGGCTTGACCGTTAAGGGTGCTGTAACCCCCGAAAGTACACTCCAGTCCAAACCAAAAAAAAAATTATTTTCTGTGTTTGTGAATTGTGTGCGCAGTAGCCGCACGTGCATCAACAAAGTAGTGCCAAGCGTGCGCCTGTGTCATAAGTAAAGGGCCGGCTGGCTTGACCATTAAGGGTGCTGTAACCCCCGAAAGTACACTCCAGTCCAAACCAAAAAAAAAATTATTTTCTGTGTTTGTGAATTGTGTGCGCAGTAGCCGCACGTGCATCAACAAAGTAGTGCCAAGCGTGCGCCTGTGTCATAAGTAAAGGGCCGGCTGGCTTGACCGTTAAAGGGTGCTGTAACCCCCAAAGTACACTCCAGTCCAAACCAAAAAAAAAATAATTTTCTGTGTTTGTGAATTGTGTGCGCAGTAGCCGCACGTGCATCAACAAAGTAGTGCCAAGCGTGCGCCTGTGTCATAAGTAAAGGGCCGGCTGGCTTGACCGTTAAAGGGTGTTGTAACCCCCGAAAGTACACTCCAGTCCAAACCAAAAAAAAAATTATTTTCTGTGTTTGTGAATTGTGTGCGCAGTAGCCGCACGTGCATCAACAAAGTAGTGCCAAGCGTGCGCCTGTGTCATAAGTAAAGGGCCGGCTGGGTTGACCGTTAAGGGTGCTGTA
Organism: Taudactylus pleione; assembly: GCA_031769625.1. Taxonomy (NCBI): domain Eukaryota; kingdom Metazoa; phylum Chordata; class Amphibia; order Anura; family Myobatrachidae; genus Taudactylus; species Taudactylus pleione. Next base: position 9,493,597 of record JAUIMM010000171.1, on the reverse strand, counting down.
ACCCCCGAAAGTACACTCCAGTCCAAACCAAAAAAAAAATTATTTTCTGTGTTTGTGAATTGTGTGCTCAGTAGCCGCACGTGCATCAACAAAGTAGTGCCAAGCGTGCGCCTGTGTCATAAGTAAAGGGCCGGCTGGCTTGACCGTTAAGGGTGCTGTAACCTCCGAAAGTACACTCCAGTCCAAACCAAAAAAAAAATTATTTTCTGTGTTTGTGAATTGTGTGCGCAGTAGCCGCACGTGCATCAACAAAGTAGTGCCAAGCGTGCGCCTGTGTCATAAGTAAAGGGCCAGCTGGCTTGACCGTTAAAGGGTGCTGTAACCCCCAAAGTACACTCCAAACCAAAAAAATATATATTTTCTGTGTTTGTGACTTGTGTGCACTGTGGCTGCACGTGCATCAACAAAGGAGCAGCGCCAAGCGTGCGCCTATGTCCCATAAGTAAAGAGCCGGCTGGCTCATTTCTTAAAGGGTGGTGTAACCCACAAAGGGCCTGATTCAGACCCACTCGCGAGCGGCTGTCCGCTCGCAAGTGGGTCGATGGTCTGCACTGAGCATGCGCACGACGGAGGGAGCTCCGTCGTGCGCATGCGCCAGACACGACGAGCGAAGGACTTTCCTTCGCTCGTTGTGTCCGATCAAAGGGGGCATGCTGTCAATGTTGATTGACAGCACGCCCCCTTTGGTGGGCGTGCCGGGGGCGTGCCTCCCTGATGGGGGCGTTCCCATGGGAACGCCTCCCGTCAGAAGCCGGCCCACTGACATCACTAGTGATGTCAGTGGGAGTGATTTTGGCTCTGATAGAGCCAAAATCACTCCGGAGCTTGCGGTTGAAAACCTCAACCGCAGGCTCCGGCTCGCAATTTCGATGGTCGCGATGGTCTCGACCATTGCGACCATCACAATGCACGCTCGTATAGCCTGTGGGTGGTGACCCACAGCTATACAAGCGTCCAGGAGGACGCTCCATGAAAATGGAGCCCGGCCCTCATGCAGAGCGTGCGCTCTGCTCAGAGCGTACGGCTCTGAATGAGGGCCCAAGTGCACTACTCTCCAGCAAAAATAAAAAAATATTTTCTGTGTTTGTGTGCGCTTTAGCCGCACGTATATATCAATATAACATAAATGGAGGACCAAACTTTCTCCGATAAAAATAAAATAGGGAAAGATCAAGAACCACTTCCTCCTAGTGCTGTTGCTGCTGCTGGGAGTTGTTCATCATCCCAGAGAGGAAGTAGGAACATCACTACTTTTACTAAACAATTGACCCTCCAACAGTCCCTAGCGATGAGGATGAAGTACAACAGCAGTCATCCTGAAGCAAAACGTATAACTGAGGCCTTGACTGCTATGTTGGTGTTAGACATGCATCCGGTATCCGCCATTAGTGCAGTGGGATTTAGACAATTGATGGAGGTAGTGTGTCCCCGGTTCCAAATCCCGTCTAGATTCCACCTGCATCCTCAAAGCAGCAGTGACAAGCGTGCGTCTGTCTGTTAAAGGGTGGTGTAACCCTCAAAGTGCTCCAAAAAATAAAAAACTATTTTTTTAATGTGTTTGAGACTTGTGTGCGATGTAGCCGCACGTGCATCAACATAGTAGCAGCGCCAAGCGCGCGCCTGTGTCATAAGTCAAGGGCTGGTTTGGACATCTGGTCCGGACTGAAGGACGTGCCAACAATTTCTGACAAGTCTACTGTCACTGCATATGATACTGTCCTCAAAGCAGCAGCGACAAGAGTGCATCTGTCTGTTAAAGGGTGGTGACACCCTCAAAGTGTGCTACACAAACAATAAAAATATTGTTCTTTTTTTTTCTGTCTTTGTGAATTGTGTGGGCTGTAGCTGCACTTGCATCCTCAAAGCAGCAGCGACAAGCGTGCGTCTGTCTGTTAAAGGGTGGTGTAACTCTCAAAGTGCTCCAAAAAATAAAAAACAATTTTTTTAATGTTTGTGACTTGTGTGCGATGTAGCCGCACTTGCATCCTCAAAGCAGCAGTGACAAGCGTGCGTCTGTCTGTTAAAGGGTGGTGACACCCTCAAAGTGTGCTACACAAACAATAAAAATATTCTTCTTCTTTTTTCTGTCTTTGTGAATTGTGTGGGCTGTAGCCGCACTTGCATCCTCAAAGCAGCAGCGACAAGCGTGCGTCTGTCTGTTAAATGGTGGTGACACCCTCAAAGTGTGCTACACAAACAATAAAAATATTCTTCTTCTTTTTTCGGTCTTTGTGAAATGTGTGGGCTGTAGCCGCACCTGCATCCTTAAAGCAGCAGCGACAAGCGTGCGTCTGTCTGTTAAAGGGTGGTGACACCCTCAAAGTGTGCTACACAAACAATAAAAATATTGTTCTTTTTTTTCTGTCTTTGTGAATTGTGTGGGCTGTAGCCGCACTTGCATCCTCAAAGCAGCAGCGACAAGCGTGCGTCTGTCTGTTAAAGGGTGGTGTAACCCTCAAAGTGCTCCAAAAAATAAAAAACTATTTTTTTTATGTGTTTGAGACTTGTGTGCGATGTAGCCGCACGTGCATCAACATAGTAGCAGCGCCAAGCGTGCGCCTGTGTCATAAGTCAAGGACTGGTTTGGACATCTGGTCCGGACTGAAGGACGTGCCAACAATTTCTGACAAGTCTACTATCACTGCATATGATACTGTCCTCAAAGCAGCAGCGACAAGCGTGCGTCTGTCTGTTAAAGGGTAGTGACACCCTCAAAGTGTGCTACACAAACAATAAAAATATTGTTCTATTTTTTTCTGTCTTTGTGAATTGTGTGGGCTGTAGCCGCACTTGCATCCTCAAAGCAGCAGCGACAAGCGTGCGTCTGTCTGTTAAAGGGTGGTGTAACTCTCAAAGTGCTCCAAAAAATAAAAAACAATTTTTTTAATGTGTTTGTGACTTGTGTGCGATGTAGCCGCACTTGCATCCTCAAAGCAGCAGTGACAAGCGTGCGTCTGTCTGTTAAAGGGTGGTGTAACCCTCAAAGTGTGCTACACAAACAATAAAAATATTCTTCTTCTTTTTTCTGTCTTTGTGAATTGTGTGGGCTGTAGCCGCACTTGCATCCTCAAAGCAGCAGCGACAAGCGTGCGTCTGTCTGTTAAATGGTGGTGACACCCTCAAAGTGTGCTACACAAACAATAAAAATATTCTTCTTCTTTTTTCGGTCTTTGTGAAATGTGTGGGCTGTAGCCGCACCTGCATCCTTAAAGCAGCAGCGACAAGCGTGCGTCTGTCTGTTAAAGGGTGGTGACACCCTCAAAGTGTGCTACACAAACAATAAAAATATTGTTCTTTTTTTTTCTGTCTTTGTGAATTGTGTGGGCTGTAGCCGCACTTGCATCCTCAAAGCAGCAGCGACAAGCGTGCGTCTGTCTGTTAAAGGGTGGTGTAACTCTCAAAGTGCTCCAAAAAATAAAAAACTATTTTTTTAATGTGTTTGTGACTTGTGTGCGATGTAGCCGCACTTGCATCCTCAAAGCAGCAGCGACAAGCGTGCGTCTGTCTGTTAAAGGGTGGTGACACCCTCAAAGTGTGCTACACAAACAATAAAAATATTCTTCTTCTTTTTTCTGTCTTTGTGAATTGTGTGGGCTGTAGCCGCACCTGCATCCTTAAAGCAGCAGCGACAAGCGTGCGTCTGTCTGTTAAAGGGTGGTGAGACCCTCAAAGTGTGCTACACAAACAATTAAAATATTGTTCTTTTTTTCGGTCTTTGTGAAATGTGTTTGCTGTAGCCGCACCTGCATCCTTAAAGCAGCAGTGACAAGCGTGCGTCTGTCTGTTAAAGGGTGGTGACACCCTCAAAGTGTGCTACACAAACAATAAAAATATTCTTCTTCTTTTTTCTGTCTTTGTGAATTGTGTGGGCTGTAGCCGCACTTGCATCCTCAAAGCAGCAGCGACAAGCATGCGTCTGTCTGTTAAAGGGTGGTGTAACCCTCAAAGTGCGCTCCACAAACAATAAAAATATTCTTTTTTTTTTCTGTCTTTGTGAGTTGTGTGGGCTGTAGCCGCACTTGCATCCTCAAAGCAGCAGCGACAAGCGTGCGTCTGTCTGTTAAAGGATTACATCGGTGACAGCATCCAAGTAGGCATGTCAGACAGTCCGTACCTGTACTGGCAGGAAAAAGAAGCAATTTGGAGGTCCCTGTACAAACTGGCTCTATTTTACCTGAGTTGCCCCCCCTCCAGTGTGTACTCCGAAAGAGTGTTTAGTGCAGCCGGGAACCTTGTCAGCGAAAGGCGTAGGAGGTTGCTTCCACAAAATGTGGAGATGATGTTCATAAAATTAATTATCAACTCTTCCAGGGAGACCAGCCTCCAGAACGTACAGAGGGACCTGTGGTTCCAGCGGGGACGAATAAATACTCTGTGAGGATGAGGATGTACACACTGAAGAGGGTGAGGAATCGGTGGATGAGGAGGATGAGGATGACATCTTGCCTCCGTAGAGCCAGTTTGTGCAGGGACAGATTAATTGCCAGCTTGTTTTGTGGGGGCCCAAACGAACCAATCATTTCAGCCACAGTTGTGTGGCAGACCCTGGCACTGAAATGATTGGTTTGTTAAAGTGTGCATGTCCTGTTTATACAACATAAGGGTGGGTGGGAGGGCCCAAGGACAATTCCATCTTGCACCTCTTTTTTTTCTTTGCATTATGTACAGTTTGGGGCCTAGTTTTTCAAACTGCCATCCTGTCTGCCACTGCAGTTTCACGCCTAGATGGGTCACGTGTTTGTGCCGCCCTCTCGTGTCGCTTAGCATAGTCATCCAGCTACCTCGGTGCAACCTTTTGGACATAAAAACACTATTGTGAGGTGTGAGGTGTTCAGAATAGACTGGAAATGAGTGGAAATTAAGGTTATTGAGGTTAATAATAGCATAGGAGCAGAAAAACCTACAACTTCTGTGATTTAAGCTGTTTTTATGCTTTTTTTCAAAAAAATACAGATCCAAAACACAAAACCCAGAACCCAAAACACGGAAGGGTGGTTTTGGCAAAACCAATCCAGATCCAAAACACGAAGAAAGATCCAGATCCAAAACCAAAACACAAAACACGAAAAGTGGCCGGTGCACACCCCTAATACAAAGTATATTGTGTTGCATAATTCCAGCATATACAGGACCAGTGATCATAGTAAGCCATTAGATACGGCAGTGGTCCATCCTTTCTGAGCAGAATTGTCTTTTTTTCAGATGTGGGCACCATTCCTGAGCATTGGAGTAAGTTCGGGAGTCTGAGGGAGCAGCAGAAGAACTTAGCACTGCCCTGGACATATATGATTATGTACATATCGGTCTCATTATGTAATGGATAGTGTATTATACAGTATTAATTATTAACCCTATTGATGGTCTATAGCAGTGCACCTTAACAGTGCATGTTTTCCACATCTCCAAGTTGGTGCACAGGTATATTTATTACTGGCTCACACATTTTAAAAGATCCACAGTTACTGCTAATGATTTCATTTGCGATACTGAGAAGAACATGCAGCACTAGTAACATTCTATTATATTACTATTTCTATTGTGGTCATGGTGTGTGCTGGGGAGGACGGTTTCCAGGCAGACGGAAACCCCCCTGCCTATTATCCTCCCATCCCCCTCGCTCCCCGGGAATAACATATAGCAGACAGCTGGAATGATCTAATGAATATTATCCTCCCAGGAGGATAATATTTATTAGATCATGCCAGCCGTCTGCTATATGTTATTCCCGGGAGATGGGAGGATTCCTCCCATTCCCCCCCCCCCCCGGAATAACATGCAGCAGACAGCCGGCATACTCTAATAAATATTATTCTCCCCCCACCTAAAATACATGGAGTATGGTATTATTAATACATATTGTCCCAACCTGGCTGCTCCCCCCCCTTATCCATACAGCAGTCAAATGGCATCATGAGAAATATTACTCCCAGCCCCCGCCCCCTTGCCGCCGCCCGCAAGATCCCCGCCGCAGCTGCTCCCCCAGCAGTACTGTGAGTCATGATCACTGGCTTAAATAATAAATATCCCGGTGCCCTGCCACCTACGTCTTGTGGCTGACACTCAGCTGAGCTCCGGAACAACTCCACAGTCGAGCGCGCCGCAGTTGTGACAGTGCGGCATGAGGCGCTGAGTCATTCTCCGATCACTGTGCGCCCGGCCTGGGAACTGACTGGGAGGGGCTTGCGCGCTGCAGCTCCCCCTACAGCCAGCCCAGGCAGTGTGTCTTGGCAAAAAAAATAAAATAATCTTTTGTTCAGCGCTGCTCGCCGGGACGGACAGGGGGGGTTTCTAGGTACTCGGAAACCCCCCCCTACGTGAGCGGGTGCTGGGTACCAGGCTTTGGCTGCAATCGTATCAGTGTCACTTTCCAGAAGACGTGAAGAAGAAGGCCTGGTCAGAGATAGATGGGAGGAAACAAAAACCTTGCCAGCTGGTGGAGAGGATTGATCTCCTGTGTCCAGGACTGCATCACTCCAAGACTTCGCTTGAGACCAATCAAATGATTGTGCACTGGAGAATGCCCACAGATATGTTGTGAAAATTAATGGAATATGAAAATCTGAGGTACCGGCTGAGAGAGAACAATACTATATAATATAAATGGGACCTGCTATATAGGGTAGTGTTGGTACCAGTGGTGTAACTAGGGTATTTGGAACACAGGGCAAATTTGAAAACGGAGCCCCCCCAACACACCGAAAAAATGGGCGTGGTCACTTAAAAATGGGGCATGTCAACATGACACACACCTTTATTTTCACGCTGAACATTCCTATCCTTATGCACCTTAACCCCAGTAGTACCCCTTATACAGTACCCCAAGTATGCAGTTGTGGTCCCTCTTATGCAGGCCCATAGTCGTGCCCCTTATACAGTACCCCCAGTAGTGGCCCCCCCAAATGCAGTGCCCCACGTAGTGTTCCCCTTATGCAGTGCCCCCAGTAGCAGTCCCCACAATGCAGTGCGCCCAGTAGCAGTATCCCCTTATGCAGTGCCCTTTATATGGTGCCCCCAGTAGTAGTCCCCCCTATGCAGTGCCCTTTATATAGTGCCCCCAGCAGTAGTCCCCCCCCATGCAGTTTTCCCAGTAGTGGTCCCCTTATGCAGGCACCCTGTAGTGATCCCCCCTATCCAGTGCCCCCTGTAGTGGCCCTTCCTATTATTGCCCCCAGTAGTGGTCCCCCGAGTGCAGTGCCTCTAGTAGGCCCCTTTCATAATGCCCCCAGTGGTAGTTCCCCCCAAGTAGTAGTCCCCAGTAGAGTAGGTGCTCCCAATGGTGCCCCCAGTAGAGGTCCCCCCTGTAGTAGCCACCCCTCCCCCAGTAGAGGTCCCCCCAGTAGTAGCCACCCCTCCTCCAGTAGAGGTCCCCCCAGTAGTAGTCACCCCTCCCCAGTAGAGGTCCCCCCGGTAGTAGCCACCCCCCTCCCCCGTTGTGCAGATAGGTTACAAAAAATATATATATATATATATCTATAAAAATATACTTACCTGAATCTCTGCTCCTGCTCCTGCTCCTGGTCCTGATCGTGATGCCGCTCCCGCCCGGGCGGGCGCGCTCAGCATTATGGGACAGACGTCATGACGTCAGTCCCATTACCCACTGCAGGAGCCGGACGGAAGTCCGGCTCTTGCAGTGGGTGCTGCAGCAGTCAATGAGAGTCTATCTGACACTCATTGGCTGCTGTTTAACACACGCATCGCCGCCAGCGCTGGTGGCGATGCGTGTGTTATGCACAGCCTGAGCCCGCCTCCTGGGGGAGGGAACGGGCTCAGGCGTGCAGCACAGGACCGGCGCTGGAAGCCTAGCGCCGGTCCGGTGTAAATGTGTAGCGCTGACCGCACTCATTGCGGTCGGCGCTACATTGGCTAACGAGGGCGGGCGGGCCGGTACCGTGGCCGGCGGCGCCCCCCCGCGCCGCCGGTCCAACGGTGCCCAGGGCACGAACCCCGCCCGCCCTGCCCTAGTTACGCCACTGGTTGGTACAAGAGAAAATAGTTCATCAGCTCTTGGTGCCACGGGTACATGTTCCTTGATATTGGCTGCGGCCCATATTCAACCAAAGAGTGGGCATTTGGGAAAGGAGAGAACTCTCAATCGGGTACTTCAGAGGTTTTACTGGCTGGGCATCCGCATAGCGGTCAAGAGATAGTGCCAAGCTTTCACAGTCTGCCAATGGACTGTCCCTAAATCTGATTACCAAGCTCACTAGATACCACTTTCTATAATCACTAGTATGGAGACCTAAATTCATCAAACTCCGAAAATATAATATTTTCAGATCTTGACTGTGGGAGCATTCACCATTTTCAGATGGCGTTTGCTCACGCACCCCTGCTCCGTCTCTTATGGGAAGGGGCCCCTGGTTGCTAAGAGGGATCCTTTCGGATCCCTTCACCCGTCTGGCTCCTTTCGTTGGGGCTTTGTGAGCCTGTGTGAAGCCCAGTTCATGTAGGCACACTAGCACTGCCGAGTCAGACTCAGTAGTGCTAAGTTTCACTTCTATAAAAGTAGCAGTGAAGGGGATCACAGAGACAGCTGATTTTTAGATCAGCTGCCTCCACATCGGAGCAATGTTGAATTGCTCCACTGAATCTGTATCCACTAATGCTACTCGCATCAAGTTGGATACTTAATTACCGGGGGCCACATGGCCCCCTGATAATTAACTTGATGAATGACCTCTATATAATACAAAGGTGATAAGAGTATTTCTCCCTTGTTATAAAATGTAGTTTTATTTATTACTGAGCCTCATATAATTGGCTAAAATAGAATAGCACAAAATAGATATCCTTTAGGCACTTCCGAATCTCAGGGTTAAAAAATTACATAACATCAAGACATTTATCTTCCATCAAAATGTGACAACATTACTCAAAAGGTTTTGACAGATTTATGTAAACACTACCATGAACATAATGCTTAGTAACATGTCAATGAGAACCTTTCACAAGTGGTAAAACTGGAAAAGCTGGTTGCTTTGGGATTTCCAGAGCCTAGCAAAGATAGATCATAATCACCTTCATCGGTGCATTCACAGGAGATGTATGGCCTGGATAACTTGTCTTGTCGCAAGCTATTCATATTAAGTATGTGTGACAGAAGGGAAGGTATGGATGGTATGTGAACAAAAAGAATGCTATTACCTCAGACACAACGTCTATGCGGTTTAACCATAAAGATACCATAAAGATGCCAGACACAGATACAGATATAGGCCCTCATTCAGAGCCGTACGCTCTGAGCAGAGCACACGCTCTGAATGAGGGCCGCCCTCCATGAAAATGGAGCGTCCTCCTGGACGCTCGTATAGCTGTGGGTCACCACCCACAGGCTATACGAGCGTGCAGTTTGATGGCCGCGATGGTCTTGACCATCGCGACCATCGAAACTGCGAGCCGGAGCCTGCGGTTGAGGTTTTCAACCGCAAGCTCCGGAGTGATTTTGGCTCTATCAGAGCCAAAATCACTCCCACTGACATCACTAGTGATGTCAGTGGGCCGGCTTCTGACGGGAGGCGTTCCCGTGGGAACGCCCCCGTCAGGGAGGCACGCCTACCAAAGGGGGCGTGCTGTCAATCAACATCGACAGCACGCCCCCTTTGATCAGACACAACGAGCGAAGGACTTTCCTTCGCTCGTCGCGTCTGGCGCATGCGCACGACGGAGCTCCCTCCGTCGTGCGCATGCTCAGTGCACACCATCGAACCCACTTGCGAGCAGACAGCCGCTTGCGAGTGGGTCTGAATCAGGCCCATAGGTCAAGGCTAGAGAAACCATGGAATTGCATAAAAGATAAAGACATACCAAACCTTAATTTAGGGTGGAATTAAGAATATGATGATAAGATGCATACTTCTCCTTACCTTCCTATGTGGAGGTTCCCACAACTGGCACCAGTACTTCTTTCTCCTACTAAGGGGAGTCTGTTTCAGCATGTGTCTATGCCCCTTGCTTCACATGAATTGGAATTTCACAGAGTAGGTTCTTGACAAATGTGCTGTATGGCTGATTCAGGCAGGGTGTAATATCACAGAAGGGTGCTGAAGTATTTTATCATATGCTAGTAATTTTTCTTATATTCTTATGACTGGCTAATTTATCAAGGTCCTTTTGGATGTGATACATTCACCAGTCTCCAGACACTACTTTGTTCCAGTTTAAAAACAAATTTGAAAATAATAATACATGCGATGCATCCAAATCCATAACCAGCATATACATGGTGATGAGTGTTTATCTCAAGCATTGGGTTATAGAATCAATTTAAATGTAACTCCATATGTGGGAGACTAAATTAGACTGATTCTGCCAGTGGGTACTGTACATCCTGTTAGTGGATTTATAAGCATTCCTGAAATGTATATATTAATTGATGTTGGGCACTGTAAGCATTGTGTCATACCTACGGCAATATTCTGTCAGCTGAGCCAATATAGCCAACAATATAACTCCAGGTGGGGGCCACCTTAAGTTGATAAATGAGAATGCTGGAAGGTCCCAGTTCATCTATAAATCTTGATTGTAATCAGTTTGAAATTTGGTGGTTGCCCAATCATAAGTAAAATTAGTATCCAGAAACAAATGAATGTCTTTCTTTTCTGCTGCTGTAACATCCCTTAAACATATTGATCTCATTTATAGGTGGATGCATTTGTGCTCCAAACATCAGGAGGAAAAAAGTGTACTTACATAAATATGTTGAATTGGATAAAAAAACAATACGTGAGTTGTGGGTGCCCTAGACACCAACCTGAACAACCCTCCATTCCCCATTTGTGCCATACTTACCTAGTGCCACAACCCAGAGCATTACAAATATATAGTAACAGTAGCCAGCAGCTCCACAGATTACTCAAATATTTCCATTCCCAAATATTTCCAGTGGAAATACCCTAATAAAAGTGATCAATGATCTACTAACAACAAAGGCTCCATGTAAGAGTGAACTATAACGCCTGTAGCATTCTCTAAAGGGGTTATGATATCCATGCAGTATTTAGCAAACAGTGGCAAGTTAAGGTTACTGCCGTTTGGGAACCGAATGAATAGAATAAGACTGGGGCCGGTTTGTGAGTGCATCACATGAGGTGTACCATCCTATCAAGTTAGGGGGGGGAGTGTTTGGGGTGTGTTTGTATTTAAGATTTTGGTTTGCACCAGTCCCGATGCAAGTTGGAAACGTTTTTGGTTGCTCTCACATTCGTGACCTGGTTAGCTGGCAACACTACTGTTATGCGGGCAATGTCACCACCAGTGGTGTCTCCAGAGGTGGGGCTGCAGCACAGTCCAAAATTCAAATAGGGGAGCCACACCAACTGTCAGAGTCCCGGCTGGTGATGTTTGGCAGCAATTGCAGGGGCAGTCGGTGTAGCTCCCCTATTTGAATTTTGGACTGTGCTGCAGCCCCACCTCTGGAGCCGCCACTGGTCACCACCCTACTAGGAGGGTAGATGAGGTTGAGGGTTGAGTGGTTACCATTGTTTTTCTTGAAATTTGTTGATGCACCTTGGGAATTTTCCATCTGCAACACAGTGTTTTGGTTGGTTATTGTGCATTGTTGGATTGTGCTGATGCTGGTCGTTCTTTCTTTGCCACATTTTTCTTCTCATTGATTACATTTTACAGAATTAGCAGACATTATTAATCTGCCAAATCTTTTTGTCCGTTACTTTATTTATTAAAGTTTTGGTTAAGTATAGTTATGTTAAGTGATGTACACCCTGTGTTGATGGAAGGTTTAACAACTGTACCATACTGTTACAAGTCGTCGGTGTGATTTGTCACATTCCAACACTTCGGTGATCTCTCCTACCACTTCCGCCTGCCGTGCGGTAAATGCGTTAACTGTTGCTAGGCGATGGGGGACGCCAGATGACATCACATAGTACTGGGAACACGGGATGATTGTTCGTGGCCTTGATTGGTTCTTCATCTTTTTTATGCCTAGCAGCATCCTCACGGCCTTGCCAGCTATATTGTCTCTAACACGTGTTTTCTCATTCCTGCTGTGTAGATCCTGTCTATGTATTGTTGTATCAGCCGCATCATAGCTCATCTAGCCGCACCACGGTCATTTCAGGCCGCATCAAAACTACCTACTGTATCAGCCACATCACGGCTCATATAGCCGCACCACTGTCATTACAGTGCATCCAAACTACCGGCTGTACCAGCCACATCACGGCTCACCTAGCCGCACCACGGTCACTCCAGGCCGCATCAGAACTACTGGTTGTACCAGCCACATCACGGCTCACCTAGCCGCATCCAAACTACCGGCTGTACCAGCCACATCACGGCTCACCTAGCTGCTCCACGGTCACTCCAGGCCGCATCAAAACTACCGGCTGTATCAGCCACCTCACTGCTCACCTAGCCGCACCACGCTCACTACAGGCTGCATCAAAACTACCAGCTGTACCAGCCGCATCACGGCTCACCTAGCAGCACCACGGTCACTCCAGGCCACATCAAAATTATGGCTCACCAAGCCGCATCACAGTCTCTCCAAGTCATATCGCGGCGGACTAAATCGCATAGCAGAATTAGCCGCATTCCAGCTCTCATCACCATCTCCTGGCTCCTAAGTGCACCCAGGCATTACCATCAATATCTGTTCACCTATTACTCCTTTTAATTTTGGTGTCATGTTAACCTTGGTCTTCCTAGGACATCTGTGTAAACCTCTGCTACATCAAACCTCTGCTACATCAAGTTGAGGTCCAGGCGACCAACTAAGTACCGGTGGACGTATACAGTTCTCAGGGAACAGCGGGTGGCTGTTATTGGCAGAAGACCTCGCTTTTATGGGTTTACACAGTGAATCTTAGGAGACCGTAACACATACTTGCCTACTCTCCCTGAATGGCCAAGAGGCACCTGAAACTTGAGTGATGCTCCCGGCTACCCCAAAAAAGTAGGCAAGTCTCCCGCACCCAACCCCCACCCGCCAGACCCCTCTACCACCCGCTTGCAGCCCCCCCCTCCCCGGCTGTGGTTGGGACTTGCGCTGAATCACATCATTGTAACCCTGCCTCCTGCTATACAATCCCTGTTTTTTATCACTGTATAGAGGGGATGGGGCCATGATGACATGATCATGCTGCCATGCCCCATGCACCACCCACCACATCCTCTCTCTTCCCACCTGGTTGCCCCCTCCACAGTTCACACCTGAGCTCCGGCTTCCAGCTCCCACAGTGTACACTATGGGAGAGACTTCATGATATTTCTCCCATAGTTCAGAGGAGCGGTCAGACCGGATGGAAGCGGACACAGGAGCAGGGCTTAAAACAAGTATTGTGTTTGTATTTTATTGTGTAAGGGGTACCACCACTGGGTGCCCTACTATTGGGGGCACTACTACTGGGGGAATTACTACTGGGGGCACTGCTAATGGGGGCACTGCTAATGGGAGCTTTACTACTGGGGGTACAACTACTGGGGGCACTACTACTGGGGGGCACTACTACTGGGGGCACTGCATAAGGGGCACAACTACTATGAGTACTGCATAAGGGGAACCACTACTGGGGGCACTGCATAAGGGGCCACCACTATTGGGGCACTGCATAAAGGGCACTACTGCTGTGGGCATTATGTGTAAGGGAAACTACTGCTGTGGGCATTGTATAAAGGGCACTACTATTGTGGGCATATTGTGTATTAGGGACACTTCTAATGTGGGCATTGTGTATAAGGGGTACTAATGTGGGCATTGTGTAAAAGGGGCACTATTGTTTGTCATAACATGAATAAGGAACACTACTATTTGTTGTAATGTGAATCAGGGGCACTATGTGCGATGTAATGTGAATAACATTGTGCTACCCCTTTTAGACCACACCCCTTTTTTTGCAGCATGTGACGTGGGCTCGCATTGTCCCTTTATTGAAAAATTGCCTCATGAACTCTCTCCTGTCTTGCATTCCATTTACTGATCTATGGGCCTAATTCAGGGTTTATGCTATTGTATTCGCAGGTGCGATTGCACTTGCAATTTATATGCAAAAATATGCTAATGCCTGACAACAGTCTACTTGCCTGAAGTACAGTAGTGTGCAAAGGACTGTGCAAATGCTGCTACACCCAGTTTATACTTGCCTACCCTCCTGATTCATTCGGGAGCCTCCTGAAAATCGGGTTCTGCTCCCAGCACCCCGGAAAGGAAGGCAAGACTCCCGGCGCCCGCCGACAACTCCACCACTCCCCCCGCCCTCCACCTGCCGCAGTAACAAGAGAAACCCTAGCGGTGGGGGGCCCGTGATGCGATTCGAGCTGAATCACGTCATTTTCCCCCTGCTACACAATGTCGGGAATTACGCCCTCTGCTATGCTGACCTGACTGCTCCTTCCAGGAAGGGGCATCCAGAATGTCGGCAACCCTGACACACTTCCCCTATCTGCATTGTGTGCAGATCCCCCAGGGGTTGAGAATACCATCTAAAACTACAGTTCACGGGTGCACAGTGAGCATTTCTTCTGCGTATCACGCATGCGCTGTAGCAAAAATAACTCACTCAACTGCAAAAACATCAGCATAGCGTACAACTCTGAATCAGGCCCTATACTTGCTTCAGTCATTCCTAAATGATCTCACTTTTCCAAATCAGCTGTTACTCTGAAAATACCTACACTGACTCTCCATATCCTCTAGAATCCAACTGAAATGGCCTCGTCTCAGTTGCAAGCTCTCAACACCCCTTCATACAATTCAAAACTCTTTTTAAAATCCTCTCCCTGAGGCAGTCTTAGACCTACCTCTTACCTTCACCTTGTATAGTTTCTGGTAGCCACAACTCACTCCCGCATACAAGACCTGTCAAGCTATCCACTTATGGAATTTTCTACCACATCTAATCAGATTCTCCATCAGCTTTTACATCATTAAATGCTCTCTAAAAACACACCTTTTTATTTGAGGGAAGTATACTGTGACCTGTAGCGCTCACACTTGTACACCCTCACAACTGTCAAAATCTTCACTCTGAGCTACACTCACCTCTTTTGTCTCAGCTGTGTCCATTCCAAGTAGATTGTGAGCTCTGGGCCTTATTCAGAGCCGCTCGCTCTGACAGAGCGCTCGCTCTGAATCAGGGCCAGGCTTTTTTTTTTTTGGAGTGGCCTCTTGGCCGCTCGCATAACTGTGGGTGACCACCCACAGCTATTGCGGGCAGCCAGGATGATGGTCGCGATGGTCAAGACTTGCGACGAGACCTTTGTGGTAGGGTCTCGCCCATCGCAAGCCCCAGAGAGCTTTCGGCTCTAACAGAGCCGGAAGCTCTCCACTGACATCACTTGTGATATCAGTGGGGCCGCCCCCAAACGGCAGGCGTTCTCATGGGAACGCCTCCGTTTGGGCAGCCACCCCCGGCCCGCCCACCAAACGGGGCGAGCTGTCACTCAACATCGACAGCTCGTCCCCTTTGGTGCGAGACCCGGAGCGACGGAGTGTCTGTCGCTAGCTGGGTCTCGCGCATGCGCACGATGGAGCAGGCTCCGTCATGCGCATGCGCTGTGGGCCACCATCGACCCAGTTGCGAGCGCTCAGTGCTTGCGACCGGGTCTGAATCATGCCCTCTCTCTCAGGAGCAGGTTCTTCCCTACCCTCAGGGGTATATTTATCAAAGTTCAATTTTGCATTCGATTTTATGTTTGATTTAGCTCACCTGAAATCGAATCAAATTGAATGTAGATATCACTGTCAAAATCCCACATTTACCAAAAATTTGATTTTGTAAACCTTTTCTAAATTGAATTCGCTGTGGTTCGATTTTGACTCGTGATTTCTTGTTTGTTTCTTGTTCCAAATCGAACTTAAAATCCCCAAAATAATAGACCTGCTTCATGATGGCAATTTTAGCATGAGCAGGTGCAAGTTACACAGAAACATGCACAGATCTGTGAGATCCTTAATTGCTTCTGTTTGAAATAAACTATTAACAGTGTAAAATTTAAAAAAATATACAAGAGAGAAAAGACGTAGGCGTCCACCGTTTATCAACCAGTACCAGGCTCACTAAGCCAGTCCTGGTTTTTAAAATACAAAATAAGTAGGGATCCCCCGTATTTTCCAAAACCAGCAGCGGACTCTTTCTAGCGGTGGTGTAATGCCGCAGCCAGGGTACCCTTTCACCGGGTCCCCCGGCCAAAGCATTAACAACTGACCGCCATGGATCCATGGGGAGGTAGGGATCCCGCTAATAAAAGGGTTCCGTCTTTCAGGGTACCTCAGGCCTGGGCTGATAGCCCGTGGCTATCCCCGGCACCCCTGAGCGGTGGTTGCTGTGTTGATTGTGTCAAAAATTAGATTAAGTAATATTGTGTTCTACAGGAGAACTAGAGGTCCCGCCACATACCCGGGAAGGCATCCACGTCTTCACAAAACAAAAAAACGCCAAGATCCTCTAAAGACAGTACTTCACGAATGACAGCCCAGCCAGGGCATTTCACATGAAATTTATGGGCCGGCGAATCTGTGCCTCACTCAGCCAATGAGCAGTTCCCACCACTGACAATAAAGTTGTACTTTCACGGTATGCGATTCTTGCCTTTTTTTAAATATTTATTTTGCAGGTTAACTGTAGATACCAGTGGGCCTTTTGGTTCTCCAAGTACCAGCATGCGGGGGAGGCTTGCTTGGACCTCTAGTTCTACTGTATAAGACACTATTACTTAATCTAATTTTTTACACAATCAACCCAGCACCCACTATCCAGGGATGCAGGAGATAGCCAGGCACTATCAGCCCAGGCCTGGTGTGCCCTGAAGAGGGGGAACCCCAAGGATCACCAGCCTGAGCTGACTAGCGGTTAGGTTATAATGCTTTGGCGAGTGGACCCGGTGAAAGAGTATGCCAGCTGTGGCTATACACCCTTCCTATAAAGAGTTTGGAGCAAATACGGGGGATCCCTCCTAATTTTGTCTCCAATATTTCCAAAACCAGGACTGGTTCATTGAGGGCTTGAATCAGCAAGAGACGCAAGGGAGAAAAAGAACGCACTCGGCCGCTGAGTGTATCTGCTAATCAATGCATACACATGGTGACCTGCTGGTTGATGAAAATATGGGGGCCCCTTACGTTTTTTTTTCCCCTGAATTTTTACAACCAGGACCGGCTCAGGACCGGTGCTTTTAATGGGTTTTTTCACACAGAAGCATGCACAGATCTCACTGATCTGTGCATGTCTCTGTGTAACTGGCACCTGCTCATGCTAGAATTGCCAGCATATAGCAGGTTTATTATTTTGAGGATTTTAAGATTGATTTTGTGTTCGATTTCAAATCGACTAATAATAAATCAGGGGATCTTACTGTATGTTGGTCTATGTAACCAATGTTTAGACAATATTCGATTTTGAAGTGGATTTCATTTTATATTCGATTTCAAATTCAATTTTTACTTTAGTAAATCTCTGATGCTCAAAATCGAATGCAAAATCACGCGAAACAAAAAAACTACCAAGATGGAAGTTACTGTAGATAAATATATCCCTCAGTCTCCACATCTGCATTTATTTTATCTACCACTATCTTGTACATTCCTACTTGATCCAGAGCTGTAACCAGACTTTTTGGTGCCCTGTGCTAGAGAGAGCATTGTACCAGCCACATCAGGGCTCATGTAGCTGCACCACGGTCACTCCAGGCCGCATCCAAACTACTGGCTGTACCAGCCACATCATGGCTCACCCCCCGTTTTTACATAGGAAAAGTAGGCGATTCATGGACTCTCGAGGAGGGGGCGGGGCTACATGACATAAATCTCATCATTTAGCACCACCCCCTCCTCACGGTCCCACAAATTCCCCATTAAATCTCCTCATCCTGCCCGCTTCACTAGGATGTGGGCAGGATGCGGGAGATATGCCTACACTTCCGGGGGTGCGGGCTGCTACCCGAAATTTCGAGAGCCTCCCCTGACTTCCGGGAGTGTCGGCAAGTATGACTATAATACAAAGTATATGTAATAAAGGGATTTATGTGGTATTTGGTTATAAGAAGTGAAGACAAGAGACTGTGGGATCCACATAAAGTTAAATGCATTTTATGTCCATACAACAAACCTAACAAACCTAACAAAAATCTAACAAACCTAACAAAAATCCAAAAAAATCCAGCTGCACATAATGGGCCTGATGCAAAGTCATGCACTGCTGCCTCCATGTCTGCATCCTTTGCCTGTCTTGCATTTGCAAGTAACTTCATGCAAATGCCGCTACAAGCCCTTCTGTGCTGTACAGCCTGCATGTGTTTCTGCAAGGACTGAGGTGATTTAGATGTTGAAATACCCCTTGGTGCGACTTTTAGATGCAACATGCTTGCCTACTCTCCTGGAACAGCCAGGAGGCTAACGAATATCGGGTGAAGCTCCCGGCCACACAGAAAAGCAGGCAAGTCTCCAGGCTGGCCACTTACCGTGGACCCTACCCATAAACTCGCGCAGCAGGGGGGAGGTGATGACGCGTTTCGCCGGTAATCTTTGCATTGTGTTGCAGGGGCAAGGCCACGATAATGCAATCTCACGGTAACACCCCTGCTCCATCACTAAACCTGGCTAATGTCCCCGGTAATGCCCCCCAAGCTGCGCCATGCCTCCCACTATGCCGACCTGGCTGCCTGCTCCTGGGGGGAGCAGCCTCAATGTCAGCAAGTATGAGATGCAACCTTCAGAAACTTGCACAAGTTTCATGCTAGGTGCAGATTTTTCATCAGAGTTTGGCCTCCAATGTGAATATAAGTCCTAAGCACTTCAGCGACACACCTGCAACACTCCAATAACACACACATAAGATGGTCTCCATGCATCCACAGTGCCACCTCCCTCCACCTACCAGTCACTGCCCAGGAATGCCCAATACATTTTCAAGACATTTCAGAGACCATGTGTCTCAATCGCACATGTGGCTCTGTGCACACGTATTCTGGACAAATGCGCAGTGCGATTTAGATGCATTCGCAGAAGAAAATATAATTGCTCAACTGCATATGACTGGGAATAATCAATAAGGGACAATATATGTGTGACTCAGCATGCTATATAACATATGCGTGTTGCATAAAGAGCATTTAAATCCATCCCTAGGAGGAAAGAAAGAATTAGCTATAGATGGTCGATTAAACTAAGGTCATTGCCGGGTATGCATCAGGGATAATCACACATCCATGCAAACAGGGTTGCAAGAACAAATAGTGCCAATGTTATCCCAGACACAAGAGAAGGGAAGTGGTACTCAGCAGTACCTTGTTAAGGCCAAGTCTTCAGCACAACTATGTAGAAGAGGCCCTTGTTATATTCAGATGAAGTGTCTTTGTACCAGATTAGGACAAAATACAAGTGGCCCATTGTGTGCAGTCAGTTCTATATTAATGGGCTCTGTTTCCTTTAGTAAACATTTTAATTTTGAGGGCATATAACTAACTCTCAAGTCCCCTAAAGTATGTATATTTATGGTATATAGAATAATCATATATTATAGATTAGTAATATTTATGCTACCACTTCTTTACAAACAGTAAAATTAGTGATACCTTCCTTTTTTATGTTCCTAAAATACATTTATTTCAAGCAAAACTATTAATTACAAAAACGACGCACAATGGCTAATCTCAAACTTTTCATTTTGTGTATAATTAGATATTGCTAGCAGGGCCGTACTGCCCATCTGGCACTTCTGGCAAATCCAATGGCCAGTTGGGCCGGTCCGGTGTAAAACCCTGGACGAGCATGTCTGCCTCCTGGGACTTTGCTCTACCGGGTTACCAACAGACAGGGTTGTTCCACAAGGCCAGTCCCCCGCAACTTGTAGCACACCCCCGTAAGACGTGACCACACTTTTGCGCACGCAACAGGGCTGTTAAGCAGTCCCAGTCTGTCCCTGCTTGCTGGTGTGCTAAAAGCTACTATTCTTTGTCAGGACATAGATAGATATGTCACCTGATTTTGATTCCAGTCTCAATATAGTATATTGTACTCATTGTGGTCACTACAGAAATACAGTGACATCATTCTGACATCACCCATACTTCATCTACACTTTGAGAGGCAATATCATGGCAAGGTTGTGGTACTGTATGACTAGTTTACATTTAGAATGGCGACGCCAGAATGTCAGCAGATTCTGAATGTTGACAGTCAGAATATCTACATAAACGTTAATTCGACAAGCAATATGTTGACGTACAATTAGGTTGACATGGTTAAAATGT
Organism: Taudactylus pleione; assembly: GCA_031769625.1. Classification (NCBI taxonomy): domain Eukaryota; kingdom Metazoa; phylum Chordata; class Amphibia; order Anura; family Myobatrachidae; genus Taudactylus; species Taudactylus pleione. The sequence goes on along the minus strand of JAUIMM010000171.1, from coordinate 9,473,386 downwards.
CGACACATTCAGAATGCTGACATTTAACATGCTGACACCAGAATGTCAAAAATTATTTTGCTTATTTTAGCCTAACTCTAATCGCTAACCCTTAACCTAACCATAACCCTAACCTTATGGAGTTAATCCAATTAGGTGCAAGATCCTCGCACCCGCGAGTAAGTGTGGCTGTGGCAGCACTTATGGAACCTCCAGACCCGCACATTTCTGTCCATAGCTCCAAAGGGCTGCAAGCAAATATATGGGGTTAAAACAGTATAGAAACGCCAGTGACGGCACGGCAATTTGCCCCCTCATGAAATGACTATTAAATTGTGCAAATAACTGTATGGAGCATGTTATTAATATATTTTGGAAGTACAGCTTTATGGATTATTAACCATTATTATATAATTTAACTAGCAGAAAAGAACCTACAGTACATCATACTTGCCGACTTTAATTATCTCCTCTCTGGGAGAAGCCCATAGAGAAGATACAGCTGACAATATCGGAGGACCGGCCAAGCTCTCCATGTCATTAAGCTCCGTTCCCGTTGCTACAAGATGTCATGATTCTCGTGTCCATGGGGTGGGGGTGGGACCGAATGATGAGATTTGCATCATTATAGCCATGCCCCCGCCCTACGGATCCAAGATTCTGGGCAATATCTCCCCATCCTGAGATTGGGCAGTGTATTTTTACATGTTTGCATATTAATGTTATTGCTAAATGCTCTCTTCCCTTTGTCTTCCTTACATGCTACCTGCACACTGCAATTATGTATCTATGAGAACTTATATAGTCTATTAGAGATGAGCGGGTCAGGTTCTTTGAGAACCAGACCCACCCGAAAATTGCAGATACGAACCACATCCTAGTGAGCCTCGGGTCGTCCCACCTTACTCGCATCCAAAACGAGGCAAAACATCCTCAATCCCAGGTAGGATTCTCGTGGTGATCAGCACCGTTTGCTTCACTCCGGCTGTGCTGTACACTACTGTGTGGCTGTGCTGAGTCCGTCCAGGGGCTGTGCTTTCCAGGGGCTGTGCCTGTCCATCCAGGGGCTGTGCTTCTCCATCCCGAGGCTGAGCTGTCCATCCAGGGGCTGTGCTGTCCATCCAGGGGCTGTGCTGTCTGTCCAGGGGCAGTGCTGTTGTCCCTCTATACACTCCAGTGGCTGCTACTGTGCTCAGTGCTGTGCTGTGTCCATCTGCTCCTGTACTGCCAACGCACCTGTCCAGTGTCCATTTGCTCCAGTGCTATAAACGCACCTGTCTGGTGTCCATTGCACTACAAATTAATCAATTCTTCCTTTCTTTCCCTGCCTTCAACTAATCCATACACATACTCCATCTCCTTCGGGCCTATGATCTAGTTCTTGATTAATGAAAACATTATTGGTTTCTCTATTGGGTCATATAGTTTATTTAACTGCCATATTCTCTGCCACTGCAGTGCCACTCTGTTTCCTAGATGTGCCATGTTGTAGGCTGAACTGACACATGTTTGTGACACCCACTGCAGTCGCTTAGTCAGTCAGCTAGCTTGTTGCAGCTTTTTGGTCTAAATTGGATGAAATCAATATTGTGAGCAGACCCAAATTATATTATTTTAGCTATTTTTATGATTTAAAAAAAAAAAAAATACAAATACAAAACCAATACACGCAAGGGCGGTTTTGCAAAACCAAATCCAGATCCAAACCACGAAGGAGATACAGATCCAAAACCAAAACACGCAAGGGCGGTTTTGCAAAACAAATCCAGATCCAAAACAGGAAGGAGATACAGATCCAAAACCAGCAAAAATGGCCCGGCACACATCTCTACTGTCTATATTTGTATGTAATTATTTTATGTATCTTGCTGTCAGCTTTTCCACTTGTATGACACAGCAAACCCCTTGTGGCGATTTATAAATAGATGATGATAATAATAATAATAATAATAATAATAATAATAATAATAATTATTAATAATTAGGCTTGTCATTTCATCCTTTTAATTCAGGACACGTGAATTACACAGGTTCTGTGGCTGATGACAACCATGTGAAATGGAGACTTGAAGTCAGCCAGCCACAGAATCTGTCTGTGTAATTCGTATGTGTGCCTTATTAAAGGGATGATATGCCAATAACAATGATAATAATAAATGTTAATAAATAAGCCTGACTCTCCTAATACTATTTATGGCACAGGGAAGGAATCACTGCCTTCGGCTTGCAATCTATACAGATGAAGTATAGCAGTGGTTCTCAAACTCGGTCCTCAGGACCCCACACAGGTCACATTTTGCAGGTCACCCAGAAGGTGCACAGATGTATTCATTACTCACTGACACATTTTAAAAGTTCCACAGGTGGAGCTAATTATTTCACTTGCGATGCTGTGAGGAGACCTGGAAAACATGCACTGTTTGGGGTCCTGAGAACCGAGTTTGAGAACCTGTGAAGTAGAGTGTATTGCAGTGATTTCTGCTCACATTGTAAAAGAGGAAAACTTAGACAAGGCCTGATTGTTCAGTGCTGGGTCTGAACAGCCAGGTCATTTCCAATGCCACTAGGCAGGGCCTGTTTGCAAGCTTGTATTTGGAAGATAATCAGTGTCGCCAAAAGAGATTTCTGGACTTGATACTTAGGGATGGGGGGTGTGACCAAGCATGTGGTGCATCGCCATGCTCCGTTGCAGCCCCCTCTGCACAGTTGAAGAGGGCACGACACACCATCTTAGGGCATAGCGGCACCTCCATGTGAGGCACGTACCCTAAGGCCTTGATATTTTGTATCTGTCATTCCCACTCCCACCCTATTCGGTGCAGTAAAGGTCAGAGTTAGGTTTATGGTTAGGGTAGGCTTAGAGTTAGGGATCTAATACTGTAAAAACGCTATGCCTGCATTCCAACTGCCAACATGCACTATGACATGTCGACATAACGCCATGTTGACATTTCATACCACATATCCTGCCAGGTATGCTGTTTTCGACCCCATAATTTAGGGATGTGCAGGCTCGGATAGGTTCGAGTTTGCACGTGGAGTTCGGATTTTTCCCTCCAAAAAAACGGAACTCAGAAAGAGGCAAAACGTCATCTTACATGGACGAACATCATCATTCCTGGACAAAAGTCCAGGAATGATGATGTTCGTCCATGTAAGATGACGTTTTGCCTCTTTCTGAGTTCCGTTTTTTTGGAGGGAAAAATCCGAACTCCACGTGCAAACTCGAACCTATCCGAGCCTGCACATCCCTACCATAATTGTATGTATGTCTCATTTGAGTTCATTTTGTTTATACTTGTTCTGTTGCCTTTGGGCCTGAATCACTACGGAACACAACTGTGAATGCAATAGCGATTATGCATGCAGTTCAACTGCAATATCAGCTGCACTACTTAAGTACGCCACTTTACCTTACACACATCCATAATGTTTTTCAGGACTGCGAAACATCGGTACAATCGGAGTCTTACGCACACTTGCACAAGCCATGACCTTACTCAAAAATTGCTAACTTCCATGCACGCTATCAGGCCTCAGGCTGTGTAGGGCATTGCAGTGGCTAATTTATGCACACCCCTGCAACGGCGTTCAAACCCACAAACGGAACTTCCTGTCAATCACTCTGAGATGGATCTGCGTAGTCACTATGATCGCAGTCCCAGTCGCAATGGCTTGTTCGCGCACTGTGATGCGCAGTATGCAACAATCGGCCATTTTCATGCATATTAGCAACCGCTTTCCTTCCTGAATCAGGCCCTTTGTAACTACTATTAGAATGTAACTGTGTAGAACAGGGCAGTGTAGATATATAATATTTACTAGCTGAGGTTGAAACCGGTATGTGTGCAGTAACTAATAGCAACGAATCGAAAATGTATTTATAGTGCATAACTTTTAACAAAGTAATTGTTGGTTAACAGGGTTATTGGAGATTTTGCCTGTTGTAAATAATCTGTACTACCTTATGTGCATTACAACAACACACTGTTGTGTAGGAACACACGTGTAGGGAACACACATGCATTTTGATTGAAGGAATTAAAAGTCTAATTCTACAGACTACTGTAAACAGAGCAGAATCCAACACACTATACATTATACTATATTATTATAAATAATACTTAAGGGCCATTTCACCTATCTTTCTAATTATTTCCATAAACATCATACCACTCATACAAAGAAAACACCTAACAGAGAGAAGTATCATAACCATCAGTGGCAGTAATTTGTAGTCACTGTGAGATATGAATTAATCTTTAACTTCAGTAGTATAAGAGAGGTTAATTTGGGGTTGTCCTTCACCATCAGAAGGTGGTGCTAGGTGAGACAGAGCAGGAATGTGACTAGAGCAGTTTGTGAAGAGAGGGTGGGGCCAGGTATAGGCAAATGCAATGAACCAACAGGAATAAGCTATTTACCTGCTGCAAAGGTTGGTCTGAGGTTTCACATCTTCCTGCGTACAATCCATACGGACGGACTTCGTTTGCTCCAGCAAGCTGCGTGGACTGCTTTGGAAAACATGCGTTGCTAAAGACAATTATTATTTTAACAAGGATTTAAGGTAATTCTTTACAGAATGAAGAAAAACGCCTCAAAACACGGGACTCTTAACAAGCTTTTTGGAAAAAAGAACAACAATAACAATTCACTGTATGCTGATAATCCACCATGGATACTGCCTAAGGGAGCCAAGAAAGCGTCTGTTGACTACCATGGTTAGTGACTGGGGCTCTGTGGGGATAACATATGGTGGGTGGTTCAGTTGTACAGGTTTATAATGAGGAACTGAGGTGGTTGTTATTACATATTTTAGCTACAGAGACTGTTTCTATTTAGCTCGTTTCTGCACTGTGCTGCAGGTGATACTATGAGACACTAATACTAATCGCACTGGTGGTGTAGTGCTATACTAATCGAACTAGTGGTGTAGTGCTATACTAATCGAACTGGTGGTGTAGTGCTATACTAATCGCACTGGTGGTGTAGTGCTATACTAATCGCACTGGTGGTGTAGTGCTATACTAATCGCACTGGTGGTGTAGTGCTATACTAATCGCACTGGTGGTGCAGTCCTATACTAATCGCACTGGTGGTGCAGTCCTATACTAATCGCACTGGTGGTGCAGTCCTATACTAATCGCACTGGTGGTGCAGTGCTATACTAATCGCACTGGTGGTGTAGTGCTATACTAATCGCACTGGTGGTGTAGTGCTATACTAATCGCACTGGTGGTGTAGTGCTATACTAATCGCACTGGTGGTGTAGTGCTATACTAATCGCACTGGTGGTGTAGTGCTATACTAATCGCACTGGTATAATTAATCTGCTGCCGCCGTAAATCTTCGCTGTGGAGCAGTGCAAATCTGGTCATTCACACGGATTTCAGATGGTAACCCAATGCTTCATTAGGTGTTATAGAATTTCATCTGGGCGATTTGTTATAATATTGTATGTTGTATAAGGTTACTTCAAGACACACATATTATAATGTATTGTTAATCAATGTTATTAGTTTTTTTTTTTTTCTTTCATAATATGAATTGTGAATATCTGCCCTTTACAGGGTGACATCAATAGAGGATTAATACAATCTAACAGTCGTTTTTTTGTTTCTTGGATATATGATGTGGTTTGATTTCCATTTATAATCTGTATATTCCATAGGGTTGCTTATCAATATGGAAGGGTGTGTATGGGATCATTATTATTTCCTGCTTCATATCCTTTCTGTTTTCATGGTGCGGGATAAAACTAGGGGCTGCATATTTTAATAATTAAGGCAGAACGTGATTTTTATCAGTTCGTATTGCAAAGACTTTTTAATTAAAATAATGTACTAAATGTAATTTGTAGGGGCAGCTGTTGCAAAACCCGCTGTCCCTGTGGTCACATCAGAGGGGTCTTCTACTTTATCAAGACTCCTGAGAATCTGAAATTGCGCAATTTCAATGTCAGTTTCCAGAGCCAGACAGATGCTGCGGGAGGGGGATTGGGAGATCATGTTCCTGCGAGAATGGTTCCATATGTATAAAGCGGTTTACACCATCTGAGAATGGCATAAACCAATGGGGCCAAATGTTGAAAAGCTTCTCTTTTCGGTTTGGTACATAATGGAGTCCCCATTGATAATGGGGACTGCGGTTTGCAATACTAATTAGCCTTTTGCAGGATTTGTTTGTGAAATTTATTTTACTAAACTGGGTACACCTTAGACTACCAGTGTACGCAGCCGACCCATGATGCGGCGGACAACCTATTGTGCGGTCTGTACACATCGCACGATATGTCATCCACCAGCCGCATCCAAATGCATAGGGTCATTCATCACATTGACAGATTGAGCAACATGTATGGCAGATCTGTCGATGCGATGAACAACCCTGCGGGGTGCGCATAGGCCAACAGTGTATACACACTTGCCGATATCTAATGTGTGCCCTGCTTTAGGTTTTTAGCACATAGCAACAACACATTAAATTATTGCTGTTTCTACATAATTAAAATAAATAGAACCCTAAATCTTAGCAAACTGAATACAAATGGAGTAGGTATGGTATTAAAATAGACTCTAAAACAGGGGTTCCCAACTACGGTCCTCAAAGCATACTATCAGTCCAGGTTTTAATGATAGCCATACTTGAACACATGTGTCTTAATTAGTACCTCAATAATCTTTATTTAACCATCTGTTTATCACTAAAACCTAGACTGTTAGTGTGCCTTGATGACTGAGGTTGGGAAACACTGCTCTAAACTGAGACCTCACATAGAAGATGTGACATGCTTATGGAGCTATCCTTGACTCCTCCCTCTCCTTTAAACCACACATTCAGTACCTTTCACAGTCCTGTTCTTAACATCTCAAAAATATTTCCAGGATCAGACCCTTTCTCACCCTCGATGCTAGGAAGACTCTCATCCACCTATTGGTCATCTCTAGATTAGACTACTGTAAACTCCACCTATACCCTCATCCATCTATATCCATTGAAAGATTAATACATTGGATACATTTGTTGCAAATGTTTCTAAGAGAACAGCATTTGGTTATAATCCACCTCCTGAGTTTTGAACTATTTCCAGAGTTGGTAGTTTGTCTTATACCTTCATATATTCTTATGTACATATATGTATTTACCAGCATAACAGAAAACAGTCAAGCTTCTAAATGAAAAGAATATTACTCCAGATAGTGCTGTCTGTTGCTAGAATTTAGCTGAACCAAATGGGTATATGTGAAATGGTCTTCCTTTCAATTACACGTGTGTGTGTGTATTTACTTCCTATCTCTTGTACAGTTTGTAGTATAGTTAATATCTATAAGCAGGGCCTGCTCCAGGGGGAGTCATGGCCTGTGCAGGACGGGGCCTAATTACTGTAGGCCATTCCCCTAAATTACGTTATTTGGGGGCATGCCCTACGGCAGGCCTCCCTTTAATGTCAGGCTGGTGGTGAGCCCAGCACTACGTCAGTAGCTGGGCTGCCCCTAGCTCTTTCTGCACTGAATGGATGCCGCATGCATTCGTGCGCATCCATTTTTCTTCTCCGGAGCTGGCACAGCTGCAGCGGTGGAGGTGCCCAATCTCGCAACTGCCTGCAGGACACTTCGTCCTGCTGGATTGGGGCAGTGCCCGAAACACGGGACTGTCCTGTGTTACTGTGTATGTGCAGAGCTTGAAGTGCAGTATTGGGGTTTAGGGGTGCAGGCTTAAAAAAAAATAATAAAAAAAAAAATCCTCAGGACACCCCAAAAAAAGTCTTGAATTTTGGGGTTTAAAAAAAAAAAAGATAAATGCTCTTCACCTGTTCACAGGCGCATTTAAAAACTCTGACTCCCTTCAGCAGGCAAAAACGGGGGTACCCATAGTGATCCCCAATGTCTGGACATCTTTAAGGGGGGTCCCAGGGTGATTTTCCCGAAAATTCCCTGCATTTCCCCATACTTAAATTTTCCGCCGGGTCCCATTTTCGGCGGATACTAATTGAATACTGGGATAAAGCAGGCACGCACCCAATACTTTATCCCAGAAAAATCAGCGATGATGGTGAAAAGTCAGACCTCTGACTTTTCGCCATCAAATTTAATTCCCCCCCCTATTATGGAAAGTCTGTTATATAGGCATTCTGTGCTAGCCCATGACAGGTGTTTGAGACTGCTGGGTTTTTTTTTATGTTTTTGTTTTCATACAGTTCCTGAAATAAATTTGAAGTAAAAAAGAAAGAAAAAAAAATTGTATATTGTCCACATTTTTTATGTAAAAAAATAAAATAAATAAAACAACAAAAAAACAATGTCTAGGCCCACAAATATTGCATATCTATTTCCTGTTTAGTAGAATTAGAATAGACCTTACTTAACGAGTATATGCTATTAAATGTGATATAAATAGTTAGGTATCCATGGGTAACATACTGTACAATATTGTGATCATATTCTAGTTCATGCTTGCCTACTCCCCTGTTATGTCCAGTAGACTCCCAAATTCAAAGACTTCTTCAAGACAGTAGATGTGCCTTTCGGGTGCCGCAAACTTACCAAGCGAAGTGGGTTGGCAAGGACTTGATGTGGCAATTTACAGTGAATTGCATCATCATGTCCCTGCCCCCGCTGCTCAATGGCATAAGCTAAATTTATGCCCATCCAGTGACCACTAAACATCCTTGACCTTGTCCACTTCTCAGATTTTAATACCATCTATGCAATTAATATCCTATCCTGCCCGGATACAGCAGTCGTTTTCTACAACACGACACTCACTACATCCCTAGATGAGACTGCACACATGGGCTCCAGTAATCCAAACTATAGCCCTGTCTCTCCAAACAGACTCTTCACCTTCACTACAAATGTATCTTGGCATCTTACTACACTGCCCTCTCACCAAGCAAAACTAAAGTCCCTTATATCCACATCCTCTACTAACCCTATTATGTCTTTCAACTTATTTATTATCTACTTTGCCACCTACTTTAAAGGCACACTTTACATAATCTGTCAGGAAAACTAATTTCACAGGTCCAGCACTGTATACTTGCTTTCTCCTCCTTGCGCTGCGGCCTGGCCTAACCTCCCCCACTTCTCTCCCATTATTGAGGACAATGTTATCACACACTTCTTTCTTTTATCCCTTTAACCTGTCCCCTTGACCTTATTTTCTCCAAACACTTATGCCCAAAACTTAATGCCTACCTTTTTAGTATAGACTTGCAACCTGTCCCCTTCTACAGGTATTTTCCCTTTCATCTTCAAACATGTAATTGTATATCAAATACTCAAGAAATCATCTCTTGCAGAGTTTACAGAAGGGAAGACAGGGAGGGGGGTGGGGAGCACACATTCTGTCTGAAAACAGCTGTGCCACCTCTCTATTGGCATCTACATTATATAAAGCACAACCCCTGCGGCTCATACTGTACAGTGTTTCCTATTATGTGGAATGAACGGTTACGTGTTTAATGTTGAGTTTTGTGCCCTGAGGTATGTTTCCTTGTCAATGGGAGAGTTAGGGTGATATCACCCTTGGTCAGCGGCACCACCAGTCTAGGTGAGCTTCTCTTCCCAATGGGTAGGGACGTTAGATGCCTGAAGTTGCTGAATGGGTGAGCAGTTGGCCACCATTCTGATGTTTATCCCCGATATGGCTGGCAGGGGGCCCCATCTTGCTTTTTATTTCTAGTTGCGAAGGAAGTTGGTCCACATTTAGTTTAAATATATTTGTGTTCATTGCTATTTGCTAGGCCATTCCTTTCTTCTGCTAAAATAAATAAATAAATACCTTTTCCCATGCTAAAATAAATAAAGCTGACCCTTTCCCATGGCAATACTGTGTTGTCTTTATTTTTAAGTTAACATTTTACTACTTTTGCACAAGGTGTGAGGTGTCATCAGCTGATAGTGTTTATGGGGGGAGGGGAGTTGCAAGTAAACTTAAGCATCATTAACTACCTCATTTTTCAATAAATATCATGGTACAATTAAGTTGTGAGATTTTTCAAACTCTCATGTCGAGGAGGGGAGGCAGGATAAAAATGTATCAGGGGTCCCGTAATTCCTGATCTCTTGACCCTACCATACTTTCTGCAATGCCCCATCTGTCTAATGTCTGTACCTTTTCTTTGAAGCTTTTAATGTTTCCATTCTGTTCTTCTATATTTGTTTTTGCATTGTTTGTTATGCAAACTGTTGAGATGTTTTTGGCACAATACAAATAAATGATGATTTATGTGTCATCCACACTCCTAAACTGTTGGATGGGATCCCGGCGGTTTGAATGCTGCCAGTCAGAATACAGACAGGAGCATCCCAACAGTCAGAATCCCGACACTAGAAGGTAAGTTCCCTAACACTAACCTTCCCTGCCTTCTCGATGACTATTCCTATCCTCGCCCCTACTGCCTAACCACCTCCTCTCCTCCCCCCCCACCCTAAATCTAACCCTTCCCCCTAGTGCCTAAGCCCTAACCCTTCCCTAACCCACAATACTTACGTTTGGGCCGTTGGCGGTCGGGATACTGGAGTCGGGATCCCGACGCTGGTATTGATACCGTCGTTATCCCGCACGCCGGAATGCTGAATACATCCCCTGTTGACTATCTATCAGATATACAGCCATGAGAGGATGCAGTGGAATGACTTCTTGTGCAGTACTGATTGCAAGAATGCAATATATATCCGGATTGTGCAGCACATGAATTTCATATTTGTTCAGTTTGAAATAACCATCCTGGTGTTCTCTCTATGACGCATATAATTAATCTTTGACATCTGAAACATGCTCAGACAATCACAAGTTACTAGATTTTACTCCATACTGGGCCTTGAGAAAAAAGTTTCAGAAAGTATAAATAAATATTGTACTTTTGCGTTTGTTTAACTAGCTTATTTTATATATGTTTTGATCTAGGCACGTCTGGTGTTTACGTGACCTCCTCCCAGATTTCACTACACCCTTTTTTTTTTTTTCTTTTTCTTCTTCTAGTGCTGTTGACTTCATACCTCAGTTTAATGAGTACTTAATGGGCCATCTGTGTTAAATGATATACTGATAATGATTTTCTAATAGATACTAGTCAAGTGCTTTCTGCAGCTCAAACTGTGGTTTTTCCATTTTGCCCTTGGATTCAAAGTCATATATAATTATATTATGGTCTTTAAGGGAGAAAGAATGTTGTTTTGTGTCCCATAAATACTCCATATAAGTTTATCACATGATATAGGTTGGCATAACAATACAATTCATACATCACTGCAATGAACGTTACAGGTGAATCTCATTCATGCCAATAATATTTCCACATGTATACTTTGACTGTTTTGTGTAAACTAAATGAAAGCCATTTACTTATTACAACATTAAAATTATGGAAGTTTGTGTAATATACGTATGTGCAAAACACACAGACCCACACGTACATATATCAGAGGGGAAGGTACTCCGCAAACAGTGATGTCCTGCCATGGTGCACTGCATGTAAATAGAATATTTCAGCATGGAGAAGCGGCACTCATCCGGACTTTAGGAATAATTACACAAATCATCCTGTACTCCGATGTTCGGAACTTGCTCCTTCATTGGGGAAAATACAATGCATGGTGGAGTAAATTCTGAAACTCTTGAATACAGGATGAGTTGTGCAATTTTTCCTAAAGTCTGGATGAGTTCTGCTTTTCCTTGTTGGGGGAAAAAAAAATATATTAGCGCGATGTGAATTATCAGAGTTTGGACGGGACATAACGGGTGTCCAACATTTGGGACATTCCATTTCACCCGGCACCTTCAAATATCAGGGAGCTGTGGGAAGCTAGACAGATGGCATGGTTCAACATCTGTCCAGAGGTCTTCAGTTCACTTTTGGAATCGATTCCACATTGAGTTGATGCAATTCGCCAAGCTAGAAGGGGTATTACACGATACTAGGCATCTATCCCATGACTTTTGGCACTTCAGGGTGTATGCATATATGTATGTATATACAATGATTGTGAAATACATGCTATAGCACGTATTTATGCGCTACGGTAAAGGAGGGACTCTCTTTATAAAAATGAGCGGGTCCTGCACTCAGTTCTTGGAGCTGTGGCTGTACATTGTTGATGTGTTTGGTCGCTATCGTTGATATGAGGTATTGGCTTAAAAAAGGTCTGGATATGACCGAAACGTCGCTATGCTATTTCAACTTTTTGACAATATTGGAATAAATCATCTTTTTGCTACATCTGACTGGTCAGTGCCTCCATTGGGAATAATATTGATGCCTGCTATCTGGGAAACGGACTGGTGTGGCTGGAGTGCACCCCTATGCTGGAGACTAATATTGATGTGAGTGCAGGACTTGGAGAAACTTATATATAATTATACACTCATTCAAAAAGGGTGGCACTCTCATTACCACAAGAACAGTCCTGGTGTCCTCCGTAGATACCCCTATTCAGGGGACCAAACCTCCAGATTCCAATTGCGGCAGCACTCCGGTGTATAATAATCAGCACAGAAGTACGTTTATCACTAACTTTTTGATGCTAGATTTATTGCATATGTCCTGATGACTATGCAATAAATCATATACCTCACTGTACCCAATTTCAAAGCCAATATACATGTGGGTTGTGTACGGGATCCGGACGCCGGCATCCCGTCAGGATTAGGATATCGACACCGGTCGGTCAGGATCCTAACCTCTCCCTCCCTGGTGCCTAAACCTACCCTCCCCCTAGTGTCCTTCAAATGTGATGGGTAATTTCACTACCAGCAACTTTATTCACTGTTGCTAAGGGATCAGTTTATGGTCTTTTGCAGTTTAGCCTCAAAAGATATCCTTCTTTACTGCCGCAGTGATGAGTAATGTATTTCAGAGTTATTTAGCTGAATTCTCTTTCTTGGACAATGGCTTTGATAAGAGCCCGTCCGCTTTACTGCTGAATTTGGACTTTGCTTACCTACAGCTTATGTGCTGATAAAAAACATTTATGAAATGGTAGTCAATAGTATAAAATGGATAATAACATCTTAGGAAGGCATTAGCTATCGGCTATAGCCAGGGCCAACAACAGAAATCTTGGTGCCTCGCATCTGGTTTTTTTTGTTTGCCCCCTTCCTCCTGTGTTTCTCCAGCCTCATTCCCCCATGAGCATTGCCCTCTCCCGTGTCGTTCCAGCCTCCGCTTTGCCTGGGTCGCCTCAGCCATCAACCCATCACCTTTTCTCTCCCCAGCCCAGTGTCTTCTATTGTGACATTTCATCTCCAGCCCACAAAATTTTATTTTTAGATTCTCCACAATGTTAAAAAATGTAATTTAACAGCAGCTTTTCACAGCAATAATTATTAATCAACAAATACTCAATTTTTAGGAGAATGACATAAATGATAAATTACCTATCAAAACTCAATCTCATTAGCAGAAGAAATCTGAATGTATAGGTAAATCTCTTCACACAAATAATGCTATAAATATGTATAACTCGATACCATTGGCACTATTTGAATAAATTTATTTTTACTTGGCAACTGGAAGATTACTACAGTTCTATAGACCTAACATTTACTGTGCAGTTGCACTGGTAGTTATCAATCTACAGCCCTATCATGCTAATTTTCAGATGAGTTGTATCCTCTATTCTAGCAGTACTGGACAGTGGTGCAAATTTACTTTTAGAGCCGGCCCTAGGCATAGACAAACTAGGCAAATGCCTAGAGGCATGCATTCCAAGCCTAGGACCATCTCAGCTTGACAACTGGCAATGGTGGGACCGGGACAGGAGGACGGCACCTCCGCTATTGCTGTCCTACTGCGATCGGAGTGCTTAGCTCTGATTAGACGGCAGCACTAGGACCGGGGAGCAGAGACAGTGGGGGCAGCGGGCACTAACAAAATACGCTGCTGGAGGAGGCTGCTGGGCATGCCCAGCCATCCTCCCCATGGACCTTTTGTGGAGTCAAGCAGGCTGGGCCTGTCTGCAGGGAGACCAACAGGGGGGTGGGGGCTTCAATGATCTTGCTGGCACAGGGCATCGAATATCTAGTTACAGCTCTGTGGATGAGTATTGCAATGGATGAAGGGTGATAGATGTTCATAGGGTGATAGATGATGATGGCTGCTGCTGTGATCTGTGTTGCTGGTTGATTGTTGCTGTGCTGGGAGAAGGGTGCTGGATCACAGGCGGAACTAGTGATGGTGCGAAGGGGCACTACCCAAAATCTTGCCTAGGGCATCACACTGGTTAGGGCTGGCTCTGATTACTTGAAATAGGTCCCTTGTATATCCGCAGCATTGGCTACATTTTGAGTTAATCAGAGTGCACTGGTGGGGCCAGGACTGGTGTTAAATTTGTGCCCTCTTTGTCAGGGATAGGCAGCTGCCAGCTGTCTCGCTCACTTACTGTTCAATGGGTTCTCCTTCTGGCATTGCGGAGTGCCGCTGAGGCAGCAGACACTTGATATTTGTTGTGGTATCGCAGGTCCAAGACGGGCTTTCAAAAATGATAACGCAATTTGCTTATGTTGCGCTCCTCCTAAATCATGGTGTGACCAGCCATTACACGTTATGGAGTACATTTACAAAGAGGTGGTGTCAAATGCACCATTATAAGCTCTATTTGATACATCAATCATGAAAGAGAAAAATGTATTTCTCATCTGTAAACCTTTTAACATAATGTTGTAATAGGATGGAAATCATGCAGATATTACTCAAATAAAATAGTAAGCACACTTCTATGGCTTGTCGTATCTTCACATTGGCAGGATTACAGCGGCAACGTCCGTGACTGTCCATCTGCGCATGATCTTTCATTGGTGCCAGAAAGGAGGCAAGACAGCGAACATCAGAACTAGCCTGTGCGCTGCGCAGGGATTGCCAGAAGGGGGGAGTTTCCTCTCGACAACTCTGGCTGCTAAGTTGTTAATACATCTCAGCATTATTACTTCTTGCTTTGCCTCAAACAGGTTCAATGACACAATACACACTGCAAAAAAAAAGTGTGTGTGTATATATATATATATATATATATATATATATATATATATATATATATATATATATATATATATATATATTAGGGATGTGCAGGCTCGGATAGGTTCGAGTTTGCACGTGGAGTTCGGATTTTTCCCTCCAAAAAAACGGAACTCAGAACGAGGCAAAACGTCATCTTACATGGACGAACATCATCATTCCTGGACAAAAGACCAGGAATGATGATGTTCGTCCATGTAAGATGACGTTTTGCCTCGTTCTGAGTTCCGTTTTTTTGGAGGGAAAAATCCGAACTCCACGTGCAAACTCGAACCTATCCGAGCCTGCACATCCCTAATATATATATATATATATATATATATATATATATATATATATATATATATATATATATATATATATATATATATATTATACACTCAGTGGCGGAACTAGCGGTGGTGCAGCTGGTGTCTTGCATCGGGGCCCGCTGTGGTGCAGGGGCCCATAGCCGCGTGCATCCGACAGCACCGATGTTCCCCTGGCCCTAAAGTATCTGTGCGGATGCTGGAAGTTCGGGTCCCTGCCAGAGGGGGAGGAGGGGCGCTCTCCTCCCCTCTCATCTATAGAGCGATGAAGCGATCGTATTACCAAAGTGATGTTCTGCGGCCATCAGCTAGCCTCGGATCATTAATTTGTAATCCGAGCTGTACTGGCTGCACGGAGACCTCCGTGGAGGAGGCGGGGCCAGGTCATGTGACTTCAGCAGCCACTCTCCTCCCACACATCCTCCACTGCTCTCTGTCACCTGCAGGGCATTAATGCTATTGTGGCTGGAGCGTGGGAGTTGCAGTGCGGTGCTGGGTGCATACAAATGTTAGTGTACAGAGGTGGAGCAGCCTGTGTTGTGTGCATCCCTTGGTGGCTGTCATATTTGCTTGTCAGCCTGCCTTCTCTCTGCAGGAATAATGCAGGTGACGGGGGCACAGTGATAGTGGGGGAAAGGATGTGTAGTCTCAGATGTTGGGGTCATGAGTGGCAGGAATGGGGGGGGGGCAAAGCATATTCTTGCACCTGGGCCCACCACTGTATACATATGTCCTCCTTTATGTGCCACTATTAGCTGCAGAAAGTTACCACTCCAGCAAATTGTACCTGTGAGTTACGCATTATGCTGATGTGATCTCCACTTCCGTGTCTGGTCATACGGAGCATGCGCGACGCCGATTCTGATAAGCTGCACTGTGCATGGTTTGGCTATTTCTGTGCTTCTATAGCTGTGCATCTTCCAACTGTCTTGTGTTGAAATTTTCCCTTTCAATGCCATTCATTAGGGGAACAGACTTTTGCTATAGGTGCTAAGAATAATATACTACTAATCTGTGTGTATCTAGCAAATAAAGCATTGTGATTTTGTTCATAGGTTTATCAAAACTATTAAGATTGCAGCCTGTCGTCAAGGGGCCTCAATACTCAACAAGTATGCTTTAAGGGAAAAAGTAATAATTGTATTATCTGCGCTAATTGGGATGAAAAGGAGACCCGACTGAAAATAAAACACAATATAATTTATCAAAATATAAAAGGACATTTAATATCCTGGAACAATATGACCGGTCATAGAATATCACATATAAGACAACAATATTATTAACTACAGAAAATTATTATAAACTAAATAAATTAATAATACACTACAATGTATAATATAAAACCTAAAGGAGGTGGATCCTAAAAAACCTGGTATTTCCAGTATAAGGATTGTATTGTGTGATACTCGAATGTAATTTTACATCAATTGATGCAATATGTTTGAAGTCCCGTAGCTAGTTCAATAGAACGCAATCAAGGTTCTGTGGAGTTCTGTAGATATCCGTAATAGCAATGCTGGCTTTTGAGGTATAATCATACGCTGTGCACACAATATATGGACAGGGGGAGACAAAGGGAGGCACTTCTCCAAACGGAGGTACCAGGCATCAACTTTCTGTCAGATAATACAGTCCTGTAACTCTCACGTGTTGTGCCCAGCCTCAACCTTAACTGCAACATTTAGAGGTATTCAATATGGGAGCGATAACATCGTTTTTGCGTTAATATCGCACTTATGACGTCATTATCGCAGGTTTTAGTTTTACACCGTATTCAATTTCAAAGACTTATCGCAGTTTTGAAAAGTCTTTGCTAAAAAACGGTGATAACTTTTCACCATTGAATAGGTGTCGAAAAAGTACAGAATTGGGGTTTAGGGGTGCAGGCTTAAAAAAAAAAATAGCCTGCACCCCTGGGAATGACATTTAAAAAAGAACGGTGTCAAAAAAAGTAAAAAAAGAAATTAATTAAAAAATTGGGGTGAAAAAAAAAAAAGTGAAAATAATGATTAACAATAGGGAAATAGGTTCAGGGCTATTTTGCAAGTATGTGTCAGGTGTTTTCTAGAATAGATTTATAGCGGCAGGTGCACAAATGCAGAATTTTTAAAAACTTACTTTAGGGACATCAAAATATGCTAACACCCATTTTCATGTACCCCAAATTTGATGGGACCACTAAAAAAAAAAAAAAAAACCTAAGTGCTCTTCTGCATCACTTCTTCAATGTCGGGGAAAAAACACCTGCTGCCGCTATTTAAATCCCCGACTTTCATTTAAAGTAGGGGTGAGCGGGTTCGGATTTCTGAAATCCGAGCCCCCCCGAGCCCCCCCGATCCGAGTCTGATCCGAGTCAGGCTCGACTTTTCCCGCCTGACTCGGATCTGAAATCGAGGCAAAACGTCATCATCCCGCCTTCCGAGTCTCGCGGGTTTTGGATCCTATATAAGGTACCCGCGTCGGCGCCATTTTCTCACTCGGCTGTGGACAGTGAAGAGGGAGGGTGGGAGTTAAGGCTGTGTAGTGTAGTGTAGTGCTGCTGTTGTCCACTACTTCAAAGTCCATAGGGGCTGGCTGTGTTGTGCTGTGCTGCTGTTGTTAATAGGGGCTGTGTCCACTACTTCAAAGTCCATAGGGGCTGGCTGGACTGTGTTGTGCAGTCAGTTCTCCATAGGGGCTGTGTCCACTCCAAAGTCCTGTGCAGTGTCCCAGTCCTAAAGGAGTGCTGTAGTGTTGTCCAGGGGGTGCTCTGTCCATCAGGGGTGCTCCCCCCAAGTGCTAAAAAAATAATATATTTTCTGTGTTTGTGAATTGTGTGCGCAGTAGCCGCACGTGCATCAACAAAGTAGTGCCAAGCGTGCGCCTGTGTCATAAGTAAAGGGCCGGCTGGCTTGACCGTTAAAGGGTGCTGTAACCCACAAAGTACACTCCAGTCCAAACCAAAAAAAAATTATTTTCTGTGTTTAGCCGCACGTATATATCAAATCGATATAACATAAATGGAGGACCAAACTTTCTCCGATAAAAATAAAATAGAGAAAGATCAAGAACCACTTCCTCCTAGTGCTGAAGCTGCTGCCACTAGTCATGACATAGACGATAACATGCCATCAACGTCGTCTGCCAAGGCCGATGCCCAATGTCATAGTAGAGGGCACATACAATCCCAAATGGCAAAGTTCAGGAAAATGACCTTGAAAAAGACATTTAAATCAGCTGAAGAGAAACGTAAACTTGCCAATATGCCATTTACGACACGGAGTGGCAAGGAACGGCTAAGGTCGATCCCTAGTATGTTCATGACTAGTGGTTCAGCTTCACATGACGATGGAAGCCCTCCTCCCACTAAAAAAATCAAAAGAGTTAAGCTGGCAAAAGCACAGCGAAGAACTTTGCTTTCTAAGAAGATATCACAAATCCCCAAGGAGAGTCCAAGTGTGGTGGTGGTTGCGATGCCTGACCTTCCCAGCACTGGACGGGAAGAGGTGGCTCTTTCCACCATTTGCACGCCCCCTGCAAGTGCTGAAAGGAGCACCCACAGTCCACTTGCTGATATGCAAATTGAAGATGTCACTGTTGAAGTACAACAGGATGAGGATACTGGTGTAGCTGGCGCTGAGGAGGAAGTTGGCGAGGAGGATTCTGATGGTGATGTGGTTTGTTTAAATCAGGCTCCGGGGGAGACAGTTGTCCGTGGGATGAAAAAGCCCATCACGGTCATGCCTGGGCAGAAGACCAAACATTCCACCTCTTTGGTCTGGCAATATTTCTATCCAAATCCAGACAACAACTGTCTTGCCATATGTACCATATGTAAAGGTGAAATAAGTAGGGGTAGGGACGTCAACCACCTAGGAACATCCTCCCTTATACGGCACCTGCAGCGCGTTCATAAAAAGTTACTGTCAAGTTCAGAAACTTTGGCTAAGACCGTAAGCAGTCCAGGGACACCTAAATCCCGTTGTCCTGTTGTATCCAAGCGCCTGCAAACCACACCGTCAACTCCCTCCTCGTCAATTTCCTCCTTAGTCAGGATCGGAAGTAGTCCTGCAGGCCATGTCACTGGCATGACTGACTCTCCTATCCGGGATTCCTCTGGAGGATCCTGCATTGCTACGCCTACTGCTGCCGCTGCTGCTGTTGCTGCTGCTGGGAGTCGTTCATCATCCCAGAGAGGAAGTAGGAACACCACTACTTTTACTAAACAATTGACCCTCCAACAGTCCTTAGCGAGGAGGATGAAGTACGACAGCAGTCATCCTGAAGCAAAACGTATAACTGAGGCCTTGACTGCTATGTTGGTGTTAGACGTGCATCCGGTATCCGCCATTAGTGCAGTGGGATTTAGACAATTGATGGAGGTAGTGTGTCCCCGGTTCCAAATCCCGTCTAGATTCCACTTCACTAGGCAGGCGATACCGAGACTGTACAGAAACGTCAGAAAAAGTGTCCTCAGTGTCCTGAAAAATGCCGTTGTACACAATGTCCACTTAACCACGGACATGTGGACAAGTGGAACAGGGCAGACTAAGGACTATATGACTGTGACAGCCCACTGGGTAGATGTATCACCTTACGCAGCAACAGCAGCAGCGTCACCAGTAGCAGCATCTCAGAAACGCCAGCTCGTTACAAGGCAGGCTACGCTGTGTATCACCGGTTTCAGTAAGAGGCACACCGCCGACAACCTCTTAGAGAAACTGAGGGAAATCATCGCCCAGTGGCTTACCCCACTTAGACTCTCCTGGGGATTTGTGATATCTGACAACGCCACCAATATTGTGCGGGCATTACATCTGGGCAAATTCCAGCACGTCCCATGTTTTGCTCACACAATAAACTTGGTGGTGCAGAATTTACTGAAAAGCGACAGGGGCGTGCAGGAGACTCTTTGGGTGGCCCGAAAAATTTCTGGCCACTTTCGCCATTCAGCGACTGCGTGCCGAAGACTGGAGCGCCAGCAAACACTCTTGAACCTGCCCCGCCATCACCTGAAGCAAGAGGTTGTGACGCGGTGGAACTCAACCCTCTATATGCTTCAGAGGATGGAGGAGCAGCAAAAGGCCATACAAGCCTATACATCCACCTGTGACATAGGCAAAGGAGGGGGTATGCACCTGACTCAAGCGCAGTGGAGAATGATTTCCGTGTTGTGCAAGGTTCTCCAGCCCTTCGAACTTGCCACACGTGAAGTCAGTTCAGACACAGCCAGCTTGAGTCAGGTCATTCCCCTCATCAGGCTTTTGCAGAAGCAGCTGGAGAAAGTGAAGGAGGAGCTAAGACGGAGCGATTCCGCTCGGCATGTGGGACTTGTGGATGAAGCCCTTCATTCGCTTTGCCAGGATTCCAGGGTGGTCAATCTGTTGAAATCAGACCACTACATTTTGGCCACCGTGCTTGATCCTAGGTTTAAAGCCTATGTGGTGTCTCTCTTTCCGGCCGACACAAGCCTGCAGAGGTGCAAAGACCTGCTGGTGAACACACTGTCAGCTGAAGCGGAACGTGACACGTCAACGGCTCCTTCTTCATTTTCTCCCGCAACTGGGGCTGCCAGGAAAAAACTTAGGTATCCTAAGCAACCCGCTGGCGGTGATGCAGGGCAGGCAGGACCAAGTTTGGACATCTGGTCCAGACTGAAGGACCTGGCAACAATTTCTGACATGTCTACTGTCACTGCATATGATACTGTCACCATTGACAGAATGGTGGAGGATTACATCGGTGACAGCATCCAAGTAGGCATGTCAGACAGTCCATACCTGTACTGGCAGGAAAAAGAGGCAATTTGGAGGCCCCTGTACAAGCTGGCTCTATTTTACCTGAGTTGCCCCCCCTCCAGTGTGTACTCCGAAAGAGTGTTTAGTGCAGCCGGGAACCTTGTCAGCGAAAGGCGTAGGAGGTTGCTTCCACAGAATGTGAAGAAGATGATGTTCATCAAAATGAATTATCAGCTCTTCCAGGGAGACCAGCCTCCAGAAGGTACAGAGGGACCTGTGGTGGTGGATTCAAGTGGGGACGAGTTAATACTTTGTGAGGATGAGGATGTACACACTGAAGAGGGTGAGGAATCGGTGGATGATGAGGATGACATCTTGCCTCCGTAGAGCCAGTTTGTGCAGGGACACATTAATTGCCAGCTTGTTTTGTGGGGGCCCAAACGAACCAATCATTTCAGCCACAGTTGTGTGGCAGACCCTGGCGCTGAAATGATTGATTTGTTAAAGTGTGCATGTCCTGTTTATACAACATAAGGGTGGGTGGGAGGGCCCAAGGACAATTCCATCTTGCACTTCTTTTTTTTCTTTGCATTATGTACAGTTTGGGGCCTAGTTTTTCTAACTGCCATCCTGTCTGCCACTGCAGTGTCACTCCTAGATGGGTCACGTGTTTGTGCCGCCCACTCGTGTCGCTTAGCATAGTCATCCAGCTACCTCGGTGCAACCTTTTGGACATGAAAACACTATTGTGAGGTGTGAGGTGTTCAGAATAGACTGGAAATGAGTGGAAATTAAGGTTATTGAGGTTAATAATAGCATAGGAGCAGAGAAACCAACAAATTCTGTGATTTTAGCTGTTTTTATGCTTTTTTAAAAAAAAATACAGATCCAAAACACAAAACCCAGAACCCAAAACACGGAAGGGTGGTTTTGGCAAAACCAATCCAGATCCAAAACACGAAGAAAGATCCAGATCCAAAACCAAAACACGAAAAGTGGCCGGTGCACACCCCTAATTTAAAGGCTAAAACGGGGGTACCCATTGTGATCCCCCATGTTTTTACAACTTTAGGGGGATCTTACAATTTTTTTGAAGGAAATTTTCGTAACTTTACGCAAATCCAACTTCGGAGGCTCCCGTTTTCGTTAATTTTATATTGAATACGGGGATAAGCGGGCGCGCGCCCAATACTTTAACGCAGATAAAAACTCCGATATGAAACGTTAACTTCGACAGTGAAGTTAACGTTTCATATTGAATACCCCTCAATGTGTCAGATGTGCAGTACAATGTCTATGTCTCCAGGGCTCCACAATAGTCATGTGTGCATGATCTTGTAGATCTCCTGATGTGCCCAGTTTCCACTGGGACAGTGGCAGTGTGTCCAGCCGCACAACAAAGCAGCCGAATCTTCGGGTCTCTACAGCAAACGGCAAGTGTCAGCGAGTATACACAGTCCAGTAGTTAGCTCTGACATGTTTCGCACCACAGCATGGGAAAAAATATTTTCTTCTTTAGCCATCTTAGTAACATCCATGCTGATTCTCTTGTCCAGACAACAGATAAGAGTGAATACTGCTGTCTACAGATGGTGGTATGCTTGTCTGACAAGCAAAGAAAAGCAAAGTCTTTTGTCACATGAGATCTGCCGATCACGCACAGGGGACTATGGAAGCCATATTTGCATATAGAAAATTAGGAGAAAATGGAGTAATCATAGATTTCTCCACATTAACGGGTATATTTATTAAACGATATTTGCAGGATATCCTACAAATATTAATGATCTCCCAAATGTACCATGTCTGATAGCTGCTGTGGTCCCTTTACTACTGACTGCAGAAGCCGTCCCCATAGGTTTCTATGGGAGCTGCTAGGATGTCAGATTTTTATTGCTATATAGATGCATACATTATCAGCATCTTCTTTTTTTTTTTTTTTTTTTTTTGTCCCTGGATGTATGCATTAAGTTACAGCTAAGTCTCTCTCAAGTAATTACATTCAAATGTAGAAAAATCTGTTCTGTAAGGCAAAAAAAACCTGTCTGCATCCAGCTATGCAATAGCAATGCAATGCCAGCACTGGATGAGTGTCTACGCCCATCATGAGGCATTTTCTCTGAGGCGTGGGCCTCAGACATTTTATATGAAACCTCAAAACTAGTGAATCCTTTTGTAGCAGCCGCACCTTTTTATAGTGTTGCCTGTCTCCGCTTTGCACAGTATTCTTTGCTGTATGCTCTGCATGAAATGTGCATTGTAATAGGAAGCATATAGCACAACTAAATTAATGACTAGGTTTATATTTATTGTTCCTCCTTAGTTCATGTGTTTACTTTAACACAGGGAAATAAGGGTTCATTGGATTGTATCTGCCATAAGAGAAGTATTCCTTGCTCTTCTGTCAATCATGTAACAATTATGTGCCATGACACTTCCATGTACTCCAGCTACATTCCTCCATGTAAACCAGTTCTATATCATCAAATTAAAATGACCGGTCACCATTGTGTTACAATGTCAGTACGTGTCTCAGAAATGTATAGATGATATGTAGATCTGTTTGAGTGGATTAGTATATTATGTAATTTTTTTAATTTTTGTTCATTAACAAGAAACCTCAATACAAGAACAATCTAGCATGTGTTGAATCCACAAGAACACAGGGTGACCCATTATAATTACTAATAATACACTGTTTATTTTTTTAATGGCACTTTAAAAAAAATAAATAAAAAAAAAGGAAAATGAGTGTGCTTCACTTTTTAAGCAAGTAGTCTGAATAAGTGCTTGTTCCAGGTGGGTTTAACTTGCCCCCTGACACTGAATTGCTTGTGCATACTAGTCGAAACCACTGGTTGCAGATTCAATTAGCCGTGTTACATTACATATCGCATAATATCATATTTTCATGAAGCACACTACCAATTCCCTTGCATTTCAATTAGAAACTGCATTTTGAGATATCGACGTTAACTCTGCAGTGTGCAACCAATTGTGAAATGAATGACTGATATAATGAGAGTGGGGAAATCATCCTGAGCCCCAAAATAGTGGCAAAAAAGATGGGCAGCGTAGTGTAGAAGGCTGTTAGGGGCCATAAGCACCATTTTGGAGGCCGTTTAAATGGAATTGGTATGAAATACCGTCGGCCGCATGGCCAGCGGTTCGATTCCCGTCAGCGGCAGCCCGACAGAAGCAGAGTGCGACGCAGCGGAAGCCCGACAGCGCTGGAAATTCCGATCGTGGATAGGTAAGTATCCACTAACCTAACCCTCCTTAGGGGTGCTTAACCCTAACCACCCCCTTCCCCGCTGCCTAACCCTAAGTCCCCCCTGGGGGTGCCTAATCCTCCCTCCCCCTAGCCTAACCCTCCCCCGGGGACGGGTGCCTAACCCTAAGTTCCCCCCGGGAGCCCTAAACCTAACCCCCCCCCCCCCCCCCGGCTATCCGCTATCTAGACGCCTGGCATTTCACCCATGCCGGGATAAGACAGTCGGGAAGCCGGCTGCCTGTGTTTAGGCAGTCTGCTTCCCGATTGCCTCCCGTTTAAATGGTATCTGATAGTTGATTTTTGCACCTGTTATAAATGATGGAAATATAATAGCCAGCAAATAAAGGTGTCTACAGAATTTTAGGGGGATATTAAAATGTGTTTACAATTTTGTGTGTATATAAAAGTATGCAAAAAGTTGGAAAGAAACATTTGCAAGTTTCCCATCAATGCAGCACCTCAACATACATGTCCCACATGATTTAACCCATATGTCTGCATTTTAGTGAAAATAACATGAAAAATAAAATGTCTTTTATATTGATTTTACTATACATACATTAGGGAGAAGTGCTCCAGGGGTATTGCACTATGTCACAATTTTTAGCCATTAAAATAAGGGCTTTTTCCTACTTTTCACCTCCTGGAGTGGTGAGCTAAAATGTGCTTTTACTCAGTAATCTGTGTTTATGCACATCTCAAAAACTAATTGAATAGCAAAATCTTGCAGCAAAATTTTTTTTCGGATTCAGTATGGCCGGCGGTTCAAATCCCGACAGCGGGATCTTAGCAGCACTGAAAATCCTGATCGTCCCTAGGTAAGTATTCTCTAACCTATTCTACACCCTAACCCTCCCTTAGGGGTGCCTAAACCTAAACCTAACCTCCCGGGGGGGGTACCTGGATGCCCAGGAGAGCAGCCAAGTCTCCCAGGTCCTGCCTGGTGCTGCCCACCACCAGAGTGAAATGGGCAGCCAACGATGTGATTCTCACTAAATGGTGTCATCGTGGCCCTGTCCTCTCTTTACAATGCCAGTATTTACATCATTATTTAGCTGGGGTGGGGTCATAATGATGTTATCACATAGTCATGGAACCCCGCATCCTCTACTTCAAAAGCACAGGGTTTTCCCACTCATCACAGGATGGCAATGGCTATACGGCAACTGGCAAACACTCTGAGTTAAAATACTCTGCATCAGGCTAATCTTTCTCCGGCAGAGTTAAGCTGCCAGTGAATGAAAACTCTCATAACTACATTGTGTTTCTACTTCAGGGTCCATAGGGTATCCACAGGATACCTTGGGGTATAGGTGTGACGTCAGTCGCAGGGCACCAAAGAGTTAAGCTTTCAGCCTCCCAGGATGCACTAGGTCCCCCTCCTATACCCCGCCCCCGGGCCAAGGCACCTCAGTTTAGTTTGGTGCCCGGCCGGAGTCGGGTGCACCTGTTGGAGTGGGGGCTAGAAGAGCCCCTGAAGCTTTTTCTTCATGCAGCTGTGGCTGCACATCTGGATGAACAGCATGGACAGTCAGTCCTGACGTCCATGCTGTCTTCCCTACACCCCGCCGGTACCAGAATGCCGGTACTGATCCGGGGATGCTGGTGGGCGTCTGGGGTCACAGCTAGCGGTGACCCCAGATGCTCCGGACCATGGCCGGATTCAAGGGGGACAGAGGTAAGCAGCGGGGTCCCGCGGTGGGTCCCCGCTGATCACATGGTCCTAAGTCCCCAGGCAGGGGGCTCCCTGGGGACTGGCTGCAGCGTGGAGCCAGGCGACCAACCTGCGCTTCCACTACCCCCTGGGACAGCGGACCGCAGCAGAGCGGTAGCGCTGCGGCGTCCCAGGGGTTAAATGCATGCCAGGGGAGCGCGCCTTCCCTGTCTCACAGCCGGCGCCTCCCCCGCTGCACACAGCCCTCTCTGCACTGTGCTGACTGGTCCTGTGTCAGCGCTCCTCCCCCAGGCCAGCTTCTCTCTGCTCCTCGGCGGCCATCTTCTCTGCAACGCATGGTGAACGCTGCTGGAAGTCTGGAAGGAAGCATCGTGGTCTGGGTCCCCCCGCATACCTCTCCTCCGCTGTGGCTCAGGTCTGTGTATGCAGCGCTGTGTCCTACCAGGCCCTGTGTCTGTGTAGTTGAGTGATCAGCGCTGTTAGTGCAGGAATTGTTATTTCTCTGCATTGTATGTGACTGTGCTAGCGCTGCCTGTAACTTTTCTTCTCTAAACTGTCAGCTTTATTACTGTCCCTGTTCTTTCTGCTAAAGCCCTTGCGGTGCGGTGCGGTGCTGCAGGGTGGTCTCTCGCCTATTTAATACTTAATTGGTGAGAGAGGTCACATACGTGGTGCCATCATGTCTGAAAGTGATTTTCCCCTCCGGCTACAGTGTACCACGTGCAAAGTACCGTTAGCGGAGGGGGAGGGTAGCGCGGAGGGCCTTTGCCGGCAGTGTTTGTCCATGGCGCAGCCTATTACGGTTACAGCACCGGTACAGGAGCCGCCCTGGGCTTGTTTCGCTCAGGCGTTAACAGCTTTAGTGGGCCAGTTAGCTCCGCAGCCCGCGTTTACTCCCATGGGTTTGTCCCAGCAGTCTGTGGTGTCGTCACCCATGCAGGGGTTCCCACGACAATTGGTGGTACCCCACAGTCTCCCTATTTCCCCGCTCCCGGGTTCTCAGGAGCCAGCGTGGGTTAACTCCCTGGCGAGTTCTGTACAGCACTTGTCGGATGTGTTGCAAGGGGAGTCTGTGATGCGGCCTCATAAAAGGCCGGTTGCGTCTCTGTCCGCTCCTTATGAGGATGACGAAGGGACGTCTGATGATGGGGAGATTCTGGATCCTTACGATCAGGAACCTTTCCATACTAAGGACGCTGATGCTAAGTCCAAAGTATATATTCCTGGACTTATTCGGGCGGTCCGCACAGCCTTGGTGATTGAGGACGAAGTTCCCCCAGCGGCTAAATCTAAGTATGCCTTTTTCAAAGATGTGAAGGGCGATGCCACAGTCTTTCCTCTTTCGGGTCAGTTGGTGGACCATTTAGAGGAGGCGTGGAAACAACCTGGCAAAAGATACCAGCCGCAGAGACGCCTGGCGGTGGCTTATCCGTTCGCGGATAATTATTTTGCTAAGTGTGAATCCCCTCCACAGGTGGATTCTCACGTGACCCGTCTTGTCCGTAGTGCCACATTGCCGATGCCATCCATGTCCTCCCTTAAGGATGCTACGGACCGCAAGGTAGAAATCTGCCTGAAGTCCGCTTATTCCCTTGCAGGGGGGGCAGCACGGCCGGCTATGGCCATTTGCTGGGTTGCCAGAGCGATGGAGCGCTGGGCGGATTCATTAGAGGCTTCTTTTGAATCCGACTGTCCGGCCGAACAGGCGGAGTTGATTGGCAATCTCCGTGATTCGGCCACCTACATCAACGAGGCGGCTCTAGACATTAGTACTCTGGTGTCTAGAATTTCTTCAGCAGCGGTAGCTGCTCGTCGCACCTTGTGGCTGCGATCCTGGAAGGCGGACGCAGATTCCAAGAAAGGTCTGGAAGCGTTGCCGTTTACCGGAGAAGTTCTCTTCGGTCCGGATCTGGATAAGATTGTGGCCACGCTGGCGGCAGCCAAATCTGCTTGTCTCCCGTCGGCCGCTGCTCCTTCTGGTTCTGGACCATCGTCCTTTCGGTCATCTAGGGCCCAGGGCAGGCCCAAACCACAGTCGTTTCCTCGACAGGCTGGCCCTAAGAAATCGGTCAAGCCCCGGAAACAGGCATGGAGTACCAGACGTCCGGCCCCCAAGCCAGATGACAAGCCTGCGGCCTGACGGTCCGGGTCTCCCCTTGGGGGATCCCAGGGTGGGAGGCCGCCTGCTGCAGTTCTCCCGGTGTTGGTCGTTCACTACGACAGACACTTGGGTTCTGGAGGTGGTCTCTCACGGGTACGCCCTCTCCTTCCGGCACAGACCCCCGGCTCGATTCTTCACCACGGGTCTACCATCAGACCGGAACAAGGCTACGGAGCTGCGGAAGGTATTGCACACTATGCTCCAGGCTGGAGTTATAGTGCCTGTTCCATTCTCCCAGAGGGGCCAGGGTTTCTATTCAAATCTATTTTTGGTACAGAAACCCAATGGGTCATATCGTCCGATTCTCAACCTCAAAGCACTCAACAAGTCTTTGCGGGTCCCGAAGTTTCGGATGGAGACCCTACGGTCCATCATTCTGGCGCTGGAACCTGGGGACTACATGGTGTCATTGGACATACAGGACGCTATGGCGGTCATGGCGGCTTCTCTGCGGCTGCAAGGAGTCCGCATGTTGCCGTACTTGGACGACCTGTTATTGGTGGCAGGATCTCCAGAGCTCCTGTTACACCACTTGGACCTGACCATTGCACTGCTGCAACGGCACGGCTGGCTAATCAACTGGCAGAAGTCCACTCTAATCCCGTCTCGGAGGATTCTGCATCTTGGAGCCTTATTGGACTCGGGACAGCAAAGGATCTTCGTGACGGAGGACAAGATCTCTGCTTTACAGTCAAGGGTGCGCAGTTGTCTGCACAGCCGCCGGGTGTCCTTACACTCGGCGATGAGGTTACTGGGCTCCATGGTGTCGGTGTTCGACATGGTGGAATACGCCCAGTTTCACTCCAGACCTCTGCAGCACCTGATCCTGTCCAAGTGGAACGGGCTGCCTCAGTCTCTGAAGTTCCAGACGATTGTGCTCACCCCGGAGGTTCGCCTGTCCCTTGCGTGGTGGTTAAAGACGACCCACCTCAACAAGGGACGTCCGTTCTGGGTTCCAAATTGGGTCCTGTTGACAACGGACGCCAGTCTTCGGGGCTGGGGAGCAGTTTCGGGTCCACACTTGTTCCAGGGCAGGTGGACACCGACAGAAGCGGAGCTTCCAATAAATATCTTGGAACTCCGTGCGGTCTTCAATGCTCTCCTGCAGGCACAGCGGTTTCTCCAGGGTCACCCGGTGCAGGTCCAGTCGGACAATGCTACCACCGTGGCCTACATAAACAGGCAAGGAGGAACTCGCAGTCGGGCGGCTCTCGTAGAGGTCTCTCGGATCCTGGTTTGGGCGGAGCGCAATCTTCCGGCCATATCAGCGGTCTTCATCCCGGGAGTGCTAAATTGGGAGGCGGACTTTCTAAGTCGCCAGGACGTTCATCCAGGGGAATGGTCCCTGCACCCGGACGTTTTTCAACTACTGGTGGACAGGTGGGGTCTTCCAGAAATCGACCTCATGGCGTCCCGGCACAACAACAAGTTGCCGGTGTACGGGTCTCGCACAAGAGACGAAGGGGCGTCTCTGGTGGATGCTCTGTCCGTCCGGTGGACGTTCAGGTTCGCATACCTGTTCCCTCCGGTCTCCCTTCTTCCACGGGTAATCCGGAAATTCAAACAGGAAGGAGGGACGCTCCTGTTGATAGCTCCCGCGTGGCCCAGACGGCACTGGTTCTCAGACCTTCAGGGTCTGTCCGTGGACAGTCCTCTGCGGTTGCCGCTACGACCGGACCTTCTGTCTCAGGGTCCTTGTCTTCACCCGGACCTGACTCGGCTGTCTTTGGCGGCGTGGCTGTTGAGACGGCCATGCTGAGGTCCTGGGGGTTTTCCAGCTCTGTGGTGCGTACCATGTTACGAGCTCGGAAACCGTCTTCCGCGAGGATATACCATCGCGTGTGGCATACGTTCTTCCAGTGGTGTCGACCGAGAGGTTATGCACCGCGGGAGTTTCGTCTGTCTCGGATTCTCGCCTTCCTGCAAGCGGGACTAGATCATGGGCTTCGCCTTGCTTCTTTGAAGGTACAGGTTTCGGCCCTATCTGTCTGGTTTCACCGTAGGATTGCTACAATCCCGGATGTGCGCACCTTTTATGCAAGGTGTTCTCCGTATTCAGCCGCCCTTTGTTTCACCTGTGGCGCCTTGGGATTTGGCTGTGGTCCTGAGGGCTCTCCAAGGACCGCCGTTTGAACCACTGGGCTCAGTGGATATTAAATGGCTAACAGCTAAGACTGTTTTCCTTCTGGCCGTTGCTTCAGCCAGACGTGTTTCTGAGTTAGGGGCTCTTTCTTGTAGACCCCCTTTCTTGGTTTTTCATGGGAACAGGGCAGTGCTCCGCACTCGGCCCGAGTTTCTTCCCAAAGTTGTTTCCCAGTTTCATGTTAACGAGGAAATAGTTGTTCCGGCCTTTAACTCACTGGGTCTTTCCGTGGGTGAGGCCTCTTTGGATGTTGTGCGGGCCTTAAGGACTTATGTTGACCGCACTTCTTTGTTTAGGAAGTCGGACGCTTTGTTGTCCTCTATGGCTTCTGTAAAAAGGGTTGGCCTGCTTCAAAGCAAACTTTGGCAGCCTGGATCCGTATGGCTATTTCTGAAGCTTATCTTCATGAAGGCCTACCGGTCCCTCCTTCTCTGAAGGCTCATTCCACTAGGTCTGTGGGTCCTTCGTGGGCAGCTCGACGTGGTGCCTCGGCAGTTCAGATCTGCAAGGCTGCTACGTGGTCTTCTGTCCATACCTTCGTGAGGTATTACAGGTTTGACACCTTCGCCTCTCAGGATGCTTCCTTCGGGCGGCGGATTCTCCTTTCTGCACAGGAGCGTCCCCACCCTTAAAGGATACTGCTTTGGGACATCCCCAAGGTATCCTGTGGATACCCTATGGACCCTGAAGTAGAAAATATGAGATATGGTAAGAACTTACCCTTGTTATCTCTATTTCTACGAAGTCCATAGGGTTCCACAGGACTCCCGCCCTGTCGCACCTGTGCTGCAGATGGGCTTTGCTCTGGTCACCGGTTTTCCGTCTCCCTCTGGTGAGAATGTGATTCTTGTATGTGTCCAGATCTTTGTTCTCTCTCTTCCTTCTCCTCGTCCGGCCTATGGCTTGGTAACTAACTGAGGTGCCTTGGCCCGGGGGCGGGGTATAGGAGGGGGACCTAGTGCATCCTGGGAGGCTGAAAGCTTAACTCTTTGGTGCCCTGCGACTGACGTCACACCTATACCCTAAGGTATCCTGTGGAACCCTATGGACTTCGTAGAAATAGAGATAACAAGGGTAAGTTCTTACCATATCTCATATTATTGATGCAATCTTGGCCATAACTAGACTTTTTGGTGCCCTGGGCCAGAAATGGCATTGGCTCCCCTCCACCACCCCTATTTTTAAATCTGGACATAAGATGCGCACCCAAAAAAGGGGCATTGCCTCATGGGGAAGAGCCATGGCAAATCGAATTTGTCCTGTATGATTATGAAGCGGTACCAGTCCGGTTGTAGTAATACTTTGTTATTAAAAACAATAGAAGTGATGTCAACGGAAAAAAACAAGCAGTACTATACCACATAATAAAACAAGCAAAAATAAAGTAAAAATAGAGACACTTCAAAGCAGCATCAATCAAAGCTAAGTCAATTATTTAACATACGCACTGCAATTGGGGAAAAAACTATTATGTAGCCGTTTTGTGGGAGAGCGCCCAGCCCTAAAATGGCTATTGGATGTCAATTTCTCAAAAAGAGTATGGTTAGGATGGCTGAGATCTGCTAGAATGGATTTTTCAGGAGCCTTTTATCAAATATCTCCTGGGTGCATGGTAACACAACTCCAATAATTCTACTAGCCGTCCCAATTGCCCAATCCAACGGCCTATGTTCAGCCACAGTACAGTTTCCGTACCAGACGACAATTCCATAAGTCAGGATACTTTCTACAATACTACGATAGAAATTTAGAAGTGTCCCCCTACTCACACATGCCAGCCTTAAGTGACGCAGAAAAAACAGGTGTTGGTGAGCCTTCTTGGCCAAAAATGGCAGAATTCAAGGACCATGTCAAAGTATCCAAAATAGAAAAAAACCTAGCAATTTAAAAGACACTACCTCGATGGTCAAACCACCTAAACAAATGGGCTTTGTAAGGAACACTACGTTCCCTGAAACCAACAATCATTTCCTTTTTGTTGTCGTATTTAAGAGCAGGCAGTCTTCACTCAAACATTCTAGCCACCTCAGCTCTGTAGGCAAGTTTGTTAGTTATCAGACCAACGGTAGTGATATCGTCCGCAAATTTAACAACCTTAACAGACCGAGACTGAGACACACAATCATGGGTGAAAAATGAGTACAGAGCTGGGCTCAGGACACACCCCTGCGGGACTCCAACATTCAGCACCAACTCCTTGGAGCTGGAATTCCCCCAACTTGACCACCTGAGGTCTAACAGATAAAATTTTTTGCAGCCATCTACAAGTAGATCCCTTTAAACCAACCTGAACAGCTTAGCAATCAGACAGCTAGGCACAATAGTGTTAAAAGCTGAGCTATAATCCACGAATAAGATTCTTGCATAGGTGTCCCTAGTTTCTAAATGAGACCGCACCTGGTGCAACACAGTCAGGATAGCATCCTCGGTCAAGCGGTTAGCCCTAAAGACAAATTGCCAAGGATCAAAGCCCGCTGCAAAGTGAGACTTTACATGAATCAATACTAATGTCTCAAAGCATTTCATCACAAGTGATGTTAAAGCTATAGGGCGATAATCATTTAAGCATTTCGGGGGCCCTTTTTTTAGGGATAGTAACAATGGTGGTTAATTTGAAGCACTTCGGGACAATGCAGAAAGCCAGGAATAAATTTAAACGTAAAAACCCCAGCTAGCTGATCACTACATTCCCTCAGGACTTTGCCCATGATGCCATCTGGACCCGCTGCCTTCCTTGGGTCCACAGAACGCAGGCACCGACAGACAGCGGATTTGTGCAGCACCAAGGGTACCTTCCCTACTCTCTGATCCAATTAGGGAACATCCGTCTTATTTGTACAATTAAACCTAGCATAGAACCCGTTTAGATCTTCAACAAGGGTATTATCTGCACTCCTAGCATCAATTGATTTGACTTTATAATCAGTAAGCCTCTGCACTGTTATCCAAGTGTCACTGCCAAATACAGTATAAATCCAATGGCTGCATTGATGATGCGCAATAATTTTGCAGTATAACTCACCAGCTATAGATGTAGGAGAGCACTTGTGTAGCTGCACCTGCATCAGGAGTAAGAACGGTTGTGCACAAGCCTGGAGACCCGGCAGTGTAGATTACCGACTGAAGGTATAGAAAGAGTGCTACTTGTAGTGTGTGCAGCAAATATCAGCGTTGGGAAGGTGTGTGTATGTACCCTGCGCCAGGAGCAGAACTCGGCGACAAGGGTACTCGAGGTGTGCTGGTAACACCTGGGTTGGGAATCTGTTGCTGTGCTCAGGGCTGCAATCGGAAATTGTAGGGCAGATAGCTCCATGTGGAGTCTGACTGCCATGTAAGAGGTGTTAGGTTTGAGTCCTGGGTATGACTATTTTGAATTGTGTGTGAGGATGTAACTGAAGGTGCTTAAGGAGGTAACCAGATGGGGGGGGGGGGGGGGGGGGGAGTCGTCCAGGTAGGAGATGGGAAGAGAAAGCTACATATGAGACTGATTATAAACAGAAAATTGACAGGCCTGAACACCCTAATTATGGCCCTGGCTGTTATAGCCCTTAATAATTCTAGTTATTACCATATTTTGGTAAATGGAGGCCTATTCATTATCAGAGGTGCACGTTTCAGCGGTGAATACTTGAATATCAGCAGCTGTCCCCGCAATCCTTAACACTACTACAACAGCGTCTGCTCAGTGTGCATGTGTGACCTGAGTTCATACATGCGCACGGCTGCAGGTCTTGCAGTGAGGAATCGGGGGAGGGATCCGCTCAGATTCTCTTCATACTCCTGTGGAAAGGAGGTCTGGGGTTGTGAATGTGGCTGTCCTCTAAAAGATGGGTACTAATTAGCGATGAGCGGTTAACCTTTTGGGGGTTTTGAGTTGAACCAAGTCCCGGCCTGGATCACGCTCGGGGTTCCAAGTAGAATAGTCCTGGCTAGGGTCTACCCGTAAGTTTGATCTCTGATCTAAAACCCAGATCTCTGGTTTTGGATTGTGTGTAAACCAGTTCAAATTACATGATCTTAGATGTTTTTATAAATTTTAAGAAATCCAAATCTGAAACCGAACCAAAACACTTAGTGTGATTTTGCCAAAACTTAACTGGGAGTAATAAAATAATTGCAATTAAAATAAGGACAAAAAAATAAAACATAATTCTAGAAAAAATGATTAATGCAGGGGTGAATGGGAAATTAGTAACCTTCAAAATCGCTCTCTGCTTCCTCAGGCTATTCCCATTTTCCCATTCAGCCCTGCATTTATTACTTTCTGTCTATATTTTCAATCCTTATACTTTAATTGCTATTATTTTTATGCTTTCTGGTTGAAGTATCTTCACCTTTTGAAAGTGTGTGTATATGTATATATGTGTCTCTATCTCTCTATAAATTTTTTTTTTTTAGTTAGACCACCCCTAAAGTAGACTATATATTTTTTTTTTTCTAGGAACACCCTAGTACTCTAGGTCATTTAAGTCCTTTATACCTCTCTAAAGAGATAAGAGGACTGTATTCCATTACTATTAAACCGGTGGGCATCAGGATTATAAATGAATGTCCAAGGCAAATAACCCATTTATAAAAGATTAGTACAATCTTGAATGATTTGTACGGTCCGATTCACCATATGCGACAAACATCCTCTCTGTTGTTTTTTCTGTAACTCTTTCTGAGCATCCTGAGGAACACCTACCACAGAGGGTCCCAAACCCAGTCCTCAAGGTTCCCCAACAGTTCAGGTTTTAGAGTTATCCATTGGGCACAAATTGACTGAGGTACTAATTTAAATTAAGTCAGCTGTGGTCAAGCAAGGATATCCATAAAACCTGCTGGAGTGGTAGGGTGCCTTGAAGTCAACATTTGGTAACCTCTGACCTACCAGAAGGTTTGAAAGCCACCAGTGCAATCTGCAATCCCCAGTGGGTAACAGTGCAATATTATCCAAGGTTTGGTTACATTTGTGAGCATGTATCCTATTTAGTGTATGCTTTTGGACTATGTATTTTTGTTTTTCCTTTTATTTTATTTTTTTCTTGTAAAATAACCCATACCTCTTGAGACAAAAGGTTGGAGTAGTACTGGAAGCCCCCTCCACCACCACCACCACCATCATCTGATCCTACTATCTTCTTGAAACCTACTGGTTGAGTTCCAAACATTCGAGCTACAAGTTATCTTCTCTTAAGAATCTGCAATAGCGGCTGCTATCGACAACTTTTAAAAAAAAAACAAAAAAAAAATAAAAAAAAATGGAAAAGTCTGTTAAAACCAGAAATGGGTACTAAACTGCCTTAATAAATTCTATAGAGAAAAAATTAGCTCCCTAACTGGTCATTTCTTCCAAATATGAAAATGAAGTATGTTAAGGACCACTTCAGTATTTCCTCCCTTTTAGTGATCAATGGCAAAAGAACAGAAATACAAGCTTGTCCTCATCACATGCCATTATATGCAAATCTGCATAGCACACTGTCCATAAGGATTACTAGCTCTTTAAAATTGGGTGAGCTGTTCGGTTTTCCAGAAATTAGAATCCTCCTGAAATCTGTGAATCTGGACAGATCTGAGTCTCTGTTCTATTCTCCTGAGGAGATCCGGATAAATCTGAGTCACTGTTCGGAATTTGGATTTTAATTCCAAATTTCGGGTTTTGGATTGCAAAAATGTCATGATTTTACCTGTTTTCTTTATAAAAAATCTAGATCCCAAATCAAAACACTTAAGGGTGGTTTTGCAAAACCTACCTACCCTCTGTGTGTACACAGGAATGATACAGATTACAAACTTGCTTGTTATGCAATCAGTAGTCTGTCCCTACTATGCCATAACTACTTACTATCAAGGAACAGTGACTAGGAGCAAGGGAATGGCACTGATGATTGACATGCATTCTAGGCTGTTGAGCATTCTAACCACTGAAGCCAGAGGTGCTGCCGTGGGGACCGGTCCACCACACACTTGGCCACACCCCATAGTACCAGGCACCGACAAATCTTTTAACAGACCTGGTTAAGCTGTAGAGCCTTTCCAAGGGGATGGGGAATGGGGAACCAGTGCTGTACCTCTAACTATCAATTAAATGGAGCCAGGAACTAGTGCTGCACATGTAGCTATCAACTACATGGAGCCTGGAACTAGCTCTGTACCAGTAATTATCAACTGCATGGAGCGAGGAACATGGGGAATCTATCTGAGCAAGATTAGACTTTTGGGTGGAACAGGTGTTAGGCACAGGCACAAAGCTTTGGCAATGCAATCTTTGACCTCCCCCTTTTGCTTTGCTATTCTATGAATTACCATTCAACACTGTATAAATTCTGCAAAATGTTCATTTGCAAATAGTCTATATGACTAGAGCTAGTATGACAACGGTTAATTCATTCTACTGTATGGTGCAGACTGAGAACACTTGGAGTCGAATTCTGTTGGCAAACATGCAAACTTTTCAAGGCGAATGTTAAACAAATTTGAAAACTTTGCTCCTCTCTACACACATGGGGGATGAATTACTTGTTTTTTGAGCGCCCAACAGAGCAATTCAATTGCTGCTTCATTTGGGAGTCTGTTCAGCATGTGAGCGACCAAAAGCACAGAGTTTAGCTGCGTATAGCAGTTATCCCTGGCTAATGTCTTGCTTTGTGTGCCCAAACAGCCAAATTATCGCACATTTCTGCTTGCCGCCTCAGGAGAAGGACTGTCTAACCACCGCTATGCACGGAGTAACAATTGAATTGCTCCGTCGGGTGCTATAGAAGGTTGTTATTTCCTTATACTGTTCCTTGTTCTATAAATCTTTCCCCACTTAGTGCTTTCACCACATGAAATAACTTAAAACACCCACAGAGTTCGATTTACACAGTACAAAATACAAATAACTATACAATTACACCATATATGTAATGTATGTATGTCCTAATGGTTCATTGTAATAATGATACTTATTTTCCTTGGGATTACAGGCCTGGCTTGAACCTCTCCATTCAGCAGTCTTCAACACATGTGTCCAGCCTCAGTGTGTGTATATGTGTGTGTGCATGTATATGTATGTGTGTGTAACCTTACACAGTAAACGGGGGTTGTAAGCTCTGTGTGTGTTTGAGGGGGCTGGTCTTTACTGGGTCTGCAGTTGGCAGAGCAGAGAAAGGAGGGGGGGAAAGAGAGAGGGGAAAGTTGCAAGACAGGGGGCCTCTTTGGGGAATTCTCCTATAACAAGTCCGACTGATGGCAGTTGACTGTTCTTAACAGATAAACTGACTTAAGTATATTATGTATGTCACCATTTTAGTGTGTGTATGTACATCTGATCAAAGAAGGTGGATTATGATAATGCACTTTTTACAGTCCAGAGTAAGAAGTAATGAAAAGGTTGAGAAGCAGAGTTTCTCTCCTACGACATGGGTAGATGGGGAAAAAAAAATTTTTTTTTGTGTGTGTGTATTTATGCAAGGACAAAAAAAATCTTCCTATGTAAGCAGCAGGCCATTTCCTAAACATTTGAAACTAAAAGTTTATAGTTGTTTCTTTGTCATCTTTTTCGCCAAATGAAGTGGGGTGCACTTCTGGGGTGTAGGCATCTTTGGACATCTGGTTTGGATCATCTGTGTCCTGGTCCTTCCGATCTGTGTT
Source organism: Taudactylus pleione (assembly GCA_031769625.1). NCBI lineage: Eukaryota > Metazoa > Chordata > Amphibia > Anura > Myobatrachidae > Taudactylus > Taudactylus pleione. The sequence goes on along the minus strand of JAUIMM010000171.1, from coordinate 9,435,487 downwards.
CTGTATGATCATCTTGGGGTCCATGCAGTCATCTGTCTACAGCTGGGTCTCATCGGCAGCTAAAGAAGAAATTGACATATCAGTACTTTTGAATGTCTCCACCTTTCCTATCAAATCTGATGTCTTCTCTTCCATCCGATCTGCCTACAGTCTTCAGATATCCTGTTGTTGACTTGATTTCCCTCTATGGATGAAAAACAGATTCTCTTTCCGAGCATTAGCTGTCCCTCCCCACCCTCTATGATGATTTATAATTTTGTCTGCTCCATATTGGAGTTTTCAAAAATCACATATTAACATTAAGAGTGTTACTGACTGAACTTGACATTGTTTTCTCCACTAGGTGGCATTCAAGTTCTTACAATGCCTTTTGCTTTCTCATTATTTTTTTTTTAGTTATTTGTTTTCTAATTTCCAATAAAAATGTCTAAAATATCGCTAATCTGGGAAGTCCAAAATTTTCATAATTCAAATACCCATATAACACCCCCCCCCCCCCCCCTTTTTTTTTTTTTTTCTCCTGTCAATAATCTGTGTGTTCATTGGCAAGGAGAATCTGAGAAGTCTTGAGCTATTTGATCCACTTTGGCCTGCTTTTCGATGTACTGTGAAAATAGAAAGAAATGTCAGTATACATAATGCAGGTATGTCAATGTGTACCTTCTTCCTGTCAATTTCCAAACACACAAACTGTCAATAGGTGTAACCAATCAATTTACTAATAAGACCATTTTTAAACAACTTGCTCTCATTGGCCTATAGGGGAGAGAAGAAAAAATAAAGATATGAATATACATAACACGATGCTTTCAATTTTTTTTTTTTTTTTTTTATTTAGTTATTTCTTTCAAAAACTTTTTTTTTACAAATTGTTATATATTGTCAAAAAAAAACCCAAGGAAACTTTTTATTTTTTAAGGTGTGTGAACTCAATTGACTAGAAATGGCACATGTGGTTTTTACCTGATCAATACCTTGCACCTCCTTTGTGATTCTTTTTTAGTTGTCCATGGTCTTTGTTCTTTTAGCATAGTATCATCTCCCATGACTTCAAGAACTTGATATGGCCCTTCCCAGTTTGCATCCCAAGGACCTGCTTTATGGAAACCATTACTAAATACCCTACAGAAGGCATAGGTGTCTCCCTCTGTAGATCGGGTTTATGCAGCTGCATAGCTGCATAAGGCAACAGTCCCTTGAGATTATCTTGCACCTGTTTCAGAAACCTATCTCTCGCAACAGCATCTTTAATGGGATTTGACAAATGTGGCTCATAAGGGAAACAGTGGCATTTTGCGACCTGTCATGAGCTCAAACAGAATTATCCCTGTACTGGATGCTTCCGTAGCCCTAATGCCCATGAGTATTGCGGGTAAGGCTGTTACCCAAGAAGACCCCTTCTGTAACAGTGCCTTTGCTAATCTGGCCTTGATGGTCTGATTAATTTGTTCCACAATCCCTGTCGATTGGGGATGATAAGGAACATGGAAGCGCTGCTTTATGTCCAGAAGTTCACAAAGGGCTTTCATGACCTTGCCAGTGAAATGGGTCCCTCGATCAGATTCTATGATCCCAGGGATACCCCAGTGTGACAAAATCTGTTCCCATAGAACCCATGCTGTAGTGGCCGCTGAGTCTTTCGCTGTAGGAATGGCTTCTATCCACTTTGTGAACACGTCAACTACTACCAAGGCATAGCTACAATGAAGTTTATTTGTAAGGTTGACCAGGGCCTCTCTGTAGGAGGCACACACTGTAACACTGGCTTAAGAGCTGGTGCCCGAGGGTTGATTTGGGCACAGACCAAACACTGTTGGGTGACATTTTCTACTGTTTTGAACATTCCTGACCAGTATAATTTGCTCTTTAAAAGAGAGAAGTTTATCCCAGCCAGGATGTCCGAGGAGCTGATGATTGAGCCTTGTCAATTCTTGTCAATTCCACTTGAAGATGTGAGGGTACTGCAGGGAGAGGTTCTAATCCTTCTCCAGGTGAATGGCACAGTATACCCTCTCTGATAGACCAGGGATCTTGTGGTGAAGTTCTGTGAGTGATAAGAATAGTCTTTTGCCTGTTTCTCTTCAAATTACACAGACCCTTCTTCAAGAACTTTTCTACGTACTGCCACCTGGACTAAGGGCAAAGTTTCAGCATTCGGATCCCGAAATATCTCAGATATTGCTGCCATTTTTGCTGCTTCATCTGCTGCATTGTTACCCAAGATCAAAGGATCGCTCCCTTTTTGGTGTGCAGGCACTTTGATAATTGCTACATTATCAGGATGTATCTTACTCCATTTCCAAAGATCTTTTAGAACTGAAACATGTGCCAGAGGTTTATTTTGACTGTCCATGAATCCATGCCTCTGCCATGTCTCCAGCTACAGAGTAAGGGACCAAACTACATATGCACTGTCACTATATATAGTATGTGGTTCTGGAGGTTGAAGAAGTAGTGCTTCCTTTACTGCCTCCAATTCAGCCCTTTGTGCTGACCGGTGGCCTGGTAGTCTAACAAGACTCTGAACTCCTGTAGTCTCATCCAAGACTGCATAACCTGTCCCATATGACCCATCAACATAGATGACTCTGTCATCTGGATGAGTGGTCTGTCTGAAAAGATGAGTAGGTTCAGTGAATGGAATTTGTCAACAGTCCTATTCTGTTCCTGCTGTGTTTAGCAGTTGAGACAAAACCTGTTTGGCTTTGTGGCTTATGGTGAGGTTACCTCCAGTCAGTTCCATTATCAATCTCTCAAACCTCTGCTGGGAGACTCCAGGGAGTGTGTCCTGAAGTAAAAGGGTCAATGGAGAGTGAGGGGTCTGCACCACCAGTGGTCTGAAACCTACAATATGTTCTGTCACTTTGACAGGGTAATGGATTGCAGCCAGTTGTTTAGCACATTCATCAAAACCTCTTTCTACTGGAGAAAGAAACCTGGAAAAATACCCTAGTGGTCTACTCACAGATCCTACTTGTTGTAGCAGGACCACTGATAGAGACTCTAGGCCTGAATGGCTATTTTACATTCTGTGTGTGAAGTGGCTTGCACTGCGGCAGAGGAAATATTTCTTTTCAGGGTATAAAATGCCACTTCCTGTGCTTCTGAGCATTCAGGTTCCTCATCTCATAGTAGTTCATAAAGGGGCTTCGCTTTTGTTGAAAAATCCTCTATATGAACTCCCTCATGAAGTTTGCAACCCCCAAGAACTTGCGTAAGTCTTGTAGAGTGCCAGACCTGGGAAACTTGACCATTGCTTCAATACGGGCAGCCATTATACCTTTTTGTCCCATGAGAAATCTTAACCCCTAGGAATATGACCTGACCTAGCTATGTTTGCCTCATGAGGGCTCAATTTGAGCCCTGCATGAAAAAGGAGGCCTAACAATTCGTATAGAAGAGTTAAGTGGGTTTCTGTATGGAGTAGTAAATCATTCACATATTGCAAAAGGCAATCAGGTCGTTAAATAACACTCAGCAATTTTGCTAGTGGTTGATGAAAATATCTGGGACTGCTGTGTAATCTTTGGGGAAATACACAAAACATGTATTGTGTATCTTGCTCAGTGAATGAAAATTTGTAACTGCAGTCTTCTGTCAATGATATTGAGAAGTTGACAACGGCTACATCAATGTAGAAAATACTTGGCTTTTGCCAATTATTCTTGCCATTGTGTCTGGTGTCTTTACAACCACGTGTGCCAACATTGGGGTGTACCTTTTCAAAACTCTGAGATCAATGGTAAGTCTCCAGGTATTTGTCTTTCTTTTTAACAGGCCATAGAGGATTATTGCACTTGGAATTTCCTCTTATGACCATCCTCTCAACTCTAAATCAGTCACAGCTTCTGTAATGGATTCCATGGCTTCAGGGGGAAAACGATATTGACGTTGAGGTGGTGGATCTGGACCTTGTATGTCAATCATCTTTCCACAGTCCTTTTCTCCTTGGACCCATAGTTCTGGGTAATGGTACACAATTGGTTCAAGGCCTCTATTGTGAGTTCTCTGGCCATTTGTGTACTACCATATAAAGCAGTGTCATCAATTGCATTTATGGGTGGCCCTAGATGATCTTGCTTTATCATACAGACCTTTTGAATTTGTCGGGCCTCTCCATAACATGCAATTCACTAAATCTAAGATCCACCCATTCTGTGTCATTACGTCAGTTCCAATGATGTTATCAGAACCAGAGTAATACCACATTGGAATTTTTAATGCAAGGTCATTGCTGATTTCTAAAGTTACTGTCAATTCTATGGGCTCTCACCCTCTCCAACCACCATTGGTGATCATATCCAATCACCACACACTGAGGGCTGTCTGGCTGTAAATAATGTTCAACATTGGTGATTGAAATTCCTGCTCCAGTGTCAAGCATGAATTTCAGTAATTTTTTGTTTTTTTTATTCTGGCCATTATATGGGGTCTCCCTGAGGAATCCAATATGAGATCACATATTGGAGTCAGATCCTTAGGGACCCCTAACCGTCAATCTAGCTGTACAGACTTCCAGTAGGGACATCTGTTGCGCAAACTGCTGTCATTGCCTTTTGTACTGTGCAGTTATTTACAAGCTCTAGGCATTTGTGTTTGTTTTTGTAGAGGTACCGATGTTTGTTTGTGGCTGCACCTGGGTCAGTTCTTTTACTTGTCCTGTGTGTGTACCCACCAGTGCAATGCATATTTGCATCTGTCTATGGGCTCCTTCTGTGTTTGAGTATGTGGGTTAACATACGTTGGGTATTCTACCTGTCTATTATAATAATAAGGCTTCTTTGAATCCATTATTATTGCCCAGGTTGTTTGTATACTCGGTGTACCTTGTGGACAATTACGTTGTATATGTCCGTACTTTGGTAACGAACTTTACCATGTTTCTCCTGTGGTGGAGCTGTAGGAGTGAGAAGTGTTTGCCTGTATGTGTTACTATAAGTTGTGCAACGGCTATCTTGTGGTCTGCCATTTACCACAACATGGTCCCTGATGTTCAGTAATCTTTGTTTTTCAATAAATCTGGCCTGTATTCTTCTATAACAATCGCTGCATCTGCAAGCGTTGTTTTTTTTTTTTGCCGTACTTGAGTGAATTACTGTGTCAATGTACGTAAATCTTTCCACAAGCATGCATATTATTATGCCTTGTGGGACTTCTGTACTGTGATCTTTTGTTATACATGGCTTCACACCTACCACATAGAGACAAATAGGGGTATTCAATATGGGAGCGAAAACATCGTTTTTGCGTTAATATCGCACTTTTGAAGTCATTATCACAGGTTTACACTTTTACACATTACTTTTATATTCAATTTCAAAGACTTATCGCAGGTTCGAAAAGTCTTTGATAAAAAACGGGGATAACTTTTCACCATTGAATAGGTGTCGACAAAAAGTGCAGAATTGGGGTTTAGGGGTGCAGGCTTAAAAAAAATACCCTACACCCCTGGGAATGACATTTAAAAAAGAACTGTCAAAAAAAAGTAAAAAAAAAAGAGACACCCCAAAAAATGAATTTAAAAATTGGGGTGAAAAAAAAAAAAATGTGAAAAAATTGTTTAACAATAGGGAAATAAGTTCAGGGCTATTCTGCAAGTATGTGGCAGGTGTTTTCTAGAATAGAATTATAGCGGCAGGTGCACAATTGCAGAATTTTTAAAAACTTACTTTAGGGACTTAAATATGCTAGTACACATTTTCATGTACCCCAAATTTGATGGGACCACTTAAAAAAAAAAACCTAAGTGCTCTTCTGCATCACTTCAATGTCGAGGAAAAAAACACCTGCTGCGGCTATTTAAATCCTTGACTTTCAATTACAGGCTAAAACGGGGGTACCCATAGTGATCCCCCATGTTTTTACAACTTTAGGGGGGTCCTACAATTTTTTTAAGGAAAAATTCGTAACTTTACGCAAATCCAACTTCGGAGTCTCCCGTTTTCGTTAATTTCATATTGAATACGGGGATAAGCGGGCGCGCGCCCGAAACTTTAACGCAGTTAAAAACTCTGATATGAAACGTAAACTTCGACAGTGAAGTTTACGTTTTATATTGAATACCCCTCAAAGGCTCATCATGTATGGTGGGTTTAAAGTTAGAATATCTGGGGGTTACTTCCCAATGACCTATTGCCAATGAGCAGAAAGTCTCTCTTCTTTATCATGAAACTTTCCATTTTTGGGAGTAATCTTCCCAGTTGCGGCATAAGGTGAGCGGGTAACCATAATTTAATCAACTCCATGCGATATTCTGGGGGAACGTTAAATGTTTTGCAATGTCCCTCAAAAATATCACAAGAGCTAAAAGGGTCTAATGCTGCGGTCATACTTTGGGATTTCCTTACAAATTTTTAACAGGAATTGCGTCTTCTCCATGCTATAATTTGCTATAGGGAGTGTGCAATCCAGTTCTGATACTGTGGCCTGTTTGGAGAATAGGAGCAGACTGGTGGGCCTGATTCAGAGCCGGACGCTATTTGAGCTCGCTCGTTCAGAAAAAGGGGTCGGATATTTAAATAGAGCGCTCGCTCTTTGCCGTCTGTTGATGCCTCTGTCTGAACAAGCGAACGAACAATGGCTAGCTATTTTTTTAAAAACGCCCCTTGGCCGCTCGCATCATACGTCATCTCCGCTATTAGATTAATCAAGTACATCGAAAGGCGTATGAACTGCTCGCAGTGCTTGTGGTTGCATTTTCCTACCGCAATCATGCAAGCAGTTCAGGCTAAAAGACAACCAAGTGACGTGGCCGATGACGCTGCTTTGTTAATTATGCACACCCTTAAAATGCCCGTTTTGACCGTTTGGCACGCCTGCGTTCGGATCTACACTCCCCGTTTTCAAGCACCTTCCCCTGTTACCACCCACAAACTCCTCATTCTGTCACTCAAATTAGCAGGCATTCGCTATTTTGCGAGCACACAATTTCCGACCGCAATGATTGGTTCGCGCATGCGTATTACAACCCATACGCATGCGCAGTTGTGCGAACATCGCTCAGAGCGAACGAGCGGCTCTGAATCTGGCCCAGTGTACGGTTTCCCATCCATTGCTGAATCCAAAAACAGGGTCATCAACATGTGCATGAACATTAGATCCTCTCCCAATGGGTGATGGGGAATAATTTAATGTGCGTGCTACAGGGTACTCAATGGGGGTGTTACACCATCAGGGGTGAGTATGGGGCATATTCTATCCCATGCGTCCAATCTCACCGCCTCTATTTTTAGTTAGACTTGTTTTCTAGACACCATATTGGATAAATCATGTATAGTTTTGTGCATATTTGTTATCATTTGGGTTTTGTTGGTTAAATTCTTTAATTCTGCAATTAAAACTTCATTGGATGCTGCTTTATCTTTGAATTCCATTAATCTCTGTATATAGTACTGCTGACTCTTTATCAACATCCGCATTATATCTTTGTCTAACCATACAAATTGGCCTTCCTCTATCAATATTGCTCAAAGCTATCTCTTCTAATTGTCGTTCTAGGGTACACACCTTTTTCATCCCAGCACTGGCAATGAGAATTTCTATAATTTTATCTTTTTGTTATTAGCCAACATCTCAGCATGTTCTGTTCTCCAAATTGTATCCTCAAATGCATGTACCAGTTTAACAGTTGAAGACATTTGTGTGTTTTATTTAATACATTGTGCTTATTTATACATAAAGTATCGTGTAAAAAGCCTGATCTAGCAGTGTGGCCCATAATATCTCAGCTGAGGTGTATTTGTTGGGAATTACAGGGTTAAATGTACTGTTTTTGCACACTCCTGTTCCTTTGTAGACCTCATTGTCTGTCTGTCTGTCTGTGATCTGCGTTATTTCTCACTCTGGTAAATCTGACCCCCCCCCCCCTTAAGTCACCAAGACTTAACTTGCTGCATCCAGAAATCCTCCTGGAAGACTCTACTTCAATACAGCAAAATTTCAAAAAGCAAAACTGCGTTCAAGTCCTTAGCATGTGACAATCCGCTCTCTGATCTCTTTCCAAATTTGGGAAGGCAAAGAAATAACCAAGTATCCAAGTAACTTTTTTTAATTTTTCTAGGTTCGCTGTAATTAATTAATTGTATTTTTTTGTCTAGTATTCAGGCGAAAGCTTGTTACTTTGTGTGTCCAAATTTCTAAAAAAGACTTGCAGTTATTACACCCTAGTAACACTTCCTTCTGTGTACTTGTTACCTGTCCCTGGCTTTTCTACCAAATCCTTGGCCTACAGATTAACCCTGATTCACCACTGTATCCTAGTATAAAATTACAATTAAAACAGTAGGGCTCGCAAATATAAAAGGATCGTTATATCCCCTTTATTTCCTTATACTGTTCCTTGTTCTATAAATCTTTACCCACTTAGTTCTTTCACCAAATGAAATAACACAAAACACCCACAGAATTCTCTGTATAATATTAGCTCATCAAAATACGATTTACACAGTACGAAATACAAATAACTACGCAATTACATACATATATATATATATAGATGTGTGTGTAAAAAAAAAAAAAATATATATATATATATATATATATATATATATATATATATATATATATATATATATATATATATACTGTATCTATATCCTAATGGTTCAATGTAACAATAATGATACTTTATTGTCCTTGGGAGCTGGGTCTGCATTTGGCAGAGCAGAGAAAGTAGGAGGGAGAGATGGAGGAGGAAGTTGCAAGACAGGAGACCTCTTTGGGGAATTGTCCTATAATATTCGTTTAGGCTCCCTATAAAACAATTGAATCTCCCCCATGATGTTTAAAACTATAGTTGATGAGATCATTGGCAGGGCCAGATTAACAATGGGTTGTTGAGACTACAGCTCCAGGCCTCCACATAAAAATAGGCCCATCATCTTGAAAGGAGGGGGTCTCTTTTGTGTAGCTGTGGTGGTCGGCTAGAGTGATACCCATGGTCACTCCGCCGGCCGAGGATCATGCAGGTGATCTGATGCTGCGTCCATGAACGCAGCTCGGATCAGTAATGATGCCTTCTACTGCATTACCATAATAGTGCTATCGCAGTTGCTATTATGTTAACAGCTGCGATAGCGTCTGAATCACCATAATAGATAATCTAGTCTAATATAATCCTATACACTATCAATGTAACAACGATAGAAGTAATTATATTGTTAACAAAAATGCACATTGGGTCCTATCCCGAAGATACCTCATTACAAATGCAAATATTCCAAACTACAGATAAATCCAAATATCCAAAAGAATTTTGGATATGGGACACTCAACCCGTACTGGCACCTTTTTATTGGTATAAATTTTATTTCTTAAGATTTCTTAAGATCCGTTATGATAACGGGAAGAACTGAGTGGAATTTCAGAAATAATAAAATACAGTAAGCCTCTGCAGACTGTCCAGAGTGTGGAAACTACTATAAATATTGTATTAAATTGTAACTGTAGGTTAGTACCAGAACCTTTTATACATTTGTAGATTTATTTTGTGTTTGTTCTATGCTCCTGCTTGTTTTGTTTGGTTTCTGTTTGAGGTAGTGATCTTTTTCAAGAGAAACATTTCATTAAATTTCTCTATTGGCAGCATCTCTGATCTTTTAGCTTTGGTGAGATGTGGAGAGCCCGCTATTGCTTTGCTTTCCTTTCAATAGGTAATTATGCATGTAGACTGGGTTCCGACAGGAGCTATTCAATTGTTGCTCCTGTCAGGCGCAATCAGCTGCTGGCGCACCATTGCAGCTCGCACCCCCTGGGGGGTGTCAGTTGAAATGGAAGAAAAGTTAACTGACTGGGAGCCCAAACAGCACTTTTCGTGATCGTGCCCAGCACTTTGGTCAGGGGTAGCCGTTTTACCCGGCTAAACCTAACCACTATGGGCGCGATCAGCGAGAAAATCAGCATCAATTGAATAGCACCCCGTGACCTTCCGTCACTTTAGACAAGAGATCGGACGCGGTATGACAATTGAATACCGCCCAAAGATTCCCATAATGACAAAAACCTGCTATACAGTAAAAATAAAAAAGATCAGTGCAGACCAAGTGCAACATGGTTATGAAAGTGTCTTCCCCTCACAATTAGCTGACAAATGAGGACCTTCAGGTGGGTAGTATTAGCAAATCCCATGCATATATTAACAACTCCTAGTTGCACTTTACCAAATATTTGTTCTAATGGCCTCTGGCCCTGATTCAGAGCCAGGCGCTCTGACAGAGCGCTCGCTCTGAATCAGGGCCGTCCCTTCTCCTTTTTGGAGCGGCCTCCTGACCACCCACAGCTATAGCGAGCGGCCAAAATGATGGTTGTGATGGTCAAGACCATTGCGACGATAGGGCTTGCGATGAGACCCTGTGGTAGGGTCTCGCTGCAGCAAGCCCTGGAGTGGTTTTGGCTCTATCAGATGATGTCAGCACTCCCACTGACATCACTAGTGATGTCAGTGGGGCCAGCCCCAGACGGCAGGCGTTCCCATGGGAACGCCTCCGCCTGGGCAGCCACGCCCCCGGCACGCCCACCAAAGGGGGCGTGCTGTCAATCACCATCGACAGCACGCCCCCTTTGGTGCGAGAACCGTAACGACGGCTTGGCCCTCGTTATTCGGGTCTCGCGCATGCGCACGACTGAGCCACCTCCGTCGTGCGCTTGCGCACTTGGGCACCATCGACCCGCTTGCGAGCGGGTCTGAATCAGCGCCTCTGTTTGCTGTGTTTTATCACCAAAGCCAGGTTTGCCACAAACTGCTGCCTGCCACCAGTAAACTAACCTAACCAACTAAACAAGGGACAACTCTCTCCGTGATAAAGTAACCCCGACTCAAACCAGAGAACAAAATTTGGCCGCATCCATACCCTTGAACAACTGCTCCAAACAGTGGCCCCTACCCTCAACAGAGGTACACATCATGCCGCCAGTACAAGTGACCATAAATATAAGGCTGCATACAACGCACGCAACTGGCCAACAGCCGAACTGACCCTTCTACAAGTCTCCTCTAAATGGTCCATGGATGGATCCCTCCAACAGCACTTAGGCACAATGTCCGACCAGGCAACAACAGTCTCCACTCAATAATCAGTCAACCACTGCAAGTCAGCCTTTAATGCCAGAATCAGGGTGAATAGACTGTGAGTTTGAGGACCGGGGGCCTCTTTACCTGTCACCAATGGTGTCATGGGACACCTGTGAACCACCGGATGCCACAGGGACAGCATCTCTAAAGTTCACTGGCAGCATAGAGCTGCAGTGCATAGTGACAGGAGTGGGAAGGTAATAACCAGATAGGAAAGTGGGGGAAGATTACAGGAAAAAGGTGGTGGGAGGGGGGGGCAAGGCAGCAGGTAGGGAAAAGAAGGGAAGAGAAGAAATAAAAAATGAAAGCTAAAGAAAGAGACAGAGGCAAAACCAGGAGAAATGAGTGCAAACAAACAATCCACAGCCAACAGAAACGTGCTACTCCCTGACATTTATTTGAAGATTGAGACCTACATCATGTCTCCACCCCCTTAAATAACCATCCTGATTTCAGCAGGATAGTCCCTGGCTGCAATGTTCCCATTGGCGGTCAGGAAGCTGGGGGACACTCTAACCGCTGCGCGTGGCATCCATTTGATTACTGAAGGCGCACAGGTGAAGTACTGCATTTAAATTTCAGTATGTCATCATGTATGTGTTCCTTGCTCAACCCCTGCTTGATATCTTTTGGCTAATCCTGTGTGACAAACCAATCCCAATGCTGCCCAGCAACACAATTTTAATAAAACACTGTTTTGTTTTTTTTTGTGACTATTAAAAGCACTGACTTGGGGGTTTGCCTATGTATGTAGCTTTTTATGTGTATAGAGAAATTCAATATAAGAATTCATAGTCAGGTCATAGTAAGAGCCCTATCTTATTCAAACACATAACAAATTTGCCTTTTGTGTAAAGTCCACAAATTTATATATAAAATTAATTGGACACTATGTTTATATGTGTTTGTCGGTCTGTCCGGTTATGCATTCGGACAACCCTGCGATGAAACCAACGCGAGGTGGTCCAGTTAGATCCCTGCCAGGTGTTAGGGAGGGGTTAGGGTTCCGCTCTGACCTCCGGTTGGTGTACGCTGGGCAGAACTTTGACCTGGGGATGCTGGGGAGAACTTTGACTTTGAAAGGAAGAGGGGGCTTGGTCTGCACACTCAAATATTAAATATAAGAGGCGCTACCATGCTGAGACTTGTAGTACAATGCAGGGGACAAAGAATGCAGGTACACACTCAAAATATTTTGATAAATATATTGTAAATGCTTTCACTTGCTTTTGCAGGAGAGCCTGAGCATTGAGCATCTCCAGTGATGGGATTACAGCGAATGATGGAGAGACTCCGTAAATCCGGTGAAATTCAAAATTTTTGCAGGATTAGTCCTATTCTCCCATTGATAAACCGTCCCCTGAGGGGATGTAGTAAAAATTTAGACAGTCAACACTTATACCCCTTTTACACCAGAGCTAAAACACGGGTTATTGCAAGGTTAGCCCGGATAGCTCCTTGCTGTAAAAGGGTACAGGGTTGAATTTCCAGGTCGAGTGACCCTGCACTCCAACCCAGGTAATTTGCAGGGTTCAACATGGAAATGACCCGTGAAACCCTGCAGTGTAAAAGGCGCGTTCTGGTCCAGGATGACCTGGAGCACGCCGCATGCTGGCTGATGGGCTAATTTCAGTGGCGCTTGGAGATGACGTCATCTCCAAGCGTCCACTTCCACGCCAGAAGAGCAGGTTCACTGCAGACCCGGCTCCGGTGTGAACAGCGCCTACTCGGGAATATCCTGGGTCGGCGCCGGCTATATTCCGGGTCTGATCCAGTTTGGAACCCTGTTCCAACCTCCATGTCAGACCCAGAATTTAGGTATAAAAGTGATATTAGACGAACAAAAGGTTGGCACCAAAATGTTGAGTGTGATAATATTGACATGGTCATAATGTTGACAGTCAAAATATCGACATATCTAAATAATAAATAAATAACAATTGTGACCAGTAAACAGTGAGCATGTAATGTCAGACTGATTGCAATTATAATATGAAGGGTAGTATAATCTTAGTTGCGAATTGCAAAGAAACTGTTCATTCTGATTGTAATTGGCATAATGCTATGTTTCCAACAGATAGTGTCCCACTGAGAGCTTCTGTGGAACCACACAGGCCAGCATGCCTTGCCACAGATTTGCTGGAATTTGTAGGTCGACAGTAGCCGACTTTAATTGCTGTGGCCGTAGTTGCCACATCCACTAAACCATATCACTGTAGTGCTGTTAGTGTGCTAAAATTGTGACCGGACATGCTGGAATCTGAAGTTCCACAACAGCATACATTAATTGCTAGGGCTGTAGTTGCCGCAGCCGCAAATCCTCTTCATAGTAGCGATCAATTACAAGAACAGTAGCATTAACCTCCTGCTTAGTTGTGCTAAATAATTGAGAAGCAAAGCATGTACACCTGCCTACATATTGACAGCAGGTTATAGTATGTGTAGTGATCTATATAGTCATTGTATAGTCTACACTTTCACTGTCTACAGTGGCGGTTCTAGGGGTGGGCTAACAGGGCCGTCGCCCAGGCGCCGGCACCTAGAGGGCGCCACCGAGTCCCCAGGAGAGAAAAAATATCCCAGAAGAAAAACCCCCAGCGCCGGTCCCCAAAGTCATGATGTCTCTCCCACAGATCCGAGGAACTAGAGCTGACTCCTGTTCTCCGGCTCCTCAGATCTATGGGAGAGACATCATGGCTATAGGGGGCATTGCTATAGGGGGCATTGCTATAGGGGGCATTGCTATAGGGGGCATTGCTATAGGGGGCATTGCTATAGGGGGCAAGACTATAGGGGGCATTACTACTGGGGGCATTACAACAGTTAGCACTACTAATGGGGGCATTAATATAGGGGGCATTACTACTGCAGGCACTACTAAAGGGGGCATTACTAATGGGGGCACTACTACTGGAGGCATTACTATACTGGGCATTACTACTGAAGGCACTACTATAGGGGGCATTACTGCTGGGGGCACTACTAATGTGGGCATTACAACTGTGGGCACTACTATAGAGGGCATTACTACTGTGGGCACTACTATTTGGGGCATTACCAATGGGGGCACTACTACTGGGGGCATTAACACTGCAGGCACTACTAATGAAGGCACTGCATGGGGGGGCACCACTGCTGTGGGCCTTGTGTATAAGGGGTAGTAATTTGGGCATTATGTAAAAGGGGCACTACTGTGTCATAACATGAATAAGGGACTACTGTGTGGCGCAATTTCAATTGGGGATAATGTATTATAAAGAGAATTACTGTGTGTGGCATAATGTGTTATAAAGGGCATTTTTACGTGTGGCATAATGTGTTTATACAGGGCATTACTGTGTAAGACATACTGTGTAAGGCGCATTACTGCACATGGCAATTATTTGCCACAAAGGGAGTGCTTGGGGGAAGCCCAGTAGCTTCGTAAGTGCTGGGCACGCCCCACAGTGTGATGAATTGGGGGTGTTCAGCAAGGACACACCCCCTTTCCGGAAGCACGCGCGCAGAGGAATGCCATCTAAATAAAGTTATTTCTCCTTTTTTTTTTTTTTTTTTTTTGGGTGGGGGGGCGCGCAACTAGAAACTTTCGCCCTGAGCTCCACAATGTCTAGAACCGGCCCCGACTGTTGTTGTTGTGATATGGTCAAAAAGTGGACATGCTTATATTTTGATTGCTGGGGAAATCACTATGTGCAGCTAACTATATTGTCACTGGCACCTTCTAACTGCAATAGTAACTTTATATTAAATATATTTCTATAAATGCCGTTTTCGGTGTTTAAACATTAATAATGAAAGTTGCTATGTTTTGTTTGTTTTCATCACTACCAAAATGCAATCTGTTGTAAATAGTACAGGCTTTGTCCTAAATGTAAAATGCTATGATCAGTTTGCTTTTATTAATATAAATTAAACATGGTATTTGTGTTCATGCAATCTACTGTATAATCAGAATGGATCTTTTCAGCAGAACATGACCCTGAATGTTGTATCTAGATTTTGGCTTTTATGTTTTATTTGCATTATTTATTATCTAACTATACTTTTTATTTTTAGATGATGTGCTGGGTTCATATTCGTTCCTCGATGACTGTGGAACTGCTACTCTGAAAGCTCGCCCTGGTCCCCGTGCTAGACCCATGCTTCAGTTTTCTACCAGTGTAAGTAAGCGGCAATAGAATTCGCCTTTTTTTTTTTTTTTCTTGTCAAATTTCTAGAGAGTGATAAGCAAACATTGCCAAGCTTGGCACACACATTGCTTATACTTCAGTGTTAATAATCTTCACACTTGACGCTAGCACTTCTACATCTCCCAGTTAATGCAGTGCAGGTGGAATAACTAAGGTAGCCAATGTCTGGTATTTAATTCACAATGTTGTGATGAAGGCAACTTGATCTATCTTCACTGTCCATCATTATGAGAAGAGTGATCTCTTCTTCATGTAATGTCCCAGATTGGTCAGTACAGGTCTGGTGTCTCTAGGGAGGTGCAATAGAAAATATATGTATTTTATAGGTCACTGCAGTCATTTTGTTATTCAGTCGGAGCCTAAATTAGTAGATAACAACAGAATTGTACTTCAACAGGCTTAGACAGGAAATCTTGAGTGCCAAGGAAAATAGTATGATCATGAATCACCTTAGGTTGTATTATTAGTTCTGATAACTTCATGACGTTTTATCATATTTATTTTTCAATGTTTTAAAGAAGTTAACATTAATGTTGGGTGTTGGTAGTGCCAGATTAAGGTCTTCATGGGCCTGGAGCTGATATTTCTGAAGGGCCCACTGTCTGCTAATGCAGGCGCCGTGACAAGTGCCACGGGAGTGACTAGTGATATAGTGCGTGTGACCAGTGTTGTGTTGTGAGGGTGTGGGCAGGGGCAGATCCAGAACAAAATGACAGGGGGGGGCACAATGACAGGGGAAGGAGCCAGGGGAAATTGTGCACATCATAGGTGCACGCTCAACTGAAAGTGGGTGTGGCCTTACAACAAGGGACGTGGCCTCAAATTGAATTCCGTATCCATGAGCCACGCCCTCGTTGGAGAGGCAGTGGCTGATGTCTGGGAAAGGGTGATGGAGAGGCAGTGGGTGACGGGAGAGGGAGGTGACAGAGATAGATAGTGAGAGGCAGTGGTGACAGAAAAGGGTGCTGGGGAGAGGCAGTGGGTGATGAAAAGGGAGACAGGGAGAGGCAGTGGCTAACAAAGAGTGATGGGAGAAGCAGTGGGTGACAGGGAGAAGGTGACGGGAGGAGGCGGTGGGTGACAGGGAGAGGATGACAGGAGACAGGTGACTGGGAGAGGCAGTGGGTGACTGGGTGAGGCAGTGGGTGCCTGGAAAAGGTGATGGGTAGAGTTAGTGGGACACAGGGAGAAGGTGACTGGGAGAAACAGAGGTTGATGCGTTGGAGGGCAGAGGGTGATAGGGGAGAGAGGGTGACTGGGAGATAATGTGGTAGGGGAGAGGCAGAGGGTGGTGAGGGAAAGAAGTGGGTGACAAGGAGATGGTGACAGGGAGAGGCAGTGGGTGATGCCAGGTAGAGGGTGAATGGTAGTGGGTGACTGGGAGAGGTAGTGGGTGACTGGGAGAGGCAGTGGGTGATATATACATGGTCACTGGGCTGGATGGGAAGGGGGCAGTGAGATGGTGGTGGGAGGGGGGGGACACTAGGCTGGACATGCTAGTGGGGTTCTTGCTGAGGGGCAGTTAGATCGGGCAGTGGGATGGTTTGGGGTGGGAAGGGGGAGACACTAGGAGGGGGGGGGCTCAGTGAGAGGTTGAAAGACACAGGGCTGAATTGGGGGCACTGGGCAGGATAGGAAAGGGGGCAGTGAGAAAGGGGTGGTTGAGGGAACACTGAGCTGAACGAGGGGGGGATTGTTGTGACTGAACTGGCTGAGGAGTTCTAGGTGGGGTGGGGGGGCAGTGATATGGGCACAGTGAGGGGGGTCAGTAATGTTGGGGAACACTGGTTAGACAGTGCCTCTGAGATATAGGAAGCAGTCAGGGACATAGGGAGCAGTTAGGGGCCAGCAGGTGACAGGTCTTGGGAGCAGCATATTGCAGTACACCCAGCAAGCAGAGACAGTGACTGACCTAAAAGAGCAGCAGCAGAGTCAGCAGCAGCACTGGCGTCACTAGGGGGGTGCGGGCCGCACCGGGTGACACCATCCAAGTGGGTGACACCAAAATAGCAGAGCTACTCTGCAATTTTGGTGTCACCCCATCGGATGGTGTCACCGTGACATGTAGAGAGGAAGGGGAGAGATTGTGAGCTGCCCCAGCAGCTGCAGGAGCGCTGGGGAAGCCCACTGTGCTGAGAACGGGAGGCATTAACTCCTCCCGGATCGGCACACATAGGGGGCGTGGCTTCGCAGGTGAAGCCAAGTCCCCTTTCACGAAGCCACTCCCCCTTTCGAACGCGCACCTACGGCGCGCAAAGCATTTCAGTCCTGCCGCACTGGGTGTCACAGAGGTAAGTGACGCCTCTGAGCAGCAGCTCCAGTCCCAGCGCCCACCGGCCTCCTGTATCCCATGTTGCGGCTTCCTGTAACCTCCACTCCCCGAGGAAAGCATGCCACTGCACAGCGTGGAATACCCTGAGTGACGTCCACAGCACAGCTCCTCCCACAGCACAGCTCCTCCCACCCCCACTGACGTCCACAGCACAACTCCTCCCACCCGAAGCTGCAGCCACTTTTATAGGTTGGAAGAGCTCTTGTAGAGAGGTGGACACTGGTACCTGAGGAGGGGCCAGTCACCCGGAAGAGCATATGTAAGCTGGGGCCGGCTCATTAGGTTAGCGATATCATTTAAATATATGTAAAAATATAAAATCTGCTGTTGTGGCCTGTGGATAGGAGCGGGGCCTCATTCATGGGGCGGGGCCTTGGGAGGCCACTGGCAGGCTGCTGTAGCAAGAAAAACTTCCGGTCTACAGCAACACAACATGCTGTGGGCCAGTTTTGATGGGAGAGCCTGGAGCTGAAGCTCCACCCGCCCCATTATTAATCCGGTCCTGGGTGTTGGTGAAATCCATGCACAGGCATGACTGGTTGATTATTGAATTATCTCTTGTGTTGGAATATGTTGCATAAAGTCTGTATTCATTGAATAGTGACTACTCATTTGTTTTAGGATGCGTGAGTGTTACCTAAGAATACCTCCCAACATTTTAAAACCATGAAACAGGCTGTGCTTAGCGCTGTGAGAGGTTGTCCCTTAGCCATCTTCCCTCTGCTCTGAGCACTCATTCATTGCTGCAGGCACAGGAGCAGTCCCAGTTCCAATGCTTTGGGCTAGGACATGCCTGCCAACCGCTACTGTACAAACATGTACAGGTCATATTCCTCACTTCGGAACTGTCCTGCTGAAACTGAGACAGTTGAGACATTCTTTTGAATTACTATGAACCACTGCTGTGGATGATGTTAATTTTTTACGTGACAATACATTTATTACAGATAAGTAATGAAAACATGACGGCAACTCAAAATCTGAAATTCTTCTAAAAGTTGTGTTCATACGTGAACATATACTCCTGTAATCCCAATTTTGAAATCGGAACATGTTACTTCCATGTCCATAAGGTCCACCTCTAAATTGCAGAACTCAGGACTCTTCCACCTAAAGTATGGACTGTCCCACCTAATTCCGTACAGTTATTGTGTATTTGTGTCTATAGAAGACATTTTTCGGTGCATAATTCCATTGATGAGCAGAGTCTCTCAGCCAACTTTTACAGAAAATGACCATACACAGTGAACGATAAAGTACTGTGCTGCGCATCAAATTTAAATAGGACGTCAAACACTTTCAGTTCTCTCAGGGTATGTATATTTTATAGAGTATGATTTAGGGTACAGACATTTTTAAAGCTTACCACATTGGGCCCTGAGGGGAGAGTTTAGAAAAGTTGTGAGTCCCTGTTTTGTTAGAACATAGAATACAAAGGTTGGGCTAACTCTTTTCCTGTGTAAATATTTGTGGATGCTTGTGTAGGAATTCAAAGACTCTCTTTATATAACCTCTTACCTACTGAAAGGCAATTATAACTTATATTGTGCATGGACAGCTAGCTCGCAAATAGGGATTGCCTTAGATTTCTCAACATGCTGTAGATTTATCACACTTGGGTTTGACATAACTTTGTGGCTAAATCAGGCATTGCTGACTTTTTAATTGCTTCATGAAAACGTGGGTCTACTAATCTAAAAGAGTTTTTACAAGAGACAACCGTTTCCACGTGAGTTTATCAATTTACTTTTCTGTCTCTATTATGATTTATTATTATTATTATTATTATTATTATTATTAGTGTCGCATTAATCGCAGCATTGGAGCACACTGCTGTCCCCATACATATGTATAGGCATGATGCGAAAAGATTTATCATGCTCCGAAAGCAAAGACACTGCCTGATTCAGTAACTATATTGCAGCTGCGAATTTGTGCGAAACGCAGCGGTGAAAATATGCTAATGCTTTCCAAAGTTCAGCCAGCATAAAGATGCCCTCTACTGCTTTCTCATATCCGTCCAATGTCACTCTTCTGCGTAAACATCGGTACCAGCGACATACATAAGACAGGTACGCAGCATTTACACCAAGTCTGACCAGCCGCAGAAACTGCAGGTCTCCTCAAACGCAGTGGCCTCTCATGCTACTGTACGTATGCAATGGTCGTGGCTCATTTATGCATACCAAGTGCAAATGGACAGGCACATCTGCGTTTTTCCACCACTCCATTGTCACCACCCCCCAAATGCTCACAGCCTGTCGCTCACTGTGATCGATTCCTCTGTGCGTCTGTAATCTAAGTGCGATCACAGTGCAGGTTATACACATGCGCAATGGCAAACCATCCCTTTGCGATCGCTGCTGAATCAGACCCACCATCTCAAGATGGCAATAGCCAGTGGCGGATCCTTACTTGTGTGGCTGGGGTCTGTAATGGTGCGTATGCACACAAATTAGCAAGCTGGCTTCTAGGTACTGCATCGGCTGCAGCTTCTAAAAGCTGGTAAGAGCTGCCATTATAACGGGAGTGGCTTTCCATGGGAAGTGCTCTTGCTATCGCAATCTGGACTGGCAGTCACAGGGGGAGACAACTGCCACTGGGACTGCCTGTTTGGCTTTGATTAGCCAGGAACACTTCCAATGGGAAGCCACTGCTAGGTGGATGGCGGATTTTTGCAGTCCCTAAGTAAAATCCACCAGTGATGGCTCGTTCCACTATTAACGTGCATCTGCATGCTCAGAAACACTGCTAGGAGAGAATCTGGAAGTGTAAATAAGGTTTTGCCTTCACATGACTACATTTGATAAATAGCCACCCCAAAATATTTCGAATTGCCACAGTATGCAATAATAAGGAATGTTTCTTTCTGGGGCCTTCACTCACTGCCACCATTGAGAAATAGGCCCCAAAGAACTTTTGGAACCGTGTTCTAAAACGATCACACTGTTTATATGTTTGTTGGTATCTGTCAGATGGTCGATATTCAGAATGTCTGCACTAGAATATATTAACAGGTTCTGAATGTGGACAGTCAGAATGCTGAAATGGCAAGAACCAAAAAATAATAGTAGCTGAAGGCGCTTTACAGGGAAACTCACTAATTCAATATTTCACTTCACGCTGCTGTTAAATGGTGGCAAACCAAAAAAGGAAAAAAATTAATTCTAGAATCAGCGCTGTGAAAATTAAAAATTTTACCCACAATTTAATAAAATATATATTTTAATAAAATATAAATACTTCTATAACAAATAGTGAAGGCATAAAAGACCTCACATTGAAGTCATATCAATACAATAAAAATTGTAACAGTATCAAATCGTATCTAAAATGCAGCAACAGTAGCAATAATTATACCCAAATCCCCACAGCTCCAATATAGACCACATATAAATGTAACCAATTATATAATGTCTGTGTGGAATTATTGATAGATCCACAAGCCCATTACGTATGCTTACTACTTGCAAAATATGTAATTACTTTGCAGAGAACGTACTTAATTAGCACAATGTTCAAATGGCCACTGGAATGCTCACAAATCTCCACTTTTAGGTATACCTGTTATGTTAACAGTTGATATGGCTGACAAGCGATGTTATAATCTCAGGGCCTGATTCAGAGCCGGACGCTATTTGCGCTCGCTCGTTCAGAAAAAGGGGCCGGCTATTTAAATTGAGCGCTCGCTCTTTGCGGAGTGTTGACGCCTCTGTCTGAGCGAGCGAACGAAATATGCGCTCGCTATTTTGTAAAGACGCCCCCTGGCCTCTCGCATCCTACGTCATCTCCGCTATTTATTTGATTAATCGAGTACATCGGAAGGCGTCTGAACTGCTCGCAGTGCTTGTGGTTGGATTTTCCTACAGCAGTCATGCGAACAGTTCAGGCTAAGAGACAACCAAGTGACGTGGCCGATGACGCTGCTTTGTTTAATTATGCACACCCTTAAAACGCCCGTTTTGACCGTTTGGCACGCCTGCATTCGGATCTCCACTCCCCGTTTTCAAGCACCTTCCCCTGTTACCGCACACAAACGCCTCATCCTGTCGCTCAAATTAGCAGGCACTCGCTATTTTGCGAGTGCTCGATTTCCGACCGCAATGACTGGTATGCGCATTACGACCCATGCGCAGATGTGTGAACATTGCTCGGAGCGAACGAGCGGCTCTGAATCAGGCCTTCAGTCACTTGACGGCATCTGTAGTCCACCACTGATTGAACTGCCTCCTCAGTGCGGCAGCTAACAGACTGCCAGTGACAAACGCAGTATTTCTAGAAGGGGGTTTCCAAATGCTTTGTTTTAGAACGAGTTTGGTCAGTCCATGAAGAGGGCTTAATTAGTACTTACACTTTTTATGATGCATATTAAAGATGGTTATTATGTGTCATAATCCCAGCATATACAGGGCCAGCGATCACAGTAAGCTATTAAATGCAGCAGTAGGGCCATCCTGCCTGAGCTGAATGTTTCATTACAGACTATTGAAGCATGTCCAGGAGCCTGGAGGAGCAGCAGAAGAACCTAGCACTGCCCTGGACATATATGTCCATTTTGGGCTCTATAGCAATACATCCCTAGCAGTCCATGTTTTACTGATCTCCTAGTTGGTGCACAGGTTATTTAATACTGGCTGATACATGTTAAACGATCCACAGGTGGTGCTTATTATTTCATCTGTGATACTGAGAAGAATATGCAGCACTAGTAAAATTCTATTATATTACTATTTCCGTTGTGGTCATAGTGTTTGCTGGGGTGGGGGGTCTCCAGGCAGACGGAAACCCCCCTGCGTTTGCCTATGGACTGCTGCTTAACTTTGTGCAATCATCAGCAGGGGGAGCAGGTGGCCCGTGGAGCGGCAGCCACAACAGAGCAATCCCAGTGCAGCGGCTTGGCAAATCCCCCGCTCTCCCAATGTGGTCGGCAGCATGCTGCCAATTAACGTGTCTCGCTCACAACAGGGCACAACCGGCAGTCTGTCCCGTGTGGACTAACTGGTTAAGACAAGCATACAATACCGGCTATAGAGTCTTTGTGGAGAATAAATTCTGTGAAACCAGCACGGTTATAGAAGCTGTGCTGTGGAGATAATGTCCAATTACTCTAACTCATTTCTTCCCATATGGGATTTCTTCAGGGGATGTAACGAGGGAAATCCAGCCCCCTTATATACCAACTCCGGATGACATTCGATCAAACACCTGTGTGTCTTAATTACCTATCAATATAGAAAACAAAATATGGGTACATTACTATAAAATCTATAAATACTATCCATTTAATCTCATATTATGTTATATGTTTTACAAAATTTATAAATACGTATAACACAAAAAAATATCACATTAGGCAAAATCCATATACCATAGGAGGATGTCTTTTTTTTTAAATTTAACCCATCGCGAGCAACACAACAAAATGTATTTGTATAAGCATTATTATCCAACATAATACTGTTTTTATACAGCAAATCTGATTAATATCATATTATACGTGCAATCATTACAAACCAAACAAACTTCTAGGTAATGTCTTAATTTTACTATACTACTAGTAATTTAATTTGATTTATCTATTGAATTTTAAAGTAATGAATAAATATATGTATCTATAATGTAAATGTTCAGATGTAATTATGATAGGCATTGATTATCGATTTATTGTTTTTTATATAAAATTAATGTATTAAAGTATCTGTATAAGTTTATGTTTTAATGAAATGGTTAATTTATATGAAAAGCACACTATATATGCGATGTATGCTAGTCATTTACTGATTGAGCCAAGCTAATCAGGTTGTAAAGTATAAATAAAGCCTGATTGTATGTGCTATATAATCCACTGGACCGTGGGGTCCAGACACGCCCACTGACTAAGTCCATTGACGTGATGAAACGCGTTTGGGGATTTGGAGAAGCAATACCTGTGATTTTCTGCATGTCCAGCCGGTGTGAAGGAGAGGGAGAAGTTCCTGTTTTGTCAGCCGCGACGCTTGTTCTGAGCTGATGCTGTACAACTTTGCGGCTCTGTGAGAGCTTTATTTGATACGCTCATGAAAATTTAATACATTGTAAGTGTTCTCAGTGACTTTTAATAAATTATATGTTTCAATGTGTTTCACGATGGTGCGCTCCCTATTTTTTGTTTCCATATAGACATATGGCTCAGGAGGTGAGCTGCACGGATCAACATCATCTGTTTGATTAAAACATTGGCTGGACACTATTATTGAAAAAGGAAACTACAAGGAATATTTGCGCTAGAGACTGTGTTTTTATGTATGTGTGTGTGTATGTATATATAGCCGGCAGCTATGTGTTTGACAGACTCTCAGCGGCTGCTGATTATACCAGACTCTCAGCGGCTACTGCTGCTCCCACTGCGGGAGCCATCTTCCGGCTCCCGCAGTGGGTAATGGGAGAGACGTCGTCATGACGACGTCTCTCCCATTATGCAAAGCGGCGGAGGAGCCTGTAGCAGCGTCGGGACCAGGAGCGGGGTTACAGGTAAGTGATTGGGTTTTTTTACATTTCTTTCTACTGGGGGGGGCTACTACCGGGGGGGTACTACCAGGGGGGGGGTATCGCTACTGGGGGCACTACCAGAGGGGGGGATTAATAATGGGGGAACTACCAGGGGGGGGATGTTGCTACTGGGGGCACTACCAGGGAGGGGGGGGAATACTGGGGGCACTACCAGGGGGGGTTAATACTGGGGGCTCTACCAGGGGGGGATATTGCTACTGGGGGCACTACCAGGGGGGGTATTACTACTGGGGGCACTACCAGGGGGGGTATTACTACTGGGGGCACTACCAGGGGGGGATATTACTACTGGGGGCACTACCAGGGGGGGATATTACTACTGGGGGCACTACCAGGGGGGGATATTACTACTGGGGGCACTACCAGGGGGGGATTACTACCAGTAGCTGCTGCATTTCCCACCCTAGGCTTATACTCGAGTCAATAAGTTTTCCCAGTTTTTCGTGGTAAAATTAGGTACCTCGGCTTATATTCGGGTCGACTTATACTCGAGTATATACGGTATATATATATATATAAAATATTTAACAAGTAGTAATCATAAATGACAAAAAAGAACCAAAAATCCCAGCTGACCCAATCCTCTAATTTATATTTTGGAAAATGGATAAGGATGGACCAAGATCATACTATATGGCCTCAGCAACATGATCAGAATTAGGGAATCCTAATTAATATGTGAGTGAGGGAACCATCAAGTGGGCACCTTAGGTCACACGACTATATTTTGTGATTTACTCAACTCTAGCTCTGTTCTGCTATTGGACAACCGTATAAGCTTACTGATTGTTATCACAAGACTTCATTCAAGTCTAATGTCTCATTTAGGCCATCTGCATATGATGAATTCATGAATCCATTAAACCTATCTTTTACAAAGTTGTTTATAGCGATCTCCTCCCCTACTGGTCACCTTAATGTGTTCAATCCCTGTAATCTTACATCTCCTTGCTTCTCATCGCAATAGTAATCCAATGTGTCTAGAGACGTGAACTTTTGGTAGACAATCAATGGACTTTAGGTAGACAAAGAATATGTCCTCATGCCAAAAGGTCAACCTGGTTAAAATGTTGACTTTTTTTAATTATTACTTTCAGGGTTAGGCTAAACCAAGCAAAAAACCATGTGTCTACATTGTAGTCATGTCGACTGTTTTTGCATGTCAGTATATTTGTTGTCAACCTATAGTCCGTCAACATTCAGTCGACATTCTAAACCTGTTGACTGTTCACACCACACCTGCTTTTGCTGATTGCTGTCATCACATGATAGTAACAATATGGGCATGTTCATGTCACAGGCTACATAATACCTTCTCATCACTTAAAGCGACCAAAAAGGGACACTTAAGCCTTTTATTTTCATGGGCTCGGACGGGAACTTGCACCTCCTGCAGGCTTTTGGAAACAAATCCTAAAACGTAACTTGCTTTCTTTTTTTAAATACCCCCACTACATTGGGACAGTATAAATTACGGATCAATGCAATAGTAAACACAACTTGTTTGTGTACCGGTTTCTCATGATTAGTCATAAATGGCACTGCATTCTTTTAGTGGGAAGGACCCAGCTTTGCTGAAAAAATTCTGAATCTATATGGGGACACTATTTACATAAATTCATGATCACCATGCACTTCTCTCACAAATCTGAGCAATAACTATGTGAAAGGTGTCAAAGCATCAACGATAGGTATTTCGTTTCGTAACTTAAATGTATTTCTCCTAGGAATAAAATTCTAAAAATATACCATGAAAGTCCTTATGAATCACACACTATGAAAAGTGCCATGGTTTTGTACTCTGCAATAAAGCCTGTTCCCTGCCTATAAATGTACTTGATGTCTCTGTCTCTCACTATCCTTTCTTCTACATACTGCTTGGTTTTCCCGCAGAGATGGCTTAAATTGATCATGAGTAATATCTGGAATTTCTATAGATTGTTTCTATTCTCAAGCTTTGCGTACGGATTGGTTGAAGCAGCACACTTTTAGGTGCAGTTTACTCATGTGCTGCTGGAAGTCTAGAAATAATGTGTCCAATAAAAACAATAGGATGACACATGATCGCTGCCAGCTCATAATCAATGCAAATTATGGACTGGAAATAACTGTCCTTCTGCAAAACGGGTAACACCCTGAAAAATGTGCCCACTCCACCCCTTATACTCATTGCAAAGTCTTCTTTTTGCATGACTCCTAAACTAATTACAGACACATTGTACATGTGTGCTTAAAGTCTCACTAATCAGAGCTGTGGCTCTAACTAATTGAAATAACAAATTTAGTACGTATACTATTCAAGGCATTTTTCCATGAAGAAAATATCTGCCGTTACGGGAAAACATGGCACTGTACAAGTTAAAATGCATATGAATAACTAAGAGAAACATAAAAAAGAAACTAGTAAATGCCAGAGCAATTGCTCACCGCTTCAAGCTCGCTCACAGGAATATATTTATTAAAGTGCAGGTTTTTAGAAGTGGATATGTTGCCCATAGCAGCCAATCAGATTCTAGCTATTATCTTCTAGAAGGTGTTGGATACATGCTAAGTAGAATCTGTTTGTTTGCTATGGGCAACATCTCCACTTCTAAAAACTCACACTTTAGTAAATATACCCAACAACGATTTTACCTTATACAGTGCATTTTCCTCCAGATCTTTGAACACTTTTTTTTTTTTTCTCTTCATGGAATCCTTCTCTTCATGCATTGAATAGTACACTTAAAAATATTGGTGGCATAATTTTAATTGTGGCTATGTTGTATTTCTTCTCTAGGATATACTTGCCTACATTTAATTTCTCCCCTCCAGAAGAAGCCTGGAGGGGAGATGCGGCTGACAGCACATGAGGTGGGGAATGGGCACTTTGTGTCATTAGGCCTCACTTCCTTGCTGCATAATGCTGCGATTCACAGGTCTATACATGGGAAGCATGGCCAAATTTATGCAATTCACATAGAATCACGTCATGTTGGCCTCGCCACTTCACCACGGACCCACTATTAGCGGCATTATCCTGTGTCCCACTCATTTCACTAGGAAGTGAATAGAATATGGTAGTGCCACCTCTCATGAACATTCCAGAATAGGTAAGTATTCCCAGTGCACACTTCTGCTTCTCTGTAAACCTATATATGTTGGAAGTGCAGCACTAGCAAAAAGGATTTTGCACTGTTCCTCTTCGTTTTTTTTTTTTTTTGCCCCTTAAATGACCACTTGTATTTTCTGTAGCATTAAACATTGTATATTTTGTGAGTGGGACGGGTTGTAATTTTATTATAACAGAGAATAATGTATAGCTATCCTTTCCACTTTGGTAAAACAATGTTTTTATTATTTGCAGAACACCGATACACAGGGACTAGCTGTACCAACCCCTTCTGTTCCATCGGGGTTTACAGACAATTCCTCAATAGGTAAGCTTCTGTTTTGCATGTCTGTCTGTTGTAGAATGCTTTGGCTTGATGCAGAGCAGTTGCTCATCTGTAGACGAGCATTTATAGGGCAATATTTAATTATGTCTATGTAGAAGTTGATAAATCCCAAATGGAAAGTCCAAGGCGCAAGTGTTTGGGGGTATGACGTTGTTTGACATCATTACGGTCCCCTGCTACACAATGACATCCAAAGGAGAAGAGCGGGGCCAACTCTCCTGGAAGTCTCCAGAATGCCACATCAACAATTCATTTGTCTCCTGGACCTTCCGGGAGAGTAGGCAAGAAAGGAAAGGCCTTTCTCCATTAGATCATAGAGGCAAGAGATTGGATTTAAAATTATTTGGAAAGAAACTGGGAGCAGTTGCATTGATTTATAGGGAGTGCCCATATAATATACCAGTAGAAGGTGGAGAATAGGTAATTATCAGTCCTATTGGGCTTGATGGTGAGTTGACTGCATACCTGTTTTAATTGGCCCAGCATTGCTTGCATAGAACTAAATGCGTATATTCACCCATATTCAGATATGTACACATCTGCACCTGCCCCATATAAATATGCTTACCCTATATTCATTGTTTTGGATGATATTGGAAAAAGGTTTATTGTTGCTTCCATCTAACTCTGCAGTGTGCAAAATTCTGTTGGCTTGAGCACCATTTATAATACGCAACGAGTTTTAAAACTCATTGCGTATGACCAAACTCGTTGTTAAACTATGTTTTTAGACTATGGGACTGATTTAACAACTTGTTTTAAAGTTAAACTATTAGCAGAGGGCACCTTTTTAAAGCTTTACTTCAATTGCTGAGCAGAGAATATTATCAAATATTTCATATACAAGTATACATGAAAAACAAGGGGGGGGGGGAGAAACTAGATGGGTTTTTATGGCCCATTAGATTAAATAATAAACTTTATTTTAACTGTTAGATGTGTCTGGAAATTGTTTTTTTATTTTCACGAGATGTCCTCAATTATTAAAACATAACATTTATTAATTAATTTAAAAAATGTTAAAATGGTATATTAACCATAATATAGTGAAATATCAAGTTAAAAATAATAGGAGAAATCAGTGAAACAAAGTAAAATGCAAGTGATCTAAAATAGTTTGCTGAAAAGATGTCCGTGGTTTTTTATCTTAAATTTTAGATCATAATAGCTTTACATGTTCTTATACTGATTACAGATACAGTTTAAATCAAGTTTACAAGGTTTTACTTGTGGAGATTTTAACGGTTACTATAAACGTCTGCTAAGTTTCAGAATGCCCCTAGGAAACTAGTTGACACACAGTAATATGGAGCATACACACGGTCAGATTTGTCAGATGGACGATTACATTAATTTTAATGCAGTCAAAAATCGTTCGTAGTTCAAATCTTTGGTAAAATCGTTCAAGTCTGACTGCAAACACATCAGATGTCAGATATTGTTATCTGACCATCGGGAACGCGAATCGGTCAAATCGTTCATCTGACGGGTCTTTTTTTTTTTTTTTTTTTTTTAATTATCGTTCAGATCTGAAGAAAAATCTGACCGTGTGTATGCTCCAATAGTTTGTCTCAATAGTGCTTCAATACTGTTAGCATTCATGCATTCAAGAGAAGTATATCAAATATGGATGCAATGCTTGATCAGGCAAACATTGTTTTAATGGATATTTTTTATAATTTGTCACAATACTTAACCATTTACACTGCACACCCATTTTCTAACCATTTACATTTCACGGCATATCCTTTATCTAACCATTTACACTGCACTGCATACCCATCATCCAGTGGCGTTACTATAAATTTTGCTCCCCACTGCCAAAAATATTTCTGACGCGCCCACCACCCCCCCCTATGGCATTTTGATAAAATAATTACAGGGCAATTTATATGCAATTTGGCTCCCAGTGCAAAAGTTAACGTGCCCCAACCCCCTAGACAGTTTGCAGTATATATTCTCCTGGTAGTAATGCCCCTTACACATTATTCTACACACCATAATGCCCATTACACATTGTGCCACACACTGTAATGCCTATTACCAAAGTGCCACTTACAGATTTGCCCCCTGACACCATTTTATACCCCACATTAAGGCTTCTAATTACTTTTAAATTACCTGCTCGTTGTCAGGGGTCTTATGCAGTGCCCCCAGTACCGGCCCCCCTATGCAGTGCCCCAGGTAGTGGTCCCCCTATGCAGTGCCCCTTATGTAATTCCCCCAGTAGTAGCCCCCCTTATATAGTGCCCCAGTACTAACCCCCCACCTGTGCCCCCAGTAGTAGTCCCCCCACCTGTGCAGTGCCCCCAGTAGTAGGCCCCCCACCTGTGCAGTGCCCCCAGTAGTAGGCCCCCCACCTGTGCAGTGCCCCCAGTAGTAGGCCCCCCACCTGTGCAGTGCCCCCAGTAGTAGGCCCCCCACCTGTGCAGTGCCCCCAGTAGTAGGCCCCCCACCTGTGCAGTGCCCCCAGTAGTAGGCCCCCCACCCCCTCAGCAGTGCCCCCAGTAGTAGGCCCCCCACCCCCTCAGCAGTGCCCCCAGTAGTAGGCCCCCCACCCCCTCAGCAGTGCCCTCAGTAGTAGGCCCCCCACCCCCTCAGCAGTGCCCCCAGTAGTAGGCCCCCCACCCCCTCAGCAGTGCCCCCAGTAGTAGGCCCCCCACCCCCTCAGCAGTGCCCCCAGTAGTAGGTGGCCCCCCTCCCCCTCAGCAGTGCCCCCAGTAGTAGGCGGCCCCCCTCCCCCTCAGCAGTGCCCCCAGCAGTAGTCCACCGAGCAGCACTCCTAGCAGCAGTCCCACCCAGCAGTGCCCCCAGCAGTAGTAGGCCCCCCTCCCCCTCAGCAGTGCCCCCAGCAGTAGTAGGCCCCCCTCCCCCTCAGCAGTGCCCCCAGCAGTAGTAGGCCCCCCTCCCCCTCAGCAGAGCCCCCAGCAGTAGTCCACCGAGCAGCACTCCTAGCAGCAGTCCCACCCAGCAGTGCCCCCAGTAGTAGTGACCCCCCCCCCCCCCCAGCCAGACACAGACCCTTGATCCCCGCTCCAACATCAGCTCCACCGTCTGGCGTCCTCCCGGGCCGGCCCTCTCTGCATGATGGGAGAGCTCTCCCATCAGCCACTGCGAGAGCCAGAAGATGCCCAGCTCCGGCAGTGGGTGCAGTAGCCGATGAGTCTGTTTTAGCAGCCGATGAGTCAAACAATCTCACAGCAGCCGGCGACTGTGTGTTTGTTATACTAATAGTGTAGTGCAGACGACACTTATGTGCTATCCGCACTACCGCCCTGCCTGGGTCCAGCAGGACCTCTAGCATCTGTCTCCTCAGAGGCGGCGCCCATTTTTGGAGGGCCTTTTTCTGCCGATTTCATGCGGACGGCTAGTCGCATGGAATCTGCAGCCACAGTGCCCCACAAGCCCTCGCGCCCCCAAGCCATCGCAGGGGCTGCGGGGGTGGTAGTTACGCCACTGCCATTATCTATGAAATCCCAGCGGCTTAATAGTTGCTGGGTGAAATACTGGCAGTGGAAGCCTGACAGCAGCAGAATCCCGACGGCGCAGGTAAGTCACCTAACCCTAACCCTCCCTTGGGGGTGTCTAACTCTAAAACTTCCGGGGTGGTGCCTAACATTAAGTCCCCCCCTGGGGGTCCTAACCCTAACCCTCCCTGGGAGGGGGGGTGCCTAACCTGAAGTTCCCCCGTTGGTCCTAACCCTCCACCCCTAACCCGAACTCTCCTCCTGCCTAACCCCTAACCGTAATACTCTGGATGTCAGCGGCCAGGATTCCAGCGCCGGTATTCTGACTGCCGGCATCCGACCACCGGGATGCAGACTACATCCCTTTGGGAGTATGCAAAAGACTATATGTGAATGAACAGCACATCAAACCTTGAAATGGTGCTACATGAATCTCATGCAGTGAATGAAATTAAGCTTTAGAAGTTACTGAATTAAAAGTGCAAATGAATATGTAATATGATTGTACTACAATTAAAACAGTAGGACTGGTGATATGCACTTATGCCACAGGCTGGGGAACACAAATCGACAAGTAATATTAGATCTAATCAAAACTTTAACATTAAGTGAAGCATTCCTTTTTCTGTGGTGGTATTTAATGATTTTATTATTTAAAAAAAAAAAATATCACATACTGTCAAATATTAATTGCGAGCTTAGACGGACACTTAAGGCTGGGGTAGACCTAACGAGATTTGTTTACATTGGTAGAAGAGAGGTGAATCCAATATAAAATAATGTACTGCCGTTTGTTTTCAAGCTATTAAAAGTTTTGCATGGTGGTTGAAAATTAATTTTAGTTTTTATTTGATTATAGGTAATGGACCAAAGTTGAATGGAAACTATAGAATGTATAGTTCGGTTGGAGATTTGCGTTTTAATAATTATGAGACTGATGATATCCCTGCACCACCATCTATGCCGCCGCCACCACCTCCTACCATGGCTCCTCCACCTCCACCAACACAAGAAAGTCCTCCTTCATCAGCGATTTCGTCTCCGGCATCTCCAAGCCCACCAGACTTTATACCACCCACACCAAATTCTGTAGCACCTAATCTTGTGAATCCAGTAAATCAGTCTACTTTATCAACAGTTGGTGAACAGACTCAAACAAATGTTTCCAAATGGAAATCTGAAACTGTTCTTAATGCAGTGTCAAAAGACCAACCCATGACTTTACCGAACAGGTTTTCTCTAAATCCTTCTTCCCATCCCTATGGACAGGCCATTTTTGACATGGAATCTAAATCCACTTTACCAAAGTATTCCAAGGTTCCGCCACCAGCTCCAAGCAGGACATCTTCAATGCAGCTGCAGGAACGTCAAAGCATTGGCTATGCCAACGAGCCTCCAAAATCACCAGTGCCATCTAGTTTTAATCCAAGTGTTCAGGCCAAACTTCTCTCTGCATCAGTGCAGGGACAAACCTCTATAAATGACACCTTGAACAAAAGAAAGTCAATGCTTATAATGGAAGATTTACAAGATTTGTCACAAAATTCTGATCATGGAATAGAAAAAACTGTTAATATCACAGATTCAGTTTGTTCCAAGCCTTCTTCCTTAAAGGCAATCCCTGATCTACAACACCCAGTTGAATTAGATAGTGACATTAAGAATAAAGAGAAATTAGAATCTGGATTTAACGAGTACCAAAGACAGTCCAACAAAATTAATACAATGAAAAGTGAGTTTGCATCAATGGATTCTGGGAAAAATAGGGACGGACCAAAGCATCTCCAGAACAGTACCGAATTTAATAAAATAGCACTTAAAAAAGATGGGTACACACAGGAAGGATATAAGAGCTCAAAACCTACTGTGAAAGTTATCTCAATTAAACCAATACTAGGGGAGATTTCGTCATATACAAATATACAGTCTAAACCCAATTCCTTAACAAGAAAAGAAATGGACACACTCCCTAAAGAGTTGGCAAGAATAGAACATAAAAGAAAATTAGAAATGGAAAGGAGTTCAGAAGAGTTTTCTCAAGAATCTACACCACCTACACCACCCCCTATGGCTCCTCCACCACCTCCAATGTTGTTCCCACAAAATCCACCATTGTCACTTGTCACAACTGCATCACCACCTGTGGTTCCGAATATAACACCACCAAGGAACTCAATTACCATGAATCATGTTGTCCCACCACCTGCTCCTCTAGCTTCAATCCCAACAGTACATCAGGCTTCACCATTGCCTTCTCCAAAACCAAAAACTGTTCTTGTTGCTCCTTCACCTCCATTACTTGCCCCACCACCACCGCCAAAAGCCCCACCAGCACCTCCACCTCTTCCAAACCCAGGTAGTACATCTAGTCAAGAGTCACAGTTAACTTTGCTGAAGGCACTGCAAGAAAAACAGCAGACACTAAAACAGGTCCCAAAAAAGTCTTTTGAAGTTAGACCTGCTCAGTCAGCTACCATCTCTAGTAATGATCAGAAAATCAGAGTTGGCAAAATAAAGGGTGAGTTAGAAGCTCTGTTCTCTCCAAAAACAGATCACAAAGGAGGTGAGCTTCAACCAGGTCTGGAAATAAATAAAAAGAATACCAATGGAAATGGTCCTCAGTCTAGAGGTGGAGAAAACACTTTAGTGAACTCATTGATGCTGAAAGTACCTCTAATGCCTGCTAAATTTGAAAAGGATGGTGATGCAGACACTACTGATTGGCTTCCCAAAAGTAATAAAATGGATATTCAGATCCCTGAACCAGACTACCTTCCACTAAGTCCCAAGCATAAAACTGAGAAGCCAAACTATTCAAATGTACAAAATGAAATTGCCAAACCCTCTGTACCATTACCAGTGCTGGATTCCCCTCCAAAAGATACTGTATTGAGCAATACCATTCCAACCTACAAACCCCATCATGAAAGGAAAGAATCAGCTGGAAGCTGGACCTTGAATCCATCAGTTGCTTCAAAACCAGATGGGAAAATAAAAATGGATATTGGTCCAAATACTACAGAAATCGTGTCTCCAACACCTTCTGTGAAGCTAGAATCTTCTATATCACAAGAAGAAAGTGACATAAAACACATTGATAAAGTAGAAGGTAATTCTCCCATGGCTTTGCTCATGGCTGCAAAGAAACGCGCAACAAAGGGAAATCGCTCTATAGAAAGTAGTAATCTGCCAAAAATTTCTGTTAAAAGTGGGCTTGTGACAAATCCATTGAACTCTCAGTATTATCCGGGGAATACTAACACTTTTGTGGTTATGCCCAAGAAAGAAAATGGAGGACAAATGAATGAAACAGAAGTCAATAGTTTAATTTCTAATCAAATCAATGACTCTGATAGCAAATCAAGCTGGAAAGAGGAAGAGTTCCAGTCACCTAGCTTAAGTAATTTGGGTTTGCATTCTCAAAAGTCAAATTATGAAAACTCTAGTCATCTGCATGTTGCTAACACAACTGGTCTACAGGCTTCAACTACAGACCGAAATGGAGAATATTGGAAGTCGAAATCTTCGATACTTGATTCGCCTACTTTCAATATTGCCTCTGTCCCATCACCTATTACAACTTCAGTTGCCAATGAGGACTTTGAATATGGAATAATACCTCCACCAGCAGAGTTCACAAACAGTCCAGCAGGACTAGGTGGCAACTTATACAGTATGCAACAGCAGGAACAATCATATATTCATGATAACAGTAAAAGTCTTAAATCTGATTTTGTATCAAATTATGAGTGGAATACATCTAGTGAGCCTTTGCCTTTTCATACATCCACTAGCAACAGTGACTTTGGCAAATACAGTGGTAATTACAGCACTGAATACACCAGAGATTCGCAGAAAGGCTCTCTGATTAAGAAACGACTGTACATGCCTGAACCTGAGCCAGAGAGTTCAAGGAGCTATGGAAAAAATATAGGTTCTCTAAGATCTTCTGCTATGCCAAAGTCCTATCTGTATAATCAGTCTGGCTCGAATATGGGTCCGGATCCACGGCGTTTCAGTCTTACTTCAAGATACGTGTCACAGGGGAGGAGAGTGTCTGCTGATAGCCTTAACAGAATGGCACCAACCATTACTGATATGAAATACAAATCTCAAAATTCTGAATATCTGGTTGGAAAACCACCAAACAAGTGAGTGTTTGCTTTTATTAAATAATACTTGTCAATAAGAAGTGCATAGGAGTAGATAAGTTCTTTTAATTGATTCACCTTTTAAGTGGAATACTACTGTATATTTTTTATATGCTTATATTGAATATTACATGGAGTTATGAGCTGTTCAATGGCTTGTGATCTTAGGGGGTCTGTACAAGAACATTCATTATGAAGAAACAGTTTACAAAGGAATGCTACATTCTATTCCATTGGTCTTGTTTAATTCCCTATAAAAAAAAAAAATATAAATTAGTATTATTCCTATGATTTGATAAAGGGGATCATAGGCATTTACAACACAAAGGTTTCTTCTAGTCAAACACTTTAGTGGAGTTTGAGAACCGTATGTTTTTGGGATTCCACTACCCTAAAAAAGACCTGTTAAGTGACACACTCCCCTTCACTGGTGCACATTGCATTTAAAGAGCATCAGAGTGACATATCCCCTAGCTGTCTTTGAATCAGGATGTTGGGACACTATCTGCTAATTTTGCCAGTTGGGAGGTATACTCAGAGAGAACATGAGGATGAACATTTGCTTCCATTGCATGGTCAACATTGGGCATTTAAACCAAAATCTGGGATAGGTGAAAAAAAAAAGGAAATTCAATCGTACTTCACATTGTCACAGACATTAAAATTGTGCTCAAAGAAAAATTGGGGCGGTTGCATCCTCATTTACCTTTTTTAAATTCGACTTTTTATTTTTTTCTCTTAAATTAACTTTCAGTCATGCATAACACAAAGCAATAGGTGTACTGGTGACAGTTAATCACAAAATTATATTAGACAATCAATTTTCAGAAAGTGCTTGCAAAATTGTCAAATGATGAAATGATCTATTTCCTTCAAGATTCTTTCACCAGGAATATAACTTTAAAAAAAAAAGACAAAATAATGCTCTAATCCTCAAAAGCACAATCCCTTAAAGTATGCAGTCGGGAAGCTGGCGGACCTAATCCCGACAGCCGGATTCCCGACTGACATTTCCCGGCAAGAGTCAAAAGACAGGCGTTGATATGCCGACGCCTGTTATTAGACATACGCCGACATCCTGATCGAAGGGGCGCCGTGCGCGGATAGCCGTGCGCGGGGGGGGTGTGGGGGGTTAGGTTTAGGGCACCCCCTGGGGGGAGGTTAGAGTTAGGCAAATCCCCCCCCCCCCCTTAGGGACTTAGGTTTAGGTGGCGGGATGGGGGGGGTTAGGTTTAGGCACTTTTGGCAGGGGGGGATATGTTAGGGTTAGGTACCACTAGGAGAGGGTTGGGGGTTGAATTAGCTTTTGCCTGAGGACGATCAGGATTTCCACTGCTGCCGGGATGCTGGTGTCGGGATCACACACACAAATGAAACACCCATTTGTTAACACCACAAAATTCTCAGCCATAATTGCGTAACCAGTTAACACTAATGCAACCACACATAATGCATGGGAGTACTAGACAGAGGGAAAAACAGCAGCAGAACATCACCTAGAGTGCCCCCCTAAATATGACCTAACAAAAATGTCAGATTTAGAAGTGATCCCTCTAATGTCTATTGCATCATTTCAGGAATTGGTGGCTTGTGTAGAACCTACTGTAGGTAATGCTTTTCAGCTCAAACTGTAAACTCTTTACAAATGTTGCTAACAATATTGGTGTATAATCTGGTTACTTTTGCATCAAATATATGGTTAATTATCTATTAGGGGAAAAACACAAGATTTATAGATGGAAGGGTTCCAAATGCTTGATTTTGATATAAATAGTAAAAAATATGTGCTAGTATTTCCCAAGCCCTCTTACAGGGGTATTCAATATGGGTGCGATAACATCGTTTTTGCGTTAATATCAGAGGTATGACGTAATTATCGCAGGTTTTACTTTTACACCCTATTCAATTTGAAAAAAAACGGTGATAACTTTTCACCATTGAAAAGGTGTCGAAAAAAAGTGCAGAATTGGGGTTTAGGGGTGCAGGCTTAAGAAAAATAGCCTGCACCCCTGAGAATGACATTTAAAAAAGAACTGTTAAAAAAAAAAATAGGGACACCCCAAAAAATGTATTTAAAAATTGGGAAAAAATTGTTAAACAATAGGGAAATAGGTACAGGGCTATTTTGCAAGTATGCTGCAGATGTTTTCTAGAATAGAATTATAGCGGCAGGTGCACAAATGCAGAATTTTTAAAAAATTACTTTAGGGACACCAAAATATGCAAGTACCCATTTTCATGTACCCCAAATTTGATGGGACCACTTAAAAAAACGAAACAAATAACCTAAGTGCTCTTCTGCATCACTTCTTCAATGTCGGGAAAAAAACACCTGCTGCGGCTATTTAAATCCCCGACTTTCAATTAAAGGCTAAAACGGGGGTACCCATAGTGTTCCCCCATGTTTTTACAACTTTAGGGGGGTCTTACAATTATTTTAAGGAAAAATTCGTAACTTTACGCAAATCCAACTTCGGAGTTTCCCGTTTTCGTGAATTTTATATTGAATATGGGGATAAGCGGGATCGCGCACTAGACTTTAATGCAGGAAAAAACTCCGGTATGAAACGTTAACTTCAACAGTGAAGTTAACGTTTCATATTGAATACCCCTCTTAGAGAGGGAACTGCACCATTGGCAACTATTACAGTATGAGAGCAGGGTTGAGAGACCGAGAGCACTGTAGTAGACATGCGTGGTGGTGGAGAAACTAGAATTATGGAGAGGGTGCCAGTGTTGCAAAAATGTTTTGGGTATCATCCTTTCACTCTAATCACTTAACTTGTTAAAAATAATTTGGTAAATTTTATATTTGTATTCTCGCCCTACATCTCCTTATATAGACCATATATGAGGAGGTTTTTAGGCTATGTTGACAGGTGGCGATAATATGCTCAGACACAGCTTCGGTATATGTATGGTTATATTAATATAATTATGATCTTCAGTGTATTGGCATAATAGTCCAACCAGATTCCACTAATGTTTTATGCTGGAAATGTTTCACACATAGGGCCATATTCAATATGGGGCAAAAGTCCGTTATCGGCAATAATTTATCGCCGATGACGTGATTTTCGCCTATTTCCAATATCCCCGTATTCAATTTCACTGACTTTTCGCAGGTGTGAAAATTCAATGTAAAAAAAATTGGGATCATTTTTTGCTTGCCTTTAGCAGGCGAAAAATTAGTGTAGAATTGGAGTTTAGGGGTGCAGGCTTAAAAAAATACCTGCACCCCTGGGAAAGGTCCCTAAAAAGTGTCTGTGTATATTAAAAAAAAAAAAAAAAAAAAAATCGGGACAACCCCAAACCCTCCCAGCCCCCGCCCTCCCCCCACAAAAAAATTTACATTTTGGGGTTATAAATAAATAATGGGAACATATTCTAAAGTACCCAAATAGATTCCACAGGGGTTGAAGAATTTTTAAAAATCATTTAAGGGACTAAAAAATATGCTTGCACCCAGTGGCGTAACTAGGGCAGGGCGAGCGGGGTTCGTGCCCTGGGCACCGTTGGACCGGCGGCGGCGCCGCCGGCCATGGTACCGGCCCGCCCGCCCTAGTTAGCCAGTGTAGCGCCGACCGCAATGAGTGCGGTCAGCGCTACACATTTGCACAGGACCGGCGCTAGGCTTCCAGCGTCGGTCCTGTGCTGCACGCCTGAGCCCGTTCCCTCCCCCTGAGCGCTTGCCCAATAGGGCCAGGAGGCGGGCTCAGGCTGTGCATAACACACGCATCGCTGGCGGCGATGCGTGTGTTAAACAGCAGCCAATGAGAGTCAGATAGACTCTCATTGACTGCTGCAGCACCCACTGCAAGAGCCGGACTTCCGTCCGGCTCCTGCAGTGGGTAATGGGACTGACGTCATGACGTCAGTCCCATAATGCTGAGCGCACCAGCCCGGGCGGACTGGAGGGCGGGATCGGCATCGCGGACAGGAGCAGCGTGGAATCAGGTAAGTGTATTTTTATATATATTTATTTATTTTTAAACCTACATGCACAACGGGGGAGGGGTTGGCTACTACTGGGGGGGACATCTACTGGGGGTGCCATTGGGAGGACCTCTACTGGGGGGGGGCTACTCTACTGGGGACTACTACTTGGGGGGGGACTACCACTGGGGGCATTCTAAAAGGGGCCTAGTATTACTAGAGGCACTGCACTCGGGGGACCACTAATGGGGGCAATAATAGGAAGGGCCACTACAGGGACCACTGGATAGGGGGGGGGGTCACTACTGGGAGCCTGCATCAGGGGGACCACTACTGGGGGCACTGCATGGGAGGGTGGGACACTACTGCTGGGGGCACTATATAAGGGGCTTACTGCTAGGGGCACTGTGGGGACCACTACAGGGGGCACTCTATAGGGGGGATCACTACAGGGTGCCTGCATAAGGGGACCACTACTGGGAAAACTGCATGGGGGGGACTACTGTTGGGGGCACTATATAAAAGGGCACTGCATAAGGGGATACCGCTACTGGGCGCACTGCATTGTGGGGACTGCTACTGGGGGCACTGCATAAGGGGGAACACTACGTGGGGCACTGCATTTGGGGGGGCCACTACTGGGGGTACTGAGTAAGGGGAACTAATTGGGGGCTGCATAAGAGGGACCACTACTGGGGATACTGTATAAGGGGCACTACTATGGGCCTGCATGAGAGGGAACACAACTGCATACTGGGGGTACTACTGGGGTTAAGGTGCATATGGATAGGAATGTTCAGTTTGAAAATAAAGGGGTGTGTCATGTTGACACGCCCCATTTTTAAGTGACCAAGCGCATTTTTTGTCGCGCACGCCTTCGGCGCGCGCACATGGGGGGGCGGCTCCCTTTTCAAATTTGCCCTGGGCTCCAAATACCCTAGTTATGCCACTGCTTGCACCCATTTTCAAGTACCCCAGATTTGATGGCCATAGTTGTTTTTCCCCAAAAAACCTTCTAAATGCTCTTCTGCATCACCTTCTTCAAAGCCTCATTTATGCACCTGCCGCGGCTATTTAAAACCCAACTTTCTTCTGCAGGCACAAACTGGGGTACCCATAGTGATCCCCCATGTCTGGACATCTTTAGGGGAGTCCTAGGATGTTTTCCCAAAAATTCCAGGTTTTTTTTCGCTGATCCAAGTTTCACCGGTTCCCGATTTCGCCTACTTTGGAATTGAATACGGGGAATAGCGGGCAGGCACGTGCGCAATACTTTTCCGCCTGGAAAACAGGTGAAGGAGGCAAAAAGTCCAGCAGGCGAAAAGTCTGGACCTTTCGACTCAAATTGAATACGGGCCATAGAGGGAAAAAAAATGTATCAAAGCCCCCTGGCCAGTGATGGTTATTGGAATGTAAGCTCTTACGAGCAGGGCCCTCTACCCTCTTGTGCTTCTCCCTACTTTAGTTTCATCTACTTCTTACTCACCACTAGGGCACCTAACACTTGGTTGCTTATGCTCTGTTGCTTATCTGGGTGTTAGGGTCACTAATGTAGCAATATATATTATCCATGTCCTGATCCTGTAGTGTATTGTTCTGTAAGTCTCTTGTCTACAACTTGAATATGTACTTTGTAAGGCTCTGCGGAACATTTTGTGGCGCCATATAAGTAGATGATGATGATTGCCAGTGTCACTGGCAAAAGCTTCACCATGCAAAACATGAGGAAGCCTATTTAAAAAGGATTGTGGTGGTAACTGTATACTGCTTCACTGGTTTTCCTGGGATCGTTTCCCAACTAGGAATATCTATATGCATGATATTTTTCTTTGGCATCAAGCTTGTTGCTGGACACTAGTCCCCTATGTTTGCAGGACTTCACAAGCTAAAGAGATTGCCAAAGGCGCACAATAGTAACAACAATAACAATTGAAGTCTCTGGTTACATGGATCTGAGGTGATCTTCCAGTAGATCTTCTACACAACCCTTTCCATGATGTAATGATGCAGTACCTCTCCACTTTACTCTGTTCTTACCCACTGCCATCACACACTTGTAAATGTTTTATGCTTGTGAGAAGATCATTCTGTGGGAGTTGGGTACAGAGCTGACCTAAACTGCAGCCATCACTAACCTTATATATGTGAGAGGTTTAGAGGATTTTGTTTTGCATTTGAAATGCATGTCTGTAGTTAGTGTATTCCCTGTAATGATTGGCATCCATTTTGGATGGAAAATTGTGTTTTTCAGGGCTTGGTTGTCTCTGTCTTGGTTCCTATGGGTAGTGGACAGGTTGGGCTTGAGTACTATTGTAGTGATAGTACAGGCATTCAGCTCTGAGCCTTTAAAAATTGTGGTGGAGTGTAGAAGAGGAAGGTGTCAACAAGGACATGTTTTACGCAGATATTTTTTGTTTATATCTGTGAATAGTACTTTGACAATGTCAGTGATCCTCCACTTTGCTGTTATTCACACTGTTATATAATTTTAATGATTTTTTTTCTTAACGTCTGTGGCCATAACACTGAAGTTGATATGTTGAGAGAGTATTCAGTCAAATAAACTTTCAAGTAATGGATGCTTGACATGTGAAACTATACTACTACACTGCATTTGTGTACAGGAAAAACAATTTGTTTAATATTTTAAGATATTATATGAAAGCCTTCATTATAGCTATAGTTCATTTTACCCTGATTCACTTTTACCCATCAGTTTCTTGAATCTAATAATCAAGCAGACAATGTCTAATAAACCTGAGAAATGATAACTAAATTTAGACTTTGTTCCTAGGTTTGGTGACTGTTAATGTTATGTATTTATTTTTATTGTACTATATTTAAATGTGAAAGGTGTATTATATGCTGTTGAGATTGAAGGCTGAAATTCCACAGGTTCTCCCTCAGCAGGTAGGTCTTGCACCTGAGCAGACAAATAATTGGATAGAGATATAATGGAAGAATATGCAGGTCTACTGTGTTTTTTTTTTTTTTTTTTTTTTTTCTTTATGGGAATATTGGCATATTTTATGCATGAATTTTATACCAAAATGTGTAACAGTTAATTAATCCTGTTTGTCTTAATCTCCCTTTTTGTTTGCATTCAGCAAGAAACATGCTTGTTTAATTTGTTACATTTCTTAGATAGTAATATAAATCTTAACTGGTTGTTTTTTGTTTTGTTCTCTTTGCTCTATTTTTAGACCACAAAGCACCTACCAGCAAGGCATGACATTCACTGTCAGACCGGGTACCAGGCAGCCGATTTCTCAAACGTATCAAGGAGGCTATCTCTGAGCATGCTATGCTCTGAATGCAAGGTTCCCGACATCTTGTCTGCAAACTAACAAAAAGTCTCTTTCGAGAGATTGCTGGTTTGATGCAGTGACTTTTGAATTTTGCAACGGAAGGTTATTCCTTAACGTACGAGTTTAGCAGAAATTATTGTAAAATGGTGTTTGCTATTTGCAATATCCTCTTATGTGTTCCACAAAATGGTTATCTGACCAAGATGAAATTGGCTTATAATAGAATTGCTTTATTATTGTTGCTGGTTGTACTCTACCAACGTATACAAAATACTATTTGTCAATGTTTCAACTTTATATTAATATTGTATCATAGAAAACGTGAGCAAAAAATATATATATTTTGGAGGAACACCAATTATAATACTTTAAAATATCAATACGAAGTTGGGTTCTAGTTTCAGCTTAATATATTCTGTTTTAGAAAGAAAGATATTGCAAATCTGGCAGTTTTTATTGTTTAACATTAGTGTTTTTTCCCTCTCTGCTTTGAGATATTCGTTCATCTATTGTTTTGTCTTATTGTCATGTATCTAATTGTTTTGTTTAAATATTTTTGAAGTGAGGTTTATATGCAGTTATGTTTTATAAGTGTATAAATATCTATTAAAAAGATGGTCGGTGTAGATGATGTACATATTATTTTAAAGGAAATCTCCATGAGGATTTTCTAAAGAAAGCACTTTTGTTTGTATATTCAATGTATATATGTGCATCAGGTGTCCTTTTTATGTGCCTTTATTTCTCATATATATTTAGAAGACAATGTAACAGTCTGGTTCTGCCTTTTCATTGAGGCTACATAAAGCTTCTGCATGTTCTTTCCTCAATGTTATTTTACAGTTATTAAAATATTTTATGCAAAATATTCCATGGAGACTTTTTTTTTTTTTTCTTTTGAGACTTTCCATGTACAGGTTGTTTACTTTTTTTTTCTAACCACTTGTTTACATGGCTGAACACCGCACTCTGCAATGTGAGGTTCTATGTACATGCGCAAAGCACTGTACGAGTGATGTGCAGTGCACACATCTCCCATCCTTAAAGGAGCTTTACATTGTGCATTTTACCATGCCGCCAAGGAAAATAGTGTTGAGTTCCGTCACTGGCATTCACAAGCTATTACAATATGTACACACTGACATCACATTCCATTTTCTCTCCCCTTTTATTGCGGAAAAAGTACATACTTGAATAAGTGTGGATTGATTATTTCCGCAGTCATGAATACATAATATACCCCATCATGTACAATGTAACGTATGCAGCCATTCCCTCGATAATAAAGATTCCTTATCCTTTCCTTATTGCCGGAGATAAGGAGT
The DNA here is from genome assembly GCA_031769625.1 of Taudactylus pleione. Lineage (NCBI taxonomy): Eukaryota > Metazoa > Chordata > Amphibia > Anura > Myobatrachidae > Taudactylus > Taudactylus pleione. The sequence goes on along the minus strand of JAUIMM010000171.1, from coordinate 9,391,724 downwards.
AATCTTTATTCAGCTAAATGTATTATTATTGAGTCGCTGGGACAGGGGCTGCGCATGCACTGATGATCGGCATACAGTATATTCCAGTGGGCAGCAGAAAAACAAAAAAATCACATGTTCATCAGTCGCCAGAGGAAGGAGACACAGCTGCACATTGCTAGACTGGTAACTGTTGATAAATATCAGTGGTGCAATCATGAACTGCAGCAATACTGAATATATATATATATATATATATATGTGTGTGTGTGTGTATATTTAAATTCAGTGTGCCAATCAATCAATCAATGCATAAACACAATACTGTGAAAAGTTTTTTTGCAATGCAATAAATAAATGGACTTTTGGAACAAAGTAAATTTGTGTCACAGACGCCAGATATAGCACAGGTACCATACAGGCCGGCGTCTTCCCCACGTTAAAACCCGGATCCAAGTGGGTATTGGTTTATCTGGAATTGAGAACAAGAAAGAAGGGGCCCCACATAGTGCATGAAACTGTAAAACAGATTTTATTGCAGACAGCGGACATAACTCGTTCAATGAATATGCGTACCACAATTAGCGTTCCGATACCACCAGCCTCCTAACGAAGTCTATGACGAAACTCGTTGGGGCGTGGTCTGGCGTTTTTCCATTACTGATCGAATAGCCGACTGAGTCCCCGGAGACGTTCGGGTGATATTCAGGCTTCTTCATTTTTATTACTTGCGGTGGTATTGGACCACTGATTGTGGTACGCATATTCATTGAGCGAGTTTTATGTCCGCTGTCTGCAATAAAATCTGTTTTACAGTTTCATGCACTATGTGGTGCCCCTTCTTTCTTGTTCTCAATTCCAGATATATATATATATATATATATATATATATATATATCTCCAGAAGGACACACTCACCAAGGAGACAATTCAATATTGTTTATTCAATTATTCAAATGGTTTGGTAACAGCAGGTTATAGCAGCATATGGATAGTAGCGACGTTTCAGTCCCTCCAGGACCATTGTCAAGCCAGCAGCCAGTCATAACCTTTAGATACAAATACGATACAGCCTCAGCCCCTGCTGCTACCATACCATTTGAATCATGGAATAAACAATATTGAATTGTCTACTTGGTGAGTGCGTCCTTCTGGATATTTATATTTGCCTACCGTCTCTGAACAAGACTGAATTGGCTGGAATGCACCCCGATTGCTGTGATTAACTCAGATATCTATCTATGTCCCGCACTCACATCTATCTATCCAGATTGGTCCACACTCACGTCATAATACACAATATGCTGGGGTGACTACCCAAATAGGACCAAAATGTCCTTACAAAAATCGAAAGCACCTCCAGGGGTGCACTCACCAGTCTTCATAAAAACATTTTTTTATTCCATATCCATCTAGGAACAAAGCAGCATGGACAAAGGTCCATGCACCCCTGGAAGTGGTTGGTGCCAAAATATGGATTACAACAGTAGACAAATAGTGGTGTCCACTGTGTACTTAACCCTACCTCTGCACAACACAACTGATGGTCTCAAAAACACATTAAGAAGGCAAGTAATTCCACAGATTGACTCTTTCCAAGGCACACCTGTTAATTCAAAACCATTCCAGGAGACTACCTCATGAAGCTGAGAGAATGCCAAGAGTGTGCAAAGCTGTCATCCAAGCAAAAGGGGGCTACTTTGAGGAATCTAAAATATAAAACATATTTTAATTTGTTTAACACTTTTTTTGTTTACAACATAATTCAATGTGTGTTCTTTCATAGTTTTGATGTCTTCAGTATTAACCACTTGCCTGGCATGGTCGTATCAGATACGACCAGTCAGGAAAGCTCTGTGGGCGGCAGCTGGAAAATAAGTTTCTAGCAGCCGCCAATCACAGAGGGACCTCCTGTCCTTCTCTCCCTCCTCCGGAGCTAGCAGCAGCCCGGCGGCTGATGGCAGAGCAGCCGCCGGGCAGAGAAAGACAGCGCTATCAGCGCTGTCCTTCTCTCTCTCTCCACCCCCGCTAGCAGCAGCCCGGCAGCTGCAAACTAGACAGAGCAGCCGCCGGGCAATTAGAAGGTAGAGCTTTCAGCGCTGACCTTTTCTCTGCCCCCTCCCTGTCCCAATGCCCTGTTAGCGGCTCTATATATATAATAAATATATATATATATTTATTATACACTGTGTGTGTATGTATGTATGTATGTATGTATGTATATATATATATATATATATATATATGTATGTATGTGTGTGGAGCCCCCCAACCGATGTCAAACAATCGGCCGTCGATGGTACAGCTGTCAATGACCAGAACTACAGTATACCATAAAAATTTTAATTTTTATGGTGTTTAAAAAAAATAAAAATAAAATGAGTTGAAATCGTTTTAAAAAGATGTTCTTGACCTAATTCAATCATAAAAAAAAACAATTTCGGAGCGGTTTTTGGGAAAAAAAAAATTTGTCAGTTAAGTGGTTAATCTACTATGTTGAAAATAATTTAAACAAAAACCATTGAATGAGAAGGTGTCCAAAGTTTTGATGCTTTAATGCACAGGTTCTCAAACTCTGTCCTCAGGACCCCAAACAGTGCATGTTGTGCAGATCTCCTCACATAATTACTAGTGAAATAATTAGCTGCACCTGTGGATCTTTTAAAACATGTCAGTGAGTAATAAATACACCTGTGCACCTGCTGGGTGACCTGGAAAATGTGAACTGTGTGGCGTCCTGAGGACCGAGTTTGAGAACCACTGCTTTAATGCATCGTTTTCAAGATAATGTGTCTAGAAAACGATGCATTGAAACGTTGAAACTTCACCTGCCTGGTATTGCTGTTTATACCGGAGTGCCGCTGATATTGTGAATATATTGGGGAAGTTGCCAGGCTTTATTTTTACTTGGGAGTGCCATCCTGTATGACTGTAAAAAAAAATAAAAAAATATATATATAGATATATATATATATATATTACCACATCCTACATTTGCAAGCGATCTTCACCCACTCATAATATACTTCTTGTTTCGGCAAATCCTTCTAAATGCATTATCTCCTCATTCATAGGATATATGACAATAAAAATGATATATCTCACTTTATGCATCTGTTAATAGCTGATGACTACATAGGGTGTGTAATTATAGGTGGAGTGAATCATTATTTGAAACACACCGTACAAAAACTACATGTGCCAACATGTAACTGCCTAGCAATAGCGAATACACTCATCTGCTATAACAACGGAGACCTCGCATTTCCAGCAAAGCCAGTTTTTAGATTTTACTTTTGAGATATTACTGTAGCTTAAACCATGCAGATGTGTTTTGCTTAGGTAAAATAAAATTTAGACATTCTGTACTTAGTGACATTTTTGACCTGCCCTTTGGGAGATTTTGGAGGGGAGGTCAAATGGTTAACTACATGTTACAGCCCCCATGCGTAATACTATGGTTTTGAATCATTATGGCACGATTTGCTGCAAATAATTTCAAGCCCCACCACTAGGAAATTGGTTTAGAGGCAAGAAGGTGGCTTGCTTTTCTGGGGGAACGCCCAAAATTTCACATTCAGGCAGTACATTGTTGCAATAAATTTTGATTTTATTTGCAAGTTAAATGGGAATAAATTATATGAAATTGTAGGTTACCTGTAAACAGTAGTTTTGTGTACCAGTAAATGCTGTTTTGAATTGGAGATGCAATTTTTGAGCTCTGCTTTTATTTCACCATTTTGTGGAATGCCATCTCACACTATAAATAGAATTTAATGATGAATGTAATAGTCAATTGAACCTGCTGTGTTGTGAGGTTGGGGTAGGACTAGGATCACTTAACATGAAAATCAACCATAAAATTTGTAGTTTTCTGGCAAGATCGGTATGAGGGCAGATGTTCCACAGACCTTTTTGTGAAATTCTTATTGGTGTCCGGGTTATACCAATATTTGGGTTGGGTATGAAATACTGACTACTGGGAAGTCGTCTGACTAAATCTCAATGCCACAAGCCCAAATGCTGAAGATCCCGACTGGGGCTGGAAAGTACCCTAACCCTCCCTTAGTGGTAACCTCCTCTGGGGTGCCTAAATCTAACCCCCCTCCAGGGTTACCTCAAACTAACCCCTGCACTCTTAACCTAACCCTCCCGGGCTGGTGCCTAATTCGATGTGCCCCGGGTGAGTCCGTCCGTCCCCTGCGGCTAAGCGCTAACACTGCTCTATTTACCTTTGATCAGGAAGCAGTCTGTCTAGAGTCCGACGTGGGATGTAGACGGGTGTCGGGATTTTGAGGCCTGTCTTTAAATTCCTGTGTCTAAATACCGACACGGAACTAGTCAGACAGCTTCCCGGCCATCAGCATTTTGACTGTATCCCCAATATTCATCATCCTAAAGCTGGGTACACACTAGAAGGTATGTTGCCCGATCCCGCGGATCGGGCCAACATATCCAATCGGCAAGTGTGTACCCACTATGTGCGACCATGCGCACTCCAGTGGGTCATCCAATGGGGTTGTTCCACCGGCCTGCATGTAGGCCCGATGGAATGACCCAGATGCCGCAACCAGATAGAACAGATGCCAGACATATTGGATGGGTGGTCACTGCATCGTGACATATTGGGTGGGTGGTCACTGCATCATGCAGTGTGTACCGCCTGCCTGATATCTAGTGTGATTGGGTGTTGGCAAGTGTGTACCCAGCTTTAAACGTAAACAAAGCACCATTTAGCATTGCTTTTTTTTTTTTTTTTTTTTTTTAATTTCCTGCTTAAACATATCACGGTTTGCAAGCCACTGCCTACTAAATGTTACACCTTTTGAGAGGGGTATTCAATATGGATAACATAGTTTTTGCGTTAATATCGGAGGTATGACGTCATTATCGCAGGTTTTACTTTTACACCGTATTCAATTTCAAAGACTTATCGCAGTTTTGAAAAGTCTTTGATAAAAAACGAGGATAACTTTTCACCATTGAATAGGTGTCGAAAAAAAGTGCAGAATTGGGGTTTAGGGGTGCAGGCTTTAAAAAAAATAGCCTGCACCCCTGGGAATGACATTTAAAAAAGAACTGTGTCAAAAAAAGTTTTTTAAAAAATAGGGACACCCCAAAAATTTTAAAAATTGGGGTGAAAAAAAAATAAATGGGGAAAAATTGTTAAACAATTTTTTCAAATAGGTTCAGGGCTATTCTGCAAGTATGCGGCAGATGTTTTCTAGAATAGAATTATAGCGGCAGGTGCACAAATGCAGAATTTTTTACAAATTATTTTAGGGACTTAAAAATATGCTAGTACCCATTTTCATGTACCCCAAATTTGATGGGACCACTTAAAAAAACGAAAAAAAATAACCTAAGTGCTCTACTGCATCCACTTCTTCAATGTCGGAAAAAAACACCTGCTGCGGCTATTTAAATCCCCGACTTTCAATTAAAGGCTAAAACGGGGGTACCCATAGTGATCCCCCATGTTTTTACAACTTTAGGGGGGTCTTACAATTATTTTAAGGAAAAATTTGTAACTTTACGCAAATCCAACTTCGGAGTTTCCCGTTTTGTTAATTTTATATTGAATACGGGGATAAGCGGGAACGCGCACCGTACCTTAACGCAGAAAAAAACTCCGATATGAAACGTTAACTTCGACAGTGAAGTTAACGTTTCAATTGAATACCCCTCTTAGTCTTCATTAAGCCTCTGCTTTATGTTATTGAAGAAGAGCCAACAAATGTTTGCTCCACTGTGGTGCTTTCTAGTAGATTTATAGGCTAAACATTGAGCTCACAAAATGGCTAACTTAACTGTGTAGGTTATGGTTCCCTTTAAAATTCATAATCTCTTGAAACATTTTTTTCTTCATAACTGGAAGTGTGCCAGATGGGTTCTGTTAAACCTATAAGGTGAGACCAAAAGACTCCCAGCACAGAGATGGTGTAAATTAAAGCAGATTGGAGGGGGTGGGGCAGCTGTCAGGAGAAATATGCAGAGTAGGGATGGCCCTCGGTGGGTTAACCATCAATGGTTTCACCCCACCAATGTTGATCCCTGCTCTATTAGTCATGGGCGAAACTGGTGGGGGCAGTGTTTTGTGGATCACATCGGGGGGAGAAGCTAAGTTCTGCACCTTGGTGCCAGGCTGGAGAAAGGGAGGAGGGGGGGGGGGGGGAAACTATTGCAGGGCTCTGTGCAATTGATGGTAGAGAACCATGGCAAAACCCTTGTTCATTGGTGGTTAACCAGCAGTGGTCACCCCTCGTGCAGACAGACTCTCTGAGTAGCACTGTAGCTGCACTACTGGCCACAGGGTACTGTGTTCCAGTCATCCTGCTAGTGACATGCTGTAGAAATGGTGCTAAAGGGGTTATTTATCATTGTTAAATTGGGTCTGAAGTTGTGTCACAAGGAAAAGGCTAAATATTTGCTCACATTTCAAAGAATCTTAGGGGTCTATGCACTAAACTTTGGTTGGTAAGTTCTTCTATTTCCCCAATCAGCTCCTAACTATCTCTTTATAGGCTGTATTTGAAAAATGACTGGAGCTGATTGGTTGGTACTTTATCTCTCTCCAAGGCTTAATGGCTGTGTCGATCTTAGTCTATGGGGCCCTTCAAGTTTCTGGTGAAGACCTTTACTCACTCACAATTTTTTTTTCCCTTCTCTCTCATATTCTATAATTTTCTGTTTATCCATGTTATTGATTTGATCTTAGGCTTGTTCAGGCAACTGGTTAATGAGTGTTTAGTATGAATAAGCTGATGCAACATGAGCAAACTGTTCAGAATATCACACAGGCACTGACATTATAGATTTAGGGAACTGTCTCCCTTCCCCTATTCAGACAAACAGCGTGATGTTTCTAATGCATTTCTCATCTGAACAATAGAAATGTGGAGGCTCCAGACCAGAGGTTCTCAAACTCTGTCCTCAGGACCCCACACAGTTCACGTTTTCCAGGTCACCCAGCAGGTGCACAGATGTATTCATTACTCACTGATACATTTTAAAAGTTCCACAGGTGGAGCTAATTATTTCACTTGTGGTTCTGTGAGACCTGCAAAACATGCACTGATTGGGGTCCTGAGGACCGAGTTAGAGAACCTGTGCTCCAGACTGACCCAAGTGCCTGTTTTGACAGTCTCCGGACATTGTGTTACCTCTTTGGAACACCCCATGAGCAAATGCTTACGAAACATTAATTGCTTATCCGGAGAGCCTTAAAAGGTAAATCTTGAGTTAATTGTCTTTTCTCTGATGCTGGTCTTTAATACTTTTACATAACATACTCATTGTCCCTTGCAGCTCTTGCAAGGACACATCCAATAGATTTCAAGTTAATCATCTTATCTCCTGAGTAAGACGGAAGATAACAGTGCATCTTTGGCAGAGGAACATTTGAATAATACTTTTACACATTTATAGATAAGTCCTATGAGCAGAGACCAAAGATCAAATTGGTCACTTTGAAGACAAAAAAAAAAGTAACATCTGTTTTTAAAGCCATAAAGTTAAGGATAACTCGAACACCTTACTTCATCAATACTGCGCTCCCTGTCTACCATTAATTATATATTAAACTATGAAAATATTTCATCAGCACAATTGTGTAATGAAATTTGGACAACTAATTCAAAATATATATATATATATATATATATTTGCTCAAAGCAACTATTCTTCTGCCTAGTATTTATAATGTATGCTAAGCAGTACTAATTGGCTAGATTTGTTTTCTTCTAGGTCTTTAATTTGCTGGTGGGGTATTCCCCTGCCTATGTCCCCATGATGACATCATGCTCCTAGTGTACCCTTGCCAAGCTTACTGTACTGATTGTGAACTAATTGTTGGAAGTAGGGATGGACATTTGGAGAGTCAGTATAGATTTTTGGATCGATACAGTGTGAACATTACATTATCGATGACAAATCATTAATTCCTGTATGCACACTTGTAAACAGTCTATGTTGACAGGATGCAGGAGAACACTTTCCTAAGGGGTCGATCCTATTAGCAGCAAGTTGACTCGCGGCACAATTAAGTGTGTCTTTATGCTGCACTTACTTTAACTCTGGATTTTTGTTTGCAGCCCCATAGCAACGAGTGGGCAGTGATGGGTGTGAGTTGCATTGCAATGACAACTCTCCCCTAATAGGACTGACCCACTAAGAGTGGAAACAGTGCAATTATTGATCCGGCCAATATATCACACTGGCTCCATTGGTTGATCATTAGACCAAGATGTCAATCTAATACCCCTTTCACACTGCAGCTAAAACCCGGGTTGCTGCCAGGTGTAAAAGGGGCCAGGGTTGGATTCCCGGATTGAGTGACCCGGCAAGCCAACCTTGGTAGCTTGCAGGGTTTAACACAGTAATGACCCATGTAACCCTGCAGTGTAAACAGGTAACCCATTTAATCTGACCCGGGTCCCATTGGGAGATCTGGATTTCAAGAGCAGTGTGAACAGTGGTCTGTCCCAATTTGGAACCAGGAGGGAGATAAAGTACCAGCCAATCAGCTCCTAACTCATTTTTCAAACAGACTGTAAAGTTACAATTAGGAGCTGATTGGTTGGTACTTTATCACTCTCCAAGGCTTACTACATCTCTCCCCCCCCCCCCCCCCCCCCATATGTCCCAAATCCTGGGTCAGATCCAGCACTTTAGTGTAAAAGGGGTAGTAGTGTATATCAACCCATTGAAAATTATCGATAAAGTCCACCCACATTTCTCTATTGGGCCTACTTCATGTAGAGCAATGCATGCACATGTGCGCTAACCCTTGAAAACCATTTGGAGTTTTATTAACTATGGTACAAAAATGACAGCTAGAATATATTTAGTTGTGGGTTACAGCATATTTGCGTGCATTAGACCATGTTATTGTGGATAGTAGTAAAATTACAAGATCAATGTGTCATGGCACCAGACAATGGCATACAGCAGGCCAGGCCAACCTGTAGCTCTCCAGCTGTTGTGAAACTACAAGTCCCAGCATACCCTTCCACCAATCAGCTGGTAATGAATGCTGGGACTTGTAGTTTCACAACATCTGGAGAGCTACAGGTTGGCCAGCATACAGTGACATAAAACAGAAAAAGTAAAGATGGTGCTTACAAATCTAAAAAAAAAAAGGTTTGGGGATCACCTGAAATATAAGGCAGCGGAACAGTAATTGCAAGTGTGTGTCTATTGTAAAGCAACAGTGATATCAGCCACAAATAACAAAGCAGTCATTGGTAACTGGCATTTCTCTGCAGCTACTATTGTGCAGTATAGTTTGGAAGAAGAGAGACCATGGAAAGTGGAAACACAAACATTTGCACAATTGTTGTTAGCCATTTATTTGAAACGAGCGTCCTTCCTGTGGTGGTTCTGGAAAAGAATTTTGTTTGCATGTCAACCGGGCACCTGGAGTAGCAATGTGCCAGGTGGTTTTACTTTAGCATTATGTGCACAACTGTATACAGGTTGAGTATCCCATATCCAAAATGCTTGGGACCAGGGGTATTTTGGATATCTGAATATTCCATATTTTGGAATATTTGCATACCATATTGAAATGAGGAATAGAGCCCAAATCTAAACACAGAATGAATTTGTGTTATATGCACCTTATACACACAGCATCTGAAGGTAATTTTATACAATATTTTCAACAATTTTGTGGCTCAAACAAAGTTTGTGTACATATATGAAATTCATTTGTGTCATATACACCTTATACACATAGCCTACAGGTCATTTTATACTTAATTTTTTATTAATAATGTGCCTTAAAGTTTGCATACTCTTTTTTTTTGGGGGGGGGGGGGGGTTTAGGCATGAAGGAGGGGATCTGGATTCAGGAGCTAACGGGGGGAATGGAGGGTGGGTAAGTATACTTACTCGACACGTCAGGATACCAACCATTGGGATGCCACTGTCTGTTTTGGGACAGGAGGCATCCCGATAGCTGACATTACATACGGATTCCATGACAGGATTGTTTGGGGTCGGTAAGGTTGCTGGTGGTCGGTGAAGTGCAGGTTTGCCGGTGAGTTTGAACGCCGTTGCAGGGGCGTGCATAAGTTATCCACTGTGATACCATACGCTGCCTGTGTACTCACTGCGTGTGACAAGGATAGCAATTCCCGAGTAAGGTCAGAGCTTGTGCGAGTCTGTGATGGTACTCGATGTTACCAAGAGTGTTTTGCAGTCTTGCTAAGTATTATGGATGTGTGTAAGGTAGGGTGGGCGTCCTTATGTTGTGCTGCGATGGGATAGCGATCGCAGTGGATTAGCGTGAGACTGCGTGCGTAATCGCAGCTGTGATCCTTGCTATTCACACTCATAACAAGTTTAACCATTTATTTTTACTGGAACGCAGCAATGCCCATCACCTATTAGATATTACCTGACCCTTATAACACAAACCAGGCACACTGGTAAATATTTCTTCTATGTACATTTATATTACTAAAGGCTATACTATCAATATTTAAACTAGACCTTTAACAGACTATCTCAAAGTTTGTCTATAATGAATGAAACACATAACGATGCTTAAATAAAATAACTGTTAACATATACAGTATTTCTACACCTCATTCCCTTTTTGTGTTAATTCAAATTTAACCAATACATTTATAGTGACAGGTCCAGCTGGGTCTTTACAGGTGGTGCACATACAGAGTTGATCTAGTTTTCCGGTTATACTATTTGTGTTGCCAAAAGCGATTGATCAATTTTAACAGATTGTCCTTTAAGATTAACTGGGCAAACAATGGTTGCAATGTAATTCGTCCTGCAACTGAATGAGATACTTGAAAACCTGTTCAGTCTGGGGGTCTTATATCCATGCTAAATTTATGGGGTAAAATGATTTGCACGGTTACATCTCTGCTGTAGGTTCAGGGAAGATATCTCCTTATAGGTATTGCTTCAGTTTATCTTACTTCTTTTCTAAGGGGAATGGAGTAAGCAGAAATAAAAGTGCTGTACAATCAGTGGCACTAGGCTATGCTGGACCCTACCATAAGTCACTCCTGTGGAAGCTGCAAAACTCTAACTTGTGGCTGGTGAATATTTTATGTCAGCTCCTTACCACACCAACACAAGTCTACAGATGCTATCAGCAGGATATTTACAGCCACTACAGTGAGGTGGGCTGTGGTATGTTCTGGGTACAGAACTATCCTGCACACTATCAGGTATTATGATGCAGTCTGTGGAGGCATGGTAGTAGCTTTACTGTGCGAGAAGACCTGAAGACTACTTTCAATGTGCACTAGCCTTCCCCACTACAGTGTCAGCTCTAATGGTTTTTGTAGCAGCCATTGGAAATACAGTATATTCCCAGGGTCTAGAGCTGTGAATGGTGTGAACTTAGGACCTCATTCTGAGGCGGTCGCACGGAGCGATTGGTCGTAGCGAGCAATGTTTTTTTTTCAACTGCGCATGCGTGTACATGGCAGTGCGCGTGCGCAAGCCTGTCTTTCCAACCACAATCCTCTTGCTCGCTAGTCACTACGAGGTCATAGGTGTGATTGACATTTCGTGCCATTTGTGGGTGGTTACAGGGGAAGGTGCTTGTGAACGGGGGTGTGGTTGACCTTAAAAAGGGTGTTTTTATGGCGTGCATATATTACTGAGCGAGTCATCACACGTCATCTTGTTGCAATAACAATGCTACTGCTCGTAGTGCTAAAGGTAGCCCAGGGTCTACCTTAAGCATTGCAAGCGATGGTTTCTGCCTGAACCGATGTCTGTAGGCAATTAATGTAACAGGTGTTAATCATGCTGATGTAGGTTGCCGCCTGCGACCGACTCTGAATTAGGCCGTAGAGATAGGAGGTGTGCGTTGCGATTGAGCGCTCGTTTTGCATATTCTCTATCACTTTGGGTGCGACTGATCGCTCCCAAGTGACCGTCTCTGAATGAGGTCCTTAGTCCTCTCTGGTTGTTTTCACTGCATCTCCTTTTATCTGGGCATCTCTCAAAGGGGAATCACCCACCTTTCTCACGCTGATCCTTTTCTGACGACCACTGCCTGCCCTCGGGGGAGGAGAGACAGCCCCTGCTACAGGTAAAACACCCAATCTCATGATTAGTGCTGCTGCTTCCACAGCCTGGTTGCTGGTTACCTCAGAAGCGCAGATAACACCAAAGTGCAGGTCCGATTCTTTCCTCAGACAGTGCCCCAGCCCAGGTCTGCTGCCTCAGGATTCACTAACTGTCAGTTATCTCATGAGAGACCCTTTGCAACTGTCCCCCTCAGGCACCTGCAGCTGGTTGCATGTGCGCTGCTGCTGACTCACTACCTGCACCAGTACATATACTTTGTTTTTATTAGGGTTTTAAATACACTAGTGATCCCTGCCATAGGCTTAAACAGTGTTTTGGTGGGGTATCACATATAGGTAGCCAAAGTGGATGAGATCTTGCAGTCTAAGCAGCTCCGGATTACTTCCAGCTACATTCTCACCACAGGTGGCGAGCAGTCCAGCAGTTGCCATATTCAATAATGACTTAATTTGGATAGGATCGTTTTCAGGACCTATTATCCACAATAAAAGTCAAAATGTTCAATGTTAACTGCAATATTACACAGTGTGTGGCCAGTCTAAAACACAGAGTCTAAGTATCTACTTATTGAATTTAGGTGTAGAAATATTGTTATTTTAATTATTATTTATTTAAAACAGACCAACATCTAAGATTTTTCTGTACACTTATAAATATATGTATAAGGTAATGAAAAAGGAGAAAAAGATGCCATTGCATTGCTTATGCTGGCCATACATGCTACAATTATCAGGGCGATCCGCCCGATATCGGCGGATCGCCCTGATAATTGTAGCGTGTGGGGGGGCGACCGAGGGTTAAATATTGCTTGGTCGGGCATGCCGGATTGTCCAGCATGCCCGTCCGATGCGATATTTCCCGGTAAACTATCGGGCAGTGTATGCCCAGCCGCGGCCGACAGACATATCCTGTGTTCCTTCCTACGGAAGGAACAGGGAAATGTCTCCTCCCCCGGGGACAGAGTGCGGATGTCAGAGCTGATACACTGAGAGAAATCTCACAGTGTATGCCGGCGACAACTGCGGCTGGCAGGCTGCCAGATAAAATGTCTGTCAGACCAGCAGACATTTTATCTGGCCGTGTATGTCTAGCATTAGACTTTAAGAGCTGTGTGGAACTTGATACAGAACCTGGTAGCAGGGAAGTGTGTGCATGTGACCACAGTGGTGGTGGTGTAATACAGTTAATGTGAGAAAAGACAGTGGAACCAGACATGAGAGATGAACCAGTTGCTGGCAGCCATGACCTTTCTTTACACTTTATATTAATCAAATCTTCCTGTACTGGAAAACCCTGTATCCTACAACTGAAGGAAATGTACAAGTAGGAGCTACATTTCAAAGATTACTTTCAATGTGCAGAGGTCAATGTTAGGACACAGCATAGTGCTGAAATTATTGTCCTCATCTTACTCGTTCTTGACTTTATAACAGGCCAAAAGTTAAGCAAATATTTAAATTCCATGCCTGCTCATTCATTTAAGGGGAAAATAAAAAAAACACACCATTTCAAAAGAATGAAAAGAGGCAGCGGTAAGCCAAAATTTCCATAAGTAAAAACACAAATTTGAGTTATCTGAAGGGTTATGTCCTACATGCATTTTTTTTTTTGTAATTAAAAAAATAAATTACAATTGACAAAAATTGCTATCATAATGAATTCTTTGATATGTTATACTAAAATGAAGTTCACAATAATTTTAATGGAGTAAATTGCACATCAAACTTTTTTGTATTATAAGCTAAATTTACCATATTATCATATTTACATTTGATGGTTGCATGCATGCCCTAGAGCAGTGGTTCTCACACTCTGTCCTCAGGAACCCACACAGGTCACGTTTTCCAGGTCACCCAGCAGGTGCACAGGTGTAATCATTACTCAGACATTTTAAAAGATCCACAGGTGGTTATAATTATTTCACTTTTGATTCTATGAAAAGACCTGGAAAACATGCCCTGTGTGGAGTCCTGAGGACCGACTTTGAGAACCTGTGCCCTAGACTCAAACATTTTGTAGCTGAACTATTCATCAGTGCATAAAGGATAACATTTCCTTGTGAGCTTATACTTTGTATTCTGATAATCTCATCCTGACAAAATATTGCTGCCACCACTGCACTATAAGGGTCTCCCCACCCTTAAATGTCCTATAAGACATGGAACAAGAGCGATCAATTCAATTTAAAACACTGTTCTACCATAATGAATTTCTCCTGACGTTCTCTAAGTCATTTAGAAGTATTCTTCAAATTGAATAGTTTAAGAGGTTCTTTATGTTGAGGTTTGTGTATTTGATTCTCAGTGATAAACTGCTATTTCCTTCATTCTGGAAGCCATATTTCCAAAGAAAAGCCATCACAGTTCTTTGTTTTCCCCATTAAATTGTGGTGTTGGTTTTTTTAACCATCTATGCATATCACCTCCTAGTGGAGATTTCTGGAATTACATACAAGAGTTACATTTACCAACTCTGGCTACATATTCTATAATATTTACCAAAGAACATGATGCAAGTTATACATTACAAGAATTGTTTTTATTCTGGTCATTTACTACAAACCTAAGTGATAAACTAGCCATTTTTTTATGGTGGACAGTTTTGAGCTTCTGTTTGTCCACATATTTACATAGTTTGATTTGGTTCTGGACCACCAACCTGAGGCACCCCTGCAAGAGTCCTGAGGCAGTCCAGGGTGCCGCAGTGAACAGTTTGGGTACCACTGCACTACACAGCTAAAAAAGGATGGATAAAATATTATGGTTTACAGCACAAGTTTCTTGGTAACAACAGGACAACAATGTTGCAAAGTAGTGAGAATTGCTGCCTCACAGCATTGGGGCCACAGGTTATAGTTCAGCCAGGAAACCATCTGTATCATTTCTATGTTCATCCTAGGTTTCTTCCAAGTGCTTTTTTTTATCCAGCACCCCAGTCCAAAACCATACTGGTAGGTTACTGTTAGTGGGTGCAAAGAACGTCCAGTGCACACTATCTAAGTTTGGCTTTTTGTTTGCAAACGTACATGTGATCAAACTGTGTACGACTCTGCATCATGTACTGTTACATGCACCTATGTTCTCAGTCTGCACACTGAAAACTGAAGCTTAAAAAAAAAAAAAAAATTAAAAAATCCCTCCAGCAAACTGGTAAAAAAAAAAAAAAAAAACACAGCAAAAATTATTAAATACTACATAAATAGAAATTCAGGTCTTTGTTGCATATACTGTATTTGCAAATACATGGTTAAGTTGCGAACCGCGTCAAGGATTCTCTGTACCGGCGTCCCTAACGCTACATGGTAATAGCACCCACTCTGGGTCATAATTGCATAGTGCGGTGCCACATAACAGCACATATATAGATAAATTTAAAGTTGAGAGATGGTACCGCAGAGACCTCCAAATAGCACTACAGGAACCAGAACACCCTCCCAGGCCCAGAGCTTAACCATGTATATATGCAATTTCTGTTCTCATGTAGTATTCAAGTCTTGACATTTTTCTTTTTTATAGCTTAAACCTCTCCCTTTACAAGCCCCTGTGAAAGCTATTAGGTTGATAATGAGCAACCACTATTTTGTATTTCCAAACTAAAACTTTACAGAAGTATATTCAACTCTGCATCAACCCCTAGGTGTTTAGTATTGGGCTCCAGCCTCAGCAGACATGACGTTGCTCCTATGTATTGTGAGCTGGTGGACTAATTTGACATTTTTAAACAACCTGGTCAGTAGTATTCAGTTATGTGTAAGGCTGAATCACACTCAGATTGGTCTTTTAGTAGTGGTGTAGGCAATATCAACTTTGTGGAATAGAAAGCAGGAGGTGGGATCAAGAGAACAGACATTGGTGGTGCTAATAAGGATCAGTATGCCACAACTGGAAGCAGTAGGGGTAAATCTATTTTATAAAATGCCATCGGTAGTCAGATCAATAAATCACCTGCAGAGCTGTAGCTTTTGCCAGATCTTTTTATAAACATTAACAGAAATGCAGAGACATCCACTGAAGTAAAAAGCTTTAGGAGACTCAAGTTGCAGCACTAAAGTCTTTTCTTGCTGTACTACGAGGTGTTTCTGCGTTTGAGACAGGGAGGGCTTGTTCCTGCATATGACAATTTGATTCAGCCCATATAAGAGACTGATTTTCCTCTGGACCAACTACAAACAGGATACAGATTTGAAGATCATGATGGCATTTAAATATACTTTATAATCCTACATTACATATTAGGGGTCAATGAGCAGCAAAACAACACTCGGTTTGTTGATTAAACACAGGACACAGAAGTGGAAAATCATTTTCTTTTATGTCATTTAATACAAAAGTTAACTACTGAACAACTCTAGATTGTCCTTTCCAGGTGCATCAATACTACACAGAAATGACTACTGCACAGCCACAAATGTAACGGACAAAATGGTGCATATATCCTTAATAGTTGTAATGACGGCTGGGGTAACATCATCAACAACAACAAACTATACATACAGGTGGAGAACTCAATCTGCCAACGCAGCACACAACTTGTGGTGACACAGTGCTAAAGGCTACAATTAAGTATCTTACCCTGAGGACATTCTAAGTCAATGCACTGCATTAGTCTTCATTCCAACCATAATCATTACATGCTATCTACTGGCTCAGATATTAATCCGGTGTCTCAGCAGGGGTTTTCGTCTTGCTCTCCGTAGGAAGGTTGTGATGAAGAACTTTGTGGTCCCAGCCAACAGTGGTGAAGTTTGAAAGATCAAGGGGAGACCAAGCTACGCTTGTTATAAAATCCTGATGAGAATGATCCTTGAAACTGTAAAGTAGGAAAAAAGTCAAGACTTGAGGTGGACACAAAAGTCAGAGTAATGTAGGAGAGGTGTGTAAGATATTGTTACTAGAAGGGTAATAGAAAACCTGCATCCTGTTTAAGTCATCCACAGATGGTGGTTTTGTTTTTTAAAGTGGGTACACACTGCACAGATATCTGCAGATGATGGTCGTTCATACATACTGAACTACCACCATCTGCTTCTGGGCGTGGGTCCCGCGCCCCCCTCCCCGCGGCCTCTGCTGCATGTGTACACACTGCCTGATAGACAGATATATCGGCCATGGGATGTGCAGCACAACTGAAGAGATATGTCTGAACGACATCGTTCACAGACATATCGCTGGTATACACTGGCCGACAAGCACCAGATATATTGGTATATCAATTGATCGCCCAATATATCTGCCAGTGTGTACCCAGTTTTAAATGAAGACCACCAATATCATAAATTGAAAATAAAGATTAAGACTGTGGATAGTGCATAGCAAGATAATCATTTCACACTCGCCATGATCCACTGAAATGTCAGTACTTTAATATGCACAAATGGTCTTAGTTGGACACATGAAATACAGCAGTTGTGGGTATGCGACTGTAGCAAAGTAATTTAAGAGGAGATTCAATTAGCTGCGAGGTTCCATCTGTACCCCATACTAATACAGTGCGGGTTATCCAGACCATCAAATCTCGCTTGTCTCTGCTTGCATCCCAGAAAGGTACAACCAAGAATACAAGGGGAGGTTTTCCCTCCTGCAATTATCTACTATACACGAACTGCACTCCCTAGAGTTTCAAATTGCATTCCACCTCCTGCCAACTTGGAGCGTTGCTTGGACTGTATAAAGAACGGGCTGTCAGAGGAAATTATGATTTCAACAGGCTGCAAGAATTCTTCCCACAATAGAACATCTACAGCACTACGAGACAGCAACAGATAGCAATCAGATGCACCAGCTTTTCAGCATATGGTGAGGTGTGGAGCAAAGATGCTAGTACTACAGCTTCAAAAAATACTGCTAGTGGGCAAAATACAGTAATTTGATTTGTTTAGGTGTCAGAAGTCTAGTTCTTCTTTATGTGTAAAAATAATTATTGATACTAGCTTGACACGTAGAAATTGTGGGTGCCATAGAATGACACACTTACATTTCTGAAGAGTCAGAGTTGAGGACCACAATGGAGCAATCTTCACTGATTGAAGCCAGGAATGGTGAGCTATAAATACATTGCAATAAGTCTAAGATTCAAGGAAAATGATGCTACAGACTCATATCTGAGGAAGGTCATACAGAGTTATGCGGGTGTCTTACCTGTGATTGGAGTATGCGAGTCCTGTGATAGACCTGGAATGTAAGGCCACGGCCTGGGCTGAATCTGGGCTGTTCAGATTTACAATATAAACTTTACCCGTCTCATCACCTGTTAAACACAGTGGACTTAGGGCATACTTAGCAGACCATTCATTTTTTTAAACCACTACAAAAATATATTTTCCATGTAAAACCTCTAATTGCAGCCAAACAACTTGAAATGCCTGGTTACACCAAGATAAACAACTTAAGCGAAAACTGTACATTTTCCAGCTTCGGATGTAGGATCATTCCCACATCAGCTCTGAGAATATGGATAAACATGCATGGAAACTAACAGGGCTTTAGGTATGTTACAGCTATGCATTATTAACAAGTTTCCCATATATTTTTACCTAAACAGATTATAATGGTAGCGCTCGTTACCACAGAAGAAATAGGACGTTCTTCGTTCTAACTGAAAATGCAGTGGTAAAATATCAGAATGCAATGGTCAGAGCAATGCCACTCTTATCAGCCATTTGTAACATTAGAAGCATGTTAATGCTACTAATGACATTTACAAATGTATCCATACACATTTCAGAAGGCGGTCTGAGATAAAGCTGATGACGCACATTGTTGCCACCATTGCCAGAATTTGTCTGATACACAAAACAGCCACTGGGAAGTAAATAAGTGTTTATGCTAGGAATAGTAATTGTAGCTTATGGCTCATACTTTCACATAAAGACATCTAAATAGGGATATAGCAATACCTCCTTCCAAAAAATATGACATACCACCATATGCATCTTTAGTGCTTTTGAAACGCTAGGCTGCAGGCAAAACTCCATTTCACTCTCCATCAATGCAGACACACGTTCACCATCACTCTGCCTTGCACTTCAAATAACATCACAACAGGACATGTGCACTGCAGTCCTGCAGGTATGCACTTTAGTAAAAGCCCCTGAGTGAAGCAGTTTTGTACAGCTATTTCTCCCTAGGCTCTGTCAGGGCCTATCCATCCCATCTGAAATCCAGGACCATGTGACATTTTGGAAATCGTGTGAGCAGGAAGACCAATTGGAAGCAGCAACCATGGACTTTGTGGTATCTCATTGGCTCCCTTCCTTAAGCTATTTTAAGGCGATAAATAACATGTTTTCCCACTTTATGGTCCATATTCAAATAGCGGCGATATTATCGATGATTTTTCATGTAATAAATGGAGAAAACTTTTCTCCATTATAAAAAAAAAAAAAGGATGAAAATGTGCAAAATCCCTACTTTTGTGTAAAAATGTGGGGATTTCTTACAGAACCCTTTGGAAAGTTCCCCTAATTATACTTTAGCTACATTTTTTTTTGTAAATTGCATACTTTGGCGAAAAACAACAGCTGAAATTTTGGTCAAAATTTTTTTCTTTTCGTGAAAAATGCATTTAATGTATTGGGGCTGGTATTTCGGAGGGATATAAAAATGCGCCAAGTGATTTAAACATTGCACGTGGCTGGTGCAGGCGTTTGTTTTTTTTAGCAGTTTTAAAAAACCACCTGCGCCAGCCAAATGCGATGTTTAAAACAGTTGGCGCATCCTTATAGCCCTCCGAAATACCAGACCCAATACATTAAACGCATGTTTCACTGAGAAAAAAAAAAAAAAAAAATTGACCGAAATTTTCAGCGGCCGTTTTTCGCCAAAGTACGCAACTTACGATTGTCTTTTTAGCTAAAGTATCATTAGGGGGGCTGTCCAAAGGGTTCTGTAAGAAATCCCCACATTTTTACCCAAAAATAGGGATTTTGCTAATTTTTTTCGCCTGTCCTAGGCTGGAGAAAACTTTTCTCCAGTTTTCAGGCGAAAAAGGACGCAAATTGGCTGACCGCGGCCGATATATTGGCCGATTGGCAAACAAGGGCGAAAACGCCCGATTTTGCCTCTAATTCAATCCGGCCCTAAGTGGTAAAGTTATATAAAAGAGCAGCTTGAAAATGACTTGCTTCACTCAAGGCAATTAAGAATGCACTTTTCCAAACAAGAAAATAATGAACTATATTTGATATGGCAAAGTAACAAGAACAAACATACCACACGTGAAGATATCGTCTTTGTCAGGATGCCAAGTAACAGAAGTAGGTGAAATGCTCGGAGCACCAAAGGCTGCATGGGAAAAACACATTATAATCAAATGTTTATATTTACATATAACATGAAACATAGGTGTGCTCTATGACAACAGAATATTTAGGATTACAAGTAATTTAGTTTCCAGACACCTGAACCAAAAAAATAGTTAACCCTAAACACAAAGTATTACAATGGGTGACAGTGTTCGTTGTTCAGCTAGTTTAGGCATAGTGCATTGAAAACACAAATAGAAAAAAAATATATATTTTTTTGTAGCATTATCTAAATAAGCAGCAGTGAGAATCACTTAACCTGGCAAAACCCAGACCAGTGGTTACCAATTATAAGCTATATACACACACCCACCTTAACTTCTCTTACATGTAAGCTACACTTAAGTTTCTAAGGTAAATAATCAAAGCAATGTGATTAAAGTTTGCGTGTTACCCATCACAATAAAAAGAGCTTTCCCATAAGCACATTTGGGACCTACATAAGTTGGACAAAAGGAGTTATGTTGTAGCTCTAAAAATAGGCCTTTTAATGGAACAAGTAATGGGTTATGAACTTACAGCTGTTCTGCAGTAATGAAAGTAAATTGTGCTGATCTGTCATCCTTGGGTTCAGTAATGTGTATGTGGACAGCTTTGAGCTTCTGTTTGTCCACATATTTACATTACATTGACCACAAATAATGTGATTTGGTGCTGGACCACCAACCTGAGGCACCCCTGCAAGTGTCCCGAGGCACCCCAGGGTGCCACGGCGCACAGTTTGGGAACCACTACACTATACAATAAATGAGGGCAATCACCTGATTATTTGCAAAAAATGGCCCATAATTGTATAGTGTGTAGCTAGCTTTAATCAGTTGAACAACAGTTCATATTAAGTTCGAGACATACATGTGCTCATGTTGGGGCCCATTAATAGTTGGGAGATAAAAAAAAAAAAAAAAAAAGCAAGTACCGGTCTACTACACCTTGGCAAAACCATGTTGCACTGCAGCTGGGGCAGACTTCTAGATAATTAGATTTGGGAAGGGCATGACTAAGCGCAAATCTAAAACTGGCATGCATATATATATATATATATATATATATATATATATATATATATATATATTTCCAGTATTTGTGGGATACATAGAGAAGCAGCTAGTATTTATTTACCATGCATGCAAACACAGAGTATTTGCACCCTTTAGCCAGGTTCTACGTTAATACTTTGTTATTTTAACTTTGCTCCCAACTCTGAATGTTGGAGACTGTAGTATATCCACTTGTGTAATTATTATAGGAAAGACATGGTTACATGTGACAGGGCACAGTCTTGGATCAAGACTGGGAATGGAGGCAAGGAGGATGCCATACACAGATTTCTGATGAAACAAGCAGCCAAGAGGCAGCCTGGGAAATGTATTGAAGTGGAACATAAGAGAATCTGCTCACTCTACATTGATTTCACCATCTGAAATTTTTTTAATTTACCCAAATTAAGGATAAAATACCTGATTAAGACAGTTCGTACCTCATTGATTGTTTGAAGAGCTGTATTGACAGTAATTACAACAAAAATACCAAATTGTCCATAACTGTGGATGGATCTAGCATCATTTAGCACTGCACATGCTCCAGAGCCAAGTGCATGCATCTATGGGTAATTCAGAGTCGCATGCAACTTGGTCACAAAGGTTAGTTAGGGCATGTCGACAGAAGTGCGGGATATGCACAGCTCTGCATACACAGTTATCCTCATTTTAGCCTTAGAATTGGGCTGGTGCAAGTGCACACCGATAAGAATGGCGTCTATCGACTAAACATATGGGTAGGAGCAGTGTAATCCCATACATGCTTTCAGTCTCTATGTATTTTACTTTTTGAGCACGTACACAGAAATGATTATACACACACAAAAGACAAGTTTGATGCGTAGGTACTGACCATACCAACCAATCAGATTCTACCGATTATCTTCTAGAAGGGGCTATACAAATGAGAAGTAGAATTTGATTGGTTGCAATAGGCAACATCTCCACTTCTATAAACCGGCACGTTAGTAAATATACCCCTGATTGTTTAAACGTACATGACTCAAACATAGAAGCTACTACAACAGTAACAGACCATTTATTTTGAGGGGAAAAAAAAATAAAATTACTTACTGATCCGCCTGGCAGGTTTAGGATTTCTCGTGTCCCACAATAATACCCGGCCATCCTTAAATAATGAAAAAAAAAAAACCCCTGCAATTAATGTTTTAAAACAGATAATTTACAAACACTCCTAAAGCTGGGAAATTAAAGAAGGAAGAATGTGGCTATAAACAATCCAATACGGATCAGTCATATATAGGTATAACGCACATTAGAGCAAGCTTTATAATGTTCAGAATTCAAAACTAGATTAGACTGAGCATTTTTTTTTATGGGCTGTTACAGTAGGGTCACAATGATTTGTGTGTCTGAAGAGTAAACATGAATGCATTAGAAAACTGTCCCAAATGACTATTCTTCAGCAATCCAAATCACGCAGAGCAGACAAGCAGAGAGCTTCATTTTACCCATCTGGTCAGTTACTTTATGTGCTGCAGGAATAGGAACACATGAAACAATACTTACCTTACCACAAGACAGAAAGATGGTTTCTTTTCCAGGGCAAGTGCAGACACAGGTTACGTGGCCGGAGTGTGCTTAATACAGAATCAAACAAGATTGTGGTTACAAGCAGATTGTAGATTTCTAGGCTTTATTTTTTAAAATTACTAAAAATACACAGTTGTATCACTGTGCTGACTGAGGAACAGTTGTTATAGATGAGGATTTTCAAAATAAAAAAACTCTTACTTACAACACTAGAATGCACACATCACATACATTTGTTCAATATATTAAAGTAACATTTGACCATCAAATAATTAGCTGTTGATTTGAAGCTGGCATACATATTTAGCTGGTGTATATTATTTAATTATGAAGTTTAAAAGACAAATGTAAATGGTATCAGAACTTTGCTATAGATAGTGATCACTAACCTAGTGTCCTTTTAGCAGGGTGCCATGTTCTTTTAAAATCTACAAAATGCACCCTGCCCTTTTAGCGGCACCCAGCTAAAACATCCCGCCCTGAGCCTTCCCCCACAGGCAGGCCGAAATGTGTCCTGCGTGTGGGAAAAGTTGCGGTGACCGATCACCGTTGGGTGAACAGACGCCATGCTTATGCGTACGGCATCTATTCACTGTGAAGGGAGAGCTTGGAGGAAGCCCAGCACCTCCGTAAGTGCTGGGCACCCCCCCAAGTGTGACAAATTGGAGGTGTCCCCGGCCATCCACGACCCTTTTCGGGAGCGTGGCCGGCTGATTCGGCACCCACACACTCCCTGCCCGCAGTCTAGCGGGAAAACTACAACCCAAACGTATCTAAGAAGAAATTGGGTGTCCAAAAAGGAAACCTGATGATTTCTATTTACATGTGAGCTTGTGCTCCAGCCAACAGCCATATTTATTACCTACTCCCAGTAGTGTGCTAAGCTATGTTGGTAGCCAAAGTTTGGGACAGTGAAAGTGTTAACAGAAACTAAAGTTAATTACCGCCCACATTTAGCTAAAAAGACCTTAAATGACACATGCTTGCTATATGCATATTAATTACACACATTGCCAGCATGATAGAGAGCAAGCCAGAGATGTCTATGACACACACAGCTGAACAGAGGACACTACCCTATATAAACATAGTACAAGAGAGCGGATCTCTGCATGGCGGTATATTTTATTTTCAGCTACTATTCATTTAACTCACTAAAAAGAGTGTCCACTGCCTTTTACAGGACTGTAAACTAATCATATGACAGGAATGGCAGACACACATTGGATGATTTGTCAAAAGAGGCAGTCAGCATCAATTAAAATACCTTCTTTAGGATCCCTATTATGTGATCATAAGATTACCTTGCATAGTAAATAATCTATATAATTTGTACCTGGAGCTGGTATGTCAGGACAGAGCTGCTCCCATTTATTTCAATACCCCAATCATTTCAATAAGGTTTCCACATGTAGCACACACACACTGGAAACTTCATGGAGCTGCAAATTGGTCTAGAAGGCAAATACATCAAGCAAACATATACTACGGGGTTGTTTAGGAGAGTGCTGTCTCCATGCAGGCCGCCCTCCCCTCTCTCGCTGGCACGTGCACAGAATAGACTGGCACTATGCCAGAGTCTACTGTATATGCACAAATATCATGGACAATGGTGCCATTTTCCCAGTGACTTCTGCAGCACCAACGCAGATGTAGGTATTGTGTATGGGTGCAGGTGTGCGGTGCCGGCCCAACTGGACCCATGGAACGAACAAACAACATTTTCCAGCCTCTACATTGGAAAAGATATTATTTATGCAGCAAACTACACAAAAGAAGTAGAAGTAGGAGAAACAGGTTTATAGAAAAGATTTTGTTAGGCAGGTATACTTGTAATCTGTTTCATAACCCTAAATGAAAAACAAAAAAAGTGTCTTGCCAAGAAGCTACAAATACTGTGCTCATTAGGCCAAACAGTTTTATATTTAGAGACATTACAAAAATGATACGGCTAACTTAGCTGCACATATATAATGGTTTAGTATACATGGTCTAACCAGCGCAGGTGACTAAAAAAAACAAACAAAAAAAAAATAAATGAACCTGATAATCATTAGCTGTAGCTTTGATCTAAGCTCACCTTTATAGGATTTCAGGGGTGTTTTTTGAGATAGATCCCAGACCTTCACACTGTAATAATACAAAGATTACAATTAGGAACAACAAACAGTGAAGAGAGGATGCTATAAAATAGTCCTCTGAAATCCAACCTGAAATCATTGCTTCCACTAACTGCTCGTGTCCCCCCAGTGAACACACTCAGGGTTGTAACAATGTCATCATGTTCATATTTGGTGAATTTATTAGCAAGTAAAGAGTCATTATCCAGCAGTTCCCACAGCTCCACCGCACCTGGAAAGACAGATAGCAAACATTTCATTTACAGCACCAAACCGACAGGGCAATAACAAAAATAAATTAGTAATCTAACCATTGGACATGTGTTTAAGGAGTGTTCCTGTGCTATAGGAAGGCAACACTACATACAGACAGCACTCACTGTCTGGTGCTCTCAGCAGTAACCTGGTAAATACAGACTTTGTACCTATTGTGCATATTGCCATAGTCCAACATCACTTGACAGTAAGTTTGTGTGTTTATATTTAATGTAGATCTGGTAACTATTCTGCCAAGTGTTTTAAATGTGTACAGTAAGATAAGGGCACAGGATAGGTAAAATCCACCCTCTATTCTAAAATACATACATACCGTTCCCACTAGGCTGTTTCAGTACTGCGCCGAGCCCTGCCCTATTTCTGAAGAGCATAAAGCACCCTGCCCTCCAGCGCGGCGACCCGCTGAAACAGCCTGCGGGTTCTGTTCTCCATCCGCGGGCCACAGTGTCTCGTGGGTGGGGAAAGTGGCAGAGCGCTTGGGTGTTGCCCGGCATGTCCGTAAGTGCCAGGCACACCCCCAAGACTGACAAAAAGGGGTCGTGTCATAAAGACAACCCCCTTTTAATTGGCCACGCCCCCTTTTTTGGAGGGGGGGGGGGGGGGGGCAGAAGTGCTCTGCCTGCCGCCGGAACTAGAGTGAACACATGACTGCCTGCATAGTTGAATACTGGGATTGTATTTCTGCACAAGTGAGGGAGGCGAATGTTGAATGTGTTACAACACGGGCGATGGAGGGAAATGTGTTACTGGAGGTGAAGAATTAATGTGTTACTGGAGTGGCGAGATGGAAATGGAAACAGTAAATATATAAGGTCTGCCCAGGTGAAACCGGGCACATCAGCTAGTAATATATCATCAATTCTGCATATGCAAGTTTCTAGGGTTTCTATGCACCTAATAGATGTTGCAGTCAGGTGCCTGATAGAATATATTATTTAGTTTCATGGGATTAAACAGATGTACATTTAAGAGCAATGCGAAGCCTGGAAGTCAGTCTACACAGGAACAGGCGGCATTCCACGGACTTAGTAAGTGGGAACAAGAAACTTATTGCCATTAAAAGTTTCTCGTTCAGGTATATCTCAGTGCTATGTACCTGAATCAGAAGCAACAAGGATCCCCTTCTCCAATACCCAGGCCACATCTGTTACACCTGCCTCTGTCTGGACTCCGGCTGAACAAAGGCTCTCATTAGGGGCTCCAAGAGGATCCTTGAAAACCCAAATCGAACCTCCCCAAGTTCGAGCATTCAAGCTAGAAGCTGCCAAGAGCATTTTACCATCTGCAAAACAAGAAATCATGATGTGATTAAAGCGGAAGATATTGATATACTGCAGAACACAAATTATGTGACCTTACGTCTCATTGCAAGTCAGAGCAGCTCCAGATTATCAGAAAATTTGGTCAAATTTCTCTTAAAAGTTCAACTGTATTGTTGGTCAGTCCTATTGGTATACATGTTGCAGTCGACTTTCTTCCCTACCTCTCTGCAGGACTATATTATTATTGTATTACCAGTTATTTATATAGCGCACACATATTCCGCAGCGCTTTACAGAGAATATTTGGCCATTCACATCAGTCCCTGCCCCAGTTGATTTTACAATCTAGATTCCATACCACATGCTCACACACACACACACAATAGGGTTAATGTTGTTTGGAGCCAATTAACCTACCAGTATATTTTTGCAATGTGGGAGGAAACCCACGCAAGCAAAGGGAGAATATACAAACTCCACACAGGTAGGGCTATTATAGCCGGTGTCGAACCCACGACCTCAGTGCTGTGAGGTAGTAATGCTATCCATTACACCGTATGTGCTATCCCCAACTATATATGCTTTTACGAAGCATCTACCTTATACTATTCTCCATCTTCATGGGCTTATGCAGTCCTCTTAATGGGCTCATCCCTCACCAGTTAGTCATGTGCCAGATAAGAGCAGATTAAAATTAACAAGGTTAAAAATGATCATCCCCATTGGCAAGCCCTTGGATTCTGCAGTTTTCAAACTTTTCTCCCTCACATACCTTTTGGCCTGCCCAATGTTCATCCTCCCTCTCACAGCCCAGGTCACTACATTGATCTGGTCTTCAACTGCTGCTGCAGTTCACATTTCTTCAATTTTCCTGCTGACAACTCCACTTCCTCTCCTTCACCTCTGACTATCACCTGCTCCAAAACCTCCTTCATCAAGTGCAATCTAAACAACCTTGACCCATCCTCATTCTCCTCACTTGAAGCTGATCATAATTATTTTTGTTCAGTATTCATTACTGAAAGAGAGGGCAAGGGGCCACAGTTAAGTTGCAGGTGTAATCAGAAAAATGAGGTAGGAACAAGCACATTTACAGAGGAGAAGATCCTAACAGAACTCTCAAAACTGAAAGTGGATAAATCAATGGGGCCAGATGGGATACATCCATGGATACCAAAAGCTTAAAGGGGTGCTGGTAACACCAATAACAGGATTTATTCAACCAGTCACTAGCTACTGTAGTAATTCCAGAGGACTGGAAAAGAGCAAACATTGTCCCACTGCACAAAAGTGGAAGCAAGGAAGAGGCAACCAACTACCGACCAGCTAGCCTTGGGAAATTGATGGAAAAAAAAACTCTTAAAAAGAAAGTCGTAGATTATCTCAAAGCTAGCAATTGTAGGACCCAAAACAGCATGGATTTACTGGGGGGAGATCATGTCAAACAAATCTTATTGACTTTTTTGACTGGGTGACTAAGTAAATAGATAAAGGGGGGCCCATAGAAATAGCTTATCTAGACTTTAGTAAGGCGTTTGACACTGTTCCACATCGCAGACTGTTAAATGAACTGGAAAGCATGGGATTGGATACAAAGATGGTTGAATGGATAAGATCATGGCTGCAGGATAGGAAACAGCGTTGTAGTAAATGGAGTGCAATCTCAAGAGGGAAATGTTACCAGTGGAGTACCTCAGGGATCTGTACTTGGACCAGTGCTTTTTAATATCTATTTGTGACATTGCAAATGTCTGCCTTTTTGCAGATGACACAAAAGGTATGCAACAGGGTAGACACACCGGGTGGGGTAAAACAAATGATTGATGATCTAGGTAGACTACAGGAATGGTCAAGAACGTGGCAACTACAGTTTAATGCCAAAAAATGCAAGATCATGCACTTGGGTCTCAAAAATCCAAAGGCTAAATATAGTATTAATGGCACTATACTGTAAACTACTGAAGAGGAACGGGATCTAAGAGTCACTATTTCAGGTGACTTAAAGGCAAGCAAACATTGTAACAAAGCAATGAGGAAGGCAAGTCAGATGCTTGGTTGCATAGGGAGAGGGATGAGTAGTAGAAAGATAGAAGTGATAATACCACTGTCTAGGTCATTGGTACGTCCTCATCTCGAACACTGTGTTCAGTTCTGGAGGCCATATCTCCAGAAGGATATTAATACATTAGAGACTACAAAAAAGGGTAACTAAAATGGTGCAAGGTCTACACCACAAAACGTACCAGGAAAAACTAAAAGATCTCAATATGTATAGTTTGGAGCAGAGAAGGGAAAGGGGGACATGATAGAAACGTTCAAATATATAAAGGATTTTAACAAGGTAAAGGAGACATTCTTTAAAGAAAGAAATATTAGAACAAGAGGACATGTTCTGAAACTGGAAGGTGGTAGGTTCAGGGAAAATTTGAGGAAAAAATTACTTCACAGAAAGGGTAGTGGATAAGTGGAATAGCCTCCCATCAGAGGTGGTAGAGGGTAATGGCGCATCCACTGTCAGATTTTCCTTCATATTTAAATAACCATTTTAAAAATCGTTCATATCAAAGAAAATCTGGCATGTGTCCCTGCAACGATGAACGATGCAGGTTCCCGTTTGTCAGATAATGATATCTGACATCTGATGTGTTTGCAGTCAGATTTGGACGATTCCATTCATTTTAATACAGTCAAAAATCGTTCAAGCGTTGGTAAAATTGTTCAACTCACATATCTGACTGTGTGTATGCACCATAAGAGAGCAATTTAAACATGCATGGGATAGACATAAGGATATCTTTCAGAAGAAGGAAGGATCAATAAGGGTTGAGGTAACTATGTTTAAAAATGGGGCAGACTAGATGGGCCAAATGGTTCTTATCTGCCGTCAAATTCTATGTTTCTATGAATCTTCCACATGTCTACTTGATCAGATTCCCTCCGACCTCCTCTGCTCTCTCTTCCTTCAAACATACCCTCCTTCTCCCCCCCACAAAAAAAAAAAAAACACCCTCTTGACCCCTCATCTATAAGACTATCAATGTCTTCTTCCAATTGCCTATAAAACTCTTCAAAGGCTTGTCTATATGCCATCTACTCTTGGATGAATGATGCTTTCCCAAGTTTAAAGATAGAATGTCCTAGACTGAGCTCAACATCTTTCATTCTTCTGGTGTCTCCACCTTAATATAGTGGTTTCCACAGGTTGACCTGTGGGTATGGCAATAGAAGCATAGGGTCAATGTTAAAGATGGACAAGTAGCTCGGCCCACTCCTGGCTGGAACGGTTTTGTCCATCTCGGACAATGCATGCCACGGTTTTTCTTTACAGGAGCCCTGGCATAGATTTGGACTACTTAAGGACAAGAGAGACAAAGAAGTATGAAATAAAACAAGGCTGAAACTAAACTTGAATATTTATTTATTGAAAAAAAAAAAAAAAAAAAAAAACAACACACACTTGTGGTTTTTTAAGTGCCAGCTTGGTCTAGCAGTCTCTCCACCCCCCCCCCCCCCCCTCACATGCAGAAGTTGGCTGGTTGGAATAATATTGCCCTAGTGTATGACCAGCTTAATCCATTTAATTCAATTAAACCATTTAATTTTGAGTTAGGCGATTTGATACAGAATGACCCATGAAACAGACTCAAACTACCAAAAAAGTTTCTAATGCAAAAGTATCCAGTGTGAACTATTTTTGCTTTTCATGCATTAATAACTAACCCCATTAAGATCTACCTCTTGGAATTAATGTATATACTAATCAGTATTATGATGTTGTAAGTCCATTTAAAAAAATAAATAAATATTGAGGTTTAACTTTCCAATTTCAAAAAGGTTTAATGGAGCGTACACACGGTCAGATTTGTCAGACTTGTCAGATTTGTCAGATGAACGATTGAACGATTAAACGATCTGAACGATTTGAACGATTTTACCAAAGTTTTGAACGATTTGAACGATTGAACGATTTTTGACTGCATTAAAATGAATGGAATCGTCCAAGTCTGACTGCAAACCCATCAGATGTCAGATATCGTTATCTGACAAACGGGAACGCGCATCGTTGATCGTCCATCGTTCAGGCATGTCAGATATGAACGATTTTCCTTCAGATATGAACGACTGAACGATTTTTAAATCGTTATCGTTCATATCTGAAGGAAAAATCTGATCGTGTGTATGCACCATAACACATTCACCATATGATTTTAAAAAAAAACATGTTTTTCATAAATGTGGTAATGTGTTCTTTCTAAACACCAAAGTACATCAGGTGAGTATGAAAAAAAACCAAAAAAAAAAAACCTTTATGTTGAGGATTTCCCTTTCCACAATGTTACATTTTTTATCCTTTTTATACCAGGGCTTGACAAGCCAGGATGACAGTGTAGGAGCCAGACTGCCGTCCAACCCAAAAAAATGACAGCAGTGAGGAGCACAGCTCTGTGTGTTATGCAACTGTTATACACACTATACTTCGTCCACAAAATGTACGCAGTTGAATGGATATAGTAAAATGGAGGCCCCCCTCACTGCTCTGCACAGCTCCCCCGAGGCCACATTCCTGAGCACCTACCCCGCCAGGTAACCAACCCCCACAGCCACACTGCTGAGGGGGTAACCCCAGGCAAACCACCGCTCTGCAGCGTCATTACTGTGCAGCTCCCCCCCCCACGCAGTCACATTACTGAGCAGCTAGCCCCCCCAATGGCCACACAACTAGGGGGGTACCTGCCAGAAAACCACTCCTCCGCAGCCATGCCGCCTCCATCGTGGTCACACCAGTATCCCTCTGAAGCCCCTCCGCAATCCCTGGCCACGCATAGACCCTCTTACCAGAGAGCTCTATGCAGCGGGAGTAAGTATAGAGCAGACAGCCAGGACGTACAGGAAGATAAGTACATACTGGGACATACAGCAGGAGTCACAGCAAGCCCGAAATGGAGAGGATGAGTCAGCGCAGGCCCGGGACAGAGAGGAGTCAGCGCAGGATGGGATGTACAGGAGAAGCCAGCGCAGGCCAGGACGGACAGACACAGCAGTCACCACAGGCGACTCAGCACATGCACTCATGTGCATGAAATGACCACTGCAATACTACAGACACTAATCTGCACTGGGGCTGACGAAGGTCTGCTTCTGCCCTCCCTGCAAAATCTGGTAGCCAAGCAGCAAAATCTGGTCACCATGGCGACTTGGCTCCCAGGATTTGTCAAGCCCTGTTTTATACTCTATATGGACTAAAGTATTTGGCCACACCCATTAATTATTGAATTGAGGTGTTTCAATCAGACCAGATGCCACATGCAGTCTCCATTTGCAAATATTGGTGATACAAAATGGGTGACATCAAGCATGGTACAGCGATAGGATGCCACCTTTGCAATAAGACTGTTCGTGGAATATCCAGCAGGGATGAAATTTCACGGTCAACTTTAAGAGATATTATAAGAAAGTGGAAGAATTTAATAACAGCAGCAACTCAGCCATGAAGAAGAAGACCATGTAAAATCACAGAATGGGGTCAACGACTGCCAAGACGCATGGTGCATAAAAGTCGCCAACGCTCTGCTGATTCCATAGCTGACCAGTTCCAAACTTCCACTGGCATTAATGTAATCACAAAAACTGTGCAGCGTGAGCTTAATGGAATGGGTTTCTGTGGCCGATCAGTTGCATGAGAGCCTCACATCACCAAGACAAATGCCAAGTGTCAGATGGAGTGGTGCAAACCACACAGACACTGAATTGTGGAGCAGTGGAAAAGTGTTCTATGGAGTGACGAATCACGCTTCTCTGTTTGGCAGTGAGATGGTTGAGTCTGGGGATGGCAGATGCCAAAAGAACGTTACCTGCCTGACTGCATTGTGCCAACTGTGAAGTTTGGTGGAGGAGGGATAATGGTATGGGGCTGTTTTTCAGGGTTTGGGCTAGACCCCTTATCTCCAGTGAAGGGCAATCAATGCTTCAGCATACCGAGACATTTTGGACAATGCTATGCTTCCAACTTTGTGGCAAAAGTTTGGGGGAAAGCCCTTTTCTATACCAACATGACTGTGCTCCAGTGCATAAAGCAAGGACTATAAAGACAATAAGAATCCACAGAGATACCATGGGTTAATATGGTTGGAGAGATCCAGGAACCAAACAGTTAAAGCTTTCAGCTCCCAGGATGCCTTGGGTCCTCCTCCATATATACCCCGCCCCCAGCTACAGGCCTTCACTTCTGTAAACAAGCCTCAAGGCAGGAGAAGGAAAGAGTAGAAGGAAGAACAATGGTACACCAGATGAGGTAATCCATGACCGGAAGAGGGAAAAAAAAAAACAAATGTGCGTCAGGGTGGGTGCCCTGTGTACCCTATAGACCTTGAATAAAGTTATCAATGGTATATCTACCATAACTCTTATTTTAGTCTTCAGGGTCCATAGGATTCCACAGGGATACCATGGGGATGTCCTAAAGCAGTTCCCCTAAGGGTGGGGGACACTCCTGAGCAGAAAGGAGGAGAACGCGTTGCCCAAAGGAAGCATCCACAGAGGCAAAAGTATCAAAGTTGTAGAACCTAAGAAAAGTGCGGACAGAAGACCATGTGGCTGCCTTGCACAATTGTTCAGCAGTGGCACCGCGACTAAATGCCCATGATGGCCTTACAGACAGAGTAGAAAGTGCTGTCACCATGTTTGGGACAGCGAGATCAGCCTGTGTGTACACCTGAGAGATATAGTTATACATAACCATCAAGCCAGGGTCTGCTTGTTAGCTGGCCATCCTCGTTTGTGAAAACCATATGGTACAAAAGGAGCATCTGATTTTCTAAGAGTTTGTACACTCCACATAGATACGGAGAGCACGAACTACATTCAGGGAAGCTTCACCTACAGAGAGGTCTGGAGCCTGAAACGCTGGAATTATAATTTCTTCATTTACATGAAAATGTGACACTACCTTAGGAAGGTAAACCTTCCTTGTACGAAGAACAGCTCTATCCTGGTGAAAAATCTAAAAAATGTGGAGCAACAAGAGCGCTACCAAATCAGACTCTACATGCAGAAGAGATAGCGCTGTCAACCACTTCAAGTCTACCGAGTCCAGAGGTTCAAATGGGGGAGCTTGTAGCCCCTTAAGAACCAAAGACAGATCCCACTGTGCTACTGGTGGGACAAAAGGAGGCTGAACTCGCAGAGCTCCCTGAAAAAAATTTCTAAACATCTGGCAATGAAGCAATCTTTTTCTGGAACCAGTCTGAGTGTGCAGGTTTCTGCATTGTCAAAGTGGCCAGGACAAGACCAAGGGCTAAACCAGCCTGGAGAAAAGCCAGCACCCGGGAAACCCTAAACACCTTAAGATCATACTTCCTGTGGGAACAACATTGACCAAAAGAATGCCAAACCCTGTAATAGATGCGGGCAGAGGCAAGCTTTCGTGCCCTAAGCATCGTTTGAATCACAGAGCTGGAGAAACCTTTGGCTCTTAAGATAGAAATGCAAGAGCCACATCGTCAAACCCAGACAGGGTAAGTCCGGATGCCGGCAGGGTCCCTGCGTTAACAGATCCTGCCATAGAGGAAGAGGATACGGACTGCCTGGATAGATTCTGTATGTCAGAGAACCAATGTCGTCTGGGCCAAGCTGGAGCGACTAGTTTTAAGTTCCGCCTTCCTGCTTGAATTTCCTGAGGACTCTTGGGAGGAGGGAAATTGGAGGAAAAAGATACACCAGCATGAAGTCCCATCTTACTGCCAGTGCATCCACAAATGCTGCTGATGGGTCTCTGGACCTGGACCCGTACCTGGGGACCTTGTGGTTGTGACGTGATGCCATGAGATCTATGTCTGGTAGACCCCATTTGTTCACCAAGAGCTGAAACACTCCTGGGAGGACAGACCACTCTCTGGCATGCATGTCCTAACGACTTAGGAAGTCTGCTTCTCAATTGAGGATTGACGGTATGAATATTGCCAGAAGATGACGTTCTGCCCAAATCAGAACCTTTGTCACTTCCTTCATGGCTGCATGACTTCGCATACTTCCCTGATGATTGAGATAGGCCACTGTAGTCGCATTGTCGGACTGGTTCTGTACCGGCCTGCCGTGGAGCAGGAGCTGTGCAATGATAAGCGCTTTGCATACTGTTCGCAGCTCCAGAATGTTTATTTTCAGATGACTTTCCTGATTTGACCATCTTCCCTGAAAGGTGTGATGACCTGTCACTTTGGAATCCAGAATGGGCACCCTTTGTCCAGATGATCGTTTTTCAGCCACCAGAGGAGTGAGACGAAACTCTGGAGTGAGAAGGATCCTCTGCGACCTCATTAGTTGATACTGTCTGTTCCACAATGAGAATCAATCCTTGCAGAGGCCTGGAATGAAACTGAGCATACCCCACCATGTCAAAAATGAGGTATGTCCCAGGACCTGCATCGCCGATAGAATGGATACCCTTTGCTTGCGTACTCACTATGATGGGGCCACAATCTTGTCCTCTGGTAGAAACACTCTTTGTACCTGAGAATCCAGAAGTGCTCTCAGATGTACCATCTGCTGTATTGGAGAAAGGATTTCTTCCAACTGATGAACCAGCCGTGCTTCTGTAGGTAGGCTATGGTCAGTTGAAGATGGTGTTGTAAAACAACTGGAGTTTGTGCCCATATCAGAAGGTCGTCCAGATATGAGAGTATTCCGATTCCCTGATGCCTGAGATAGGCAGTCATGAACGCCATTATCTTGGTAAATACCCGGGGGGCTGTTGATAGGCCAAAGGGCAGTGCCTGAAATTGGTAATGTTGTTGTAGGACAGCAAACTGTAGGAAATTGTTGGTGGAATGGCATAATAGGAACATGCAGATACACATCCTGAATGTCCCGGGAAACCATAAAATCCCCAGGCTCCATTGCCAAAATAATTGACCAGAGAGTTTCCATACGGGACTTGGGTACATGGATGAACCTGCTGAGGGTTTTTAGATTTAGAATAGGGCGATGAGACCCATTCAGTTTCTGAACCAAAAATAGATTGGGATAATAACCCCTTCCTTGTTGCAACACAGGAACCAGGATTATTACTGCTGCCTGCAACAGGGAGTGAATGGCCACCTGAAGGGCCAAGGCCTTGACCGCACCTGATGGAGGATCTGTGCAAAAAAACTTCTGGGGAGGATGCCTCCGGAAAGTGAGGGAACACACCCGAGAGACCACTTCTCTGACCCAGACATCTGTTTTATGCCAGTAATCCTGGGATCACCCATGAGGAGGCTCACCCCATCAGGCCGAGGGTTTGTTGTCCGGCTTAGAAGCTGGACGTCTGGCCGGCCCAGACCTCTTAAGTTTGTTGCTTGGATGTCCTGCGAAAACTAGACGGCTTGGAGGAAGACTGTTCCTTTGCTCGTCCCTGAGGACGAAAGGACCGAAAAGACCGAAAAGAAAACTGCCTAAATTTTTTTTTTTGGAACCGTAGATGGCAGACCTGCGGACTTTGAAGCAGCAAGAGTAGCTATTATCTTAACTGTGCTCCAAAACTAAAATTTCCATAGAAAGGCAAGGATTCCAGAGCATTCTTTGATCCTTTATCAGCTTTCTAGGATCTTAACCAAAGGACCCTGCGCTCCACTACTGAGGCTGCTGATGCTTTAGAAGCTAAAATTCCAGCATCGACAGCAGATCCTCCCAAATAGGAGGCTGCTTCCCGTATGTGGGAGATATACATCATCTGCTCTCTGGTAACATCTGGTAGAGGGTCTTCCAATGCTCCCATCCATTCTTCAACAGCTTTGGCAACCCAGGCTCCAGCCATAGCTGGACGAGTAACAGCTCCCAATGATGAAAAGATTGCCTTAAGACATGTTTACATTTTTCTACCTGTAGAATCCTTGAGAAGATGCTGACGGAATAGGCAATGTAGCATTTCTGATTAAGTGCATCACGTGAGCATTCACAGTAGGAGATACCTCCCACTTTGTACATTGAAAAGCTGTGAAATGATACAACAATGTTAATCTTTTATTTACATAAAACAGTTTATCCGGGTTACCCCATGCCTCTTCCATAAGCTCAGAGAGCTGCTCAGATTTAGGAAACAACGTTTTGGCCACCTTCCGGTGTTTTAACACTGGAGCCTTCTTACTAGGGGCTGGTTCATCATCCTGAATATCTAGGATTGATTTAACCATCCTCAGCAAAGAAGGAACATCCACTCTCCCGAGCTAGACCCTGGAGAAAAACCCTGCGCATCATCTGATGATCCGTCTGAATCCATATGCTGAACAGATAAAAAGATAACTTGCGTTTAGGCGCCTTAGTAACTACCGGTCTCCTTTTAACAGTCGACTGTGCCATACTCTGACTAGAATGGCCATAAACATCCCTTCAGGAAGGATGTATAGGAGGCGCAAACATGGCATGCCGTGGAAACCCCATACAAGGAGGCAGCATGAGAGTAGCCATACGTTCCACAAACTGCTTCATTACTTGAGACAAGGACGACACCCAAGATGGTTCTTGTTCAGAGGCAGGTAAACTGGACTGGTGAGGTGGCTCTCTTTAACAGACAAAGTACAACCCATCCTTTATAATATCCTGGAGGGGACAAACTGGCCAGACAGGATTTACATGAAACTAGCACAGTGGCCTCCACCTCCTGTTTCCCTTTTGACATATTCAAAATTAAAGGCAACAAATGCAATACTATGTGGCAGCCTTCACAAATACTAGTAAAATGTGATGTACCCAGAAAACACCCCTACCCCAGGGGGATGGAGAGAGACAACAGTGATAGTTATAATTGACAGTCAGAAATAAAAGACAGAATCAATACAGCAGCTAGCAAACAGTCACATACAATGCATATGTAATATAGTTGCAGTAGACTCTGAATCAACTATCCAAACATGAGGAACGGTAAGATACAGAGCACTACATACCTCATCTAAGAGGTATACAGGAAGACTGACCCAAACCCTCTTGAGACAGCTACAGCAGGGCACCGATAGTGGACTGTGAGCGTCCCATACACACGAGAAGGGTAGGCGGAGTGACCCAGACGCGCAAAAACCTTTGATGGATCTGCGTCTGGGTAGCACCTACCTCCCCTAAGCTGCATCTACCGGCCAGGTACGATGGGCTTGTGAAAGCAGAAGAGTCTGCTGTCGATCTCCGGCGTCAGACGAGAAGGCCCCGGCGGTCTAGAGAGAATGCGGACGCTCCGGGCCCTGACTGCAGCGGCTTCAGGTGCGTCTATAGCGCCGGAAGCAATGATGGCCACGCGCGATTCCCAGTAAGCGAGGCATCGCCTTACCTGACATCTCAGTGTGTCCGGTTGCAGTCCGGGTCCCAGCCTCGCTGCTAGCAAGATCAGCAGTGACCAGTCGAAATAACCAGCCCTGTTACTGGTGTTGTGACCCGGCAGAGGAAGACAGGAGTCGCAGTACATGCGTCTTAATTCAGACACTCATTACTGCCAACCCAAAAACACAAAATAAAAAACATAAAATAAAAGCTTAGGACTGCTTGAGCAAGGTGCCTCTGAATCCTGCCGCACCAAACGAACAACTAAAGGCCTGTGGCTGGGGGCGTGGTATAGATGGTCGACAACACAAGGCATCCTGGGAACTGAAAGCTTTAACCGTTTGGTGCCTGGATCTCTACAACCACATTACCCCACGGTATCCATGTGGATCCCTATGGACCCTGAAGAAGAAATTGCATAGTCCTGGAATTATTTAAATAAAAGGTCTTATCGCAATCCCTGTAAGTTCCACTGCGGCAGGGACTGATACTGAAGATGGGATTTGTGTTACCTTAAAATCTTACCTGTAAAATCCTTTTTTGAGAGTCCATAGGGGAAACTGAAACCATGGGTATAGTGGAACTTCAGGAATCCTGGGAAATAAAGCATTAACTGCTTTTCAGACAGCAGCACAAGCTCCTCCTCCCCTACTCCCCACCCCCAGCCCAGGGAAGAAAGTTCTACTTAAAAGACCAGGAAACGAAGGAGAGAAGACCGGAGCGTACATACACAACCAGGCACACCAACTGCTGCAGAACAAAGTGCTGGAACCATAAAATCCACAGCCAGTCAGGAGCATCAAGTATCCCCCATGGACTCAGAAATTAGGATTTTACAGGCAAGAGCGAAAAACATTTATTTTCTTTTGTCAATGGGAGGACACTGGAAACCATGGGATGTCCCAAAGCAGTCTAAGGCCCGTATTCAATTTGGAGCAAAAAAAAGCCAGAATCGGAGAAAAAGTTTAGTCGATGACATCATTTCACCGGGCGGAAAAGTATCGCTGTATTCAATTTGAAAGTCTTTCATTTTGAGGGCAAAAAAAAAAAAAAGTTGGGGGACAAAGTTAAAACTATCGAACTAGACTCTGGGGGGGGGGGGTCCCCAAATTTGCCTCATGTGTATTTTTTCATTACAGGTGAATTTTTCACTTTTTTAAAACTGAACTTTAGCAACTTTTAAATATGCTTTCCCCCATTTTCAAGTACCCCAAATTTGCAAAAAAACCTCCTGAATACTATTATGCACCACTTATACAAAAACGCTATTTAGCAGCTATTGAGCCAGTTTAAAAACACCAAATACCTTCAGCAAGCCAAATCGGGGGTAACCATTGCTAACCTCCATGACAGAGCATCTTTTGGGGGGTGTCAGGCTGATATTCCCCAAATCTGACAGGACTTTCCGCTTGTTTAAGTTTCGCCAGGTCCAGTTTCACGTACTTTCAAATTGAATACGGGGATGCGTGCGCGATACTTTTCCGCCTGCAAAACAGGCGAAAAGTCCGGGAGGCGGAAAAGTATCTCGGGTCCGCTCAAATTGAATACGGCTCTATAGGAGGGAACTCCTGTGCTGTGCTTCGGACCAGACGCCCAAAACCCGCACTGGCTGAGGCGAAAGTATCAAAGCTGTAGAATTTGATGAAAGTCTGGGCAGAGGACCACGTGACCACCTTACAAAGCTGCTCAAAAAAAGTCCCCACAGATCCGATGGAATGAGCCCGCACCAAGGTCGGAACTGGTCAATTTGCTAAAATATAGGGCTGATGAATAGTAAGTCGCAACCAAAGGGCCAAGGTCTGTTTAGAAGCTGACCATTAATCTGACTTGCTAATGTCCCGAATCCAAAAAAACATATGTACGGACATCCCGGACCACAGAGCATGGTCCAGATAACAGAATCCAAGAATCCTTTAGCCCTCAGGATCAAGGTCTCAATAGCCACACCGTTAAAGTAAGACGGGCTAGGTCGGGGTAAAGGCACGTGCCTTGAGAGAGATCCGGCCTGAGAAATGGACAGACTGGGGCAGATCTGCCCCAACCACAATGGTGGTGTCGCTATCTAGCTTCAACTTGCGGAGGACCGACGGGAGCAGAGAGAGGAGAAAGATGTACAGTACGCTGTATCGAGGTAGCTTATGGTTGCTTTATGAGGCCATCAAGTTGATGTCTTGATGACCATAGCGGCAAACCAGCAGCTAGAATACTTTGGGGGTGAAGGGACGACTCCCCCGAATGAACGTCCTGCCAGCTGAGGAAGTCTGTCTCCAAATTCTGGACTCCCGGAATGTATACCCCCAAAAAGGCTGGTAGGAAGCACTCCACCCAACAAAGGAAGTGCCCGCATGGCACCTTGACTTTGGTACTTCCTTAATGGTTGATATAGGTGACCATGGTCATGTTGTCTGACTGTACCTTCACTGTGTCCTATAGCAGTGGTTCTCAAACTCGGTCCTCAGGACCCCACACAGTTCACTTTTTGCAGATCACCCAGCAGGTGCACAGGTGTATTCATTAGTCACTGACACGTTTTAAAAGATCCACAGGTGCAGCTAACTGTTTCACTAGTAATTATGTGAGACCTGCAAAACATGCACTGTTTGGGGTCCTGAGGACAGAGTTTGAGAACCTGTGTCCTAGAGTATCAGCATTTTTTTCACTGCAACCCAGGCCAAAAATTTCTTATTGAGAAATTCAGAAATTATGAAATTAAGTAAATTGTACTTATCTGTCATCCTAAGGTTCAGTTATGGGGTGATGGACAGGGTTGTGCTTCTGTTTGTACACATTTTTTGACTGGCAGCCACTAGCACTGGTTTTGCCTATCGCACTGATCACAAATAAATTGATTTGGTCCCAGACCACCAACCCAAGGCAACCCCGCAAGTGCCCTGAGGTATCCCAGGGTGCCATGGCATCCAGTTTGGGAACAATTGATTTATATTATAGCAACATAGTGTGTCACGTGACACTGGTGGCCCAATTGTTTTGGGACTGGTAAGGCAGAGGGCTGGCATGATAGATTATTGAAGATACAGTTAATATTAATAAATTGCTATGTAAAAGTGTTAATGCAGTCCACAATGTGTCAGCATCCGCACCAATTTTATTCCCATTGTAACACTTGTGTGCAATGGTTGGGTGCCAAGTTCTACAGATGTGACTTGGGGAATGGGGCACATTAAATTGTTTTTTGGGCAGCAATAATTAAATTGGCGCCCAACAGAGCAATTTCATTGTTTTGGGCGCCCATTAATTACTGCACTTGTTACGCCTACAAATACTGGGTTTAGCCACGTAAAGCAGCTAAAAAAAAAAAAATTGCTCTGTTGGTCGCCCATTAATTAAAGCCGTGTTAAAAACAATTTAATTTTCCCAAACGGGTATTAAACACTATTAGAATTTCTTATCGCTACTTATCAAGTCAATAGGTAATTATGGGCACCATTTAACAACGTGACAAGCCCTTTAGCACTCACTAAAGGGGTTATTTCCTCCTTTCAATATTTAACAAACAGAGGTAAGCTAATATTACCACCATTTATCACTGTAATGCTGCATACACACGGTACAATTAAAACAGGATGATATGAATGATAACAATATCATTATCGTTCATATCGTCCTGTTTCTGGCCCCCTCAAACGACCAAACAATAGACGATGCGTGGGCACGAATGGTCAATATAGATATCAACCATCACCCGTGCATGCAGGCCAACATGGCTGATATAGTAGTTAGATGTTCGATCCAGCACATGCAGAACGATCAGACAACAATCGTCTGATCGTTAAGTCGCTCCATGTGTATGGAGCTCATTGCTTATATTATCTTTAGAAGGAAAATGGGATTTTGGTACCTACCGGTAAATCCTTTTCTCTGATTCCACAGGGGACACTGGAGGAGCTTACGCTGGGGTATAGAGGCGTGGATAGCCGGAGCTGGCACTTTAAAATTTAGAAGTGTGAAGCTCCTCCCCCTCTATGCCCCACCAGCCCTCACTTTAGAAAATGAAGACCGAGAGGAGGTGGAGAACAAGCGGAGTGAAAAAGAGAGAAGAACAACACAATAACTGAATCATACAACATCCGGAACAAACCGAACAGGCAGGCATAGAGCGCAGAGGTGGGCGACCAGTGTCCCCTGTGGAATCAGAGAAAAGGATTTACCGGTAGGTACCAAAATCCCATTTTCTCATTCATCCACTAGGGGACACTGGAGGTGCTTACGCTGGGGACATCCCAAAGTTATCCCCACGGGCGGGAGTGCTCTGTGGTGCCTGCAGAACAAGGCGGCCAAAACGGGACGCCGAAGAGGCAAGCGTATCAAATTTGTAAAACTTGACAAACGTGTGAACTGAAGACCAAGTTGCCGCACAGCACAATTGTGACGTAGATGCTCCTTTACCGGCCGCCCATGACGCACCCACAGAATGTGTGGAATGAGCAGAAATTGACAAAAGGAGGCTGACGGTTAGCACTAACATAAGCTTGATGAATAGTCAGCCAGATCCAACGTGCTAAAGTCTGCTTAGACGCTGGCCAACCCCTCCGAACCGCATCATAGAGGCCAAAAAGCGACTCAGACTTACGAAGGGAAGCAGTCCTGTCAACATAGATGCTGAGAGCCCTAACCACATCCAAGGTAGAAGAACCAGAGTCCTCCACCAACGATGGTACCACAATAGGCTGATTGATATGGAAAGCCGACACGACCTTAGGAAGGAAGGCGGCTATCGTCCGGAGTTCCGCCCTATACGCATGAAACACTAGGTAAGGAGGTTTATAGGAAAGAGCCCCCCAATTCCGAAACCTTACGAGCCGAAGCGAGAGCCAGGAGGATGACCGTCTTCCAAGATAGGTACTTAAGATCAACCTCCTCCAAAGGTTCAAACATGGGTGACTGAAGGAACAGAAGAACTAGATTAGGGTCTCAGGGATCAATTGGATGTACAAAAGGAGGTTGCACGCGCAAGACCCCTTGAAGAAACGTCTGCACCTCAGGAATGAGGGCCAATTTCCTTTGAAAGAAAATGGAAAGGGCAGAAACCTGCACCTTTAAGGTTCCTAGACGAAGGCCACAATCCAGACCCGTCTGAAGGAAAAGCAGAAAATCGGGATAAGCGAAAGGTCCTAGACGGAAGATCCCGACTGGAACACCATGAGATATAAGCACACCAGATGCGATGAAAATGCGCAGCCGAAAGTGGCTTCCTGGCACGTAGCATGGTGGGAATAACCACGTCTGGGATACCTCTACGTCTTAGGATATCGGTTTCAAGAGCCACCCCGTTAAACGTAGCTGCGCTAAGTTGGGGTGTATGAAAGGGCCCTGCTGTAGAAGATCCGGGCGCAGAGGAAGGGGCCACGGATCGTCTGATAATAAGGACCGAAGGTCCGAGAACCAACTTCTCCGAAACTTGCTGAAATCTTTGCAGGCGGCCTCCCACTGCAGATGGTCCCAGGTGGGACGGAAGACCGCTGGTTTAGGCTCTGGTCTACGAGCAACCGTGTGTGGACGACCTCTACCTCTGCCACTCTTGGTTGCGTGGGCGCACCTCTGGTCCTACCACGACAGGAATGTGGCGCCCGAAAGGAATTAAACGAAGGTCCAGTGTAAAATCTTCTGGGAGCCGATGCAGCTGACGGGAGGAAGGAAGACTTACTCCCTGTGGCTTGGGATATCCATTTGTCTAATTCCGGCCCGAACAGCATGTCGCCAGTGAATGGTATTTCCACCGCACACTTGGATTCTGCGTCAGCTTGCCAAGCGCGTAGCCAGAGGGCTCTGCGGGCTGAAATCGCTGAAGCAGATATGCGAGCACTAATCTGACTTATATCCTTTGAAGCTTCTCCCACGTAAACTGCAGATTCACGGATGTGTTCTGCTAGTAGACGTAACTCTGCTATGGAATTACCCGAGTCCAATCCTGTAATCAATTGTTCGGCCCAGGAAACCACCGCTTTGTTAACCCAAGCGGTAACAAGTGTGGGCCTGAGTTGAGCACCCGCTGCTGTATAAATAGATCTTAGCGTTGTCTCCAACTTACGATGCGACGGATCTTTTAGAACTGTAGCTCCCGGTACTGGGAGTGCTGTTTTCCTGGCCCATGGAGGACCAACTGAGTCAGGAATAGCCATCGGTGGATCAATTGTTATACAAGCATCACATAATGTGGACCCAGTGGCATGCGGCTTAGATAGTTTGTGGTTACATTTAGAACAGACAAACATCTTTTGAGCCGCTTTTGTTTTGTTTGACATGGATAAACAAGTCACCCAGACACAATAGACAGTAGTGATTAGAAATAAAACAGAAGGCTGGTTGGGACACAGAATGAGAGGTACCCCCTCCCACAGATTAGATTCCCTGCACTGACACCCCAGTGTTACTCACAGCCTCTTTGCCAGGGATGTAGACAGGAGAATCAGCCTCCTGCATGTGCCTGCACAGTACCTGTAGTGGAGAGA
This sequence comes from Taudactylus pleione, assembly GCA_031769625.1. Classification (NCBI taxonomy): domain Eukaryota; kingdom Metazoa; phylum Chordata; class Amphibia; order Anura; family Myobatrachidae; genus Taudactylus; species Taudactylus pleione. The sequence continues at coordinate 9,347,372 of JAUIMM010000171.1, read as the reverse complement.
TGCAGGCAAGTAACAGGTTAAACACGGCTCCATGCTGCTCTAACAGCCACTGCCGCGTTAACTAGACAGGGAGCCTGCGCTATTAGGCCCCGCCCCCTTTCTCAAGTCCGAGGGACTGTAAAATGGCCACCACGCTGCAGTCATCACCTTCCCCTGCGCTAGCCCCGCTGAGGAGCCGCTAGTCGTGCTCATCAGCGGGGAGAGGGGAGATGCATAAATCATTGAGCAGCGCTTATAGCGCTCTCTGAATTCAGCGCTGGCGGCGGGGCAGGAGTCGAGGAAAGTGCAAGTGATTTGTACTCACTGCGCTCCCCTGGATGGCTCTTCTGAACAGCACTTCTCCTCCCTGCTTCCTGGAGGCAGTCTGTGCTGTGTGTGTGTGCGGCATTAAGGAGCTGTCAGATGCTTTTGGTGAAGCACTGCACACTCCTTCCTGTAACCCAGGAGGTTAACAGGGTGCCAGTAACCCGGACCCCACCTTAGAGAGGTGGCGAAGGGTACTTGAAAAATAATGTAAAAGATGTTTTAAATAATAAAACAAAAAATAATGTTAAATAAAATAAATAGTTTAGATGAGATGCTGGAGCACAGCAGATTGTGACCAACTCCGATGGCACATTTTCTAAACTAAGGGCTGGTGGGGCATAGAGGGGGGAGGAGCTTCACACTTCTAAATTTTAGTGCCAGCTCCAGCTATCGACGCCTCTATACCCCAGCGTAAGCACCTCCAGTGTCCCCTAATGGATGAAAGGGAAATAACGATACAGCAATGGGGACCAGGAAGCAGCCTTTCCAGCTTCAGGGAAGCCTCCAGGCACCACCGGGTACCAATCGGGTTAAAGCGTCATGGGCTGCCCACAACAGGATGGATGGTGCCATCAAGGAAGAGAACATGTCTGGACCTCGCCGGAGGGGTCATTTTAAGTACAAAACAGCATATAAGTTAGTATCACTGCGATACAAAACCAACCCTCTCCCCCCAAACATTGCGCATTGGACCCAGAAACAGGGGTCTATTCACTAAGCCTTGGAGAGAGATAAAGTTGAGAGAGATAAAGAACTAACCAATCAGCTCCTGTAATTTTTCAACATCCGGTACAGTGAGTTCGGAGCTGATTGGTTGGTACTTTATCTTACTCCAAGGCTTAGTGAATAGACCCCCCAGTTCCTGGGAGCCACATAATTTTTAAGCGGGAACACTGCCTGTGTACAGACCCCTCTCCTGCCGTGTGTCAGCGCTGCTGCCCTAGCTAGAAGGAGCTCCCTACCTCGGTGGTAGCGCACCGCCTCCAGCTGTATCTCCATGCAGGCCGGGGCCCGCACCGGACTCTGCCAGGGGCTCTCCTTACTCATCTCTCCCGCACGTGTAGCGCCGCTGACACCGGGTAACGCGTCCTTCCCAGCAAGCACCGCGCTGACAGCAACTCGCTCCTCCCATCCGCTTCTGACCACGCCCCCTTATACCCGCAGTCGCACACTGAAAAAGCGGCCGGGGAAACACGTTACATCCATCATTGATAAGATGATCAGTGCACGGTGTATACATAGTCAGACCTGCAGTCGGTCATTAGACCTTATACACTATCTGGCAATGTGTGGCTCTCGGTGGCAGACTGGGAATTGTAGTGCAATGGAAGTGGATGTTGGATAGCCTTACTTTATATAGTTAACAGGTCAGGTGTCCTTGCACTTAAACTGCTGTAAGCAAGTCTCAAATACCCGTATATGAGAGGTCTAGTCTGTATTATGTACTTTTCTGTGCCAATGATTCCCTGATTTAAGATGGCCGAATACAAAATGTGCTATGTCACGTGGCTGTTGGCGTCAACACGCACGCACGCGGCGTAGGAGTGGGCGTGTCTAGCGCCATCTTGGTTCTCAGGCTGCTGCTGTCAGGGACACTGAGGACACCGGAGTGACCGGCGGAGGTTGCCCCAATATATCTGCGGAACACCAGCACACACAGCCTGGCATGATGCTTTCCCGGGTCGCCCTGATCTCGGGTGAGTGCCCGGGGGAATCTGTGTCTGCCATGTGCGGGCTGCACCTTGGAGTTTTATGGCTTCGTAGGCCACGGCAGCCGCCGGTGTTCTGAAGTACTCTGTACTCCTCATGGAGCGCCCTAGCCCCTGAGCAGAGGCTTAGCATGCTGGCGGTCCTCACCTGCGCTCTGCGACTCTTATTCATTCAAATGTGTGTTAATATGCAATGTTATGTGTATTACGTGGGTACTCATACAAGGGGAGATGTAGCAAGCCTTGGAGAGAGATAGTGGAGCAGTTGCCCAAAGCAACCAATCATCTTGTCATTTCATAGCTTGTGCTAGATAAATGACAGAAGCTGATTTGTCAACTTCACTTTATCGCTCTCCAAAGCTTGATACAACTCTCCCATAGTGTTCCATGGTACTAAGTGGGTACTCCTATGCAGTGTTCTATGTACAGCATAATGTTCTAATCCAGTCTGTGCAATCAGTCATTGCTATGTCATAGAGTAGGCATGTTAAAGATATCCAAGGAGCAGACTTCCTGTATCTCCATAGTGTTTGTGGAGGTATAAGTTCCTGTATGCATTAGCAGGACAGGCTTTGTGTATAGCTACTCTACAACAGCTGGAGGCATGCCATGAGGACTTCTGGATAGATAATTTAATGCCACAGTAGAATTCTACATACTTATCTTAGAAGGAGATGATTTACACTTCTATAGAACAGGGCATGCCAATAATACGAGTTAAAGGATTATAACTGGGCTAACTTTACGACTAGAAACACGATGCATCATGTTTAAAGTTATGAAACTGTCACAATGCTTTTAATTACATTATTAGCATTTAGGCATGCCCTGTTCAACATAAGTCTCATTGTTGACCTTTATGAATGTTAAATTGTCACCGGAACCCTTGAAAGTCTGAAATAACGCATGGAATTAAATTGTCTCTGCTGTTACTAGGATTGATATGCTTTTTAATTTGGGTTAATCTAAACTGTTTTGTGTTGGTTGAGCCTGGTTTACAGTGTATTAATGATGACCTTGCAGATGTTGCTGTGTGTGCTTTCAGAGGTTAGTTTGAAAGCTGATTTGCTTTATTTCTACATAGCTGCAAAATGTTTTGCCATAATCATGTGAAATGGTTCTGTTTTCTAAATGTCATATCAATTCTCATTTGGAGACGATATCAGTCCATTTACTAATGACCTTTATTAGTTAATGTGAAGGTTACCGAATACGTCATAATCCAAAATTTTGATAATCTGTTTTTGTCAGTTGCTGAAATTTTCTGGTATAGACTACGGAAGATGCCATGGCATGTTGTCAGGTGGTAATGACACACCTGAATGTGGCACATAGCTGAACAGACTTTCCACAGATTTTAATGAAAAAATAAGTAAAAAGAAAAATGGTTATTTGAATATATTTTTCTAAAGAAAACAACTTTTAATTATTTTCTCTAGGAGTTCTCAGTTATTGCCATCCTCAGATGGCGCAATTGCGATAGTCTTTCTCATGTTTTGCACAAGAAGGTATTCGCCAAAGAGCCGTGGAGATGGCTCTGGCCGGCCAGGGGGCTTGTTAAATAGCTTGTTAAATCCCTATCTTTGAGAAAATACTTGGTTTTATTTTGGAAAGTTTTTTTTTTTTTCTTCCTCTCGTAATAGGCCGGTTAGCGTATATCACAAGGGTTAACCATATAATCTCATAGCAACATTGAGAGAGATTAAACAGATACAGCAAATAAATTGAAATTATGTCGCATGATTCTGTGAAACATCTAATGCTTTTTTTGTTTGCAGCCTCTACTTTGAAGAAATCTGCTCCTCTCACAGTGGGGTAAGTACAATAGAAAAATTCAATGCCTAAATTGTGTCTTAATAATTGTAAGACTGCTCTCACCACAGGGACGTATCGCAGTCTGCCAGCCAGGTGTGAACTGTTCATGGATTATTATTTTTTTGTCCGTATCTGCACAGTATCAATACTGAGGCCATACTTGATTTATTTGGGACTGGTTATTGAAGTTACTGCAAGTTGCGTGCCCGCACCAAAATGTATCATCATTTCGTACAGTGTGTCTAGCTGCAGTGAGGCCCTGCCCATCCCTCCACTCACAGCTCTAACTGGCTGACAGACTTCCAGACACATCCTCATTTCTGTCTTCTGCTCCCAGGCTGTTAGTACAGCACTGCAGGTGCTGATATGAGGGAACAGTCCTGTCCTAACAGCATTTTTCTCCTGTCCCAATTTGATTGGAGGGGGAGGGGCAGTTAGAGGGGGACAGAATTGAAAGGGAGACAAGGGGGTTTGAGAGGAACAGCAACGAGAGAGGCAGACAGGGTGGTAAGGAGGACAGATATGAGAGGGGGAGAGATGTTAAGGGGACAGATAAGAGATGGGGTTGAGGAGGGGAGAGATAAGAGACAGGGAGTGAGGGGTACAGATAAGAGAGATGGGAAGGTGAGGGGTCAGATGAGGAATAGGGAGACGGGGGGTGTTGAGCAGGATAGAATTGGACTGGGGGGGGCAGAGATGAGAGACAGAATGACGGGAGGGTAGAATAGGGGGACATGTGGAGGGGGCTACTGCTATGCTGGGCACAGTAGCTAGCGACACTGCATATGATTGGTTCAAAATAGAAAGTGGGGGTTTGAGAGGTAGAAGAATAAATAATAACTAACAACTAATTAAAAAAAAACATTTTAGCTCAATCTTTGTTTAGGCCATCTGGGTAAAGGGTTTTCAATTTTTGTATCCACTTAATTTCCATTCTGCCCAGTTTTGTTTCAACATCTCTCCATGTGGCTTTTTCATGTTCAAATGCTAAGGAGGAGCGGATATGTTTTGTAGAGGACTTTTTTTATATGGTCCAATAGTGAATGCGTATCTAGCCCCTTTTTTGATGTTTCTCAGATGTTCTCCCATCTTCGTTTTCAGGGATCTGGTCGTCCACCCAATGTAGAAAAGGTTACAGCTGCATTCGATTATATAGACAACATTCTTTGGGGGGGATTTAATTCAGCGCGATGGTGAATAGCTGCGGGAGGGAGCTCCCGCAGCTATTCAATGCGCTATGTGCCTTGTCGGCACTTAAGTCAGAGAATGCCAGTTCTCGCGACTTTAACCTGGGTGTTAAGGCGTGGTAACCGGCATTCTCTGACTAAAGTGCCGGACGTGCGACTGTTAACGCCGTGCTAAGCCGGAAAACAGCTGCGTGCCCGGCACTTTTGTCGGATTTCTCCTCACATCCCCAGGGGGGTGCGAGAAGAAATCCTTTGCCTGCCCAAACAGCGCGATGAATTGAATAGCTGTGGGGACTCCCTCCCGCGGTTATTCAATCCCCCCTCCCCCATTGTATGACATGTAATAAAATCAAAAATTTAATCTAATGCAATCAATGACTTAATTTTCTTGCAAGGGCGTATAATAAAAAAGTAATTTCTTGGGTCTGTTCCTCATATACAGTCAGGTGCATAAATATTGGGACCTTGACAGAATTTTCATATTTTGGCCTCTATTCACCACCACAATGGTTTTGAAATGAAACAAACAAGATGTGCTTCAACTGCAGACCTTCAGATTTAATTTGAGGGTAATTACATCCAAATCAGGTGAACGGTGTAGGAATTACAATGGTTTCTATATGCGCCTCCCACTTTTTAAGGGGGAAATGTAATGGGACTATCAACTCTAAAGCTATTTCATGGACAGGTGTGGGCTATTCCCTCGTTATTTCATTATCAAGGAGGTAAAAGGTCTGGAGTTGATTCTAGGTGTGACATTTGCATTTGGAATCAGTTGCTGTCGACTCTCAATATGAGATCCAAAGAGCAGTCACTATCAGTGAAGCAATCCATCATTATGCTGAAAAATCTAAACAAACCCATCAGAGAGATAGCAAAAACATTAGGTGTGGCCAAATGAACTGTTTGGAACATTCTTAAAAAGAAAGAACGCATCGGAGAGCTCAGCAACACCAAAAGACTCGGAAGACCACGGAAAACAACTGTGGTGGATGACTGAATCATAATTTCCCTGGTGAAGAAAAACCCCTTCACAACAGTTGGCCAAATCAAGAACACTCTCCAGGAGGTAGGTGTATATATGTCAAAGTCAACATTCAAGAGAAGATTTCACAAGAGTGAATATAGAGGGTTCACCACAACATGTAAACCATTGTTGAGCCACAAAAACAGGAAGACCAGATTAGAGTTTGCCAAACAACATCTAAAAAAGCCATTACAGTTCTGGAACAACATCCTATGGACAGATGAGACAAAGATCAACTTGTACCAGAGTGATGGGAAGAGAAGAGTATGGAGAAGGAAAGGAACTGCTCATGATCCAAAACATACCACCTCATCAGTGAAGCATGGTGGTGGTAGTGTCATGGCGTGGGCATGTATGGCTGCCAATGGAACTGGTTCCCTTGTATTTATTGATGATGTGACTGCTGACAAAAGCAGCAGAATGAATTCTGAAGTGTTCCGGGAAATATTATATGCTCATATTCGGTTAAATGCTTCATAACTCATTGGACGGCGCTTCACAGTGCAGATGGACAATGACCCGAAGCATACTGCAAAAGTAACCAAAGAGTTTTTTAAGGCTAAAAAGTGGAATGTTATGCAATGGCCAAGTCAGTCCCCTGACCCGAATCCGATTTGAGCATGCATTTCACTTGATGAAGACAAAACTGAAGGGAAAATGCCCCAAGAACAAGCAGGAGCTGAAGACATTTGCAGTAGAGGCCTGGCAGAGCAGCACCAGGGATGAAACCCAGCGTCTGGTGATGTCTATGCGTTCCAGACTTCAGGCTGTAATTGCCTGCAAAGGATTTGCAACAAAGTATTAAAAAGTGAAAGTTAGATTTAGGATTGTTTAGTTTATCCCATTACTTTTGGCCCCTTAAAAAGTGGGAGGCACATATAGAAACCATTGTAATTCCTACACCGTTCACCTGATTTGGATGTAATTACCCTCAAATTAAATCTGAAAGTCTGCAGTTAAATCACATCTTGTTTCATTTCAAAGCCATTGTGGTGGTGAATAGAGGCCAAAATATGAAAATTCTGTCAATGTCCCAATATTTATGCACCTGACCGTAGGTCTTGTTTGCTGCAACTCCTTTTGATTCTCATGAATTGACTTTTAAGGACCCCTTCAAGTCACTGTTTCAAATCTTTGCTTTCTCTGTCAATGTAGCTATTGGTGTCTGTGGGTTTCTATACCCCTTTGTTTGAATGTAGCCATTTTCAGCATATATAGACAGATCTAAAAAATTGCATGTGTTTTTGACTGACTGATTATTAAATGTAAAAACAATATTAAACTGGTTGTTATTGAGGGAGGTGCAAAATGTTTGGAGGGATTAAGACCCCTTCCCAAAAAACAGTAAGTCATCTAGGACACTATATGGAACAGTTCCCAATGGGGTTCAGAGCACATAGCTTGGTTCCGCTATATAGATGACATCTATATAAGACAACTGAAAACATAACCTGGTTATACTGGCATACAGTACATCTTGGTGCTTTTTGCACCATGAGCCTGATTTAGAGATGGACGCAATGCGGATATTTACGCAGAACAAGCGATTGTTTGCTAATGCGCGAGCACTGCGCATGCGTAGTAATTGTTTTGTGACTACTGTTGTATAGAGTAGGATGGGCGATAAGCCCCCCCCCCAGCTGTTGTAGAATTACACATCCCAGGATGCCCTGCCACCATCTTGCTATTTGGCCATGCTAAAACTGTTGCAAGGCATGCTGGGATTTGTAGTTCAGTAACAGCTGGTGGGCCGCTTATTGCCCAACCTGGCATAGAGCAACCATTTGCAAAGTAAGGGACAGGTAGTCAGCGTTTGGGGTTGGTAACAGTGGGGTAGTTAGAAGTACGCAGGCGTGTCTGATTGTTTAAACGCCGTTTTGTGGGCGTGTATACATTGGTCATTGAGATCTCCTGTGCGGCATGGGACCTCTCTGCATGTCAGGACGGCTGCAGTGTTTGCAGTTGGTCAGACGTGCCGCATATTCAGCATGGCTGCCCGATGTGCATTAATGTTACCAATGTTTACGCTGTTGCACATCGTCTTACAGATATGAGAAGCAGCAGTGGGTGTCCCTATGCTCGGGTGTGCTTTGGAAGGCATTAGCATATTTTAGCAACTGAGATCTGTGATAGAATGCAGTTGCGATTGCATTACCGTCCATCTCTGAACCAGACCCAATGTTATTAAATAAACCTGTCAATAACTAATCTGTGACCTTATAAAATACCTGTGTTTCTGCGTGATGTCTGCAATCATCCTTTTATGAAAGTATAGTGCAGCATGAATAGTGCTGGCAAAATTTTGATATGGTTGAATTAAATTTGTTTTTTTGCGCCCATAAGTAATGGGGGCCAAACGGAGCACTCCAATTGTTGCTCTGATCGAGTGGCACAGGCGCCCAGATGTACTGGGTGTAGCCATGTAAAGCAGCTAAACCCGTCTAAAGTCCTGGTTAGAGCGCCCAAACGACCAGCTAATCCTGGAGATCTGTTCACCACCTCAGGAGGATGCAAGTAGAAATCTGGGGGGCTGCTGCACTTGCGCCCAATCAGAGCAACAATTTAATTTCTCCGTCTGGCACTCAAACAACAATTGAATTCCCCCCTGGTAGGCACTTCTGCCCAAATCAGACCACATTAACTTAAGCATTATTTGTGAACAATTGAATTTTTTTTTTTTATAGGGGTGGTTCAGGGCTGTCTTTTAAGATTAATATTATTTGTATAATTTTAATTAAAAAAAACAACCGCTTTTTTCTTTTATTAAACAAGATTAAAATTGTCAAAATTGGCTAGCAGATCTCACTTGTGCATTGTTAATGTAGGTAGTCTGTACAAACAGAGCTTGTTTAATAGCCTGTTACAGTCTATCTGTGCAATGGAAACTAAAAACAAAAGAATATTAACCCCAGTTTTGTGGGGGGGTGCGTTCTGGCACACACAACTTTTTCAAGCTATTTTTGATGTGATCATGCACGTTGTAGCAAATTATCTGCTAATCTTCCATATTGTTTTTCTTGTCTGTTCAATATCAGTGTCCTGAATACATGCAGGTCTTTTCACACTGGGCAGCCTGCGTTGGCCCCTGTTCCTACTCTACCAGCGAAGTCAGGAAAAGTTCGACATGGTCTGTTTCCTGAGGAGTTCTTTCAGTTCCTTTATCCCAAAACAGGAGTCACAGGTCAGAAACATTGTCGGACACTTTTGCAATGTAGGCTACAGTAACTGAATTTAAAGCAGCTATATCTCACATCATTTTTTTATCTTTCTATTAATCGTTAGGCATGCTCCTACAAATCATTTTGCTTTTAAAAACTCAGCATGTGATGGCAGAATGAGCATCATGTGACTGGTATTACTATGGTAACCCATAATCCTTAAATCTTTAATAGAAGCCTAAAGGGAAAATGGTAAATACAGATTTGTCCTCATACTCCTATCCTTTTCTACTTCAGGGTCCATAGGGTTCCACAGGATACCTTGGGTATAGGTGTGACGTCAGTCGCAGGGCACCAAAGAGTTAAGCTTTCAGCCTCCCAGGATGCACTAGGTCCCCCTCCTATACCCCGCCCCCGGGCCAAGGCACCTCAGTTTAGTTTGGTGCCCGGCCGGAGTCGGGTGCACCTGTTGGAGTGGGGGCTAGAAGAGCCCCTGAAGCTTATTCTTCATGCAGCTGTGGCTGCACAACTGGATGTACAGCATGGACAGTCAGTCCTGACGTCCATGCTGTCTTCCCTACACCCCGCCGGTACCAGAACGCCGGTACTGATCCGGGGATGCTGGTGGGCGTCTGGGGTCACAGCTAGCGGTGACCCCAGATGCTCCGGACCATGGCCGGATTCAAGGGGGACAGAGGTAAGCAGCGGGGTCCCGCGGTGGGTCCCCGCTGATCACATGGTCCTAAGTCCCCAGGCAGGGGGCTCCCTGGGGACTGGCTGCAGCGTGGAGCCAGGCGACCAACCTGCGCTTCCACTACCCCCTGGGACAGCGGACTGCAGCAGAGCGGTAGCGCTGCGGCGTCCCAGGGGTTAAATGCATGCCAGGGGAGCGCGCCTTCCCTGTCTCACAGCCGGCGCCTCCCCCGCTGCACACAGCCCTCTCTGCATGCTGCCGACTGGTCCTGTGGCAGCGCTCCTCCCCCAGGCCAGCCTCCTCTCTGCTCCTCGGCGGCCATCTTCTCCAGAACGCAGGGTGAACGCTGCTGGAAGCGCTGGACGGAAGCATCGTGGTCTGGGTCCCCCCGCATACCTCTCCTCCGCTGTGGTCAGGTCTGTGTATGCAGCGCTGTGTCCTACCAGGCCCTGTGTCTGTGTAGTTGAGTGATCAGCGCTGTTAGTGCAGGAATTGTTATTTCTCTGCATTGTATGTGACTGTGCTAGCGCTGCTGCCTGTAATCTTTTCTTCATCTAAACTGTCAGCTTTATTACTGTCCCTGTTCTTTCTGCTAAAGCCCTTGCGGTGCGGTGCTGCAGGGTGGTCTCTCGCCTATTTAATACTTAATTGGTGAGAGAGGTCACATACGTGGTGCCATCATGTCTGAAAGTGATTTTCCCCTCCGGCTACAGTGTACCACGTGCAAAGTACCGTTAGCGGAGGGGGAGGGTAGCGCGGAGGGCCTTTGCCGGCAGTGTTTGTCCATGGCGCGGCCTATTACGGTTACAGCACCGGTACAGGAGCCGCCCTGGGCTTGTTTCGCTCAGGCGTTAACAGCTTTAGTGGGCCAGTTAGCTCCGCAGCCCGCGTTTACTCCGATGGGTTTGTCCCAGCAGTCTGTGGTGTCGTCACCCATGCAGGGGTTCCCACGACAATTGGTGGTACCCCACAGTCTCCCTATTTCCCAGCTCCCGGGTTCTCAGGAGCCAGCGTGGGTTAACTCCCTGACGAGTTCTGTACAGCACTTGTCGGATGTGTTGCAAGGGGAGTCTGTGATGCGGTCTCATAAAAGGCCGGTGGCGTCTCTGTCCGCTCCTTATGAGGATGACGAAGGGACGTCTGATGATGGGGAGATTCTAGATCCTTACGATCAGGAACCTCTCCATACTAAGGACGCTGATGCTAAGTCCAAAGTATATATTCCTGGACTTATTCGGGCGGTCCGCACAGCCTTGGTGATTGAGGACGAAGTTCCCCCAGCGGCTAAATCTAAGTATGCCTTTTTCAAAGATGTGAAGGGCGATGCCACAGTCTTTCCTCTTTCGGGTCAGTTGGTGGACCATTTAGAGGAGGCGTGGAAACAACCTGGCAAAAGATACCAGCCGCAGAGACGCCTGGCGGTGGCTTATCCGTTCGCGGATAATTATTTTGCGAAGTGGGAATCCCCTCCACAGGTGGATTCTCACGTGACCCGTCTTGTCCGTAGTGCCACATTGCCGATGCCATCCATGTCCTCCCTTAAGGATGCTACGGACCGCAAGGTAGAAATCTGCCTGAAGTCCGCTTATTCCCTTGCAGGGGGGGCAGCACGGCCGGCTATGGCCATTTGCTGGGTTGCCAGAGCGATGGAGCGCTGGGCGGATTCATTAGAGGCTTCTTTTGAATCCGACTGTCCGGCCGATCAGGCGGAGTTGATTGGCAATCTCCGTGATTCGGCCACCTACATCAACGAGGCGGCTCTAGACATTAGTACTCTGGTGTCTAGAATTTCTTCAGCAGCGGTAGCTGCTCGTCGCACCTTGTGGCTGCGATCCTGGAAGGCGGACGCAGATTCCAAGAAAGGTCTGGAAGCGTTGCCGTTTACCGGAGAAGTTCTCTTCGGTCCGGATCTGGATAAGATTGTGGCCACGCTGGCGGCAGCCAAATCTGCCTGTCTCCCGTCGGCCGCTGCTCCTTCTGGTTCGGGACCATCGTCCTTTCGGTCATCTAGGGCCCAGGGCAGGCCCAAACCACAGTCGTTTCCTCGACAGGCTGGCCCTAAGAAATCGGTCAAGCCCCGGAAGCAGGCATGGAGTACCAGACGTCCGGCCCCCAAGCCAGATGACAAGCCTGCGGCCTGACGGTCCGGGCCTCCCTTTGGGGGATCCCAGGGTGGGAGGCCGCCTGCTACAGTTCGCCCAGTGTTGGTCGACCACTACGACAGACACTTGGGTTCTGGAGGTGGTTTCTCACGGATACGCCCTCTCCTTCCGGCACAGACCCCCGGCTCGCTTCTTCACCACGGGTCTCCCATCAGACCGGAACAAGGCTACGGAGCTGCGGAAGGTATTGCACACTATGCTCCAGGCTGGAGTTATAGTGGCGGTTCCATTCTCCCAGAGGGGCCAGGGTTTCTATTCAAATCTATTTTTGGTACAGAAACCCAATGGGTCATATCGTCCGATTCTCAACCTCAAAGTACTCAACAAGTCTTTGCGGGTCCCGAAGTTTCGGATGGAGACCCTACGGTCCATCATTCTGGCGCTGGAACCTGGGGACTACTTGGTGTCATTGGACATACAGGACGCTTACCTGCATGTCCCTATTCTTTGGCGCCATCAACAGTTCCTCAGGTTCGCAATCAGCAGCGACCACTTCCAGTTTCGGGCGTTACCTTTTGGCCTGGAAACAGCACCACGTGTTTTCACCAAGGTGATGGCGGTCATGGCGGCTTCTCTGCGGCTGCAGGGAGTCCGCATGTTGCCGTATTTGGACGACCGGTTATTGGTGGCAGGATCTCCAGAGCTCCTGTTACGCCACTTGGACCTGACCATTGCACTGCTGCAACGGCACGGCTGGCTAATCAACTGGCAGAAGTCCACTCTAATCCCGTCTCGGAGGATTCTGCATCTTGGAGCCTTATTGGACTCGGGACAGCAAAGGATCTTCGTGACGGAGGACAAGATCTCTGCTTTACAGTTTCACTCCAGACCTCTGCAGCACCTGATCCTGTCCAAGTGGAACGGGCTGACTCAGTCTCTGAAGTCCCAGACGATTGTGCTCACCCAGGAGGTTCGCCTGTCCCTTACGTGGTGGTTACAGACGACCCACCTCAACAAGGGACGTCCGTTCTGGGTTCCAAATTGGGTCCTGTTGACAACGGACGCCAGTCTTCGGGGCTGGGGAGCAGTTTCGGGTCCACACTTGTTCCAGGGCAGGTGGACGCCGACAGAAGCGGAGCTTCCAATAAATATCTTGGAACTCCGTGCGGTCTTCAATGCTCTCCAGCAGGCACAGCGGTTTCTCCAGGGTCGCCCGGTGCAGGTCCAGTCGGACAACGCTACCACCGTGGCCTACATAAACAGGCAAGGAGGAACTCGCAGTCGGGCGGCTCTCGTAGAGGTCTCTCGGATCCTGGTTTGGGCGGAGCGCAATCTTCCGGCCATATCAGCGGTCTTCATCCCGGGAGTGCTCAATTGGGAGGCGGACTTTCTAAGTCGCCAGGACGTTCATCCGGGGGAATGGTCCCTGCACCCGGACGTTTTTCAACTACTGGTGGACAGGTGGGGTCTTCCAGAAATCGACCTCATGGCGTCCCGGCACAACAACAAGTTGCCGGTGTACGGGTCTCGCACAAGAGACGAAGGGGCGTCTCTGGTGGATGCTCTGTCCGTCCGGTGGACGTTCCGGTTCGCATACCTGTTCCCTCCGGTCTCCCTTCTTCCACGGGTAATCCGGAAATTCAAACAGGAAGGAGGGACGCTCCTGTTGATAGCTCCCGCGTGGCCCAGACTGCACTGGTTCTCAGACCTTCAGGGTCTGTCCGTGGACATTCCTCTGCGGTTGCCGCTACGACCGGACCTTCTGTCTCAGGGTCCTTGCCTTCACCCGGACCTGACTCGGCTGTCTTTGACGGCGTGGCTGTTGAGACGGCCATGCTGAGGTCCCGGGGGTTTTCCAGCTCTGTGGTGCGTACCATGTTGCGAGCTCGGAAACCGTCTTCCGCGAGGATATACCATCGCGTGTGGCATACGTTCTTCCAGTGGTGTCGACCGAGAGGTTATGCACCGCGGGAGTTTCGTCTGTCTCGGATTCTCGCCTTCCTGCAAGCGGGACTAGATCATGGGCTTCGCCTTGCTTCTTTGAAGGTACAGGTTTCGGCCCTATCTGTCTGGTTTCACCGTAGGATTGCTACAATCCCGGATGTGCGCACCTTTATGCAGGGTGTTCTCCGCATTCAGCCGCCCTTTGTTCCACCTGTGGCGCCTTGGGATTTGGCTGTGGTCCTGAGGGCTCTCCAAGGACCGCCGTTTGAACCACTGGGCTCAGTGGATCTTAAATGGCTAACAGCTAAGACTGTTTTCCTTCTGGCCATTGCTTCGGCCAGACGTGTTTCTGAGTTAGGGGCTCTTTCTTGTAGACCCCCTTTCTTGGTTTTTTATGGGAACAGGGCAGTGCTCCGCACTCTGCCCGAGTTTCTTCCCAAAGTTGTTTCCCAGTTTCATATTAACGAGGAAATAGTTGTTCCGGCCTTTAACTCACCGGGTCTTTCCGTGGGTGAGGCCTCTTTGGATGTTGTGCGGGCCTTAAGGACTTATGTTGACCGCACTTCTTCGTTTAGGAAGTCGGACGCTTTGTTTGTCCTCTTTGGCTTCCGTAAAAAGGGTTGGCCTGCTTCAAAGCAAACTTTGGCAGCCTGGATCCGTATGGCTATTTCTGAAGCTTATCTTCATGAAGGCCTACCGGTCCCTCCTTCTCTGAAGGCTCATTCCACTAGGTCTGTGGGTCCTTCGTGGGCAGCTCGACGTGGTGCCTCGGCAGTTCAGATCTGCAAGGCTGCTACGTGGTCTTCTGTCCATACCTTCGTGAGGTATTACAGGTTTGACACCTTCGCCTCTCAGGATGCTTCCTTCGGGCGGCGGATTCTCCTTTCTGCACAGGAGCGTCCCCACCCTTAATGGATACTGCTTTGGGACATCCCCAAGGTATCCTGTGGATACCCTATGGACCCTGAAGTAGAAAATATGAGATATGGTAAGAACTTACCCTTGTTATCTCTATTTCTACGAAGTCCATAGGGTTCCACAGGACTCCCGCCCTGTCGCACCTGTGCTGCAGATGGGCTTTGCTCTGGTCACCGGTTTTCCGTCTCCCTCTGGTGAGAATGTGATTCTTGTATGTGTCCAGATCTTTGTTCTCTCTCTTCCTTCTCCTCCTCCGGCCTATGGCTTGGTAACTAACTGAGGTGCCTTGGCCCGGGGGCGGGGTATAGGAGGGGGACCTAGTGCATCCTGGGAGGCTGAAAGCTTAACTCTTTGGTGCCCTGCGACTGACGTCACACCTATACCCAAGGTATCCTGTGGAACCCTATGGACTTCGTAGAAATAGAGATAACAAGGGTAAGTTCTTACCATATCTCATATTTTTGTGCCATATGGTGCGATTACTGTGCACTTTTTACTCAGGTTTGCTATTTTGTCTATAATTTTGAATCTTAGTTTGCATATAGTGTCCTATATATTTAGGCTTAGTACCTCTTGCATCCATCTGGGGGACACTGCGTTACGTATATGTGGGATTAGAGTGTGTGGCACTAGAGGAAGGGGTTTTAAGGTGAGTACAAAATTCATTTTATTGTTGCAAAGGAATTAGTATTAAGTCACAGATAAAGTATAATAATGCATGGCGTAGGTCACTTGGATCAGACCTGTCCTTGCCTCTTTTATTAGGACTACATAGTTTTTCCTCAATTGTGCATTTTACTTTGCTTAGTAGCGTTCCCGCTAGGCTGTTCTAGCGGGGCGCGGCGCCCTGCCCTCCTTCTGGAAGGCAAAAAGCGCCCTGCCCTCCAGAAGGAGGGCAAAAAGCACCCTGCCCTAATAGCCTGCGGGAGCCGTCTTCACCCGCGGGTCGCAGTGTCCCGCGGGTGAAGAAATGTGCGGTGACCCAGTCACCGCCGGAGAATAGACGCCGGGCGCATGCGCCCGGCATCTATTCTCCCTGTCTGCAGGGCTTGGGGGCTGCCTGGCGTGTCCGTAAGCGACGGGCACGCCCCCCAAGAGTGACGAAAAGGGGACGTGTCTTATAGACACGCCCCCTTTTCGATGACCACGCCCCCTTCTCGGTCGCGCGCACGAACGTGCCCTCTCTAGCTCCGGCGCCTTGCCTCACGCCGGAGCTAGAGTGAACACTATTATAGTGTGCAAGGTTCTTAGAATTATTATTTTTCTAGCAAAGGAACTGGTTCGTTCCAGATTAGCATAGCGATGCATGGCGTGGGTCACTCTTATCAGCCTTTTACCCTAAATATTGTTACTTTTCCATCATTGTGCTACTTTTCTGTATTTTGCATCTTAGCTCACTTTTATAGTATACTAGGTATTTAGGATTAGTGTTTTGGCTGCGTTAAGTCACAAAGTCCATTTCGCGCTAAACAGGTTTATTTGGCATGATTTGAAGATTGGTGTATGTGGACGCATCTGTACCATTATTCTTCTAGCCTGCTACAGTAAATTATTTAAATAAAAAGACCCCTTTTACCCCTTCAAATAAACTGCACCTAGTTTAAATATACAAAAATATTCTTTCAGTGTTGGCACAGTCCTAAAAAAGTTATTTTATAGTTTTTATTTGAAGTTGTTTCTCTGTTCGTCACGTTGTCCACGTGTGGCATAAGCATACTACCTTTCTTCTGTACATGACCTATTTCATTCTGTCTGTGATCTGCTCCTGTTTTACCCACTGACTGTTCAGTTGCAGGAGCAATCCTTGTTGGAAAGTAGGTGGCATACCCAACATTTATTACTGTGTATGTACTGAAACAATTAAAGTGAATATTAATATACTTTTTCAGGTAAATTTGATCTCTGTAAAATGTTCTTACTTTGTCACAGTGTTACCTTAACTATAACCGATACTATGCCAACTATTGGAGACTCTCAGGGCTCAAAATGTTATTAATTTTGAGTGATTTATGTCAAAATTGAGGGGGAGATAAAGTACCAACCAATCATCTCCTGTCACTTTAAGCTGGGTACACACTAGGACGATGTCGGACCAATATATAGTATCTGGCCGAATTGGAATGACATATCAACTGGATCGTCCAGTGTGTACGGACGATCTGCGCGCTCCTGTGATTGCATGTGGTATTGTCTGGTCGGCCATACTGCATGGCCGATCTGACTATCTCGCATGCGGTGCCATTGCAGGTAATGATTGTTCTGGGGGGGGGTTGTAGGGGGTGTTATACATTTTAGAATAATTCCATGTTTTAACTGACATGAAATTTAGAATAGGAGTGGTGTATGGTACTAGCTGAACTTGTCCTGGTGATAGATGGACATAGAGAAAAAATAAAAAAATAAAAAAAAAATATATATATATATATATATATATATAGCTGTGTTCACTCTAGCTCCAGCGGCAGGCAGGGTGCCGGAGCTAGAGAGGGCAACTTTGTGCTCACTGGCGAAAAGGGGGCGTGGCCATAAAAGGGGGCATGTCTATAAGACGCGTCCCCTTTTTCATCATACTTGGGGGCATGCCCGGCACTTACGGACATGCCGGGCAGCCCCCAAGCGCTGCAGACAGGGAGAACAGATACCGGGCGCATGCGCCCGGCATCTATTCTCCGGCGGTGACCGGGTCACCGCACATTTCTCCACCCGCGGGACACTGCGTCCCGCGGGTGAAGACTGCACCCGCAGCATGTGAGGGCAGGGTGCTTCTGGAGGGCAGTGTGCCGCACCCTGCTAAAACAGCCTAGTGGGAACGCTATATATATATATATATATATATATATATATATTATATATAATCTCTATCTATCTATTATGGCCTTTTCCTAAAGACAAAAAGAGCATTGCAGATTACTTGTCTGACACATTCAGGGAACTTGGCCTTTCCTGGGGCCGAAGATGAAGTAATTGGAGCTCTTTAAATGCAGCCTGTTTCCTTAGTCACTTATGCTGAATAGGCAGCTCTCGCAGGCAGTTCACTACAAGTGTTCACTGATGAATGAACTGTATCAGTGATTGTGATCTATTGATCCCTATTTCAAGCACTATAGTTGTAAAGCAATTTAAAAAACAAACAAGACACTGAACGATTCACTGTTGAATATTACAAATTTATATAGTAGTTTAAATCCTAATTGTCCTATACACGAGATATGTAATTTATTGAACTGCAACAACTTACTAAGAGTCCACAGCATGTAAAACTACAGTACATAAATTCTAGGTAATTTTATTTTATTTTTTTTAAATGGTTTTTATCTGTATTTATAGGTCCGTACATGTTTGGTACTGGTCTCCTTGTCTACCTCCTGTCTAAAGAAATATATGTTATAAATCATGAAACTGTTGCTATGCTTTCTATGGGACTTGTTATTGTCTACTCTGTCAAGAAGTATGGTCATAAAATGGCAGAGTTCGTCGACAAGATTAATGAAGTAAGTGATCATTTCTTTTTGTATATTGATAGCACTTTGAAGTTATTTCACATTTGCCACTTGTTAAATTTACATCATTGCAGATGTTGGTTGAACAAAAGCTCAACTTTTACTAGTTTACTCATTAGTAGTTGTCAAACTTTAAGTACAAAATGTGAGCTGTATCAAGACGTCACTTGTAAAAAGAAAAGTTTGCAGCGTTGAATGGGATAACCTCATAAAACCAAATCTCTTAAAGAAGAAAAAATCCCAGCTAGTTCAGTAGTGTTCATTCTAGCACCCTGAACCATGAAGTTCTTATATTTTGCCTGAGGTGTCGCTCACTGCTATGGTGCTTCTAGCACACTCGGCTGATGCACTAAGGGGGGGGATATTCGGTTTCGGCATCGGGTAGGGAGAGGGGGAGGGTTGGGATACCGACCCGGAGGTGTCTGTATCCTAACCCTGGTGGGATGCCGGCATCCCGTACCCAAACCTATAGACCAAAGATTCTAGAAGCACCAAAGCAGAGAGCGACACTCCAAGCAGGATATAGGAATGGCACGGGTTGTGACAGGTGCAGGGTGCTAGAATCAACATTGCTAAATATAATGTATGCTGAATAAATACGTATGCAATACAAGGACACAAGAATTGCATGTGTATGTCAGACTAATGAATTGGCAGCCAAAGGGATATTTCGGGCCTGTTATGCAGACTAATCTGATGCAATATAGCACAGGTTCTCATTACTCTGTCCTCAGGACCCAAAACAGGGCATGTTTTCCAGGTCTAGTCATAGATTCACAAGTTAAATATTTAGCTCCTCTTGTGTTTTCTTCTTCAGGGTCCATAGCAATCGACAGGGATACCATGGGGATAATGTGGTTGGAGAGATCCAGGCACCAAGCAGTTAAAGCTTTCAGCTCCCAGGATGCCTCGGGTCCTCCTCCTTTATATACCCTAGCCATAGGCCTTCAATTGTTCGTTTGGTGCGGCAGGATTCAGAAGCACTTTTGTAATGGGACTGCTCAGGCAGTCCTAAGCTTTTATTTTTATGTTTTATTTTCTATGTTTTGGGTTGGCAGTACTGAGCGTCTGAATTAAGACTCATAGGGTGGAATTCAATTATTTCTAGCTGCTTTCACGCCCGACGGAGCTATTCTATTCTTGCTCCTGTTGGTGCGCGATCAGCAGCCAGCGCTACATTTCAGCTCGCACCCCCTGGGGGATGAGAGCTGAAATGTGCGAAAAGTGACATGTTTGGGCGCCCAAACATCACTTTAAGCGATCGCGCTCAGCACTTTGGTCGGGTTTAGCTGCTTTACGCGGCTAAACCTGACCTCTATGGGCGCGATCAGCGCGAACATCTTGGACAATTGTATAGCGGCCCGCGATCTCCTGTCACATTAGACGGGAGATGCGGGCCGCGAATACAATTGAATTCCGCCCATATACTGCGACTCTTTTTACCTCCGCCGGACCGCAACACCAGTCATAGAGCTGGTGATTCAACTGGGTCTCGGTTGAGCTTGCTAGCAGCGATGCTGGCACCCGGTCTTCATCGGAGATGTCAGGTAAGGCGATTCCTCGCTTACTTGGAATCACACGCGGCAGTCCTTGCTTCTGGTGTAGGAGAGGCATTTGAATCCGCTGTAGTCAGGACCAGGAGCGTCCACGTCCTCTCTAGACCACCTTATCGTCTGACGCCAGGGATCAGCAGCAGACGCTTCTGCTGCTACGAGGCCACCGTACCTGGTCGGTTGATACAGCTTAGCGGGAGGTTAGTGCTTCCCCGGCTGGTCTGACCCAGACGCGGTCCCATCAAAGATTTTGCGCGTCTGGGTCGCTCCCTCTACCCGCCTCGTGTATATGAGACGCTCACAGTCCACTATCTGTGCGATGATGTAGCTGTTGGTCTCAAGAGGTTTTGGGTCAGGTATATACTGCTCTATATCCTACCAAGCTATTGTGTTTTGAGTAGTTGATTCAGAGCCCATTGCAACTTGCATATGCATTGTATGTGACTGTTTTGCTAGCTGTGTGCTTATACTGCCTTTTATTTCTGACTGTCAGTTATAACTATCACTGTTTTATTCCTCATCCCTCTGTTCCAGGTGTGCGGGGGGTTTCTTATACTTCACATTTAATTGTTATTTGCGAAGGTTGTCACATTACATTGCATTGTTACCTTTTAAAATTGATATGTCAATAAGTAAAGGCAATCGAGAGGAGGGGGCCCCTGTACTGATTTCATGTAAAGCCTGTTTAGCGGGCTTGACCTCTCAGGATTTGATTAAGGATGGTTTG
Organism: Taudactylus pleione; assembly: GCA_031769625.1. Classification (NCBI taxonomy): domain Eukaryota; kingdom Metazoa; phylum Chordata; class Amphibia; order Anura; family Myobatrachidae; genus Taudactylus; species Taudactylus pleione. The sequence continues at coordinate 9,326,732 of JAUIMM010000171.1, read as the reverse complement.
TGTGCTGCCTGTTATAAAGAGGCACCTCACCAGTCCAGAATACCAGTCGCTGTACAAGAGCCATCTTGGGTGTCTTCTTTGTCTCAGGTTATGAAGCAGTTTGTGGATCGTATGACTACTCCCATGCTGCCTCCTTGTATGGGGTTCCACAGCATGCCATGTTTGCACCTCCTATACATCCTTCCTGGATGGATGCTTATGCCCACTCAAGTCAGAGTATGGCTCAGTCAGCGGTTGCAAGCAGACCTGTAGTTATTAAGGCGCCTAAACGCAAGTTATCTTTTTATCAGTCTGGTCAACATACGGATTCAGATGATGCGCAGGGTTCTTCTCCAGGGTTTAGCTCGGGAGAGGAGGACCATCCGTCCTCAGTGGGTGTTCCTCCTTTAGTGAGGGCGGTTAAATCAATCCTAGATATTCAGGATGATGAATTAGCTCCTAGTAAAAAAGCTCCAGTGTTTTGACCACCTTCTGGTGTTTAAACGGAGTTTCCTAAATCTGAGCTGCTCACTGAGCTCATGGAAGAGGCATGGGGTAACTTGGATAAACTGTTTTATGTGCATAAAAGATTAACATTGTTGTATCCTTTCCCAGCGTCTGAATGTACTAAGTGGGAGGTACCTCCTACTGTGGATGCTCATGTGACTCACTTAGAAATGCTATGTTGCCTATTTCATGAGCATCTTCTCAAGGATTCTACAGATGGAAAAATTTAAACATGTCTTAAGGCAATATTTTCATCATCGGGAGCCGCTACTCGTCCAGCTATGGCTGGAGCCTGGGTAGCCAAAGCTGTTGAGGAATGGACAGGGGCATTGGAGGACTCCCTACCAGAGAACAGATGAAGTAAATCTCCCACATACAGGAAGCGGCCTCCTATTTGGGAGGAGCTGCAATAGATGCTGGAATTTTAGCTTCTAAAGCATCAGCAACGTCAGTAGTGGCGCCCAGGGTCCTTTTGGTTAAGATCCTGGAAAGCTGATACAGGATCAAAGAAGGCTCTGGAATCCTTACCTTTCTATGGAAATGTTAGTTTTGGAACAGAGTTAAGATAATATAATAGCTACTCTCCCAGCTTCAAACTCTGCAGGTCTGCCATCTACGGCTACAATGAAGTCTAGGCAGTTTGTTTCTTTGCTCGTAACTGAGGACGAAAATATGTCTTCCTCCAAGCAGTCTAGTTTTTGCAGGACAACCTGGAAGTGGTCTCTCAGGGGTATGCTCTCACTTTCCGTAAAGGTGGCCCTTCAGGAGGCCATTCATTCCCTGCTGCCGGCAGGGGTAATTATACCGGTTCCTGTGTTACAACAAGGAGGGGGTTGTTATTCCAATCTATTTTTGGTTCAGTAACCGAATGGGTTTCATCGCTCTATTCTAAATCTAAAAACTCTTAACAAATTTATCGGGGTACCCAAGTTCCGTATGGAAACTCTACTGTCAATTATTTTGGCATTGAAACCTGGGGATTTTCTGTTTTCCCTGGACATTCAGGATGCTTATTTGCATGTTCCCATTATGCCATCCCACCCACAATTTCTATGGTTTGCTGTTCTACAGCAACATTACTAATTCCAGGCGCTGCCCTTTGGACTATCAACAGCGCCTCTGGTATTTGTCAGTCATGACGGCCTAACTCAGGGGTCAGGGAGTCGGAATACTCCCATATCTGGACGACCTTCTGATATTGGCACAAACTCCAGTTGTTTTACAACACCATTTTCAGCTGAATAATAGACTGCCTACAAAAGTTTGGCTGGATCATCACTTGGAAGAAATACTCTTTCTCCAATACAGCAGATTGTGCCTGATGTAGCAAGAGTGTTTCTACAAGAGGGCAAGATTGCGGCTCTATCAATGAGAGTACGCAAACTACTACGGAAGCGAAGGGTATTAGCGATGCAGCCTCTGGGATCAATGGTATCCACCTTCAACATGGTGGGGTATACTCAGTTCCATTCCAGGCCTCTGGAAAAAAATTGATTTTCTACAAGTGGAATGGACCGTATGAGCTAATAAGGTCCCAGAGGATCCCTCTCAGGCTAGAGGTTAGTCACTCCCTCCTGTGGTGTCTGAAAAAGGACCAACTGAACAAAGGGCGCCCATTCTGGATTCCAGATTGGGTGCTTCTCACCACGGACGCCAGTCTCTCGTGGGGGGCTTTGACAGTTCATCACACCTTTTAAAGGAAGATGGACAAATCCGGATGCACCTGCAGTAAGATGGAACTCCAAGCTGGTGTATATCTTTCCTCCAATTTCCCTCCTCCCAAGAGTCCTCAGGAAATTCAAGCAGGAAGGCGCAACAGTAATACTAGTGGTCAGGCTCGGCCCAGACAGTCCGTATCCTCTTCCTCTATGGCAGGATCTGCTAATGCAGGTTCCCTGCCTGCATCCCTCTGGCTTTGATGGCGTGGCTCTTGAATCTTCCATCTTAAGAGCAAAAGGGTTTTCCAGTTTTGTAATTCAAACGGTGCTTAGGCACAAAAGCCTGCCCCTGCCTGCATCTATTACAGGGTTTGGCATTCTTTTGGTCAATGGCGTTCCCACAGACAGTATGATCCTAAGGTGTTTAGGATTTCCAGGGAACTGGCTTTTCTCCAGGTGGGTTTATATCCACAGGGCACCTACCCTGACGCACCTGGCTGCATTGGATAATTTTTCTTTCGGTCACCGATTCCCTCGTTTTTTTTTTATCTAAGAGTATTTCTGGTGTTCTTCCTTCTCCTACCTTGGGTTTGTTTAAACTGAAAGCCTATGGCTATATGTGGGGTATATATGGAGGAGCACCCGAGGCATCCTGGGAGCTGAAAGCTTTAAATCTTTGGTGCCTGGATCTCTCCAACCACATTATCCCCATGGTATCCCTGTGAAACCTCGAAGAAAAGGAGTTATCAAGGTAAGTTTACCATAACTAATTATTTTCAAAATGTCAGTGAGTAATGAGTACACCTGTGTAGATGCCAGGAGACCTGGAAAATGTGAACTGTGAATGGACAGAGTTTGAGAAACACTGCAATATAGGAACATTTTGGTGTTACCCAATTTTCAGTTTTGTTGATACAATTCTAATTAATGAGATTGTGGGACAAAAAGTTTTATACAGAAGTAAACAGCCCTCCGTTTGTAGTATGAAATATACTTGCAGCAAATATCCCAGTACTCAGTGATGCTCCTCCAGATGATCGGTATATCATTTTGATTCCACTTTCCTCAATAAGTTCCAAGGAATAAGGTTCTTGGCACATCCATGATGAGATCTATAGAATGGGTTCCCAGTGTCTGTATGCAGCAAACCTTAATGCGTTTCTCTTGCTTGTTGTGGCAATTTTCTTCAGATGGAAATAAACAAAATCTCTTATCTCTTGCATAGTATTAACAGAAACAAAACACAGTGCTATGTGTAAAAGTCAGTAAATCAGGGATCATGTATCCTAACCGATATTTCTTTGGGGGGGTGACAGTAAACTAATTTAAATATATGACATACATGCTAATGTGACAACCTTTCGGCATTAGTAGTATCCCGGCCATGTTGCTCAGAATCAAACAAGTGTGCCGTTGCGAGAATTGATAAATGATCACTTATAAGGGACTCTTAAGAAGTTGGTGTTGGTTTACCACATCATATCACAATCACATTGAGTTTTAAATTAAAGATAAATTTATGTCCCAGTAGATGGCGCTAGTTAGTACTAATATTTTCACTATGTAAGGTTAATGACCATTTCTTGATACTTAGGCCAATCAAACTACAGCTTACTTCTCCATTAACAACAACTGAGGGCAAAGCTGATTTGTTTATATCACCTAAAATTGATCAAATGAACATGTCCAATGTTGTGGTCTGTTTTCCAGATTACACAGGATCCTACTGTGTAATCTGATATGTCGCTTGGTTTCCTATAGCATTTGGGGGGAGTGTGTGTGTGTACAAAGCGGCGACCTCTGCCAGATATAAATTCATGTTTACATTTAACTGGTTGGAGTACTACTTGAATCTTGCTGAGGTTCACCTGGTTATGGAGATACCACAGACTGAGACAGCCTGCCCTATTTTGTTTTTTTTTTATCCTGTTTTCCAGGAGAAAGTTTCAAAAGCTGAAGCTGTAAAAGAAGCTTTTATTAAAGACCTGGAAACTGCGATTGCCGAAGAAAAGAAAGAACAGTGGAGAGTTGAAGGACGGAACTATCTGTTTGATGCTAAAAGGGTATGCATCTGTATAAAGTTTGCATGTAAACTGTCTTGATGGAGTTACTGAATCTTCTGTTTCAACTCTGGAACATAAGTGGGGCTTTTGCTCTGCATTTACCTTTTTAAAACTGCTGAGAACCAGTCCCACTAGTGCTCCACAACCATAGAGGGCATAAAAACAAAGTGATGTTATGTGTGATAATGTGTCACTTTATCTTTCCCACCGTGTCACTCTGAAGATGGGACTCTGGTGTTCCCATCTGTCTAACTACATCACCCTGTAAAAGTTATTCCCATGTGATCACCAGACAGTGACCCCTACACTACAGAAAGAAACAAAGTCCAGATATGGAGGAAGACCTTCTCCAACCTGACTGCTACATTTGCTACCATGTGCAAGACGGTCAACAGTTAACTGCTCCAGTTCTATGCATTGAGAAGGTTAAACAATATATATTAGCACACATTGGCAGATGTATGAAGCTCTGGAAAGTGATAAAGTGCAGAGTGACAGACGACCAGCCACTCAATTCCCAACTGTTATGTTACAGGCTGTGTTTGAAAAATAACAGTTGGTAGCTGATTGGATGGTCGTTTATCACTCTCCACTTTATCACTTCCCGGAGCTTCATACATCTGCTCCAGTATCTGTTATTGCAAGATGTGATGTAATAGTGTTTGTATTCAGTCATACTCGCACATACATATGCTCTTACACCCAATTGTCTGTGACTAACCAGTCATGGTGTCCAATTTTATTTTGATCGACAGTCCCGAATGGGACACTGTATGGGAAAATGTATTTATTTTATGAATGGATACACCTCATTATCCTTGGGTAGTTCATGATGCAGTTTTTCTTCTTTCAAGTAAAAGAGCAATAATCTTTTCTTTTTTCTTTGCCTCTTTCTATTTTCTCTTACATTCACAGAACAATGTGAACATGCTTCTGGAAATCAACTACAGAGAGAGGATGCTGACTGTTTATAATGAAGTAAAAAAGCGTCTAGACTTCCAAGTGGCTCTGCAAAATCTTCTGCGCAACAAGGAGCAGGAGCATATGATCAGCTGGGTAGAAAAGAATGTGGTGCAAAGCATTTCAGCACAGCAGGTAATGTAATACAGTGTTATGTATGTTCAGTTGCAAGATTCTTCACGTTAGTCCCTGTTTTATGTCTCCTGAACAATATTGAGTATTATAAAATTAGTTGTGAACTATCAGATCGCCCAGTCCGATATTCCACTGGTTCCCCTGTAACTGTCCAAAAAAAAGCAGGAAAGATTTAAATTGTCAACACCCCTCAGTTCTGTATGGCGCCTGCTGAGTGGGTGCTCTGTCAGCTGCCCAATGGCTCGCTGAACACAGTATCTGAGCCTGGAAATTCCGGTTTCTTCTGGCAGGTGAATGACTGCTACAGTGGTATTGGCAGGAAGAGTATCTGCTAGTCTGGTTTGCTCAAACAATCAGTAAGATCAGAAGTCTTATTATGGGAGGGAAAATAAAGGGTTTGAAGATAAATTAAGTAATCTCTATTGACTATTGATGTTTTGTATACATTAAATTCTACAAGCTAGTTAGTCTTATCTTTGCATGTTATGCATTTTTTATTTATTTTGAGTTCTAAACTGTTTGTTTTTTCTTAGCAAAAGGAGAGTATCACCAAATGTATCTCTGATCTGAAGCTTCTATCCAAGACCATACAAGCAAGCACTTGAGACTTTAATGTTGCAGAATTGTACAGCTATGGACCCTGACTTGTTCAACAACTGTATTGTGCATAACTCTTAAACACTGATTTCTACACACTCTGTTTTTACTGTCTTTATTGTCTTTTGTGTAGGTGTATAAAAGTAAGAAATGCTAGCCAAGCATATCTTCTAAATAACAAAATGATAAAGAGAGCAAATAAAATCTAGTGGACCTGGTAACCATTTGCTGTGCATATGGGCCTCTCTTGCTGGTTTTCCTCTGCTTCCTTCAATCACCTCAAATTGTTGCGGACATCATCTATGAGGGGAGAGCTTGGGGGGCAGCCCAGCATCTCTGTAAGTGCCTCCCCCTAGAATGATGAATAAGGGGTGTAACATGAAGCCACGCCCCTCCGAGTGGTCACGCCCCCTTTTTCGGAACGCGCACCGAAGCGCCCCTTTCCCCGCACAGCACCCTGCCTACTGTTCACCTTAGAGGGAACACTAAACACAGCATGTTTTAGACTTCAGTACAGTTTAAAACCAGGATTACCCTTGTTTAATAAAAGACAGGTCTATAGATAAATGATACTATAATGTAAAATATAGAGATCTATATCACTGTCTGCCCCCACTCACTAGCCCCATCTAGCCATGCTCTCCCCCTCCCACAGCTGCATACTCTCCTCCCGGAGCCCTGCCAGGGCTCCAAGGTCTGTCCCTAGCTGTGGGACCCATTGAGGAGGGGGGGGGGGATTTTTGGCCAAGGAAAATAATTGTTAATAAAAGACAAAAATGTAGTGAAATAATTACATTTTTATTCATGTTTCACATGATATTGTATCTAAACATTATCAAGATTATTTAGAATTTTATAGTATAACATAAATTTGAGATTAAATTTGGCTTTCATCAATATGTCTTCCTTTGGCACGTATCACTGCTTCACACAAGTTGGGCATTTGAGATGCCAACTTTTTTAAAGTTATGCCTTTCCAGGCCTTGTTCAGACATTCCCATAAGTTTTTAGTATTTGTTGGAGCCATTACACAAACTTTTCTGTATAATTCATCCCAGAGTTTCCCAATGGGATTGAGATCAGGTAACTGATTAGGCCATGTCATAATTTGTAGAATTATCTGCTTTTCTTTACTTTGCAAGTAATTGAACATTAGATGTATGTGTGTGTAAGGTCGTTATCTTGTTGCTTGATGAACCCCTTTCCAATATTTTGAGTTCCACTTGGTACAGCGTGATGTACTAAAATATTGTGGTATCGTTTCTTATACACAGTTAATGTTAATTGAACTAAATCTCCAACCTTTCATCCACCAAAACCATCCCAAATCATGACATGACCACCACCATGTTTAACTGCATGACTCGTATATTTATCTAACACATTTCTCTGACCATTCTTTGACCATACTAACGTCTTCTAGTTCAGGAAAGTTCAAATGTGGACTCTTCGGTCCAAAATACATTTTTCCATTGTCCAATACTGGTGTTCTTTGGCCATCGAAGGTGTTTTACTTTATTTGCAGACCTCAACAATTGTTTTCTGCAAGCTATGTGACCATTTAGATCTGCATTACACAGACTTCTTTTAACTGTATCAAGCGATACTGGAGTTTATCGAAGTTCATTGAGTTTTTCTTTTGTGACAGTTGCTGGGAGTCTTCAGTTTTGTTTACGTATTACGCTAATGTATATATCTTCCCTTTTTGATGTACTCGTGGGTCGCCCAGAAGGTTTTTTTTTTTGGTCATGTTTGTACCGAGCTAATGTATGTTACACTAGACCGTGGAATTGAATTTTTTTTTTTTTTTTTTTTTTTTTTAGCATTTCATCGTGGAGTATAGCTTCCTTCAGAAAGCGTTTTAATGTTGCCACACAATTCAAGTGAAATTTTGTGTTTTTTCTTCATTTTGCAATAGTTACGGTTGTTACTATTGATTTTAACACTTAAAAGAAGAAATTAAAAAAGTAAGATATAAAATATATATTTAAGATTTTATATCAAAACTAGTATTGAATAAAATTAATCAACATGAATACCAGATTTATTAATGACCAGCTCTAAATTACGTACTTTAGCATATCAATAAACTCGTGGGAATGAGTTGAAAATTAAATACGCTTGTGTTTAAAAATAATATGGTAAATTAAGTATAGTACGTTTAGGAGTTTACTTCAAATGATTTCAGGGAGCAATTAAAGTTGATATTCATTAAGATAGAGCAATAGAAGTAAACGTATAAGCTTGGCCAAATACTTTTGCATGCTAGTGTATGCCAGACTAGCAAGAGATTTACTATTTGCTTATTCCACATAGTTTACAGCTATCGGTGAACAGCCGTAGACAAAATAGAATTATTGTATACAGTATATATCTTGAAATATCTGGAATGACCAGTATAATCGGGTGTTTTTTTTTATTAAATTTATTTTAACAATAAGCAAAAAAGGAAAAACTGCAGGTACAATAACCAGAAAACCATAAAAGGACCAGAAATGTTAAAGGTCAGGGAGGGTATAACAGGAATCCTGCCAGAAGGACTAGACCTTATTAAATTTACTTTGGTAGTTTCGCTTCTGATTCATATGACATTCATGAGAAATTGTTAGATTGACTAGAGCCACCCAGGAGGGGAAGGTAGGAGGATCAGAGACCATCCTCATGCGGGCAATATACACACAGGCTAATGTTAAAATCTTGTAAAATAGCAAAGTATTTAGGTGCGCTGTCACTGAAGCAGCCAGACAGAGGTAGTCAGCCTCTAACCCAGTATATGTAGAAAATGTAATGACTGGCGGCACTAAGGAGTGATATATAATACAATTGATGGAATGTAGTAAAAATGAGTGGGAAGCGGAAGTCTAAATGAACAATATAAGCACATTTAATGACAGTTTATACATATAAATTAAATACCAATGCAAATATAAACAAAAAAATAAAATATAATTTCTACTTCAGGGTCCATAGGGTATCCACAGGATACCTTGGGGTATAGGTGTGACGTCTGTCGCTGGGCACCATAGAGTTAAGCTTTTCAGCCTCCCAGGATGCACTAGGGTCCCCCTCCTATACCCCGCCCCCGAGCCAAGGCACCCCAGTTTAGTTTGGTGCCCGGCCGGCGTCGGGTGCACCTGTTGGAGTGGGGGCTAGAAGAGCCCCTGAAGCTTTCTTCAGTGCAGCTGTGGCTGCACATCTGGATGTACAGCATGGACAGTCAGTCCTGACGTCCATGCTGTCTTCCCTACACCCCCGCCGGTACCGATCCGGGGATGCTGGTGAGCATCTGGGGTCACAGCTAGCGGTGACCCCAGATGTTCCGGACCATAGCCGGATCCAAGGGGGACAAAGGTAAGCTGCGGGGTCCCGCGGTGGGTCCCCGCTGGTCACATGGTCCTAAGTCCCCAGGCAGGGGGCTCCCTGGGGACTGGCTGCAGCGTGGAGCCAGGCGACCAACCTGCGCTTTCCACTACCCCCTGGGACAGCGGACCGCAGCAGAGCGGTAGCGCTGCGGCGTCCCAGGGGTTAAATGCATGCCAGGGGAGCGCGCCTTCCCTGTCTCACAGCCGGCGCCTCCCCCGCTGCACACAGCCCTCTCTGCACTGTGCTGACTGGTCCTGTGTCAGCGCTCCTCCCCCAGGCCAGCTTCTCTCTGCTCCTCGGCGGCCATCTTCTCTGCAACGCATGGTGAACGCTGCTGGAAGCCTGGAAGGAAGCATCGTGGTCTGGGTCCCCCCGCATACCTCTCCTCCGCTGTGGCTCAGGTCTGTGTATGCAGCGCTGTGTCCTACCAGGCCCTGTGTCTGTGTAGTTGAGTGATCAGCGCTGTTAGTGCAGGAATTGTTATTTCTCTGCATTGTATGTGACTGTGCTAGCGCTGCTGCCTGTAACTTTATCTTCTCAAAACTGTCAGCTTTATTACTGTCCCTGTTCTTTCTGCTAAAGCCCTTGCAGTGCGGTGCTGCAGGGTGGTCTCTCGCCTATTTAATACTTAATTGGTGAGAGAGGTCACATATGTGGTGCCATCATGTCTGAAAGTGATTTTCCCCTCCGGCTACAGTGTACCACGTGCAAAGTACCGTTAGCGGAGGGGGAGGGTAGCGCGGAGGGCCTTTGCCGGCAGTGTTTGTCCATGGCGCGGCCTATTACGGTTACAGCACCGGTACAGGAGCCGCCCTGGGCTTGTTTCGCTCAGGCGTTAACAGCTTTAGTGGACCAGTTAGCTCCGCAGCCCGCGTTTACTCCGATGGGTTTGTCCCAGCAGTCTGTGGTGTCGTCACCCATGCAGGGGTTCCCACGACAATTGGTGGTACCCCACAGTCTCCCCATTTCCCCGCTCCCGGATTCTCAGGAGCCAGCGTGGGTTAACTCCCTGACGAGTTCTGTACAGCACTTGTCGGATGTGTTGCAAGGGGACTCTGTGATGCGGCCTCATAAAAGGCCGGTGGCGTCTCTGTCCGCTCCTTATGAGGATGACGAAGGGACGTCTGATGATGGGGAGATTCTGGATCCTTACGATCAGGAACCTCTCCATACTAAGGACGCTGATGCTAAGTCCAAAGTATATATTCCTGGACTTATTCGGGCGGTCCGCACAGCCTTGGTGATTGAGGACGACGTTCCCCCAGCGGCTAAATCTAAGTATGCCTTTTTCAAAGATGTGAAGGGCGATGCCACAGTCTTTCCTCTTTCGGGTCAGTTGGTGGACCATTTAGAGGAGGCGTGGAAACAACCTGGCAAAAGATACCAGCCGCAGAGACGCCTGGCGGTGGCTTATCCGTTCGCGGATAATTATTTTGCTAAGTGGGAATCCCCTCCACAGGTGGATTCTCACGTGACCCGTCTTGTCCGTAGTGCCACATTGCCGATGCCATCCATGTCCTCCCTTAAGGATGCTACGGACCGCAAGGTAGAAATCTGCCTGAAGTCCGCTTATTCCCTTGCAGGGGGGGCAGCACGGCCGGCTATGGCCATTTGCTGGGTTGCCAGAGCGATGGAGCGCTGGGCGGATTCATTAGAGGCTTCTTTTGAATCCGACTGTCCGGCCGAACAGGCGGAGTTGATTGGCAATCTCCGTGATTCGGCCACCTACATCAACGAGGCGGCTCTAGACATTAGTACTCTGGTGTCTAGAATTTCTTCAGCAGCGGTAGCTGCTCGTCGCACCTTGTGGCTGCGATCCTGGAAGGCGGACGCAGATTCCAAGAAAGGTCTGGAAGCGTTGCCGTTTACCGGAGAAGTTCTCTTCGGTCCGGATCTGGATAAGATTGTGGCCGCGCTGGCGGCAGCCAAATCCGCTTGTCTCCCGTCGGCCGCTGCTCCTTCTGGTTCTGGACCATCGTCCTTTCGGTCATCTAGGGCCCAGGGCAGGCCCAAACCACAGTCGTTTCCTCGACAGGCTGGTCCTAAGAAATCGGCCAAGCCCCGGAAGCAGGCATGGAGTACCAGACGTCCGGCCCCCAAGCCAGATGACAAGCCTGCGGCCTGACGGTCCGGGCCTCCCTTTGGGGGATCCCAGGGTGGGAGGCCGCCTGCTACAGTTCGCCCAGTGTTGGTCGACCACTACGACAGACACTTGGGTTCTGGAGGTGGTTTCCCACGGATACGCCCTCTCCTTCCGGCACAGACCCCCGGCTCGATTCTTCACCACGGGTCTACCATCAGACCGGAACAGGGCTACGGAGCTGCGGAGGGTATTGCACACTATGCTCCAGGCTGGAGTTATAGTGCCTGTTCCATTCTCCCAGAGGGGCCAGGGTTTCTATTCAAATCTATTTTTGGTACAGAAACCCAATGGGTCATATCGTCCGATTCTCAACCTCAAAGTACTCAACAAGTCTTTGCGGGTCCCGAAGTTTCCGATTGAGACCCTACGGTCCATCATTCTGGCGCTGGAACCTGGGGACTACATGGTGTCATTGGACATACAGGACGCTTACCTGCATGTCCCTATTCTTTTGCGCCATCAACAGTTCCTCAGGTTTGCAATCCGCAGCGACCACTTCCAGTTTCGGGCGTTACCTTTTGGCCTGGCGACAGCACCACGTGTTTTCACCAAGGTGATGGCGGTCATGGCTGCTTCTCTGCGGCTGCAGGGAGTCCGCATGTTGCCGTATTTGGACGACCTGTTATTGGTGGCAGGATCTCCAGAGCTCCTGTTACGCCACTTGGACCTGACCATTGCACTGCTGCAACGGCACGGCTGGCTAATCAACTGGCAGAAGTCCACTCTAATCCCGTCTCGGAGGATTCTGCATCTTGGAGCCTTATTGGACTCGGGACAGAAAAGGATCTTCGTGACGGAGGACAAGATCTCTGCTTTACAGTCAAGGGTGCGCAGTTGTCTGCACAGCCGCCGGGTGTCCTTACACTCGGCGATGAGGTTACTGGGCTCCATGGTGTCGGTGTTCGACATGGTGGAATACGCCCAGTTTCACTCCAGACCTCTGCAGCACTTGATCCTGTCCAAGTGGAACTGGCTGCCTCAGTCTCTGAAGTCCCAGACGATTGTGCTCACCCCGGAGGTTCGCCTGTCCCTTGCGTGGTGGTTACAGACGACCCACCTCAACAAGGGACGTCCGTTCTGGGTTCCAAATTGGGTCCTGTTGACAACTGACGCCAGTCTTCGGGGCTGGGGAGCAGTTTCGGGTCCACACTTGTTCCAGGGCAGGTGGACGCCGACAGAAGCGGAGCTTCCAATAAATATCTTGGAACTCCGTGTGGTCTTCAATGCTCTCCAGCAGGCACAGCGGTTTCTCCAGGGTCACCCGGTGCAGGTCCAGTCGGACAACGCTACTACCGTGGCCTACATAAACAGGCAAGGAGGAACTCGCAGTCGGGCGGCTCTCGTAGAGGTCTCTCGCATCCTGGTTTGGGCGGAGCGCAATCTTCCGGCCATATCAGTGGTCTTCATCCCGGGAGTGCTAAATTGGGAGGCGGACTTTCTAAGTCGCCAGGACGTTCATCCGGGGGAATGGTCCCTGCACCCGGACGTTTTTCAACTACTGGTGGACAGGTGGGGTCTTCCAGAAATCGACCTCATGGCGTCCCGGCACAACAACAAGTTGCCGGTGTACGGGTCTCGCACAAGAGACGAAGGGGCGTCTGGTGGGTGCTCTGTCCGTCCGGTGGACGTTCCGGTTCGCATACCTGTTCCCTCCGGTCTCCCTTCCACGGGTAATCCGGAAATTCAAACAGGAAGGAGGGACGCTCCTGTTGATAGCTCCCGCGTGGCCCAGACGGCACTGGTTCTCAGACCTTCAGGGTCTGTCCGTGGACTGTTCTCTGCGGTTGCCGCTACGACCGGACCTTCTGTCTCAGGGTCCTTGCCTTCACCCGGACCTGACTCGGCTGTCTTTGACGGCGTGGCTGTTGAGACGGCTATGCTGAGGTCCCGGGGGTTTTCCAGCTCTGTGGTGCGTACCATGTTACGAGCTCGGAAACAGTCTTCCGCGAGGATATACCATCGCGTGTGGCATACGTTCTTCCAGTGGTGTCGACCGAGAGGTTATGCACCGCGGGAGTTTCGTCTGTCTCGGATTCTCGCCTTCCTGCAAGCGGGACTAGATCATGGGCTTCGCCTTGCTTCTTTGAAGGTACAGGTTTCGGCCCTATCTGTCTGGTTTCACCGTAGGATTGCTACAATCCCGGATGTGCGCACCTTTATGCAGGGTGTTCTCCGCATTCAGCCGCCCTTTGTTCCACCTGTGGCGCCTTGGGATTTGGCTGTGGTCCTGAGGGCTCTCCAAGGACCGCCGTTTGAACCACTGGGCTCAGTGGATCTTAAATGGCTAACAGCTAAGACTGTTTTCCTTCTGGCCATTGCTTCGGCCAGACGTGTTTCTGAGTTAGGGGCTCTTTCTTTTAGACCCCCTTTCTTGGTTTTTCATGGGAACAGGGCAGTGCTCTGCACTCGGCCCGAGTTTCTTCCCAAAGTTGTTTCCCAGTTTCATGTTAACGAGGAAATAGTTGTTCCGGCCTTTAACTCACCGGGTCTTTCCGTGGGTGAGGCCTCTTTGGATGTTGTGCGGGCCTTAAGGACTTATGTTGACCGCACTTCGTCGTTTAGGAAGTCGAACGCTTTATTTGTCCTCTATGGCTTCCGTAAAAAGGGTTGGCCTGCTTCAAAGCAAACTTTGGCAGCCTGGATCCGTATGGCTATTTCTGAAGCTTATCTTCATGAAGGCCTACCGGTCCCTCCTTCTCTGAAGGCTCATTCCACTAGGTCTGTTGGTCCTTCGTGGGCAGCTCGACGTGGTGCCTCGGCAGTTCAGATCTGCAAGGCTGCTACGTGGTCCTCTGTCCATACCTTCGTGAGGTATTACAGGTTTGACACCTTCGCCTCTCAGGATGCTTCCTTCGGGCGGCGGATTCTCCTTTCTGCACAGGAGCGTCCCCACCCTTAATGGATACTGCTTTGGGACATCCCCAAGGTATCCTGTGGATACCCTATGGACCCTGAAGTAGAAAATATGAGATATGGTAAGAACTTACCCTTGTTATCTCTATTTCTACGAAGTCCATAGGGTTCCACAAGACTCCCGCCCTGTCGCACCTGTGCTGCAGATGGGCTTTGCTCTGGTCACCGGTTTTCCATCTCCCTCTGGTGAGAATGTGATTCTTGTATGTGTCCAGATCTTTTTTTCTCTCTCTTCCTTCTCCTCCTCCGGCCTATGGCTTGATAACTAACTGAGGTGCCTTGGCTCGGGGGCGGGGTATAGGAGGGGGACCCTAGTGCATCCTGGGAGGCTGAAAAGCTCAACTCTATGGTGCCCAGCGACTGACGTCACACCTATACCCCAAGGTATCCTGTGGAACCCTATGGACTTCGTAGAAATAGAGATAACAAGGGTAAGTTCTTACCATATCTCATTTTATTAAAAAGAATATGGATAAAATCACTAATTTGGAGCATCGATGGTGAGTCAGTTAATTCTATCTGTGGACATCCTGGGTAAAGATGTTAGAATTAATGTCCAGATGAAAAAGTGAAGGAGACATTGTTTAGGATTCAATTACAGCAGATAATTACCAGTTTGAAATCCTTGGGATGGCAGTCCAATTAGCAGATAACTGCAGAAATGATATCGATGGTGAAGACTGGTATTGAATCCTCAGTACACAGGGGTAGTTCCTCAGGATTAGGTCCACTTAGCAGGTCACTGCAATGCTGGTCGGTAGTTGAGATGTTGGATAGCTGTCTCCTTACACAAAAAAGATTGAACCTGGTGAATATTTCAAGGCTCACTGGATCCACAGTTGGAGATTCCCAATGTCCATAGAGAGACTACAAAGTAGCTTAATGCGTTGCGCTGGATAGCAGAACTCCAGCTTCAGCAGAAGCATAACTAAAGTTAAAATCTTATTGACATATTATCAGAGAGGAGCAGAAAGGAGTTCTTCTAAATCCAAACCAAATAAACATACGTGGGTTCAGTAAAGGAACATGTACCCCCGTATTCTGTACACAATCACTCTAGTCCAAAACAGAGCAACTTGAGGACAGGGCCAAAGGAGATGCCAGAAATCGGCAGAAGGAGCAGTACAGGAGTCCATAGTAGATCAACCAAACTCCTAAAGCTTAAGCGGAGTCCAGTAGACCCCATGCAAAATATATAATTGTATCTGCTGAAACCTGGCATAAGCTGTGGCATCCTGAGGAGAATCTATAAGAACTTTCCAGTCATCAGTTAAAGTACCCAGCTTGTGGTCCCAGTGAGATCTAAGGTTAGGAAGTCGTCTGCAACACCAGAGTTTAAGAGTGGGAAGTAGGCCATGGAGACAGATTTCCTAGAAGGTAGAGTATGCACTAGCAAAGGCACTGGAGCCTCAGAAAGACTAGGAACAGTCCTCCCCCTGTGCACAGAGAGTATGTTGGAGTTCAAGATATCTGAGGAAAAAAAAGCCGGACGGCAATAAGTAGAAGACAAAAATACGTAAATGAATGAAGAACACCATCCTTATACGCTGACCTGTACAGCAAGAGAGCGGGGTTTGGGCCAACAAAAACTGTAATAGAGTAAATTTTATTTTTGCCTTTGCAAAGAGAGCAAGGGGCTGATCCCCTTGTTCTAATGGGGTCCTTAACTGAGTCAGCTGAGCAGCAAGGTAATAAAGATGTAGATCAGGCAGTGCAGGCCACCCTCCCCTCAAGGCCAAATAAAAGAAGTAATGCAAATAGAAATTGCTTTGCCCTTGGATAAGGGGATGTACACAGGGGAGTTTTGATATATATAATATATATATATATATATATATATATAAATTTCAACCAACACAGGCAGCACTCCACGGATTTCAAAAAACAAGTCTTGAGAAAAGTTAAATAACTTGCCTACAGCCACACCACACTGGACATGCCCAATCTCATCTGATCTTGGAAGTTATGAATAGCAGGTGCTGTAGCAAGTTATTTAACTTTTCTCAAAACTTGTTTTTTGAAATCCGTGGAGTGCTGCCTGTGTTGGTTGAAATTGTCTATGCGGTCTTTGCTGATGCTTGGGCTGATTGGATTAGTGCACCCCGGCTATTGGACATCATAAATGGAGTGCCAATCTACTGTGTGTGTGTGTGTGTGTATGTATATATGTATATATATATGTGTGTATATATATATATATATATATATATAACTTCGGTTGAATGACCATCTTAACAAGATTCACAGGACCAGTGACAGAGGAATTTTCCGCCAGATTTGAGATTTATGGGAGAATTTACATATTCTGTAAACCGCTGCTTCATGGCGGGTTGCAAGTGAGTATTTTAAACGGCACCCGGAGTCAGTGTTAATTGCGCCAGGCTTTACACTGACTGCAGGTGCCTTTTTAAATATAGAGCCGCAATCCGCTTGGAAGCAGCGGCTTACAGAAGCTGCTACTTTGTAATTTATCCCCAAGGTCTTAAAATAGTCAATTTGGGGGGTAAGATTTAAACGAATAAAGTCAGCCGGCGAGCTCTATGCCAAGATACTTAAATTGGGTACACCAAGAGGGAAATTTTATGCAGGTGGTTGAGAAATATCAGGAAGAAGAGGAAATTGCACAGATTTGTCATAATTCATGCGAATACCTGAATATAATCCAAAACTTTCCACTAACTCAAGGAGAGTGGGTAAAGAGCTGTAAATATTTGTAAGGAACAAAATAATATCCTCATATAAACCAAGTTTTTCCTCTTTATCCATGATTCTAAAACCAGATATCAATGAGGAGGCTTTAATAGCATAGGCCAAAAGCTCTATAGCAAGGGCAAATAATAAGGGAGACAGCAGGCAGCCCTGTCTAGTCCCCCTTTCTAGTCTAAAAGTTTCAGTAACAAAGCCATTTACACTAACTCTGGCAGCGGGTAGGAGTAAAGAAGTTTAATCCATGCCAGATATTTGGGTCCCACTCCGAATCTAGAAAGTACCTTCCCAGAGAAAGGGCCATTCCACCGAGTCGAATGCACATGCCGTGTTCAGGGACACGATTGGCTACATCATCCAACTCCCCACCAGTCACCTGTAGATAGTTAAATTATTAGTTATCTAAGATTTATGGCAGTGGATCTTCCTGGCATAAAACCTGTTTGGTCAGTGTGGACAATTTCAAGAGCCACCTTATTAAGCCAGGAAGTCAGAATTTTCGCCAAGATTTTAATATCAGTTGACAGCAGCGAGACAGGATGATACAAATAAGGGATAAAGTGAGTCCTTACCAAGCTTCGGAATCAATACAATTATGGCCTCTGACATGGAGGCTCCCCCAAATCTTAAAAAAAAAAAAAAAATTTCTCCAGCAGCTGGGAAACAAAGAAACCCACGTGGGTCTTATATAATTTATCGGGGAGACCACCAACCCCAGGAGCTTTGTTAGGAAAGGATTTAATAGCATCCTCCACCTCCTCTAATGTAGTAGAGGAATCTAAAAACTGTTGATGCCTGGCAGACAAATGGGCAGAACAATTTGGTCTAAATATGAGGACAATTCGGAGTAATGCTGCCAATCCACTAGCAGACCTCAAAACAACTTCACGATTACGACATTGTAATCGTGCAGTCGTTTGTCAGTCTGTGATGAGCCTGCACTGAACGAGCAGTCATTCAGTGTAGGCACATCAATCGTCTGCAAACATGCTGAACCTGACGTTATAGTCAGGTTGTCCAGCATGTTTGCCCGATGATAGATGTCTACACGATCAGCGAAAGCGCGCATTGCTGGTCATTTTAGAAATCTTTACAAACTATTTATGATCGATATCGTTCAATCGCTCAACTTAATCGTCTAGTGGATGGGCACCTTTAGGATAGTGAGCGCTAGATCTATAAACAGCACAGTGAGTGCAAAATACAGCAGCAATAGAGGGGGTGTCTTCATGAAACACACCAGAAACATCTTGCAATCGTTGCAAAGTGGTAGGAGAAACCTCAGCTCTACCTAAGTATGCCCAGAAGCTGCCAGTGAGATCCCCTTGAATATAAAAGTCATGAGAGGCAAATATGTGTAGTTAAGCTTTGTCCAATAAAAAGTCAGTCCACTGTTAATGCATAATAAGCCATTCCACTCTGTCAGCAGGAAGACCACTCGAAAGATGTACTGCCTCCAGGGCTCTACTCTTATTCTCCATTGCTTCCTCATAGGGCTGCGCTACTCTAGATATCGGGGAACCTCTTAAGAATGCTTTAAAAGCATCCCAGACTAGGGGGGCGGAATTTGTAATCGGATTTATTTAAAATAATTCACGCCAGGAGTTCAGAGGCCGCCCCATCTGCGTTAACTATTAGGGATTAAGTATCCAAAAGGCAGCACCCCTAGAGAATTCAGCAGAGGGGAGTGGTCTGAGACGCCTCTCGACAAATATTCTATCTTAACAAAAGAGAGGAGCAAAGAGCACGACACCAGAGCCATATCTATACGTGAGAAAACTTTATGGGGCCCAGAAAAACATGAGTAACAACAATCTAAAGGGAAACACTGGTGCCAAGCATCCACCACACTCAATTCTGTAATTAGGCTCAAAAAGGGGTTTGACCTCCCAATGTCTGAGGACCCTCCCTCCATCTAGCAAGAGATTCATCCAGTACACTATTAAAATAACCAATGCAAATAACAGGAGTATTAAGAAATTTCAAAAGAAAATCACAAGCCTTGGTGAGAGTGACCGAACTTAAAGGAGGAGGTATATACATTGCTAGCAAAACAAAGGGAGAGCTATGAAGATTACCATCGATTAAAAACATACCGGCCTAGGGCATCTACTTGCACCTTATTATAAGTAAAACACATGGATTTGTGTGTTAATGGCATGATTCAGGTTGGATTGCAACTGCGATTACGCACACTGACAATTTTTTTTTTTTTCAGCATCATAGTAATACTCATCGCAAATCAATCTCCAGCATGTAGTGCCTGACCGCTGTTTCGTGTTTACAGTGACATCTTCATCATGAGCAAAAGATACACCCCAACAAACCCATATATACCTGCATGATAATCAGCCAAGTACACACATCTGTGTTATTAGCGTTGGTGGGTAGCTATGTTATTATAGCAACGGGTAACTGGCTCTGGTCCCGGAGCGTCACTTCCGTTGCTCGCTTGTTGCTTGGCATGTTCAAGCGGTTACCTTGGCAACCAGTGACTAGTTCCGGTTTTGAAACATCACTTCCGTTGGTTGCACATTGCTAGTCTGTATGCTGTTAGTACAGTTACACAGGCCTAGCACCACTTCCGGCTCTGACACTTCTGGATATACATGCCGGCGTCTAGCTGACATTTTTCACACAGATGTGTGTACTTTTGCTCATGATGAAGGTGTCACTGTAAACACCGAAACAGCTGTTGGGCACTACATCCTGGAGATTGACTTGTGATGAGTATTACTATGATGCTGCTACTGTATTGATATGCTGCTTTTTATACGATGTTACACCTTAATGCTACAAGTCTCTCCTTGCCCTGACTCTTTGTTATGGATATGCACTTTATTAATGGATGCTTTTTTTGATGGATTAAAATGTATCGATTGTTTTGCATAAAAGGATGTGCTGGCTGTCTTTGATTGTTACAGTAACATATGTGCCTTGCACTCCGTTTCTTTGTTATTGAAGTGTGTGCTACTGGTCTCAAGTGGAATGTGTGTGTGTGTATATATATATATAGTACAAAGAAAGCTGGCACTCCCGTGCTAAAAAACAAGTAGTTGCGCCCGGTGCCCTCCGTATGAATCACCGTGATTCGGTGAACACAAATAATACCATGCAGATGGCGGCACTCGCGGCGACTAACAAAATGCACAAAGGCCCGTTGATATTATCAACGTTTCAGGGACCTTTATTCTCCCTTTCGTCAGGATATAGAAAACATAAAACAAGATAAACATCCTACCTTAAATAACATCACCCATGAGTGAACAGACGCCGGGAGCCCGTCGCAGACGTGGCTTCATCATGACGTCATCATAGTGTGACTCACCCATCACCAAGGTAAACAAACAACACATAGACAAACAGGAGCCTAGGAGGGACAAAAATAATGCGATTATATGTATTATACTCATGTTGAAGCAAATATTCATAGACATACCTGCCCTAGTATAAAATTTCAATATGGTTAATAGACAGAGCAGGTATAAACATTTAAATAGCCTGTGGATACATTAAATTATGTTAAGGTATGGCATAAAGATATCTAATGTGTGGAACTGGATTAAGACATAAGCAAAAATGGGTAGCAAACCCCTTAATTATAAAGGGTTAAAAACACCCTATGTAGATGATCACAAGAAACACTGTAAACCTAGCTGTTCATTCAGTCCCTTAGGGGCCAGCGTATCTAATAAGAAAATCCATTTGGATTCTAATTTAAGTAACTGTCGTGACCGATCGCCCCCTCTAAAAATAGGTGGCACATGGTCAATAATTTTATACCTAATGGAGGCCAAACTATGTTTCGCTTCCAGAAAATGTTTGGCCACGGGCTGGTCACTAGATCCTCTATCAAGCGCCAATCTAATTGCGCTTCTGTGAAGTGCCATCCGCTCCTTAAACATCCTATCCATCTTGCCAACATATTTTTTACTACACGGACATGTTATCAAGTAGACCACGTATTTCGTGGTACTTGTCAGAAAATGTCTGATCTTAAAGGATTTACCTGTCAAAGGATGATAGAACAGGGAGCCACTGATCATATATCTACATGTTATGCAATTTACACACTTGAAACATCCCTGTTTTTTAATGCCCAAAAAATTACTTAACGAAATTTGTGGTTTAGAGGTAACATCCGATCTAACCAGTAAATCTTTCAAATTTTTACCCCTCGTGTAACAAGGCATAATTCTTTTGTCTCGAATATTGGATAAATTCTTATCACTAGAGACAATGGGCCAAAGTCGTGATGTATGACGTTTGATGTTATTACTTTCAGGGTTATAGTGATTAACCCAGGCTATGCAGTTATCAGTTGTTTTATTCACTTTAGGAGTGAGCAATTGCTCCTGAGATAATTTTAGTGCTTTATTCTTCTGCTTCAGAAGTTCACTCAAGTTATAGCCCCTCTGTAGAAATTTATTCAACATTATGTCAAGTTGGGGTTCTACTTCCTCTCTATTACTAGTAATTCTGCAAACACGCAAGAATTGAGAGTATGGAAGACAATATTTGAGACCTATAGGGTGGAAACTTTTTGAATGTAACAAGTTGTTTCTATCCGTTGTTTTGACGAATAAATTGGTTTTAACTTGTCTACCATCTTTCTGAATGTTTACATCCAAAAAATTTATCGAATGTAATTGATAGTCTACATCCAATTAAATTCACCTTTGAATATTATTTTGGGTCGTAAATATGTTACAAAATTTCTCCAAAGGACCATCCCAAAAAATCAGTAGGTTGTCTATATCTCTCAAATATAGTTCACATGGGATCTAATTAAGTTTAAAAAATCTAAACTGGAAAAGGTCAATCAGGATTATGATAAACAATATGTCTATTCATGGCTAACCGGGGCTCAACAACCAAGACGTGCTTTTAGACCAAATAAAGCACGTAAGTATCGCTTTGATACAGAAACCACAGGAGAATCTAATAGCACAGCGAGTGACACCAAAGGCACCTCGACTATTTCAAACGTTCATACCTTCCCTTTAGGCATGTCAACCAGGGCAATAGCCTCTGGACAAAGAGAACCCGCACGCGGCGGGGCAAGCAAAATCAAAGGGAAAGGAAGAGGGAAGAAACCACCAGCTGTTCCGAGAATCTAGTGTTTAATCTCTCAGATAGAATCCTCACTGAAGAGGAACTGAAAGTTTTAAATTTGGGTCTGTCTTTTGTACCAACTACGACATTTAATCCTTTCCAATGGCAGATTGAAAACTACAAACTAGAGAGAACCCTCAATAGTAGAGATTTCTTCAAAGATAAAAGTACCAACTTTAAACACTACATTAGATGACCCTATTCCATC
Organism: Taudactylus pleione; assembly: GCA_031769625.1. Lineage (NCBI taxonomy): Eukaryota > Metazoa > Chordata > Amphibia > Anura > Myobatrachidae > Taudactylus > Taudactylus pleione. Next base: position 9,304,385 of record JAUIMM010000171.1, on the reverse strand, counting down.
TAAACTTAAAGCAATACAACCAGCCTCAAAATTTGACCCTATATCTAATAATCATTCCATAAAAACCTTTTCCAGACTTTTAAAAGATTCCATTTCAAGTGAACATAGGACCCGTGTATGTCCTAATTTAACAAAAAGGGACCAACAAGCACTTAAGGAATTATGACGACATAGTGATTAGACCGTCAGACAAGGGCGGTTCAATCACCGTGCAAAATATCACGGATTACAAGGAGGAGATCTATAGTCAGCTTTCGGATCATAGGGCCTGATTCAGAGCCACTCGTAAGCGGCAGCTCGTTCGCTCCGAGCGATGTTTGCCAAACTGCGCATGCGTACGGATCGATATATACGCATGCGCGAACCAGTCAGTGCGGCCGAAATTTATGTGCTCGCAAAATAGCGAATGCCTGATAATTTGAGTGACAGGATGAGGCGTATGTGGGTGGTAACGGGAAGGTGCTTGAAAACGGGGAGTGGAGATCCGATCGCAGGCGTGCTTAAAGGTCAAAACGGGCGTTTTATGGGGGTGCATATTTAAAACAGCAGCGTCATTGACCACGTCACTGGGTTTTTTTTTAGCCAGAACTGCTCGCAAAATTGTGGTAGCAAAAACCAACCACAAGAATAGCGAGCAGCTCGTACCCTGTTCGATGTACTCGATTAATCTAATAAATAGCGGACATGACGTCGGATGCGAGCGGCCAGGGGGCGTAGTTTCCCAAAAAACGACCGCAAGTTTTGTTCGCTCGTTCAGACCTAGAGGCGTGAACAGACCGCAAACAGCGAACGATTCATTTGACTAGCCACCCCTATTTTTGGATGAGCGAGCGCAAATAGTTACCGGCTCTGAATCAGGCCCATAGTACCTATAGGAAACTTCAGGGTGACCCCGTGTCTACCTTTTAAGAAGGAAATTGACTGCATTTTAAAACAAGCAGTGGATGAAGGCAGACTGAGTTCGAAACTACAAAGAGCTATGACCCGAGATTTCCCTATCACGCCTTTGTTATACACTGTTCCTAAAATTCATAAGTCACTTGTTAAGCCACCAGGAAGACCGATTATTTCGGCCAGGTGTTCCCTTCAGCCGGTCTCCATTTATTTAGACAGTTTGCTCCAACCCTGTGTGCAAAATGAAAAGACGTTTCTGAAGGACACTACAACACTATTACGGATATTACAAGAATTACCGGAATTACCAGAGTCAGTATTTTTATGCACAGCAGACGTCAAAAGCCTTTATACGAACATTCCCCATCAAAGTGGTTTATTGTCAGTAAGACAACTTTTGACTAATAACCCCTGTTATAAGGGTCCCGATATTGACCTAGTGATTACATTACTTGAATTGACTCTAACACGAAATTACTTTTATTTCGATGGCAACTACTATCTTCAACTCAAGGGCTGTGCCATGGGGTCAGCGGTGGCACCGTCGTATGCCAACAGTTATATGTTTATGGTAGAAAGGGATTTATTCTTTGCCAGTAAAGAGATCAGCCAGCATCTGCGTCTATATTTGAGATATATAGACGACCTACTGATTTTTTGAGATGGTCCTTTGGAGAAATTTTGTAACATATTTACGACCCAAAATAATAGTCTACATCCAATTAAATTCACCTTTGAATATGTCGTAGTTGGTACAAAAGACAGACCCAAATTTAAAACTTTCAGTTCCTCTTCAGTGAGGATTCTATCTGAGAGATTAAACACTAGATTCTCAGAACGGCTGGTGGTTTCTTCCCTCTTCCTTTCCCTTTGATTTTGTTTGCCCCGCCGCGTGCGGGTTCTCTTTGTCCAGAGGCTATTGCCCTGGTTGACATGCCTAAAGGGAAGGTATGAACGTTGGAAATAGTCGAGGTGCCTTTGGTGTCACTCGCTGTGCTATTAGATTCTCCTGTGGTTTCTGTATCAAAGCGATACTTACGTGCTTTATTTGGTCTAAAAGCACGTCTTGGTTGTTGAGCCCCGGTTAGCCATGAATAGACATATTGTTTATCATAATCCTGATTGACCTTTTCCAGTTTAGATTTTTTAAACTTAATTAGATCCCGTGTGAACTATATTTGAGAGATATAGACAACCTACTGATTTTTTGGGATGGTCCTTTGGAGAAATTTTGTAACATATTTACGACCCAAAATAATAGTCTACATCCAATTAAATTCACCTTTGAATATCAATTACATTCGATAAATTTTTTGGATGTAAACATTCAGAAAGATGGTAGACAAGTTAAAACCAATTTATTCGTCAAAACAACGGATAGAAACAACTTGTTACATTCAAAAAGTTTCCACCCTATAGGTCTCAAATATGGTCTTCCATACTCTCAATTCTTGCGTGTTTGCAGAATTACTAGTAATAGAGAGGAAGTAGAACCCCAACTTGACATAATGTTGAATAAATTTCTACAGAGGGGCTATAACTTGAGTGAACTTCTGAAGCAGAAGAATAAAGCACTAAAATTATCTCGGGAGCAATTGCTCACTCCTAAAGTGAATAAAACAACTGATAACTGCATAGCCTGGGTTAATCATTATAACCCTGAAAGTAATAACATCAAACGTCATACATCACGACTATGGCCCATTGTCTCTAGTGATAAGAATTTATCCAATATTCGAGACAAAAGAATTATGCCTTGTTACACGAGGGGTAAAAATTTGAAAGATTTACTGGTTAGATCGGATGTTACCTCTAAACCACAAATTTCGTTAAGTAATTTTTTGGGCATTAAAAAACAGGGATGTTTCAAGTGTGTAAATTGCATAACATGTAGATATATGATCAGTGGCTCCCTGTTCTATCATCCTTTGACAGGTAAATCCTTTAAGATCAGACATTTTCTGACATGTACCATGAAATACGTGGTCTACTTGATAACATGTCTGTGTAGTAAAAATTATGTTGGCAAGACGGATAGGATGTTTAAGGAGCGCAATTAGATTGGCGCTTGATAGAGGATCTAGTGACGAGCCGGTGGCCAAACATTTTCTGGAAGCGAAACATAGTTTGGCCTCGATTAGGTATAAAATTATTGACCATGTGCCACCTATTTTTAGAGGGGGCGATCGGTCACGACAGTTACTTAAGAAAATCCATTTGGATTCTAATTTATTAGATACGCTGGCCCCTAAGGGACTGAATGAACAGCTAGGTTTACAGTGTTTCTTGTGATCATCTACATAGGGTGTTTTTAACCCTTTATAATTAAGGGGTTTGCTACCCATTTTTGCTTATGTCTTAATCCAGTTCCACACATTAGATATCTTTATGCCATACCTTAACATAATTTAATGTATCCACAGGCTATTTAAATGTTTATACCTGCTCTGTCTATTAACCATATTGAAATTTTATACTAGGGCAGGCATGTCTATGAATATTTGCTTCAACATGAGTATAATACATATAATCGCATTATTTTTGTCCCTCCTAGGCTCCTGTTTGTCTAAGTGTTGTTTGTTTACCTTGGTGATGGGTGAGTCACACTATGATGAAGCCGCGTCTGCGACGGGCCCCCCGGCGTCTGTTCACTCGTGGGTGATGTTATTTAAGGTAGGATGTTTATCTTGTTTTATGTTTTCTATATCCTGACGAAAGGGAGAATAAAGGTCCCTGAAACGTTGATAATATCAACGGGCCTTTGTGCATTTTGTTAGTCGCCGCGAGTGCCGCCATCTGCATGGTATATATATATATATATATATATATATATATATATATTGTACAGTATGTATATACCACTTCTCAACAAACAAGCAAAAAAAAATGACCTCCGACGTTTCAGGGCTCTGACGCCCCTTTGTCAAGGTGACGAGATGAGAATAAAGAATGAGGTGAAAAGCTTACCTTAATATAGGTGTAAAAGCCCGCCGTGCGTACAGAGAAACTGAGGCTGGTGGACGCGCTGGACTGTCCTGCACGTCTCACTTGGATGACATCACTGGGTCGGCAGCATCACGTTGCTAGGTAGCCAAGGACACTACCCGGCTGACAGTGCATCTCCATAGAAAAATAAACTGTGAAACAAACACCAAGAGTACAAGTGGAAGTTAAAAAAAGAAGTTAAAAAAGGAGAAAAAATCCCCCGTGTTAGTAAAGGCAACAGTCCCCAAGGGAATTTTTTTTTAGCATGAACAAATGCTTATGCATACAAAAATATATACACAAAAAAATATAAGTAAATAAATATAAAGACATAAATCAAAACTGCCTGACTCACATAACATCACCATCTTATACTGTATATAAGAGTTAACTATAGGAGTAGCATCTAAGCTGAAAACTGCTCTACACTAATTATGCTGGATGTGACTCGTATAAGTATTAGCTAAAGTCCTGGCGGACTATGAGATTGTGGACGTAACTCACGTGTTAACTAATAGCAATGCACACAACTAATGGCCGCTGTAATAAGTCTCTAAAAATTTCTGACAAGACAAAAAGTGGGTACTATCTGGCCCGATCTAATACTGGTCTACCACTGTACTATGATGCAGATGTGTGGATGTAGAGAATTAGTCTCACATTCCACGGCATTTTCTCGTTAAGTCTTTTTGGACTGACGGTATCCAACATAAAAATCCATCTTGCTTCAACTTGGAGGAGCTTGCCAGCTCCCCTCTGCGGATGGACTTGGGAATATGGTCCATTCATCATATTCCGACATGTGGTGTATCGCGGACACTTGTAGCATCCTGGAGCCTTAGAGAGAATATTTGAGGAAGTACACATTGGGCCTGAAAAATTTGTTAAATAGGTCATCAATGAAGCAGTTAAATAGAAGAATGTTTTAAGAGATGTGCGGATTACTAAAAAGCATTATTTTTTCTTCCTCGAACATGAAGATGTTCGCATAAGACGATGCCACATTGCTGCTCATGGCACATCCTTTTAACTGCAAATAAAATTTGCCATCAAAATAAAAACAATTCCTGGTAAGTGTCAATTCCAGGAGTTTCAAAAATAGATTTACATCCACTACATCCATCTTTTCCTGTTCCACGAATAGTTTTATAGCCTTCAGCCCTTCACTGTGGGTGATATTGGTGTATAAGCTACAGACATCCATAACACAGATGATTGAATTACTGTCACCCCCCTTTAACCGGTTCAGAATATCTCTAGTGTCCTTAATAAAAGAAGGTTGTCTCATCACTAGGGGCTGCAAAATACTGAGCGGAACACCTCAATGCACCAGGAGTTTCTGAACACCAGGTCCAAATCAAATTTTGACCCACAGTCGTCCAACCCCTCAAGGCATTCATCCTTGATGTGGACAACTATAGACCTGAAATTTTGGATCAACTGTCAGACACCAACACTTATAGCTTGCACCAGTCAGACCCCACTGAAGGTTTCAAGACAGAACTGGATTTGGTACTGCTTAGAGCCAATAATGAAGGTCTTATTTCCAAAACACTATATATGGCCCTCTTACAGGAATTTACAGTTGCTCCTGTATTCTATTACAGTTCCTAAAATACACAAGGACCCTATAAGACCTCCGGGGAGACTCATCATCTCCGCAAGGGATTCGCTATACCAATCCGTATCACAATTCTTGGACAGTATTTTGCAGCCCCTAGTGATGAGACAACCTTCTTTCATGAAGGACACTACAGATTTTCTGAACCGGTTAAAGGGGTGACTAATTCCGCAGAATACAATCATCTGTGTTATTGATGTCTGTAGCTTGTACACCAACATCCCCCACGGTGAAGGGCTGAAGGCTATGAAACTATTCTTGGAACAGGAAAAGATGGACGTAGGGGATGTAAATCTATTTTGAAACTCCTGGAATTGACATGTTGCAGGAACTTCTTATATTTGATGGCAAATTTTATTTGCAGTTAAAAGAATGCGTCTTATCCGAACATCTTCATGTTCGAGGAAGAAAAGAGGATTTTTTAAGTAATCCGCACCTCTCTAAAAATATCTATTTACCCGCTTCATTGATGACCTGTTTATGCTATGGACAGGAGAGGAACCAGAATTTTTACAGCTCATGAAGAACATCAATGCTGAAAATTCATCTATCAAATTACATACCAGATGAGCAGAGATTCCTTAAATTACCTGGATGTACAAATCACCATCCAAAATGGATCTATTCACACGGGCATACAGGAAGCCCACAGACAACAACACTCTTCTTCATGCTAATAGCCACCACCTCATGGCACTTAAAAACGAACTGCCTAAATCTCAGATGATCCGGATTTCACGTATCACCAGCGACCAAAGCACCATAGAGGGTGAACTGGATAAGGTTGTCCAGAAATTCCTGTCCCAAGGGATATGACTCTAAATGCCTTCTTAAACAGAAACAGGAGGTATTAACTATACTAAGGCCCCAATTAGTAGAAGCTAAAGACAGAGAAGTAGATTCCATCATTCCATGGACAAGTAGATTTAGCTCATCCAGTCCCATTCTGCCAAGAGCCACGAGAGCGCTCTGGCCTATAGTATCGAACACAAGTGTTTCAAGAATAAATGTCCCATGGCCTGCTATACTAAAGGAAAAAATATCAGAGTTTTTGTAGTACATTCTGATATAACAAATTTTTCAGTCCCAACGAGTACTTCCTAAAATGTTCTCTCTAAGCTCCAGGATGCTACAAGTGTCTGCGATGCACCACGTGTCACAATATGATGATGGGATCAACATTCAAACATCCTCATACAGACCGTATTTTTAGGTTTAGACATGTACTAACGTGTACATCATCGTTCATAGTATATGCAATCATTTGCTCATGTGGGCATTTTTATGTGGGCAAACCACAAGAACGATGAGGGAGAGGATATCACTCCATCGTTCAGCCATCAAAGCGGCCTTACCCAAGAAGACATCTGACCAGCCAGTGGCCCGACATTTTTTGGAGACAGCCTGAAACATCTAGTCATTGACCATATTCCCAAGTCCATCCGCAGAGGAGATAGAGCTGGCAAGCTCCTCCAAGTTGAAGCAAGATGGATTTTTATGTTAGATACTATCAGTCCAAAAGGACTTAACGAGAAAATGCTGTGGAATGTATTTTAGTGAGACTAATTCTCTACATCCACACATCTGCATCATGGTACAGTGGTAGACCAGTATTAGATCGGGCCATATAGCACCCACTTTTTGTCTTGTCAGAACATCTTTAGAGACTTATTACAGCGGCCATTAGTTGTGTGCATTGCTATTAGTTAACACATGAGTTTACGTCCGCAATCTCATAGTCCACCAGGACTTTAGCTAAGACTTTATCCGAGTCACATCCAGCATAATTATAGTAGACTACTGTTTTCAGCCTATATACTACTCCTATTGTTAACGTCACCATCATATAGATGAGTTATGTGAGTCAGGCAGTTTTGATTTATGTCTTTATATTTATTTACTTATATTTTTTTGTGTATATATTTTTGTATGCATAAGCATTTGTTCATGCTAAAAAAAAATTCCCTTGGGGACTGTTGCCTTTACTAACTGGGGGGATTCTTTCTCCTTTTTTAACTTCTTTTTTTAACTTCCACTTTTACTCTTGGGGTTTTCTTCAGAGTTTATATTTCTATGGAGACACTCTGTCAGCCAGGCAGAGTCCTTGGCTACCTAGCAACGTGACGCTGCCAGCCCGGTTACATCATCCAAGTGAGACGTGCAGGACAGTCCAGCATGTCCTCCAGCCTCAGTTTCTCTGTACGCATGGCGGGCTTTTACACCTATATTAAGGTAAGCTTTTCACCTCATTGTTTATTCTCACCTCTTCACCTTGACAAAGGGGCGTCAGAGCCCCGAAACGTCGGAGGTCATTTTTTTAATGTAAATCAATACAAATTTTTCTTCATTGAAATTACACCGAGTGCCGCTGCTTGTTTGTTGAGTAGTGGTTCATATTGTGCCAGAAGGCACCGGTGGGTGGACTTTATTGTAGTTATGGGAGTTCCGGACTGTGAGACATATATTTTTTATATATATATATATATAATATCTATATCTCAGCAAGTATGGCGGCACTCCGAGGAGTTTAAAATGTTTTGATTGTCCTACGTTTCAGGTTTTACCCGGGAAGCCGTTTCGGGTTTAGTCAGGCATGCCGTGCAGTAAAAACATACAACTTATATAACATACACATTGCTAGAATGATTAATTGCCTGATTGTTTCCAGCCTGTTATACACTCCGCTGACAATCCACAGGAGTCCACATCACAAACCAAGTTTGGGCAGCTACCTGTGGCGTCAGACAGACATGACCACTGGCCTGGCCAATCAGTAACCTCACCTGTTGCCATAACAACAAAATAAACAATATAAAAAAAAACAAGAAAAAAACAAAAGAAATAAAAATATATAATCTTTTCTTAGGGGTACCAACATATTTGTTCAGCAGGGGTGTAACTAGGTAATTGAAGGTCCTTTTTTGACTCTTAAACTACTGATGATGAATTTCAGTCTTTTGTTTCTCTGAAATTCTATATGTGAGGATAATTATTTAGAACCAGAGACTGAATATATTTGTAAAGAAATAAATGCTTCATTACATTGAAGTAACAAGACACAAATGTTTCAATTGAAAGTGTACTGAATAAAAGGTGAATTCTAGTGTTATGTGCATACAGTGAAGGCAGTGAATCCTGTAAATGTTCTGAAAGGATCACTTATTCCACACGTGAAATATTAATATTACATGTTCAAATGTTCAGTTACATTTGTCTTTTATACAAAGTGAACAACTATATGTCTGGTGACATCCTAAACATTAATGGATTAGGTAAAGGATATTCTATAAATACAGCTTGAGGTACAAGTAATGCGACACAGATATTTACAGCCCTTGATTTTAATTTTAATTTTTCTTCTATTTTACTTCGCTGATTTTAATAATATTACTTATTAAAGATATCCCATAAATGTTTTGTTTTAAATAATTAATTTGGACTTTGGATATTAATATACATGTGCATTCCACAAATTGGACTACTTTGTCTGTATTGTTGCTAACTGTTTCCATTAGTCCAGGGATCGCACCTCATATATATCTACACAACAATTGAGTAGAATTAAAACAATAGAGAGGTATATTTATATAAGTTTTTGAACAATTTAGCTTTGGTGCGACCAATTTGTTTTGACATGCCAATACTTGTCCGTATGGCTTTGGGTCAGTCGGATTGTTTTGTTGCCAAGTACGGGGATGCTATGGAGAACAGCGCGAGGATGGAGGTGAGTATCAGATATTTATTCCAGATACTCCCATTGGATTCTACATGGATAAGGGGACAGATCAGCTGGCAGTAGGTAAGTATGTGTGAGTGAGGTAGGTGGATGTAATAAAGTTCTACTGTATACGGCGTGTGTGTACTGTCTTTTTTTAACTATTTATTTTACATTGGGGTAAAGGTGCCAGCTGCCTGCTGGCACTTGTATTTCCAGAAGTGCCAAAGGGCAGGCATGCTGGCATCTGTAGTTCCACTATTAAATGCAATAGTTTGGAAATATATACCACATTATTACCCCTGTACTCACAGTCCAGGGGTGCGGGGAAGAGCCCCGGCCTTCAGCCTAAGCCTGGGATTTCGGGAAAGGGTTGACCCTTTCTTGGGGTGTTCCCTTCCTCCCCTGAGATCCCTATCTTGGACTGACCGGCTTGGGGTGATAATGCTTTGGCCATGGAGACCCGGTGATAGGTTCTTCTGGCTGTGGCATTACACCCCAGTCGGTTTGGTTCCAGTGATAGTTATGATGGTTTTAACTATAGGGGGACGCCTATGTATTTCCCCCCCCCCCCTATATTTATAACCAGGACTGGCCCTGGTTAAATTACGGTGGAACCATACATGTTTTTTTCCACAGAATTTTAGGAACCAGGACTGGTTATGTCTTTTGGGGGGGGGGGGGGGGGACCCCACGTAATTTTTTAAAAATGAACCCTTAAAACACAGTTTCCATTATTAAACATAAACAAATCTCACTAATTTGTGTATGTTTCATGGAAACTCGCAGCTGAGGAGGTTGTGCATTTGCAACTTCTATTGACTCCCCGATTTGGCTGCAAAAAGACCAAATATAACAAAACAAATAATGATAAAATCTAAGGATATGTGCCGACTGCCGTGTTTTGGTTTTGGATCTGTATCTCCTTCAAAGTTTTGGATCTGGATTTCATTTTGCAAACCACCCTCAAGTGTTTTGGTTTTGGATCTGGATTTTTAATTACAAAATCATGTAATTTATGCAATCCAAAACCAGAAATTTGAATTTCAAATCCAAATTCAGAACCGCAAAACGGCGACCCGGATTTACCTGGATCTCCTCAGGAGATTAGAACTGCGACTCGGATTTACCCGGATTCATGAAATTCGGGTGGATTCAGATTTCTGGAGTACCGAATCACACATCTCTAGTAAATTCCCGCATTAGGTGAAGTGAATGAAAAGTACTTATGATTAGAGATGAGCGGTTCGGATTCTGTGGAATCCGAACCGCTCCGAACATTGGGGATCCGAGTCCACCCGAACCCTGTTCGGGTGTTCGCCGCCTGACTCGGATCACCGTTCGGGGCCGAACGGCTGCCGCCTGATGTCGGATTCTCACTAGAGAATCCGACATCAGGTCTCCTCGCGTGTAGGGCAGAGCGCAGTGATAGCGCTCTGCCCTACACAGACACAGACACACAGCCGCCAGCGGCAGCTGTGTGTTTGTTACAGCAGCCAATGAGAGTCACACAGACTCTCATTGGCTGCTGCACGGAGGGAGCCGGCTGGAGCTCACACATGAGCTCCGTCTTCCGGCTCCCTCCTCAGCGTGTGACAGAGCGGACGGCGCGGGAGCGGGGAATCAGGTAAGTTTTATTTTTTTTATTTTTTTACTTGTCAAAGGTCTGGGGGCGCTACTGGGGGGGGGTCTGCACTACTGGGGGGGTCTGCTACTGGGGGGGCTATACTACTGGGGGGGCCATACTACAGAGGGGCCTGCTACTGGGGGGGGCTATACTACTGGGGGGGTCTGCACTACTGGGGGGGGTCTGCTACTGGGGGGGCCATACTACAGAGGGGCCTGCTACTGGGGGGGGTCTGCTACTGGGGGGGCCATACTACTGGGGGGATCTGCACTATTGGGGGGCCATACTACAGAGGGGCCTGCTACTGGGGGGGGGCTATACTACTGGGGGGGGTCTGCTACTGGGCGGGGCTATACTACTGGGGGGGCCATACTACAGAGGGGCCTGCTACTGGGGGGGTCTGCTACTGGGGGGGCCATACTACTGAGGGGCCTGCTACTGGGGGGGGGGCTTACTACTACTGGGGGGGGCTGCTACTTGGGCAGCCTACTACAGGGGGGCCATACTACAGGGGGGGCTGCTACTGGGGCAGCCTACTACTGGGGGGGCCTGCTACTGGGGCAGCCTACTACTGGGGGAGCCATACTACTGGGTGGCATGCTAATGGGGGGCATACTACTGGGGGGGCCTGCTAATGGGGGGCATACTACTGGGGGGGGGGCTGCTAATGGGGGGCATACTACTGGGGGCACTGCATAGTGGACCCTACTACTAAGGGGACTGCATAGGGAGCACCACTGCTGGGGGACATTGTGTAAGGGACACCGCTACTGTGGGCATTGTGTAAAAGGGTCACTACTGTGGGCATTGTGTAAAAGGGGCACTACTGTGTGTCGTAACATAAATAAGAGACACTACTTTATGGTGTAATGTGAATCAGGCCCTATGTGCGGTGTAATGCTAATAAGATTGTGCACTGTGACTCCTAGGGCCGTAGCCCACTTTGTAAACAAGTACTGTGACTCTGCTGGCCGTACCCCACTGGGTGGGTGCACTACTTTTCATTTCTGCCACTGCTGTGTGGCAATGTGTCATAGATGTGCTTTATACTGTGGTGTCTGTGTCGTTGTGCCGCTGCTTTGTCGCTTAGTAACCAGTCAGCTCACTGCAACCTTTGGCCAATAATGTTGAAAACAATATTATAAGCTGTGATATGGTCTAAATTGACTGGAAATTAATGTTATTGAGGTTAATAATACTCTAGGAAGAAAAGAAAGACCAATTTATGTGATTTTAGCTTTTTTTGTCAATTTTTGTAAAAAAATCCAAATCCAAATCCAAAGCCAGTCACCGCAGTTTGGCAAATCCAAATCCAAAGCCGGACGACGAATTAGAACCAAATCCAAATCCGGCAAAAATGGTCCGGCGCACATCCCTACTTATGATTTGAACCGATGGTGTATTAATTTCTAGTTAAAAAAAAATGGCTGAATTTGCAGTATTAACACGCCCGATTTCACACCCAAAAGATGAAAAAATCACACAAGTTTAATAATAGTAAATTCCCGATAAGCAAAAAAGTGATATTTTCACCCGAGATTGCAATCTCGGACCAACCCCAGAAACTATGACCATATGGTTTTTTAAGGTTTCCCGGGTGCTTGCCTTTCCAGACTTGGTTAAACCTCGGCCTACGCCTGTATTCCCTTAGAGTTCAGATTTCTGCATTGTTAGTCTGGTTCCAGCATAGGATCGCTCCCCTGTCTGATGTTAAAACATTCTTTCAGGGTGTTCTTTACCTTCAACCTTCCTTTGTTCCTCTGGTGGCCCAGTGGGATTTGTCCTTGGTTCTCTGGGCACTACATGCTTCCCCGTTTGAACCTCTGGACTAAGTAGACATCAAGTGGTTGAAAGCAAAGATGCCCTTTCTCCTTGCTATATCCTCTGCTTGCAGGGTATCTGATTTGGCAGCACTCTCCTGTCACTCTCCCTTCTTGATCTTTCATCCGGACAGAGCTGTCCTCCGTACCTGGGCTGGTTATCCTCCCTAAAGTGGTATTCTGGTCCATTTGAATGAAGAGATTGTGGTCCCGGCCTTCCAGTCCTCGGACCTCTCTGCAGGTGAAGCCTCTCTGGATGTAGTTCATGTTCTTCAGGTCTACGTGGATCGTATCAACTCCTTTTGGAAATCGGATTCTCTCTTTTGTGTTGTACGGCTTTCACAAACAGGGCTGGCCAGCTAACAAACAGACTCTGGCTCGATGGCTCCGCATGACAATATCTCAGGCCTACATGGAAGCTGATCTTCCTGTTACACACAGGATTACAGCACATTCTACTCAGTCTGTGGGACCTTCGTGGGTGGTTCGCCATTGCGCTTCTGCTGAACAATTGTGCAGTGCTTCCATGTGGTCTTCCATCCACACCTTTCTCAGGTTCCTTTGACACCTATGCCTCTCAGGATGCTTCCTTTGGGCAAGGGATTCTCCTTTCTACTCATGAGTGTCCCCACCCTTAGGGGAAACTGCTTCAGGACATCTCCATGGTATGCCTGTGGATCCATATGGATCCTGAAGCAGAAATAAGCGTTATGATAGACTTACCTTTGCTTTCTTTGAGGTCCATAGGGTTCACAGGGTGCCCACCCTGATGAACCTGGCTTCATTGGGTATTTTTCTCTTGGTCACTGATTCCCTCATCTTTTGTGAGAGTGTTTCTCGTGAGTACTCTTCTTCCTTCTCTCTCTTGCTCCTACCTTGGGCTTGTTTACAAAACTGTCTGCCTTTGGCTGGGGGCGGGGTATATGTGGAGGAGGACCGGTGCATCCTGGGAGCTACTGTTTGGTGCCCGGATAGCTCCAACCACACACATCCCATGGAATACCTGTGGACCCTATGGACCTCGAAGAAAAAGAGTTAAAAGTCTACCATAACTCTTATTTTTGTCTTAACTGTGGCTTTTGCACATGTTGTTGTACTATTGGTGCAATTTTCCATAAACTCTCATATAGTTGAGACTCAAATTGGACCATGTTGGGTTCTCTAGGAATCTTCTGTTCAGAACCCTCCTTAAGGATATCCAGGATACCCCTTGGTTGTCTACCATACCATACCCCAAAGGGTCATGTGGAAGCCTGAGGTACTTCCCTTATGGTGAACATTAAATATGGCAAAAGGGTGTCCTAGTCTCTTTTCTTTTGGGCCACAGCCTTCAGTGTTCTATTGAAGTGTTCCACTAGAGAATTAGCCTGTGTATGGTAAACTGATGTATGCTGTCAGGGACTCCAGTAGGTATCGCTGTTTGGCAGTGACTAGCTCAGAGCTAATAATTGATCACCCTGACTGGTACTACACTAGCGCCAGGACTGCGATCATGCAGATACTGAAGTCCTGATGTAGTGAGGGCCGAGTCTGATATAATACTCACAATTATTATTCTATAACTCTGCCCATATACCATACACATCTCTTAAATACACCAAGGAGCCACAGGTCCCCTAAGACACTATCACAATTGCGCAAGCTCTGCAACATAAACTACCATTAAGCTGATTTCCCCCTGCTTCTAGCAATGAATAATAGTTACAGTGTAACCTTAGCGATCTAATAGCTTCTTCAAAGACTGGGTTACAGATTACATAGACAGATGTGTTAAACTCTCTAAATAAAAAGGAAACTCGTATTTAAACTTGGCTTATTCTGGCTGGAGGCATGGCAGGAAAATGCAGGTCCAGGCTTCAACTTACAATTGATCCCCCAAGTCTGACACAAAGCAAAATGTTTTCATACCTTTTATCAACTATTCCCACCTCCCCCATTTAACTAAAGTACAAATAACTACATAATTACCCCTGTGTAGTAGCCACATGAAACATGGTATGTTTACATTAATCTCTATTATTTAAGATATGAGTGTAAACAAGACTACTCTAGGATGTGTTATAGATTATATACCTAATTTCTCCCACACTATACACCCTAGGGACTCTTAAATCACACCACCCCAGTGTACAGACTTCAGGTATATTTCTATGAGTTTTGAAGCTCCTAGTTTTGGTGGAAATATAATTTTTTTAAATCAAAAACAGATAAAATATGGTGAAGTCTTTGATCCCTATTTCTGTTTAGTCACACCATTTGGTTAGGCAGCTGTTTGAATATCTCCTACTGTGTTGGAGTCAGGTAAGCATACTCAAGTCGTCTATATGCAGACATGGATGAAATGCCTTATATTTACCAATGTCCTTTCCAGGTAATTGCTTTTCCTGCTGACATGATACCATAACTTAATCTACATACCAATGAACTACACGAGCTCCCCCTCAGGCTTCCTGACTGATTAACCTACTAATGGAAAAACCTTCCGTGCACTCTACATTCAATATCATTTTGATATTCATTGACACCCCCTGATTTGGGTGTTAAATGCCACAGGATAACAGAACCTAACAAAAGATGATTCAGATTACCTGCCCTCAATGGCCTTACATTTACCAAACCAGTTCATATTCAAAATCAGTGGTTCAACTTTCCCTGGAAACCAAACACACCCGAACTTAGGGGTACTAATGATTCCAAGTACTGGTTCGGTACTTCCCTCCGAGTTCGGATCCCAAAACGAGACAAAACATAATCTTCCCATCAGATCTTGCGTGGTTTGGATTGAATATGAAAGTCTCTCCCTCGTAATTGGGCACCATTTCACACAGGAGAACGAAGGGAAAGGGTGTGGGACTGTGGCCTTGAGCACTGTGTTGGGACTAGGATGAGTAGGTAGGAGTGCAATAGTTTTTTTAAGTAGTAGCTGGAGTAGAGGCCTGGTGGAAAGGGGCAGTGTGTTTGTTTAGTTTGTCAAACACACTGACTGCACACTCACACACTGCAGTGTCTGTGTGTGGTGCAGAATACTATGTATATATATTTATCTGTTCAAAAAATCCTCTACTGTGTCTGAGGCTGCTGCATCCCAAAAAGACTTCTTTGTTTTGAGTTTTTTTCCCAGTAATATGTAAAAATTAAAAAAATATATTTCTCCCTGTTGTCTAAAGCAGAGGCTCGCAAACTCAGTCCTCATGGCACCCTAACAGTCTAAGGCCCTGATTCAGAGGTGCTCGTGACCATCGGCATTGCGAGGAGACCCTTGTGGTAGGGTCTCAGCACTCGCAATGCCAAGTGGACTTCCAGCTCTAATAGAGCCTGGAATGTCCACTACTGACATCATGAGTGATGTCAGTAGAGCCGCCCACAAATGGCAGGCATTCCTTCGGGAATGCCTCCGTTTGTCCAGCCACCCCCCCATACCCGCCTACAAAACGGGGCGAGCTATCGATCAACATCGACAGCCGCCCTGTCTTGTATCGAGCCCCGGAGCGAGTGAAGTTCTCACTCACTCTGGGACTCGCGCAAGCGTGGTGTGCATGCCACGCATGCACAATGGCCCACCATTGACCAACTTGCGAGCGCTGCGCGCTCGCGAGCGGGTCTGAATTAGGCCCTAAGTTTTAAGGATATCCATGCTTGACCACAGGTGACTCAGTCAATTTAATTTAACTGTTTTTTTTTACTTTTTTTTATAGTGGGGATATGGGTGCCGGCTGCCTGCTGGCACTTATAGTTCCACAAGTGCAAAAGGGCAGACATGCTCGCACCTGTAGTTCTACTGTAAAATACAATAGATTTCAACTATTTTACACTTTATTACCCCTGAACTCACAGCCCAGGGGTGCAGGGAAGATCCCCAGGCTTCAGACTAAGCCTTGGGTTTTAGGAGAGGGGGACCCCTTTTTTGGGAGGTCTACACCTCCCCTGAGATCCCCGGCTTGGCCTGACTGGCTTGGGGTGAGAATACTTTAGCCATGGAGACCCGGTAATAGGGTCTCCTGGCTGTGGCATTGCTCTCCGGTCGGTTTGGGTCTGTTGCTGCTTTTAAATATAGGGGGACCCCTATGCAATTTTTCCCCCCCTATATATAAAATCAGCACTGGCCCTGCAACCAGATGCTGGTTCCTAACTTACGGGGGATCCCTACTCGTTTTTTTCCTCATCATTTTTGGAACCAGGACTGACAGACCAGTACAGGGCTGGTTATGGCTTTTGGGGGGGACCCTACGTTGTTGTTTGTTTGTTTTTTAATTATAAAATTATTTACATTAGTTTGATTTTTTTTTAATTGAAAGCAAAAACAAAATGACTGCATATTTAGTATATGTAAGTTTTTTTAAAAAATCTGTGATACCTGGGTTACACTATGAACACCATATATTACATAAACACAATATGTTATGAGCACAGTTAGCTAAATATACAGTTTTTGAAGACCTGTTAACAAAGCACAATTTGTTGGATTAATTTATGTACAACACACAGTTTTGAACTTGACAATTTTTATTGTAGATTCATAGCACAATGCATTAACATATTAGAAGACAAAAAAAAGGACCACGTATTTAAGCCAGCCATAAACTGTTTAACTTTAGCTTATACATGTTACAAAACACATACTTGGTACAAATCAATAATCTGGTGAGACAGTGAAAGTGTCTGTTTTTTTGGTAAAGATTATTGTAAACTTTAACTTTTATACATAGCTTACTTAGAGCGACCCCTGCCACCCTGACTTGTTTGGCTTCCACCACGAGTTCTGGGTGTACATCGGGGTGGTGTGTGGGCCTGGGAAGTGCTGCTTGATGTGATACTTGCTGCTGCTTCAGGTAATCTGCCTAAAATTTGAGTTCATATATCTTGTAAAATACCAGAAAAATCTGTAATGGTTTTGACGATCTAGTAATCGCAACAAATGGTCTTTAAACCTGTTTTGATTTTCTTGGTTTCGTAAAGTGTGCTGCTTCCAAACACACCATGCATTGCCTAATTTGATCCATACTGTTGGCTGTACGGGTTAACTCTACCCTCTGGGCCATCTGGTTCTTATTGTGTCTATGTCCTATTTTATTAATAGTTTGGCTTTGTGTGACATGTGTGCGTAACAAATCTATTTGTTACTGCTGAAATACAACCATATCTTGCTAATATGATGCTTCTGGCTGTGGAGGGGAGAGGGAGGGGTAGGTAATAAAATTGGTGGAGTGGATGGCATAGTGGGTGTTGGCGGCATATTTGGTGTTTGAGAAAAAGCAGCCTGGGAAATGTGATGTGGATCTTCAGAATCTATAAGAGAGGTGCTATTTGTTTTAGGCATTGTATTTCAAAGTACAACACATTTTTTGGCCTTTAAAGAAAAAAAAAAAAAACCCCAGACAGCACAGCAAATGAAGTATACAACCCCAGGTTACCGGAGCACACAAATTGAAACCCACTGTGTTAATGTGTGTTAAGGTTATGTGCTCAATAATCAATTGGTGTTACAACTATTCCCAATGTCTAATACTAATGTTTGTGGTTTTGACCATAGACTCACCACCCAGAAGGGGAGAAGTGGGTTGCGTTGTGTAAGGCTGAGTCTCCAGACGTCTTGGTGGTGGTGTTACAGCCTGTAGTGGCTGCAGTATTCTTGGTCTTTGTTTTGGTGGAAGGTGTGATGGTCCGTTAAAAAGATAAAAACAATGTCCTAAGGGAAATTACATTACTGTTTGGATGCAAAAAACTTAAGGTGGCCATACACGGCACGATATATGCTCCGATCCGACGGATCAGCACGATATAGGTGCTATATTGTGCCGTGTATGGGTACGATATCGTACCTGATATCGTGCTGCGCACTCCCGCGGGGTCGTACATCGCATCCCCAGGTCTTCCTGCAAAACCATCTGACCTGGGATGCGATGTACGATCCCATTCAAATGGTGGTGGGGGGACCCGGCATATCGTGCGGTCTGGAGGGACCGCACGAATGCCGGCAGTGACAGCACGATCCGTCTGCTGACGGATTGGCAGTCGCACTACACGGTGCATCGCGTGCGCATTACAGTACCAGCCGCCTCAGAGTCATGCTCCTGCTGCTCCCTTTCTGGCAATCTGGAAGCTGATTTATGTTTTGCTGTTTGAAAAATAATTGATATAACCAGGTGTGGATTGGGATGGAAAACCAGCCCGGGAAATTGAAAGAAGCAGCCCTAATGGGGGCGGGGTCTATTGAGGGGATGGGGTCTGTCGGGGTGGAGTGGTGCGCTGAGTGGTACTGTATGTCTAGGGGGCCCGGGGGTAGGGTGGATTATATATATTTATAAAATCCTGTGTTGACCGGCACGCCTAATAGCTTTTGCTGGTGGTACAGTATGTAGTATATATGTGTGTACATATATATATATATATATATATAAATATATATATTAGGGATGTGCAGGCTCGGTTCTACTCGGTTCCGTTGGTTTTTTTTTCCCGAATCTTATTGGGTTTCAGCTGTCACGAGTTTTGGATAGCCAATAAGATTCGGTAAAAAAAAAACGAACGGAACCGAGCCTGCACATCCCTAATATATATATATATATATATATATATATATATATGTATATATATATTTGGAAACACAGATCCGGCACTCACCATACCAGCAACACAACGGGCCCGGGTGCCAGAAACAAAGTATGAATAATTCCAAGCAGGGGGTGGCACTCCAGGTCTTGTACAGAAATATTTCTTGGGTATGTATATATACATATATATATATTTATATATATATATATATATATACACAGTATATTAATATGTATGTATATATGCATATGTATATATAATATACATATATATACAGAGTATTAATATGTATGTATATACAGTATATGTATATATGCATATATAGATATATATATATATATATATATATATATATATACATACAGTATATTAAAATGTATGTATATATATATGTATACATGCATATGTATATATAATATATATATATTATATATACATATGCATATATATACATACATATTTATATACTGTGTATATATAATATACATGTTATATAGGTCATATGTATATATAATTTTCTTTATTATTCAGTTGCTGCCTACCTGCTGCTGCAGCACACAATAATAACTGCAATCATGGCCAGTTCGCTGGGCGCCAGCAGCCTGGCACAGTGCCGCAAGGCACAAGTTGCATTGCATCTGCTGCCTGCTCACGGTGTGGTGTGACATCTGTGGGAGGTTGGAGGCGGGCCGCGGAGGGGCTGGAGGCGGAGCAAAGGCTCCGTCTGCCATTTGTTTTAAATTAAACTTCTTCAAGGTCTGCCGTACACTTTCATTGCACATAAGCTGTGCAGCTGGTCGATCATGATCGCGGTAGCGGATCGACGCGGGGAGGGGCAGTTTAAGTTAGTGAAGGGTGGGCTCTCGGCAGCTGAAGCTCCGATCACAGCGGCACAAGCCCGGGGGAGGGGGGTCAGTTAGGGAAGGGTAGGCTGAGCGGCCGCCGGCCACCAAAGGCAGCGGCCCAGCGGGAACTGGCCCGGTGTCCCGGCGGCCCAATCCGCCCCTGGATGTAACACATGTAAAAATTAAACACACAGACTTTGGTCAACATATGTTTGTGTGTATTTAATTTAATTATTGATTTTGATAAATAAACATTTACATTGTCACTATGTTTTACTTATTATTTAACAAGAAAGATTTGTGGATTGGATCATATTGTGGTTGTTGTAGGTATGCTTGAAACAAATGTGCCTATATACAATAGCAATGATCCAAAAAACAACACTAATCTGTTAGCCCTAGCAAATGTAAATGATAAAATATAAAACTAGAATCCCTACACATCCCTGCCTGACTAAACTCTGTTTGCGCAGACTAGCACAACAACACTTTCAATTAGAGGCGAAAAGTGCAGTTTGGAGATAAATTTCTGCGGATTAGGATTTTTCGCCTGTTTACAAAGTATCTCCATTTTCAAATTCAGGACGATTTTGCAGCGGAAAGTCAGTGTATTGTAATAGGTGGAAAATGATCTCCGATGAATACCAACTGATAAGTGCAAAATCTCTAATCTGGGGTGCAAACATGTGGAAACGACTCAGAACCCTTGGGACAGCCCCCCAAAGAACAAATCCACACAGTTTTTTTTAAAAAAAACATCAGAACCCCACAAAAAAGTACTTTTGAATTTGGGTTGACAAAGTAAAAAGTGGGGGGACAAACATAAAAACTAGCTAAATAAACTTCTTGGGGGTCTGTAAGGATGGGTCAGTTGTGTTTAGGATTGCAAGTGTATGCCGCGGTATGTTATTGTATTTTTTAAAAGTACACTTTAAAAACTAGAAAATGCTACCACACATTTTCAAGTACTCCAAATTTGCCTGACCTACTTATTTTTTAAATTAGCAAGAAAAAAACAAAATTTCACAACTTCTGCAAAGACAATAATAAGAAGCAATTTAAACAACATAAGTACACCAAACACTTTTATTTGGGCTATTAGTACACATCTCCATTGACTGACTATGTAGGTGCATTTTTTAGGGGGTACAGACACATTTCCACAAATCAGACTTTTTGCCTGATCCACATTCTTCACTTTGCATTTTCGCCTGTTTAGGAATTGAATAGGGCGAAAAGCGGTGAAGCACACAGAAAGTTTATGCCTCTGAAATAGGCGAAGAAGGTGTAGATGGACAGACAAAACTTTTCTGACGTTGCACCTCTAATTGAATAGGGGCCCTATAGGCATTATATTGGACATAACCAAAACACGGATTTAAGAATTTCTGACAGTTATTACCATTAACAAAAAAAAAAAAAGATAAAACTTTCATGTCCGCTTGGGGGCATCTGTGTCCCGCACATAATTCCTGCGCACCACTGCTGGTGGAGTGAGGTTTTTGAGGGGTTCCTCATATTCTAACTAAATTGCTTCATAGTCAGAACCACCTCTAGTACCCTGTGCTGACTGGCCCCGCAGCATTGACTGCCTGTACAACAATAGACCAAATGGCCATCTTCTCTTTCACATGTTGCTCTATGTCAGAGAAACGCTTCTTACAGTGGGCCTCATTATGCTTGGTTGGCCCCGCAGCATTGACTGCCTGGACAACACCAGACCAAATGGCACTTTTACGCTGGGAATATATTCGTACAGCCTGCCTCTCAAATAGCAGGTGCTGATGCTTCATGACCTCACTCACAAGAGCCAGGTTCTGGTCAAATGTAAACTTGACATTTCTGCAAGTTTTTGTCTTGCCCCTCCGGTTTGCCTCAACCTCACTCTCTTCACTGGAGCTAACATGGGGCTGGGTCACAGTCACCTCCTCTCCCTCAATCTGTCCCTGTCTCTCCTGTTCCCCAGACATCCTCCTCTACACAATAATACAAACAACAAACAAACAAAAAAAAAACGCTACCACCACACACACACACACACAAATAAACACGGACAGGACCAAATTAAATAAACAATATACGAAATAAAACAAACTCAAGAAAATGACAAAACTACAAATATGCACAAGACTAAATTCACACACCAAACAGCAATCGCAAATACCGAACCGCCACAAACTAACCTCCAAACTCCTAACTGACCCTCTCTCCAATAACTCCTGACACAAACCCTCGTGGAGCGTCCATTACAGCGACTATTTATATTGTCTGTGAACATTCGATCACATGTCACCTCTTCAACCAATCAAATCAACTCAGAAAGGTGTGTTTGTAATGTTTCCTGTGGTCTCGGGTGACTAATTTAACTTCATCACGTACAGCCGGAAGAAATCAGAGTGGTCAACCCGCCAAAAAACTCACTCCAAACAGAAGAGAGATGTCTCGCCCACGATAACACAAAACTCATATAATAATATTGTTAATCTACTGAACACTCACTTGAAATGGGTGTGATCTGGGCAGCAAAAATGCAAAAAAGGGGGTACCCCAATGTCCTCCAGTAAATCGTATATAAATGATATAGCAAACTGCGCTCCAGGAACTAATGGATTTATATGAGTGGAAATGTTGATATTAAATATTATGAATACAACCAATAAGTATACAAATAAACTTTACTTATGCAATGCTGGTTGGAAGTGTGTCCTAGACAAAGGACTGCATAAAACAGGACTAAAAAAAGAGTCTATATAGACCATACAGATATAATTAAATAATTAATTTTCTGGCATATCTCTGGCAACCTGTTTACATCAATTACTTAAAATTACCTGGATTTATGACATTCAATCTGAGATTATATGAGACCGATTACACTGTACAACAAATTAATACTTTTAATTTGTTTCCTTTCTAAAAATAGTCATATATTACTAATTTGAGGTCAAGAAAAACTAAAATGATTTCAGAATGTTTTTCCTAGCTCTATTTTTTGAGCTACACTACTTGCACTATACTGTATGTACATTAGTAATATTTAACTTAGGGTTTTGTTGAATCTGCACAGGAAAAAGAAAAATAATATTCAAAATAGTAAATGCTATTATAATTATTAACCAGTTATTTTCTTTATTTAGGATGGGGTGGGATTTTATACCCATTCACAAACAATATTATTTCACTGGTGGTGCATCCTGGGAAAATGCAATATACTTATATATTGGGTGTTGAATCATAGGAGAAAGATTCAGCAAAGAACATAATTTCCCTTTTTGGATGCACTCTTATGTTAGACGAAAATTATGTAAAACTTAACTTTTAATTAAATATATATATAAAAAGGTTATTTATAGATATTTTTTATACACACATAAGACTCCTGCAGTCAATTCAAGCAAATATATTGCTGCAGAGTGATACACCTTTTGGAGAAAAGATATTCATTTTTGTTTGGCTCAATATATATATCACTAAAGCCTGTTAGTAAGTAATATGCAATGCTCTAGATGTTCAATCAAAACAGCCTTCATTCATTTCTTATTACATTTTAATACAGGACATAAATTAAAGAACAATGAGTGAAATATTAGTATAAACCAATCTTATTTGGGAAGAGATTAGTAGCAGTAGTCAAAACTGCTCCTGTTTACTCTCTGTGACCATAAGATTTGAAATGTACAATATGTCAGAATGAGTTACTAGGTCTATGGCATGAAAACGAGAGTATTTATACAGGAAGATATAAGATTGGTTTATACTAATATTTCACTCATTGTTCTTTAATTTATGTCCCGTATTAAAATGTAATAAGAAATGAATGAAGGCTGTTTTGATTGAACATCTAGAGCATTGCATATTACTTACTAACAGGCTTTAGTGATATATATATTGAGCCAAACAAAAATGAATATCTTTTCTCCAAAAGAAGTATCACTCTGCAGCAATATATTTGCTTGAATTGACTGCAGGAGTCTTATGTGTGTATAAAATTGATCTATAAATAACCTTTTTATATATATTTATTTAATTAAAAGTTAAGTTTTACATAATTTTCGTCTAACATAAGAGTGCATCCAAAAAGGGAAATTCTGTTCTTTGCTGAATCTTTCTCCTACGATTCAACACCCAAGGATACAGTAATAAATATAGTCATAGTGAAAAGCTATTTTAAAATAATCTGATATTTTCTTGATAGAAAGTAAATAACAGTTGTTTTAATTCAATCAATCACAAATAATAACACAAAATGAAACAAACATACAGCATACGAAACAAACATACAGCATACAAAAGTACTATTTAATATAGTGGCCTATTCATGGAGGTGCTTTCTCTTTGCTTGTTGCTTGTACTCCTCTTCTGGGGCATCTCTTGTCACTGTCCAACAGTAGTGATTCGCCTACCCTGATATCTTGGTTCCATTGCTGAAATGTCTTGGTGGAATTGCTCAATATGCTTGTCACTCAGTGCACCACAGTTATCTTGTGTGGGTAATCCCGTGAATCGCATATATTTGAATAGAGGAGGGGACAAATAACTGATTCATTTAATTGGGTCATTAGGCCCCACCCTCTCTGTACGGAAGGCAGATTGCTGGTAAGATCCTCACCATTCTGCCCACTTCACTAGGAATACCCCTACATCGTCATAAATGGGCTATATCTCGGAACTCAGGCCTGATTCAGAGCCGGACGCTCTGAAAGAGCGCTCGCTCTGAATCAGGGTGTGATTTTTTTTTGGGATCGGCCTCCTGGCCGCTTGCATAGCTGTGGGTAACTTATATATAACCCAAATGCAATTGGCCTTGCTCAACAAGGTTTTAGGCATGAAATAGGGTGGTAAAGTGGGCATGGGCATCAGATTTTATTCAAATGTATTAATTGGTGCCTGTGCCCACTTTAATGCCCTATTTCATGCCCAAAACCTTGATGGGCAAGGCCAATTGCAAGTGGGTCATATGTAAGTGACCCCCCTCTGTGGATTCCAAGTGTCAAATTTGTTGCCCAAGGCTCTATAACCCTTGCACAACTACAGCTACTACTTCAAATGTATAAAATCTGTTGTTTGTGCCCACTTTAATGCCCTATTTCAGTGTTGGCTAACCTTGACACTCCAGCTGTTATGGAACTATATATCCCAGCATGCCCTGCCACAGTTTTAGCATGCCCTAATAGCAAAACTGTAGCAGTGAATGCTGGGTTATGTAGTTCCATAACAGCTGGAGTGTCAAGGTTAGCCAACACTGCCCTATTTCATGTCCAAAACCTTGATGGGCAAGGCCAATTGCAAGTGGGTCATATTTAAGTGACCCCACTGTGTGGATTCCAAGTGTCAAATTATTTGCCCAAGGCTAGTTAACCCTTGCACAACTACAGCTACTTATTCAAATATAGAAAATCTGGTCCCTGTACCCACTTTACCACCCAATTTCATGTCCAAAAGCTTTGTGGGCAAAGCAAAATACAATTGAAATTTGTGTAATAGATACCATATTTTGTTTATTCAATGTAAGCTTATTGACTCTATATGATCATTTTTTTTTTTATATATATATATATATATATATAACATGTTCTGAATAAGAAGCTGGAGCTCGAATAAGGAGTCAATAAGAAGTTAACTTCAGCCTCGTAAAAATGAGGATACTCCTAAATTACACAAATTCCAGAGCTGGCTCCAGTGGAAATTGTCAGTCTGCCAAAAACCTGTGTGAAAGCAACAAAAGTAACCTTTTAATCTCAGTCTGAGCAAGTGTCAAACTTTATGGGTCATGCAAGTTCATATTAACTTCAGAGTTAGTCCTTTTTAAAGTGACCATATATATTAGTCAGCCCTCTGTGTTTGCATGCAAGGGCGTAACTAGAACTTTGTGGCCCACATAGCAAGATCTTAAAAGTACCCCCGCCAGAGGTAAAAAAAAACCTTTATATACATTATGCCAAGCAGTAGAAGTGCCCCCTTACACACCCTTCTGGGTGAAGATGCATTGCCCAAGTACGGGATGTGTGGCTACACCCCTTTAGGATACAAAAATATAAATATTTAAGCAGTGCCGCATAGTGATGCTGCTCACTGGGGTGCTGTAAGACCCTCAGCCCATTGCAAACCCACAGGGGGGTGCAATCAGCATGATTTCTCCTCCCCACAGGCATAGGAGATGGCTGCTGCTCAGCTGCTGCGAGCAGTCTCACACTGCAGCCTAGCACACAGCAGCGTGTGCTGGACTGCTGTGATTTAAGAGGGGAAGGCAGCGTCAGACCAGGACCCCCAATGGGCCCCTCAAGCAGCCCGGGCCTGGGTAATTAGTACCCACTGCCCCCTCACAGAGCCTCTGCACAGTAACGCCCCTTACACATTATGCTCTTCCAGCAACTCACCTCCCCATGTTCATCCATCAGCCTCTTGCCTCCCCCTGTGTGCCATCAGCAGCCAGCAGGTGTGGATTTGGTGCTGGGCAGCCAGCTAATTACAGCTGGTGCACCGGAAGACATGGACAGAGAGCATCGGCACAATTTGAATCTGGTGCCGGTCGTGGACTGGCAGCCAATCAGGAGCTGCCACTGCTGATTGACTGCAGGTCTGCAAGCTCGAAATGCCTCACGACTGGCGGCGCTGTCTCTCCATGTCTGCCTGCCATTGCACCACCTGTAATCAGCTGGGGGGGCCGGCACCAAATCAACACTGTTGACACCCAAGCCTCCCTCAGTGTCCCTGACTGGACCAGCCCACCTAGTGTGTGTGACTGGGTTTCAGGGGGAATGGTGAGCCATAGACACTGCTTGGAAACCATAACAGCTGCACCCCTTGCACCCATGGTAGTTAACCCACTGTTTGCATGCATGTTAGCAAACAGTTGGGTCCTTTTCAGGATCAATGGAATGGGAGTTATAGGTGAAGACAATATAAACAAATAATGACTGCAGGTGTACTTCAGGATCCAGTCTTCAACTCGCGAAATGCCAGTTATCCCAGCTAGTGTATATATATATATATATACACACATACTGTAGATATATATATATTCCATAGACAAAAATCTTATGGTTTCACATATCCCATTAAGGCTTCTTAGACATGATCTGAAATTTTACAAAACCTACTGAATATGTGCCACTCAAACTAAAAAAAAAAGCAATGAAATTCTGATCATTAAGGCTGACGCCTTAATAGATGTATTCCTTGCGCAATACAGATATGGTATGTCATCACACTCTGTGGTTAGCTGCAGATTCAGCACTCTCACAAAGTGAGATTGCTGTCCCTCACAAAATGGTGGAGATGCTAATTCACAGGATTGTGTGCTCATTGGAATATACTCATGCAGTCTATTTAACTGAGGTCTGAGCAGTTATCTGGCACACACATCCCACTCAGTGCCCACAATCTTCCCATTCTTTCACCACAACAATCCCACTAGGTTCCAACATCCTTCTCACTCCATACATCCATCTGATTCAGAATACACATAGAGCTCCCTAATTTCTAAAACTATCAAACTCTGTCTGTGCATGTACACTATATTTGCCTCCATGCTGCTATAACTTCCCCAATCCCTACAGCTGTGTGGTCTCGTAAATGTGCTAGTTCTTTATTCCCTCATCCGCACCAATCTGTCTTTCCCCATCCACGCTGCCCTATCTTCCTGCGTCCGTGCCACTCTGTTTCCTTTAATCTACACCACCACATTACCCTAGTTACACTTCTCTGTCTTCCCTTCATCTGTGCCACTCTTTCTTCCTCCATCTGCACCACTCTGCCCCCCCACAACCGTGACTATCTATCTTCCCTCCTATCCACACCAATCTGTCTTTCCCAATCTTTACTGATGTGTGTTCTCCCATTGTGCTAGTCTGTATTCCCTCATCCATAACAATTTGTCTTTACCCATCTAGCTGCTCTGTCTTCCCACATCCATGCCACTCTGTACCCCCATCCATGTTGCTCTTTTCTCCCAAACCATGCCACTCTTTCTCCCCTGCATCCGCACCACTGTTTTCCACCCATCTGTATCACTTTGGTTCCTTCCTATCAGTGCTGCTTAATCTCCACGCCTCTATGTCCCCATCCATACCGCTCTGTCTCTTACCCTATCCACTCTACTCTTATCCCATCTGTGCAGCTCTATCTTCTGCTCAGACCTGACCAGAGCGCTCGCTCTGAATCAGGGCCCTCCTACCTAAACTTGGAGCGGCCTCTTGGACGCTCGCATAGCTGTGGGTTACCACCAGAATTTCATAGCTTTTTTTTAGTTTGAGTGGCACTAATTCAGTAGGTTTTGTGAATTTTCAGATTATGTCTAAATGGGACATGTGAAACCGTAAGGGTTTTTGTCTATGGAATTTCATTGCTTTTTTTATAATTTATTTACCATCAGAGTTTTGATGAGCAAATCGGGCCACCTGCAGGGCAGTAGGACAACAAATAGGTGGAGGAGCGGACAGCACACAGGAGGTGTTTTGGGGGTGCTGAGGGAGAGACTGCTGCGGGTGCAGGCTGCAGGTATGTGGGGCAGTGGCAGCAGCGGGGGGTAAAACAGTGGCAGCAATATGGCATCAGCAGGCAAAAGAGGGACTCACTGGTGTTGGGCATGCACCTGAGAAAATCAAATCAATAAGACACATATGCATGGACATATCGGTGAGATCCATTCATTGCATCTGTTAAAAAATGTTTGTGTCGAAGCTGAATAATTGGCTGAGACAAGTTCAGTTTAAAATTGAATCGCAGCGACACCATCTTGCGACTGGCCGCAAGACGCCATTTTGCGAAATGGCTGCCTAAGCGCCATTTTAGATAAACTCACATTTTAGTACATGTGGCGATAATACCATTAGCATCATGCGAATGCATCTGTGACCATTATCATATGTTACGATGATTCACTAAAAGCCTATTTCATTACTTTATGTATTATAAAGGATATATTCCAGAAATGACTTTATAGTATTGATAAGCAAGTGGCCAGGTGACAACTGGCTTGTGTAGATAAGTCTCCAGCATAGTGTTTGCTCACTACGGGTGGTCTGGCTAGAATAAATAAGCAAGCTTCCTGCAATGACATGATTTCAAAGGCTGGAGTGTCACTTAGGTCTGTCTCTTGTAGTTTGCATTTTCACACAAGAGACCGACAGAGGTATTTTCCCTTTGAACACAGGAAAGGTGGGGGGGGGCTGCTGACAGGACATGTAGAGCTATCTAACCCAGCATGCCACACTGCTAAAATGTTCATTCAGTTAGAGACAAATGCATTCATCTTCATAGTTCATACACACATTAAATATGTCTTTATACTAAACCCCGAATACCCACACATTTCATATTCATACATAAGGTTCAATAAGCTTTAAAGTGTATGATTCAAGAAGGTTCAGTTAGTTTAAATGCTAAGAAATAAAGATATTTGTTAACTAAGGAATTATACAAGATAAACACGTCATTCTTGGAGTTGTTCTGATGCGTACTCTTTCCACAGTTTCCCGGTGCTATCGGTGAGGAGATTGCATCATGCATCCTCTAGTTATGGACCGCAGAACCTACAAGCAACCAAAATGTATATTTTAGATTCAACTGTTAGGATGCTGACGAAGGCGTGAGGAGGAAGACCCCTAGCTGTTAGAGGCAGGGAAAGTCTGTTTGAACCAGCCTGTTAGATGCACTATAACAGACGCTTCACCTCTGAGAACCAATGACATCAGCAACAGACATACCTTTTGTCTTGTTTATTCTGGGGGGTATAAGTATGGGTGCACGGACACTATTTGGGAGTCTTTTGTGCTGAATGCTGAATGACGAGGGGTCTCTTGCTGAAGCCTATCTCTGGGTCCAGAAGCGCCTGCGTATGTATACTGTACTTGTGGTCTGTATGATTTACTTTTGTGCCTAAATTGTGTCTTGATCAATTGCGTGTAACTGTCTGAACTTTTACCTGAATATCACTTGTGCTTTGGAACCACAGGTTCTATGTCTAAGTCTTTATTTATGGTGTGACTGCGTACGCAAATAAGCATCATCCTTAGAGGTTTATAGGAAGGATTTTAGAAGGTACAGGCAGGGGTACATAGAGGTTCTGATCCAATATTGTTAGATGGGGGCTCATCGAGTGAAGTCACTTACCTACTCACACGGCACATATGTCTAGCGATATCTCAGCAAAGGGTGGAGTGGCCACATGCAGGGTTTTCCTGCAACTGCTTTGTGCTGAAAAGTTGCTATCCGTTTTCGTGTGAGCAAAGGAAGCTGACTAGAATCCAGGGACAAGAAAGGAAAAAGTTTGTTTTCCGTTGTTGATAGAACCTAGCATTTAAAGGGTGCCGTAGTATTGAGTATGCGACTAAGTCGCAGTTTTGCACACAGAAAAGACGCACTTTTGCGTACGCAGTTAAAAAGCCATACGGTTGTGTGGTAGTCGCATTATTGTGTATGCGACTGATTGCACAATAGCGTATACGTACTTCCAGTTGTGCTGCCACGTGTTTGAACAAAGCCATTGAGGTTTACATTTTTTTAAATTTTTTTTATTTTTTATTATCAATATCTGGGTTAACGTGTATTTTTCTGTGCAGGAAAAAGTGTGTAACAGTGAGTATGTGTTGGACAGTTAAGGGTATCGTATGATCCTTAAAGGCTAGGTGCAAGGGTTAGTCTAGCCGCTCGGTAAGCAACTTACCGTTCAGTACACAGAGCAGGTGTATGGTTTGTTATTTTTTGTTAGGGACCGGCTCTCAGTGTGACTGCAGTGTTCAATAATATTTGAGCACTGTAGTTGAGCCGCACTAGGTGTGATTGTGAGCTGAGAGATAATAGGTGAGCGGAGAGCATCTACAATTTCTTCCGTAGGTGAGCGGGGCATCTAGAATTTCTTCCGTAGGTGAGCGGGCGCATCTAGAAATTTCATCCGTAGGTGAGCGGGTGCATCTAGAAATTTCATCCGTAGGTAAGTGAAAGTATCTTGATTGTCTTTCACCAGTTTAAATTTTTATTGAAAAGCGTAGGAGTTGTCTCAGAATGGGAGCCATGCAAACAGTAGAAATGTTAGGCAATGATGTGCTGCTAATGGAGGCTCCGATTGGATCAGCCCATCGTATAATGCATACTAAGTACGGTACTTATGCAATAAGGTATTGTGATTTATGGTTTAATATGACGATGAAGAGTGTTAGACCGTTTCCCAGAATTGGTAGTTTTGACAAAAGTGTGTTAGACAATGTCCAGGATCACATCAGTATGGTGCGATCCCGAGAGAAAAAGATTAAGTATTTTGAATGTTTAAAACTATGGCAGCATGAAGGGGATGCTTGGCTTAAAAATGTGCAAACGACGCAAACCAGCGTTGCGAGCGCATTGCCAGAAAATACATCCGCGACGCTGAGTTGCAATACGGGCAAGCCGCAAATTGGCGCGCATGTGCGGCAAGGTCGCGTCGTGGAGAATATTGCCAGCAGTTCACGCTCACCTCCCCCACCTTATGTGGATGGAGGTGCAAGTACACTTACCAAAAATACCAATAAAAATGTAACAAGTAATTTGTACCCCCTGTTAAGTAACCATAAAGAAAATGTTTATAATGTAGATGATGAGCCTATTGTAATGTCTGCCATTTCCCATGCTGTGCAAATGATAGATGCTGCATTACCACAATCACGGGTGGTGCTGCCATCTCCATCGGTAACAGCAAGGGAAGTGTTAATACACTCTGCACCCATTGAGGAAGTTGTTAATACCATACATAGCAGCAGCAGATTAAACCCCCAGCCAGGTGACCAGGTAAGAGGTAGCAACACTGCCGGTCTGCATCCCATTCGGACGATAACTGTTCCGAATGGAAATGCGGATGCAAACGGTGTAGTGCCCACGAGGGAAGTAGTAATGCATTGTCCATGGACAAGAGCAGAACTAAATTCCATCATAAATGATTTCCCCAATCCCAAAAAGGAACTAGCCAAATGTCAAAGATTTTTGAGAAGTTTGGGTAGTTCTCATGAGCCCACTAATAAAGATTGGCGTGTGGTGTTAAGGGCCTGTCTACCATGCAATACCGACGTGACAAAATTTATCACGGACTGTGTATTGGATGGCGACGTTCCCTTAACAGACCAAGTAAACCAAGGTAACATTTCCCGCATTGTAACTCAATTGGGTGTATATTTTCCAGTAGTAGTTAACTGGAACAAAATCTTCACAATCAAACAGAAAGAGAGTGAGACTGCAGAAGATTACTGTGATCGGGCTCTGCAGGCTATCACCCAGTACACTGGGCTAGAAGATATTAAAGATAGCACTCACCATAGGGGAATGATAGTCACCGTACTCATGGACGGTCTGAAAGACGATTTAAAGATTCGGGTTCAGACCTCACAACCTGGCTGGAGGGGACTTACAATAGATAACCTTATAGAGTCTGCCATAGAACATGATAAAAACATCTCCAAAAAGAGAGAAGCCCAGAGCGAGAAACTAATGGCTGTCAGTATACAAGCTCTGGAAGGAATGACAATAACATCACAGCCAACCGATACACCTGCACCTGAACAGTTACACGTCCTCAACAATCCTACACCACAGCAAACACATCCTTACCCCACATATCATACACAACCACAGGTCCCATACTCATATCCCCCACAATATCCTTACCCTCCCTATCCTTACCCATACCCACCACCTTTCCCTCTTGCTCAAATCCCACAACAATCTTTTCATCCACCCTGTTCAAAATTATGTTTTAACTGTCAGCAAGTGGGACACATAAGTAAGTACTGCAAAGTGAAGAACACCACACAGGAACACGAGTTTCCCATGGGTTCATAGGTAACCCCAGTATCTTCTCCCAGGCCTTATATGACTGTTTATAATCTTTTCAACCTATCAATGGATCTGTTCTAATGTAAAATGTGGATGATTTATTGTTGTATTTTAGGTCATGTTTAAATGATATTAAACTGTTGTGCTTTGTCTCCCACTCACAGGACACAAGGTTGCTAAGGATAAATGGCAGCCATGCCAGGCTAAGGTCAACTACTCGGAATATTATCCAACCCAGTGGCACAGGCATTATTTAGAGCAGTAGCTATTAATAACAAAATTTAATTGCAGGAACCTGTATACAGATACTATATCACTAGAATTATTAAAAATGATAGGGGGACTTATTTTACAGGTGACATTTTCAAGAACATGTGTAAGATGATGGGTAACAACACTAAGATTATCCCAGACTGTCTTTTCCTTTATTTGCCCCCCTTTGAGATACTGTCCAAATAGGCAGCCTCATGTGAAAAATTGATAATGAGTTTACTGTGCAGGGTCTCACGAAGATGAATGAGAATAACCGAAATTGAAAGTGTTATTAACTAACATGTCTAATGCAACCTGTCATGATGTCAAATCTGGAAGAATTTGTTATGATCCAAATTTTTTTTAGCTCAGGTCGTTTGGCTGATCGGTGGAAAGGTCCGTATCTGACGATACAGCATCCTCAAAGGGTGGCCGGGAAAGATACGTGGGTCCATTCCACTCACTATAGGGAGGTTAACCAACCGGTGGAGATACAAGGCAGAGACAAGGCCGATAACGTGGACCTGTCGATTGCGAGCTTGTGCCGGAAGGATTAAAAAGGTGACGGTGAGATATCTGAGCTAAAGAAATGTGTAGATCAGTGCTTCCAGCAATGGAGTGGTCTGCTGTGGTCATCCTAGTTCTTTTTTCTTTCCAGAGTTTTTGTCATGATGATCTGTTTGGGGATACTCAGTGTCTGTGATGGGGAACCGATAAAGGAGATGTGAGCTGATGGCGGAGCTGATGGAGTGGAGTCAGGAGGAGAAGTGCAATGCCAATCAGGGGAGTTTCTGACCAATTTTAGTATTGTAATTGTTATGTTATTTGGGAAAAATACTTCCAAAAGTTATGACCCTCACACATGTTGAAATGCTGGGTATAAATAAAAACACACCGTCACCCTATCCTCACACACAATATGAACACAGAGGCAAGAGAAATATGATACCTGGTGATATGCATAAAGCTGCTCAGTTAATCAGTGAGACAACTGGCTTCCAAGTTTTAGTCGCCCTGGATCCCACCAGGATTGCTAAGGGTACATTAAATTTTAGATATATCCAGGAACTTGCTAAATTAATAGATAATATCACCGAGATGTACGATGACACATTCAGGTACACAAGGAGAGAATTGCAAGCGTACAAGAAAGAACTAGTGCAACACAGGCTAGTGTTGAATTATTTAACTGCTGTTACTGGAGGGTATTGCGTAACGTTAGCCACCCAATTTGGAGTAAAATGTTGCACTTATGTCACCAATGATACCAGCGACCCTAAGGAGGTGATAGACCAGAAGATGGATGAGATTCTTCAGCTAAAGTGGGAATTTCGTAAGAACCATAACGCATCAGTGGCTGAAGCAGGGGAAAAGATAGAGGGATGGGTGTCATGGCTGAAATAAGTGAAATGGTTCTCAGGTCTAGGGGAATGGGTCCAGGAAGTGATCGCCAACATAGGCAAATTCTGGATCCTTAAACTGATTGTCCTCATAGTAATTGGCATATTCGTCCGGTGTGTTCCTATTGTGTTGAAGTGTGGAAAATTTAAAAACAGAGTGAAACGAAAGAATGAAACTATGATGGAGGTCAGAAATGATAATATGTATACCGAGGTAGATACAGAACTGCATTACAACACTGAGCTAGGAAGTACCATCATTTAAATGTATAATATTTAGACATGCATAGAATATATTATTGAAATGTTATTTAGAGAACACCTCAGACATTGTAAAGTCTCAAATTCCCCTTCAAGACTGCTGTTATAAGACTGGTGCATCCCCACACCTTTCACATGATCTTCCAAGATCCGTGGTGTGCGTATAATAGTAGTTTTATGTCCCCACCTAGAGACACATTATTGATGGATTAAGAACCACCTTGTGCCATCCAATAATAACACTAAATAATATGTAAATGTAAGCCTAAATTAAATTTTAATAGCAGATTGTGATAGCATGTTGTTTTCTATCAAAGTGTGGACTGTCAAAGCTGAATAATTGGCTGAGACAAGTTCAGTTTAAAATTGAATCGCAGCGACACCATCTTGCGACTGGCCGCAAGACGCCATTTTGCGAAATGGCTGCCTAAGCGCCATTTTAGATAAACTCACATTTTAGTACATGTGGCGATAATACCATTAGCATCATGCGAATGCATCTGTGAACATTATCATATGTTATGATGATTCACTAAAAGCCTATTTCATTACTTTATGTATTATAAAGGATATATTCCAGAAATGGCTTTATAGTATTGATAAGCAAGTGGCCAGGTGACAACTGGCTTGTGTAGATAAGTCTCCTGCATAGTGTTTGCTCACTACGGGTGGTCTGGCTAGAATAAATAAGCAAGCTTCCTGCAATGACATTATTTCAAAGGCTGGAGTGTCACTTAGGTCTGTCTCTTGTAGTTTGCATTTTCACACAAGAGACTGACAGAGGTAATTTCCCTTTGAACACAGGAAAGGTGGGGGGGGGGGGGGCTGCTGACAGGACATGTAGAACTATCTAACCCAGCATGCCACACTGCTAAAATGTTCATTCAGTTGGAGACAAATGCATTCATCTTCATAGTTCATACACACATTGAATATGTCTTTATACTAAACCCCGAATACCCACACATTTCATATTCATACATAAGGTTCAATAAGCTTTAAAGTGTATGATTCAAGAAGGTTCAGTTAGTTTAAATGCTAAGAAATAAAGATATTTGTTAACTAAGGAATTATACAAGATAAACACGTCATTCTTGGAGTTGTTCTGATGCTTACTCTTTCCACAGTTTCCCGGTGCTATCGGTGAGGAGATTGCATCATGCATCCTCGAGTTATGGACCGCAGAACCTACAAGCAACCAAAATGTATATTTTAGATTCAACTGTTAGGATGCTGACGAAGGCGTGAGGAGGAAGACCCCTAGCTGTTAGAGGCAGGGAAAGTCTGTTTGAACCAGCCTGTTAGATGCACTGTAACAGACGCTTCACCTCTGAGAACCAATGACATCAGCAACAGACATACCTTTTGTCTTGTTTATACTGGGGGGTATAAGTATGGGTGCACGGACACTATTTGGGAGTCTTTTGTGCTGAATGCTGAATGACGAGGGGTCTCTTGCTGAAGCCTATCTCTGGTTCCAGAAGCGCCTGCATACGTATACTGTACTTGTGGTCTGTATGATTTACTTTTGTGCCTAAATTGTGTCTTGATCAATTGCGTGTAACTGTCTGAACTTTTACCTGAATATCACTTGTGCTTTGGAACCACAGGTTCTATGTCTAAGTCTTTATTTATGGTGTGACTGCGTACGCAAATTAGCGTCATCCTTAGAGGTCTATAGGAAGGATTTTAGAAGGTACAGGCAGGGGTACATAGCGGTTCTAATCCAATATTGTTATTTGTGTAATATTAAAAAAAAAATTACGTGCCCCCACAGCACAACCAGCATTGGACTTTGGAGTCCCAGTGCTGGTTGTGCTAAATACAGGGGACAAATGATGTAGGTGTCCCCTGTATTAAGCACAACCAGCACCAGGCTAATCAGAGCCAGTCCTGGTTTCCAAAATACAGGGGACAAACAACGTAGGGGTCCCCTCGAAAAAAATGGGGTGCGACCGATGCAAGCTTGGATCAGGGATATCCGTGATTCCTGCATCGGTGTGTAATAAAAATAAACACAGATGCATAGATAGATCTGTAAGATCCATCTGTGCTGCTATGTTTAATAAAATGAAAGTGTTATAATAAAAAAAAGGTGTACCCCCCCACCCCAAAAGAACAACCAACACCGGGCTCTGCAGGCCAAGTACTGATTGTGCTAAATACAGGGGACAAACAACGTAGGGTTCCCCCGTATTAAGCACAACCAGCACTGGGCTATTCAGAACCAGTCCTGGTTGCCAAAATACAGGGGGCAAATTACATAGGGGTCCACCGTATGCAGAAGCTGAGCCATTCTTGAAGTAGGCACGCGTGGTTCTCATCATTGAAGTCAATGATGAGAACCGCTCATTGGCTCAGAGGCGGAAGGCTCGCCTCTCAGCCAATGAGCGCTCCGCATCGGGATTTCTATAGTGAAATCCCGCTGTGAAGCTGTTTTTCGGTAAAACTATCCTTAGAGGATACTAATGTCCATAGGTCCGCGTTTTTCGTTTTTTTTTTTTTTTTGCCAAGCCCGGGGATGCCTACATGGAATGAAAAGGACCTGATCCAGGCATAGGAGGAGGTGAGTATCGAAATGTTTTTATTACATGTACACCATTGGATTATCTACATGGGAAAGTGGATGTGATTGGCTTCAGGGATACATAGGTGAGTATGTGAGATAGTGTGTGCATGTGTGTGTGCATGTATGTGTTAATAAACTTTAACTTTTAATGGTGTGTGTGTCTTGTGTTTATTTTAATATTTCTTTTGCTGTGGAACTACAGGTACCAGGGTGCCCGTAATACCCCGCATGTTGGTACTTGTGGTTCTCTAAGTTCCAGCATGCGGAGGAGGCTTGCTGGGAACTGTAGTTCCACAGCAAAAGACAATATTTTTAACTCTTTACTTGCCCCACACTATTCACAATCAACCTGGCACCCACGGCCAGGGATGCCACGGATAGCCCCGGGCTATTATCCTGGCCCTGGGGACCCCTTTATTGAGGGGGGTCCCTGGCTCCCCAGCCTGGGCTGACTAGCAGTCAGGTGTGATGCTTCAGCTGGGGGGCCCGGTGATAGGGCTCCCCTGGCTGTGGCATTACCCCTCCCTGCTCGAAAGGGTCCGGTGCTGGTTCTGGATAATACATGGGGACCCTACACATTTTTTACCCCTGTATTTATACTACCAGGACAGAGCCCATGTCATTTGTCCCCCGTAATTTGGTAACCAAGACTGGTTCTGAATAGCCCAGTGCTGGTTGTGCTTAAGGCGGGGGACCCCTACGTCATTTCTCCCCTGTATTTAGCACCACCAGGACTGGGTCTGCAAAGCCCGGTGCTGGCTATTCAGTTTGAAGGGAGGGGGGGGGCACACCTTTTTTTTTTCCATTTTAATAAAAAAAATTTTAAACACAGCACCACAGACAGAACTCACTGAGCCCGTCCGTGCACCAGTGTTAATATTTATCACACACAGATGCAGGCATCATGGATCTCCCAGATCCATGCACGCTGCATCTGTTTGCAGCAGGGTCCCGCAGCCTTCACCATCACCTCCGCCACTGTAGCCGGCACTGATGCCACCAAATCCGAGACCAATGCCGCTGCCACCCGCTACACCACCGCTGCTGATGCCCGCTCCAGTGCTGCCGGGTCCCTGCCACCGGTTCCGCCTGCTGCCATTGCTAACGCCCACAAAAGGCAGCCTTCTTGGTGCACCCAAGTGAAGCTACAGTGAGTACACCTGATGAAGGCACCTACTGAGGCTGCGCAATGAATTGAAACTTCCTATCTCTATAATGGTGCAATTGTGAGGTAATAGTTTGAAAACTGTAACTTTCTCAATTACCTGAACCCCAAAAGGCCCTACCCTGGAACAAGAACTACCTAATAAAACAAACCCCAAATCTAAATTCGCCCCCTACCCTGAGTTATGCCTTCCCAGAAAAAAATTGACAGCTGGAACTTTAGCTTGTTTCCAAATCCGCATTTTTTTTTTTGCCCTGAAATTTGGCATGCTGCACCAAGAGACAATTCTACCTGTCCATGCCAAATTTCAGCTCGTTATTTCTTATAGATTTGATGTGTAGCCCGTTAAACACCATGCACCCCCCCCTCCGGAATTCTCCTTGAGAGATTTCCGTTTTTTATTCGATTCAGCCTTAATATAAGGGCACAATAGTGCCCTAATAATAAATATATATATATATATATATATATATATATATATATCTTCAATATCACAGCAGTATACTCTAACATAGACTTCTTCAGATTTTGGACTGTCTCTAAAAAACAAAAGTCAGAATCTCCCTATGCTTCCACAATAATATGAGCTTTAAAAGTCTTTTACTACTGCCATGGTCTTCTGTGTTTGGTCACAGCAAGTGACCTTCAAACATTTCGTCATGGAGGAAGAGGAAGAGTGTCTGTGAGATTACGTCGGAGATGTGTGATAGTATTTTGTGTTAAACTTGGAAAAAGTGGAAATGTTTCCATACACTGGACTGTTGTTTGGATTCTGGATCATAATGACGAATCCACGATTCGTCATATGTCACAATCGATGTCAGGAAATTGGGTATCCTCTCTGGCATTGGAACGGTGTTCTTGCAAGATTCAATTCGTTGTCGCATCTGCTCTTCTGTGAGACAGTGCCAATGTTACATCAGACCACGGGATCTGAAAGTGGGCATCTAAATGTTCATACACTCCATCACACCAATCGAGCACAAAGGGAAGGCTGGGATTAGCATTTGCATATTCCTGCACCCTCTGTTGTGAGAGCGGCTGCGAATGTGCATGCATTGTAAACCATTTTTAAATCAGGCCCACTGCCTAGAAACATATTTTCAGTATTGTAGATGAGTATACAAACTTTATGCTGCTGATGTACTGCTGATGAAAATGCTACTGTGTTATGTTCTGGGTTGTTTGTGGACCCGGGGTGGTAGCAGGAGCGATCACAGAAGCAGATTTGAAAATAAAACTAGGATTTTTAATAAGTGCTTGAGTAGACATATAATGTGGCAGTAAATAAAAGTCCAGGAATATATAAATGTGCACAAGAGTTCTGTGGTGGGAGTAAAAGGGTTAATGTCCAAGTAGAAACAATTAGAGCTGTCCAGGTGTGCAGGTAGTGAAACTGAAAATAAGCAAACCAGGTATGCAGGTAGTGAACTGAAAATAATCAAGCCAGGTATGCAGGTAGTGAACTGAAGCGCAGGATGTCAGTAGGCTCAGGCACTCAGGTATGGGCAAGGGTGATGGAGGAAGCGGGATAGTCCAGTGGCTGCTAGGAGCTGACAGGCAGACTGGCAGACAGTGAATTCACAGGAACAGGATAAGCACAAAGAACTCCCTCTCAGCTAGGCTGAGATACACGTTGCACTGGCAAAGAGGGAAGGCACTGACCCTTCCTAAATACCCCATGCCGTGCTGTTACTGGCCGGAGGGAACATGTGACTCACCAGGATTGGCCAGCCGCATCACATGACCAGAAGGCAAGATGGCGGCGCCCATGCCAAACGGAATGGAGATGACGCCAGGCCTTACCAGCGCAGAGTGACAACAGGCCCGCACAACAACGCGCGCAGCCAAAGCCCCCCGCCAGACACCAGCTCTGCCACCAGACAACCCACGCCACAATGACCTCACAGGTAACACTCGCCTAGCGCCATGCTGAAATAACCTGGCCGTGACAGTACCCCCCCTTTTGGGGTGGCCTCAGGACACTCACCAGGCTTCTCCGGATGGGCAGAATTAATCTCCTGATGAGCGTGGGAGCGTGGACATCACGAGCATCGGTCCAGCAATGTTCCTCTGGACCGTAACCTTTCCAGTCCAGCAAATACTGTAGATGACCTCTGCATAGACGAGAGTCTAAGATCTGGGCGACCTCAAACTCAACTCCTCTCTCCGTCTGGACTCGAGGAGAAGCAGGTAGCGCACTATGGAATTTATTCAGGACCAGGGGCTTCAATAAGGAAATATGGAAGGAATTAGGGATTTTTAGGTATGGGGGTAACTGTAGACGATAGGCCACTGGATTAATGACTTCTGTTATGGAGAAGGGACCAATGAAGCGTGGTGCAAATTTCGTAGAAGGAACCCTCAGATGAAGATTCCGGGTGGATAACCTGGCTTCCAACTTGCATGCGTGGAACTATTCTACGCTTCCTATCGGCCTGGGTCTTATAGCGAGAGGATGCCTTCAACAAATCAGACCGTACTTGAGTCCAGATGGCAGCAAAATTCCGCACCGTGTCCTCCACGGCCGGAACTTCGAAAACAGGCAGGCTTCGGAATTCGGGAACACGAGGATGAAGGCCATATACAACCTGAAATGGCGTTTGGTTAGTTGACGAGTGGTAGGAAGCATTATGTGCAAACTCAGCCCACGGCAGCAAGGCAGCCCAATTGTCCTGGGAAGATGACATAAAAATTCTTAAGAAAGTCTCTAGATCTTGATTAACTCTCTCGGTGGAGCCATTGCTTTGCGGATGGTAGGCCGTGGAAAAGTTTAACTTCACTTGAAGAACAGAACACAAAGCCCTCCAGAATTTTGCAGTAAACTGCACACCATGGTCAGAGACAATTTCAGCAGGAAGGCCATGTAGACGAAATATGTGTTGGACAAACAACTGTGCCAGGTCAGGGGCAGAAGGTAACTTCTTCAACGGTATATAGTGGACCATCTTAGAAAATCGGTCTATTACAACCCAGATAGTGTTGAAACCTTGAGAGACTGGCAGGTCTGTGACGAAATCCATGGAGAGATGTGTCCATGGACGTGATGGAGTAGGTAATGGAAGCAATTCCCCAGTTGGAGCTTGTCGTGATGATTTATGCTGGGCACAGGAGGAGCAGGAAGAGATGAACTCCATTATATCTGCCTTCATAGAAGGCCACCAATAGTGTCTTTTCAGGAACTCCAAGGTCTTCCGAGTGCCTGAGTGCCCTGCGAAGCGAGAGGAATGTGCCCAAGTGAGAAGCTGCTTCCTTAATTCCGGAGCCACAAATGATTTTCCCGTAGGAGGCTGAACTTGTAATGCGGCGAAAACTCTTGATTCCAAGACAGGGGTATTGC
Source organism: Taudactylus pleione (assembly GCA_031769625.1). Classification (NCBI taxonomy): domain Eukaryota; kingdom Metazoa; phylum Chordata; class Amphibia; order Anura; family Myobatrachidae; genus Taudactylus; species Taudactylus pleione. The sequence goes on along the minus strand of JAUIMM010000171.1, from coordinate 9,262,538 downwards.
TTTGATTTTCAGATTGATCATCACAGAGGAGAGATCTCGATAGGGCATCAGCCTTCTGATTAAGTGCTCCAGACCGGAAGGTCAGGGTGAACTGAAACCTGGCAAAGAATATTGCCCAGCGGGCCAAACGAGGACTCACACATTGGAGGTTTTTGAGAAATAGGAGATTTCTATGGTCTGTAAATACAGTAAATGGAAACTTGGCGCCTTCTAGCAAATATCTCCATTCCTTCAACGTCAACTTTACAGCTAGTAGTTCTTGCTCACCTATGGCGTAGTTCCTTTCGGCAGGTGCGAATTTTTTAGAAAAGAACCCACACGGATGGACTCGGTTGTCCTCATAATGTTGAGACAAGACTGCTCCCACAGCTTCAGATGATGCGTCTACTTCCAACAAAAAAGGCCTGTCCAGATCTGGTTGTCGAAGAACTGGTGCTGAGATAAAGGCCTGTTTTAGAAGATGAAAGGCCGACTCTGCCTCAGGTGACCATTGGGCAGGATTAGCACCTTTGCGGGTCAAGGCTGTAATTATTATTATTATTATCCTTTATTTATATGGCGCCACAAAGATTCCGCAGCGCCTTACACAGTACATAAATGAGCACACAAGAAAAACAGTTAATAGTAATACAAAACAATGCAGGACAAGGACAAGGTTATAAACTCAGCTGCAAAACACAAGCAGCAGGACATGAGCAACCAGGTGGTAGGTGCCATTGTAGGGAGTTAGGAGTAAATTATACTATAAGTAGGGGGAGGAGAAGCACGTGAGGATGAGGGCCCTGCTCGTGAGAGCTTACATTCTAAAGGGGAAGGGCAGACAGACAGGGGCGACACAGAGGGGTAGATAGTGAAGAAGGAGCATGGAGCAGTGGGTTAGGATATGTGCTGCGGAATGTGTGTGTATAAGACGACCTGATGTTATGTAAAAATTAAGTCCTTCATACATCTATCTCTATGATAGAAAATAGATTGTTTGTGTTATTTACATGAGAGATGTACAAAGTAAAGTAGAAGCACTTTAATTTGTGTGTTACATTTTAGCATCTATATACAGCCTGACAAGAAATGCAGCTATTATGGGACTGTCCCGCCATCCTAATACAGTAGTGACTACTTTAGTTCCAGCTGCTGGGTGCTATGCCATGCTCCTGTGAGTGGGTGCATCTCACATGCTAGACCCACTCACAAATGGGTGCAGCCATACATGATGTGGTCCCACAGGATGTTGCAGTACCCGGGCCCAGAATTTCTCTTGGCAGCCCTGGAGGTGACAGACAGAACGAGGAGGGAATGGGGCTTAGTAGTGGGGTAACAAGACCATGGAGGGAGGTGGTTGAGAGTGGAGGTATAGGAGAGGTGGGGGAAAGAAGCAGAGGGTTGGAAGCAGACTGATGAGAGAAAAAAAGGAAGAACAGCAAGTGAAGGAAACAGGAGGGGGAAGAGAGGGACGGATAAAGTAGAGGATTATGTGGACATAGAATATGGGGGTTGTGTGAAGTAAGGGTGTTCATGCTGTGGACAAGGTAATAATTGAGATGTAAACTGGAGTGGAGGCTGTGAGATATAGAGTCAGTGTGATATAGAGACAGTGTAATGTGGAGGCTGTGTGATGTAGAGACAGAGAGATATAGAGTCAGTGTGGATTAAAGTTGTTAAATGTTCAAAAATACATGTAAAGAACAGTGCTGCTAATGTATGAGCGCAGCTCCAAAAGTGATATATAAAGGAGAGGTATGTGAGTAGTGGGTGCAGGAATTAGTTTATAAACAAATGATTAATGTGGATAGATGTGACACAATTGGAAAAGGCAATACAAAATGAATGAGGACAAAATTACAATGTACCCGAGCTGATCCAGTCCAAAGTGTTCTGATCAACAAAGATCAATCAACAAGAGCAGTACACAGACAGGGGAGCACTTGCAGTGTCCAAGCAGTGAGTGCAGTAAGTAGTTGCCTGGATACAGCAGAAGATGTTGATTTTGTTCATTCACATAAGTATGTTGCTTCTTGTTGTTCAGAAAGTGTTCTGGTTTTGAGTTTCGTTTTCCTCCAGTTTAACTCCAGCGTAACTCCGACTTAGTTATCAAATTGTATTTACACTTATAATCAGAACACTTTGAATCTTAACACAGACTATGGCAGCCTCCGGCTATGCAGCCTGTGGGAGCAGTAATATCTAAAGTTACAAACATGTGTCTCTGTGCTCACTGATTGGGACCCCACCCCAAAAGCTCTAACACACACTAAATTGGGATGCAATAAAGTCTAAGATAAACAATTTGTGAGAAGGGGGAGGCCAACACAGATTCACAATACATTCCTAACTTCCTTTAGATAAATTGCTCTTAGTATAGCAGTAGTTGTAATTTACCCAGTATAAATTTTCAAAACTGTGCTGAGGCAATCACTAAAACAGCATCTGATGGGAGCAGTAGTTGTAATTTACCCAGTATAAATTTTCAAAACTGTGCTGAGGCAATCACTAAAACAGCATCTGATGGGAGCAGTAGTTGTAATTTACCCAGTATAAATTTTCAAAACTGTGCTGAGGCAATCACTAAAACAGCATCTGATGGGAGCAGTAGTTGTAATTTACCTGTGGAATGCAGAGAAGAAGTCACATCAGTCTTTGCATGGTGCGCATATGACAAATAAGATCTGCAGCGTAACTCCGACTTAGTTATCAAATTGTATTTACACTTATAATCAGAACACTTTGAATCTTAACACAGACTATGGCAGCCTCCGGCTATGCAGCCTGTGGGAGCAGTAATGGGAGCCAGCAGTGTAGAAAATCCCTTAATGAAGCGTCTATAATAATTGGTGAAGCCCAACAATCTCTGGATGGCCTTCAGTGTCTGAGGTCGGGTCCAATCCAGAATTGCTTGTACCTTCTTGGGGTCCATTTCTAAACTGGAGCCAGATATTACATAGCCGAGAAAAGGTACACTGGGCACTCCAAAGACGCACTTCTCCAGTTTGCAGTAAAGGTGATTTTCTCTCAAACGGGTCAGAACTTCTTCAACATGTTCTTGATGTTTAGCCACAGAGGGTGAAAAAATCAGTATGTCATCCAGATAGACAACAACCGAAACATATAACAGATCCCGGAAAATCTCATTAACGAAACTTTGAAAGACAGCAGGGGCATTACACAATCCAAAAGGCATTACTAAAAACTCGAAATGTCCATCTCTGGTATTAAAAGCGGTCTTCCATTCATCGCCAGCTCGGATACGAATGAGGTTGTAAGCCCCTCTCAGATCTAGTTTAGAAAAAATGACAGAGCCCTTGACCCTATCAAACAACTCAGTAATCAGGGGAAGAGGGTATCGATTCTTTACAGTAATGTCATTAAGACCACCGT